>CAJQZJ010013540.1:14440177-14475591 GCA_907164525.1 Lophiomys imhausi | reverse complement strand
CTTTTTTTTTGGGAGGCAGAGGCAGGCGGATCTTTGCGAGTTCGAGGCCAGCCTGGTCTACAAAGCGAGTCCAGGACAGCCAGAGCTGTTAAACAGAGAAACCCTATCTCGAAAAACCAAAAAAAAAAAAAAAAAGAACTTTGTGGCTGTAGGCTAGTGAAAATGCTCAGTAAGCAAAGGTGTTTGCTACCAAGCCTGAGGATCAGAGATCAATCTCCAGGACCCACAGTGGCCAGAACCAACTTCTGTAGGTTGTCCCCTAACCTCCACCCATGAACTGTGGCACATGTATACAAAAATAAATAATTTTTTAAAAAGAAAAGGAAAGAACTTTGAGGTTGTGTTATGTTATCCAATAGTTAAAACAGTCATTACCAGGTCTTAGCATTCAGATTCTGGGCATTTCATAAAAGACTTTATTTCACAGGCCTTACTAAATGTTAGTAAGGCTGAAATTGCTCAGATTACTGGTTATTTCCACTTCTTCCCTGAGTCCTGGTGTACATCTCTTGTTAGCAAGATAACTATCTCTGGACCACTGATGTAAAGGGCTCCTAAATTTGCCTTGCTTTTGTGACATTTTAATTAATGTGTATGCTTGGTGGGGTATACATGGAGTCTCCAGAGCTGGAGTTACACGCTGTATAAGCCCAAGTAGGCACTGTGACCCTCTGGAAAAGCAGCAGGAACTCTGTATTGGAGAGTTGTCACTCCAGAACGCCTTTGATATTTTATTTATTGGGGGGGGGTAGGTAGAGGGTCTCCCTGAGTAGCCATCGCTGTCCTGGAAGTCACTCTGTAGATCACACTTGGCCTCAAACTCAGCTTGGCCACCATACCTAAGCTCAATTTCCATTTCTAAGAAGTAAGTTCTACTTCATGGATTCAGTCACTGGCATGGTGATTTAAAAGGTCTTTCACAACCAAGATTAGATGACTATCTTAGTTAATTCGCTCATTTCATAGAATATGATATTTTCTTTTCTTCCTTCCCAATTGGTTACTTAACTATTCTCTTTCCTCTGATACATTAGTCCCCATGTCAGTTTGACTGAGTTGAGAACAGCCTAGGAGACAGTAAGGCACAGCTCTGGGAGTTATTTGTGAGGCCTTTCCAGAAGCAAATCATGAGGACTCTGACCTAAGGAACTGTTTGTTCAGTTCAGGGTTTGAACAGACAACTAGGAGTAGGTGGGACTGTGAAGTGGGTCTGGCTGGAGTGACACTGTGTGAGGCGCTCAGGGCCGCATCTTGCCTGGTTCTTCCCCACACTGTTTTCTTCCTGTTTGCTGTGATGTAAGATCCACCATGTCCTCCCTACACAACGGACTGTCACCCTTTTGCTCACTGTCATGGGGAGCAAAACAAATCATTCTTCTTTTAAGGTGTTAGGCCATTTACCTTTTGTAGATATACCTGGATTTGTGACACAATAGCAAACCTTGGGAAGACACTTGTTTTTTAGAAAACTTATCTCCATGTTTGGTGATCTTGTTCCCTTGTAATTTGACTTCAATCACCATGGCACAGAATCTTTACTCTGCAGACCACATAACCCACTCTAAATTCTCCTCACAAGTGAGTGCCCCACTAAGACACAATTACCCATTACAAGGCTGTCCATCCCCTCCTGCCATATTGTCTCTCTAGCTGATTTTGTATTTCGTTGATTGCAATCTGTCTAGGCCTGTTTATAGCGTGGATGTAGAATATTCTAGTGGCCAGTGGTGTGTGTCTGTGTGTCTTAAAGTAGAGAAAAGCTATGAAATGGGAGGAGCCCATCAATAAGAAAGATGCTAGTGTGTCTAATATGCTTCTTCGATCATATTTCTTCTGCCCTGGTAATGTTTTCATTCAATAATTAAAATTATGTCTTAAGTAACTAAGATCTAAAAATAGGCTGCTCTTTTTTTTTTTTTAATGGAGCTCTTCTCTTAGGAAAGTGATCTGCTTCTTAGCCAGTACTTCCCCATTCAAAGCCGAGTCAGCCCTGACCCACCTGTCTACCAATTTGCAGCTTTACTGCAGTCAAGGGGCAGATTAGACTGCACAAAGCCCAGGCTCAGCTCTGCTGCAGGCTGCAAGATTCCCACAGTTGGAGGAGCGCTTCCTCTGGCCCCAGTCACACAGCCCAACGAGGAGGAGGCTTTCTCTTCTCTGGACCTGACAGGCCAAAGACTATGTATATAGTGTACAATGTACCGCGGCCCATTATAATGTGCCAACTCCGTAGCACTAGCTACAGTTGCTAAAGCTAAAAACATTCTACTCCTTAGTAACTAGGATCAAATCCTGAAATACAGCAGGAGAAGACTCCTGGCTCCCTGCCAACTGTTACAGTTAGAGGACTTACCCTTCCTTCCACTGGAGCTCTATAGCCTGCTCCCTCTTGCCTTCAAGGAATCACAGATGGGATGGGTGACTCCTGGGAAGAAATTCTCTAAGGGTTCATGGGCCCTAACACTTGGACATACTTGCCCTACACAAGAATAACTGCTCTGTGCTCTGAAGGCCCAAAAGTCCCACCAGCTCCACTTTTGCTCCTCCCTACTTTAAGACATACAGACACACACCACTGGCCACTAGAATATTCTACATCATGGTATAAGCAGGCCTAGATGGCTGGGTGAAGCTCTGGGAGACTGTCAAATCTCCCATAGTGATTCCTGAAGATGAGAGTGGTACTAGATGTACCATATCACAGTTCCTGCCATGGGTTCAGACACAATTCAGAGATGATTAATGCTTCATTTAGGTAGTTTAGTCTCAGGCTGAGTGACCTATAATCTCATCACTCAAAAGGTATAGGCAGGATGATCAGAAGTTTGACATCCTTGGCTAAATAGTAGTTAAGAGACCAACCATGAGACTCTGCCTTAAACAAAACACAGCACAAAAGAAAAAATACAAAAACCAAAGACAATGCCAACCTAAGCTTCTGTGAAAGAATGGATTGTTTCCCCTTGTAAGAACCAACTGTGTCAATGAGCAACCAAACCCAGTGCCTCACTCAGGCTCCTTACCCAGCAGGCATCACAACTCCCAGATGACAAAGCTCTGAGGAGACTCTCAGAAGTGAGACGTGAAGGATGACTTTATCAGAGAGTGGGAGACTCACTTTGACAGTTAATGTACATGGCAGTCAATTCTGAAAACCTGACATGAGATGCATCTGCAGCACCAAATTTTAGGTGAAAATATAAAGAAAGTGGGTAAGACACACTATGACATATCCACTGAGTACATGAGGTAAAAAAGACACCCTATAGGAAGAGGGGCAGTGTGACGGGAGTGCAAGTTTTGATTTCTTTAAAAACATGGTTGTGATGCCAGGTGTGGTGGTGCACACCTTTAATCCCAGCACTTGGGAGGCAGAGGCAGGCGTTTCTCTGTGAGTTCAAGGCCACCCTGGTCTACAAAGTGAGTCCAGGACAGCCAAGGATACACAGAGAAACCCTGTCTTGAAAAACCAAAAACATGGTTGTGCTGAATAATATGTTTTTTGTTTTAGTCTCAAGTATGGGATGTGGGTGCTTTGTCCACCGCTGAAGAACAGACTTGTGAGAAGGACATGGAAGAAAAACATCCTGATGGAAGAGTGCATGATGTTTTGTCAGCTAGGGAAAAAAAAAGCATATGAGAGGACATGCTTTTTGCTAGCTGGAAAACACCTTTTGATAAACAGACTCCTTACAGAGTACATGATCTTAGTCAACAGGAAAATTCTTCATGCAGATTTGCCAATTGAAAACATCCTTGTGCAGACTCTTAAGAGGGTATAAAGAGAACCTAAAAAACAAAGAGGCATCATTTATCTTCTTAGCTCTGCCTGTCATCACTTGCTTCACTTTGAAAGACTCCAGACAATGATTTGCCAAGACTTGCTGCTGCAGATGGAGGCCCAGCTCAGGCTGAAGAGAACATGGCGCCACTGCTGTTGCCTATACCAGAGCTAGAAGCCGCCCTGATGCTGCTGATACAGTAGCGGAGGAGTTGCTGCCATTGCTGCTGATGGATATTTGTTCTTATTGCTGTTTCCTGCTTTTGCTGTTTGGCTGGACTTCTGGAATCTTGACAAATCACCCCAAGGACCTACGTTAAAAGAGATCTACACTCTACTGTCTCTGGTAACCTTTTTTCTCCAGTACCTCACGTTGATGGGTTGGATGGGAGGTAGAAGTATTAATATAACAACAAATAAATAGTTTAAAAGTACACCTTCAGACAGGTGTCAGCAAAGTGGGTTTGATCCATACTCTGAAATCTTACCAACTGGGGACCATGAATTAAAATGACTTAGCCTGTACAGGGGATTCTCATTCAAACCACCACATTCCACTCCCTGTTCCACAGTCTCAGGGTCAAATCATACTACAAACACATTTAGTCCAACTTCAAGAGTAATCATAGTCTTTCAGTCTCAACACTGTTTAAAAGGCTAAAGTCTCTTCTGAGACTGAAGGCATTTTCTTCATTGTAAGCCCCTTGCAAAATCAAAGACAAATTACATACAATGGCACAGAATATACATTTCCATTCCAAAAGGAAACTGACCTCAGTGAAGAAACACGGGACCAAAGCAAGACCGAAACCCAGCAAGGCAAACCCAAATCCTGTAGCTCCACATCTGATGGTAGAGGACTTAGATAGGTTCGCACTTTGCCACCTCTTTCTCAGGCTAGTTCCAATCTCTGTGTGCAGCTCTCCTTGGACATATCATGGTTATGGCATCTCCAACATCTTGGGGACTCCAATGCAACTCAGGCTTCACTTCCACAGCTTCATGCAATGGCCTCTTAGAGCTTCTGTGCAGGGCCTCCCATGCCACACACCTAGCTTCATGTTTCCTTCATGACTCTAAGGCCAGCGCCCTATGGACTACACTGCCAAGTTCAGCTACCAAACTGGATCCTTGAACCATTTTGCAGCAGCTTTTGTCTGTTGTTCTTTTCTAGGAGGAGAAAATTCCTTAGGTCTTCCTTTTAACACGTGGGAAGCTTGGTTGGGTCTTTCCCTGAGGGAGTAAAATGTGGTGGTTTGAATAAGATGTCCCCCACAGTCTCTGTCATTTTAATACCTGACCCTCAGCTGACAGCACGTTTGAGGGGACTTAGGAGGTATGGCCTTGCTAGAGGAAGTACATCACTGGGGGTGGGCTTTGAGGCTTCAAAGTCTTTCACTATTCCCAGTTAACTTTCTCTGCTTCCTGCTTGCTGTTTAAGATGTGAGCTCTCAACTGTTCCTGCCACTATGCCTGCCTGCTGTCATGCTTCCCCATATGATGGTGTGACTCTTATCCCTGTGGAACCATAAGCTCAAATAAGCCCTTCCTCTTACAAATTGCTTTGTTTATGTTTTATCATAACAACAGACAGCAGACTGACACCTTTGAAATACAAACACAAAAGACATAAAACTGTAACATGTCAGTCAACTTATTTATATGAACAAGCATTCTCAGTAGTTATAGCAATAAAGACAAATAAAAGAGACTGGTATTAAATGAACTTCTGCTTCTGGCTTGAATTAATATTCACTCACAAGTACCAACTGTATTGAGGAAAATCTCTTCATTCCCAGAGATCACTGTACATGAAATCTTATTTCATGTTTAATAGCATAAAAGTCTATAACATACTGCTTAAACTAGAAGTTCCACCCACAGGGTTTGGTAAGTGTCTACCACATGCCTGAACTGCTCTCAGCACTGGGGACATAAGGGACAATGTCTGCCCTTGGGAAGCTTACACTTCGATGGAAAAGTGAATAAATAAGTTGTGTGATGTAAGGTGAACACAGTAATAGAGCAGCAAGAAGGAACGGCCGCAGTTTAGACAGGAGTCTGGCTGAGAGCAGACTTAAGAGGAGGTGAGCCGGGTGTGGTGGCCACACCTTTAATCCCAGCACTCGGGAGGCAGAGGCAGTCGGATCTCTGCGAGTTCAAGGCCAGCCTGGTCTACAGAGTGAGTCTAGGACAGTCAGGGCTACACAGAGAAACTTGAAAAACCAAAAAAAAAAAAAGGAGAGATAAGGAGATGAGGTAGAGAGCACAGTGAGGGTTTACAGCTAGCCATGGGGAAAACCCATGCTATATAAAGATGCACATGGAACTTGGTTATTTTTTAAATTCCAAAAAACTTAACATTTAAAGGCCATGCCACTTAAGATGCATTGTTTACATTAATTTTTATTGCATTTATTTTTTTACTCATTTGTTTACTTATTTTAGTGTGTTGTGGGTTTGGTGTGTATTACTGTGCCCAAATGCACATACCAATGTGAATTTGGAAGTCAGGTCAACTTGCAGGGGTCTCCTTCCACAATAGGAACTCCAGGGCTGGAGCTTAGCTTGTCAGCAGGTGCCTTTACCCAATGAGCTATCTCACTGGTCCACACTGTAATTTTTGCAGGTGACCACCAGAATGTCCTTATGAATTCTAGGCAAGCACTCTTATTATTGGGCTCAGGAGTTGTTTATGACAATAGCACTAAATGGCCTGAGAATCCTCTAAAGACAATGTGACCTGGAACTGTGTGCTAAGGAAGGGGAAAAATCAGCATGAAAAAGATGACATGCCATCCATCAGGTGACAGAGTGCCCCATTGAGTACCATCACAAGCAAACACCACACCACCAGAGTTCTTGGGAGGAGCCAGGAAAGAGCAATGAGTGTTTTCTCAAAGTCAGAAGACACTGCTGGCAGACAACTCACACATAGATGGGAGAAAATTGCCATCTGTTTTTAGGGTTATTTGAAAGAAAAGACTCAACAAGGGGTAAAAAAAAAAATGTTCTTAAATTTTACCCTGTTCTCACAGTGGTTAACCTCACAGTGAAATTAAAAAGTTCTTTCACTGGAAAGAATCAGGGATGAAAGGTTATGAATGAGACTCTTAAGTCTCGTCTCTGAAACTGTGACACATCATAGTAAATCACATACAAAGTTCTACATGATCACCACATATCTTAGACATTAGCAGGATAAACAGTTCATTCCAAACTTCTGCCTCAATAAAACCATACAACTGAAGTGAAATGGACCAATTCCGTCAAAGAACTATTCCAAACCTGACTTAGAAGAAACAAATCAATACTAATGCTGTTATCTCCTAAGCAAATTCCATTCATAAATAAAAACTTTTCTAGAAATGAAATTCCAGGTTGACCAGCAAATTAATCCTACCAATCACTTCTAAGAGAAAAAACACAAAGCTACTCTGAGGAACACTTGTAACTTATTTTAAGTTACTAACATAATACAACTAACATAAAAGTTCCTAAGAAAATACTAACAAATGGAACCCAGCTCTTGCTCTACAAGAGGGGACCACAAGTACACAGAGAAGTAAAGGCACACACTGTCACACAAGTAACAAAGACTTCTATGACAGTGGTCACAGAATCCAACACCACCTTTGTAGATTGGTTTATTTTGTGTATGAGTGTTTCGCCTGTATGTATATATGTGTACCACATTTAACCTGGTATACATGGAGGTCAAAAGAGGGCATTGGATCCCTTGGAATGAGAGTAATGGATGGTTGTGGGTTCCCACGAAGTGCTGGGAATTGAACCTGGGTCCTCTGCTGTAGGACACTAATGGCCCAGGATTAATTGGGGAAGGGTTGAAGAGAATTTCAACCTCAGATAACTCATCTGAGGAAAGCAGGCATTGGCTCCCTACCCTCTCCCAAGCTGGCGCCAGAAA
This sequence comes from Lophiomys imhausi, assembly GCA_907164525.1. Classification (NCBI taxonomy): domain Eukaryota; kingdom Metazoa; phylum Chordata; class Mammalia; order Rodentia; family Muridae; genus Lophiomys; species Lophiomys imhausi. The sequence goes on along the minus strand of CAJQZJ010013540.1, from coordinate 14,467,882 downwards.
GCCAGCTGCCCCACCATCAATCCTGGTAAAAATTTACTACCCTGACAATGATCTGGCCTCACTCCTTGTTTAATCTTATAAGGTTTTTCCTGAGACCCCCTAACTCCTGAGTATGCAGATGAAGAATCTCCTGTTCTGACCAAGTGTACATGGCCACACAAACCTGCCCACCTTCCCAAGGTCATAAGACCCCCTCTCATAAACTGAACCAATTCTCTGAAGCTGTTCCCAGATGTGTGTCCTCTATGCTTGCTCATGCACTTACTGCTGACCAAGGCCCTGCACTGCACCCACACACCCCAGTTTAGCTTCCCCAACTCCAGCCTGTCTGGTGTGTAACAGGCTGGTGATCCCGAGAAGGAGAAGTGGATACAGAGCAACACTCTGCAACAAGTGCTCTTAATTGGTGAGCTCCTGGAATAAACAAGTCAACTCAGGTCCTGAGACACATAAACAACATACTTAAAAACTCAGTATTTTTTATGTGGTAACCAATAATTAAAGTCTTAAAAAATACTTCACTGTGGTGTGGTGGCTCAGTCCTGTAATCTCAGCATTTAAGAGGCTGAAACTAGAGGATGAGGAGTTCAAGGCCAGTCTGAGATGCACAGTAAGGTAAAGGCCAGCAAGGGATGCAAAGGAAAGACCCTATCTCAAAAACCAACCAACCAACCAACCAACCACCACTGTTGAACTTAGCACAAAGTTTAACCCAGTTCTGGCAAGACCTCTACACTGTCAACTGAACACTGACTCAGAGATCTCTGTTCTTCCTGAAGCCATTATTTGATTTGTATTCTCAGGCACTTAAGATAAAAATCTTTTATCACCTGAGTGAATACTGAACCTACAACAGTCGTTTACCTGTCAGAGACAAGCAGGATGAATTGTGGTCGTACATTATCTCAGTATCCACATTCATAGGCTTTAGTAAAAACAAAGAAACAGGTAAAACAAGGAGGGAAGGGGAGGGGAGAAGGACTCAGAGGAAACCACAGAAACACAATTATGACCCTGACCAGTCTGTAAGAAACAAGGACTGCAGAGGTGTGCTCAAGGAGCCACTGGACTTACAGAGCCCAGCTCACCACAGCACATTAGCCTGAAGAACTTAGTAAACAATGCTCTTCATCGTGACCCTAGGATGAGAAAACACCTGTGCACTCAGTACCCCTCATCAACACCACAGAGAACACAAATCTTTCAGAATGGACAGGGTCTTCACCATCTCATGCAATCAAAGATACCAGGCATGCAAAGCACCCCATTTCTAAGGATTGGTCCTTCTACTAACTACATCCCAGTGTCTCCAAGCAAACTGGTATCAGATCAAAGTTATAAGTATGTCCCATAGCATTCTGTAAAACCTTCACATAGGTTTAAGACAGGTTTTTGTTTGGCAGCCCAAGCTGGCCTTAAACATGTCCACTTCCTGCCTCAGTCTCTTAAGTGCTAGGATTATAAGCATGCAGCACTGAAGCTAGATGTAAACAGAATTATAAACTATCAAGACCATTTTGAAATGGGATACTTCTTATTATAAAACATTTTCCATAAGAAACAAGCCATTCTCCTTGCAGAGAGACAAGGCCATCTTTATTCATGGACTCATTATCACATATTAAAATTCTGTACCTCTCACTTTTTAATTAGCTCATGACTCATTATTCTCAGTTCCTCACTCCTTCCCTGCCCCCTCTCCCAAATAAGACAGCATCCTTTATTTCTACAATGGAACTCTGTCTGTTTGTTTTCTTTTTTGTGCATCTCAGCTCAAGTAACAATATGAACTTTACAGTTGCCAAATGATGTCAGAAACATCTGTGGACTAAATGCCCCAGAATAGCTCTGGACACCTACTTGTAAACTCCAAAGGTCAGACCACTCCAGCCTTAACAAGTGTCACATGACCTGAAGACAAACCATCCCTCTCCGTTTCCTCTGCATCATAATCCTTGACTAATTTTCACATCTCTGAATTTAAATAATGTTCTCCTCTGGATATCTAACACTTTCACTTCAGATGCAGTGTAGAAGGGAAAACAACTAGGACATTCCCACTCCAGTACTCTTTACAAACACCTACAGGCTGCTCTTCTTGGAAAACCAGAGAACTGATTCCCTTACTCTTCCTACCCCAAGTACCCTGAGGTAGCATGAACTGGCTGCCAATGGTCAGCTACTGGGGTCAACATAGGCTAGCAATCAGCAACTTCTGGAGCAGCACCTTCAGTAGAGAGATCTGACCAAGGAGATACGCTGCTGCCCAGGAGACCAAGCCCAAGGAGGACAGCTGTCTGTCAGAATCTGGGCCCAAGCAGTGTTCATACAAAAATCCACTTAGCCCTGACACTGTCCTGAGATAGAACTGACTCCCTCTCTGCACATGGGGCTGCAGGCGACAGCCTCACCTAGTCAGGCTCCACTAGAGTGTTACCAGGCCCATTTATGGCAAATCCCACACTCAACACTAGGCTGCAGTCAGTTTTCCTTGGTGTTTGTTGCCTGGCTTTCAGAGTCACCAGGACACTGAGTGTCTCACACTTGATATGCTTTCTCTGGCTGCAAGACGTAGGCCTTGTCATCACAGGGAATGGGAGAGTACTAATGTACTACAGGACAAACCCAGAGAAAAAGATTTGAGCAGATGGTTACATTTCCTATTTGAAGATTACATGAACACTGAAGTATGCAGGAGTATTTATTACCTGGGCTTACAGTCAGCTGAAAGCAATGAAGTTTGTTTGGATCAGGAAAATGTACTTTACATGTACCTGCAAAAGAAACAGCCATTAGGAAGGTCTGGAGTGAGCAGCTGCCCACATGTTCGCTAACTTCTCAACACACAGACACCAGTGATGCTGACTCACATGGCGACCAGTGGTCCCTGTACTCATGCAGTAATCATAGTATACCCAATGGCAAAAATAGGTATTCTGCTGTTCTTTTTGCCATTCAACCCCTTAGTCTTACTAGTTAACTCCAAATCGAGGCATTTACTTCAATTTTAAATGGTCACTAAAGAGTTCTTTTCATTAGAGAATCGTGCTATTTACCCTGAAAGAAACTGTCCCTCAAAGACACTAATGTATGTGGGTAAAGATTAAGTAAACATGGAAAAAACAGGAGAAGAACCAAGTCGAACCTGTTCAAAGTAGTCAGTACCACAAAGACTCACACAGATGTGCACGTCCCTCAGAAGTGAAGTCAGAGAGACGTGAGTCGTCTAAGAGTTAGCTGCCATCTGGCATTTACCATGACAACATCGGAGGAAAAAAAAACAATCCTCAGAGATCCACCTGCCTCTGCCTCCTGAGTGAGTGCAGGGTGCTCTTCTTTAATCCCAGCAGCTGGGCGGCAGTGGCAGGCGGAGCTCTGAGGCCAAGGCCAACTGTAAAATGATGCTTTGCTGAGTCGAGTACAACACCAAGTAGGAAGGGCTGAGTCAGGACACACTTTCCAGCAAGGATAGCCACCTGTACACAGCCAAGACAAACTGTCTACTGTACTTACCTGCCTCCTTCACACGAGATACAGAACAGCTGACACTTATGTAAACACTCAGGAAATATGTTCATGTAACTCAGAAGATATACTTATAAATTCCTTAGTGCATTTACTAACACTATTGCTTACAAGTCCCACTTGTTCAGTTCTATACTGATAAAATTTTCAACAAAAGTAAGATGATTCAAATATAATGAGAACTAGCTTTAAAGACCATGTAGCCCAATGTTATTGATTGGGACAAATGACAACAAGGTTCAGGCTATTCACGAAAGCAGGGTTAGTTCCAAAATAGTAATGAGTTCACAATTTTACTATTGGTCTTGTGTCATTTTAGTTATTTAATGAGCATGTCAAACATAAAACACTGAGATAAAACACACAGAACAACCTAAGACTGGTGGACTTTCTTTTTATGGTGGGGAGGAACCCTCAGTCTACAGGGGTCAGAAGGAGTTTCTGAACTACACTACCAAATTCTTTATTCTAGAAAGAGACTCAAAGCAAGAGATCAAGACTTTCTGCAAAAATCACGTTTAGACCTATATATACTGAAAACAGGCTTCACTTCCTTATCTCTTCAAAATTAACCTTCCAGGTTAGTTACGTTGGGGTCTCCTCGTGGTGTCTTCTGCACCCTCCCCCCCTGTTCTCGGTGATTCCTCTCTCCCACCAGCCTTCCCTCCATATCCCTTGTCAAGCTGGTTTCCTTTCTTCTTCCAGGTACCTCCAGTTTCCTTTTTGCATGGAATACATTACCCTATTTTCCATTGCCTTAGTCTCTTCCTATCTTATCCTTGTCCTCTGAGCCATGTACACTGATATACACGTGTATAATTTTAAATTTAGTTTTTCCATATGAGAAAAAACATGGAGCTTATCTGGCTCACTTTTACTTCTCTTACCATAAAGATCTTCAGCTGCATCCACTTTCCTGCAACTGTCATAACTTCATTTTCCTTTACAGCTGCATAAAACTCTACTGTGTGCACGCTCTATTTCCTGGCTACTGCGAATAATGTAGCTCTAAACACATTTGTCAAGTAACTCTGTGGAGTGTTGATTTGGGGTTCTTCGGTTATACTCCTAAGAGTGGTATAGTTGGGTTATATTAAAGTGCTAGTTTCTTTTTAAAGAACTTCCATATTGATTTCTACAGAGACCCCACAAGATTATTCCTGTCAAGAATGAATGTCACCTTTTCCTACATCCTCTGTATGGAGCATGTCTTGTCATTTTTTTTTCTTGATAACAACCATTTCAACTGGGTTGAGATTGTATCTTCAAACTGTTTTAATTCACATTTCTCTGATGGCCAAGGATGTTAAACAACTTTTCAAGAATTTATTGGCTATTTGTATTTCTTTTGAGAATTGTCTATAAAGTTCACTAGCCCATTTATTGATTGATCTGGTTTTTTGTTTAGTTTTTGCAGTTCTTTATATATCTTGGATATTAATCCCATGTCTGATGTATAGTTGGCAAAGATTTTTTTAGCCATTTAAATTATTTGGGCATGCATGTGTGTGTGTGTACGTGTGTGTGTACATGATATATGTGGGTGCATGTGCCATGACACAAATATGGAAGTCAGAAGACAACCTACTTCATGGAGTTGGTTCTCTCCATCCACCTTTATATGAGTTCCAGGATCTAAGTCAAGCCTCCAGGCTTGCACGGCAAGTGCCTTTACTCCCTGAGCCATCTCATGGGTCCATGGCAAAGAATTGTTCCTCTATTCTGTAGGCTATATCTTCTTGCTGGTAATTATTTTCTTCTGTTGTGGAGAAACTTCCTAATTCTATATAATCCATTTGTTAGCTCTTAGGATTATTTCCTGTGTTACTAGACGTCTTTCCAGAGAATCCTGCCTAAGCTATCTTAAAGCGTTTACCTTGACCTTATTTTGAAAACAGAAACACCGTTCTTTGTGAGATGTAGGTAAGAAAAAAGATGAAGGCTTAGTACATACTTCAATCATTATTTGAGGTTGGCATTGCCCATTTGTTTTTAATATCTGGCACTCTTTTTCTTATAGATATAAACATGGAATCTCTGAAATAAGATTAGCCTTCCAAGAATACAGAAATTAGTAAGACAAGTTTTAAAAATTAACAAAACTACCAAAATCAAGTAACTAACCTTAAAGCCCAAGAAAGGGTAAGTTAAAAAGCATTATATATGCTTATATAATATATGTTATATATATATACTATATAAATGTTTTAACTTATTCTTATATATATCTTATATATGTTTTAGCATATCCTTATATAACACACACACATATATCTATATATAGATATAGATATATAAAAGGTAAAGCTTAAAATTCTAGAATTAGTTCTCTTTATATACAACAGGATCCATCTAGGGAGATGTACATTTTCAGAAAAATGTCTCTGCACTTGTACACATAGAGATTTGAGGTCATTCTGCAGTTACTAATCACACTGCCATATAGAAAGCTATCCTTCTGGCTCTGTAGATAATTTAGAAAGGTTTTAAACAGACAGCAAAGAATTAGCTTGTGGTGGCTTGTTTCTTCTTTAGCATGATGAGTGGCAGATATGGGGGAAAAGCAGAAAAAAAGAGTAAAAAGAAGCATGTCAAATGTGTACTATCTGATATCTTAGCCACAGGATGGGAAAACAGGCTTACGTCTTTTCCAAATCTTGCAAGATTCACATCAAACACACAAGCTAGTTCTTTTTTTTTTTTTTTTGGTTTTTCGAGACAGGGTTTCTCTGTGTAGCCCTGGCTGTCCTGGACTCACTTTGTAGACCAGGCTGGCCTCGAACTCACAGAGATCCGCCTGCCTCTGCCTCCTGAGTGCTGGGATTAAAGGCGTGCGCCACTACGCCCGGCTCACAAGCTAGTTCTAAGGGGAAACTTTCTGTGGTTGCTAATGAAAAAACACTGTGAACATACATGTGAGTCAGGGACATTTGAGAGACTGACTCTCTCAGTCATGTGATGCATGTGAACATACACATGTGTGAGTCACCGGCAGTGAAAAGCCTGACTAGGCTGGGCTACAGAAAATCACTGTCTGGTGCTCTTTACAGGAGAGTGCCCTGACACAGGCAGAGACAGGCCACCAAAACAAAGCTTGTCACCTGGCTTCAGGCCTCCACCATCCTGCCTGTCTTTCACACCCATGCACGTTTGCTTTTCCAAGCATATTAAAGCACACACTTTTAACTTTTCAGGAGTAGAAATTTACTCCACTCCTTTTCCCTGCTCAGTGTCTGGGACTGAAACCAGGGCATTACACAAGCCAGGCAAGTACTCTGCTCCTGAGCCACCCCCCAGCTTCAAAATTAGCCTTTCAATAAAATTCCCAGACGATTATCTTCAGTTCTAAATAGAAGCAACTTTGAGGTCAGTCCACAGAATTAAGATGTTCTGGGTGAGACCCACAGAAGAAATATATTTTCTATCGTAACTCATTCTTCCCCTATACAATGTCAGACATCAAAGTAATTGTTCAGCCTGGCCAGGAGGTACATACCTTTGATCCCAGCACTCACAAGGCAGAGGCAAACAGAGCTCTATGAATTTGAGGCCAGTCTGGTCTGGTCTACACAGTAAGTTCCAGGCTAGCCAAGGCTGCACAGTGAACTTAACAACTTGTCCGTGCCCTCAAAAGCTAACTTCACAACCACCCTTGCACTCGGAACTACTTTTAAACAGTATTACAATAAAAAGCTTAATTTAAAAAAAAATAGTAAAATGGATTGAGATGTAACCTGAAGAAATAAATAAACATTAAAAAAAATAGTAAAGTGGTCAAATCTTTCAGGCTTTCATAGACACATGAAATGTAAAAGATTTTGGGGAAGATTAATGATAGAAAAATAGAAATCTGATCTATAGATATATATTCCAAGTGCATTTCCCAATGGCGACTGCACAGCCAGGCCCATGTGTCAGCAGAAAAGACTGAGCAGGAAGCACATCTGTGGATGAAGGGCCTTTTCCAAACACAAAAACAAACCACCAATAAACATCTTCTGAACCAAATGGGGCACAATCAGTAACAAGTCAGAGCTTCTGCCTCACACACTCCTTTCCACACAGGGAGAAGGTGGAATAGAAGGCAACTGACCATACATGACCCCGCTACACTGGGACACACAGCATTCTACATGTACAAGTCAGAAGAACTAAAGAACCTTTTTCCATCGTTTTTTGAGACAAGGTCCTTCGCTATAACCCCAGCTGTCCTAGAACTGTGCTGACCTGTCTGGCCTCCTAAGTGCTGTGGTTAAAGGTATATACCAGCCACTATACCCAGCTAAAACCTCATTTTATTAAATCTTGCAAAAAACTCTTGTACAATATAAAAATTCATTCCTAACATACACAAAAAATAGGCTTTTGTTATATAAAGTTATTAAAACAAAACAAGTTTTCTTCACGTCATCACTATATAGTACTAATTTGACCAGTGTGCTATACTTACAAGGTAAATTAGCTTCAAGTTCTGCAACCTCTGTAGAAATAAAGAGACTGCGGTTAATAGTAATCTTCATATCATCAGCTTTAAATTAGAAATTCCCTCTACATTACAGAAGGAAAAAGGAAGTTAGATGAACTGAACCGTGGTCTAGAATTTATATTTTAAGCCTCACTTCACATATATGCGTGTGGCCCAGTCCTCTGCCATGAGGCCTCAGACCATCCAGGTCACATCCTCAGTAACCCGCTGTGTGTTGAAGCCCAACATTCTTCTGTAGGTCAAAGTTACAGCTTCCCTTCCCCATATCATGTTCCCTCTACCGTCAGGGAGAAGACTGTTACTCTCACCACTTCTGCTCCACAGGGTACTAGAAGTGTGAGAAGAACAGTCAGCTGTTTAGAGAAGACATATGACACCAAGAAGGCACTAGAGATTCCAACAGCAAGGAAACAAACATTAAAACCAATAAATCGAAAAACATTAAAATCAATGTTACATTATCAATGGACTATTAAAAAGAGAAGGCAATGCCAGGTGTGGTGGTGCATACCTGTAATATCAGGTCTCTATGATTCAAGGCCACCTAGGAGTTCCAGAGCCATACTCTGTCTTTAAAAAATCAAAGTATATAAAACCAGGAGAGGGAAGAAGAAAAGGAGTTGGGGAGGAGAGAAGAAACTCTGAGGGCTGGAGGTAGCTCAGGGGTAGAATGTTGTATATGGGAGGCTCTAGGTTCAGTCTACAACACTACTAACAAACAGAAAGAAATTGAGAAAGCAATCCTACTTATCAAAAATATTACTCATGACTAAATTTAATTACAGAGATGAAAGAACTTTGCTCTCAAACTGTAAAATACTGAGGACAGAAACTAAAGACTAACTGGGACCCACCACTCAAAGATGTCCACACAGTGTGCAATCCCATCCCAGTTTCAGGGGCAGTCTTCACCAAACCTCTAGAACCATATTAAGAACCACAGACTCTTAGGAATGAACATAGTTGTTGGGCATGGTGACGCACACCTTTAATCCCAGCACTCAGGAGGCAGAGGCAGGCGGATCTCTGTGAGTTTGAGGCCAGCCTGGTCTACAAAGTGAGTCCAGGACCCAGGGATACACAGAGAAACCCTGTCTCAAAAAAAAAAAAAAAGGAATGAACACAGTTAACATCGCTCCTTCTGACTTCAAAGTATATTACAGAGCTATAGTAACCAAAACAATAGTTTGGGCATAAAAACAGGCCAACAGAACAAAACAGGGAGGCAGGGAGGCTAGAGCAAACCTACTAAGCATGTACAGTCAGCTAACATGCAAGGGCACCAAAAAGACAATCTGAGAAATGGAGCCTCTTCTGTGGAGAACTAGGTGTCCTTACACAAACTATCAAAATGAACAAAAGGCTTAAACATAAACTGTAAAATTCACAGGGGTGGTGGTAGTGGTGGGGTAAATTCCCTGACCTGGCTTTAGCCATGATTTTTTTTTTAATTTTTATTGTGTATTTTTTTATTGTGTATTATTTTACTTGAGTGCATTAGGAGGGGTGGTATGTACATATGAATGCAAGTGCCTACAAAGGTCAGAGGTGTGAGGGTCTGCTGGAGCTGGGGTTTCAGGCGGCTGTAAGCTGCTTGATGTGGGTGCTAGGAATAAACTCAGGTTGTCAGAACAGCATCATGTGCTCTTAAGCACTAAGCCATCTCTCCAGCCCCCGATTACTTTTTTTAAGCAAAAATTAAACAGTGAGAGTACACTAAGCTAAAACACTACAGCACAAAGAAAAGATAGTCTATATAGGTTGGGAGAAATGTCTGCAAATCATAAGGGTTCAACATAAAAAACACAGAACACACATAACAGAAACAGAAAAAGCAAAAAAAAAAATGAAAGAAAAATCAGGCAGAGGACCCGAACAGATATTTTTTCCAAAGAGATAAAAGTGACCAACAGTTTTATGAAAACATATGCAACATCACCAATCATTAAAACAAGATATGCCAGGCATGGTGGCGCATGCCTTTAATCCTAGCACTCAGGAGGCAGAGGCAGACCGATTTCTGTGAGTTCAAGGCCAGCCTGATCTACAAAGTGAGTTCCAGGACAGCCAGGGCTACAAAGAGAAACCCTGTCTTGAAAAACCAAAAAAAAAAAAAAAAAGAAAAAGACAAGACCATGACTGCTATCTTCCATCTTTCTGGTTAGCTACTAGAGGTAAGAGGCAGCAACTGTTGGTGAGGATACAGAGAAAAGAGAACCCTCACACAAGGTGCACAGGGGTGTAAATCAGTACAGTGATGAAAAAAGAGGTCCCTCAAAAAGCTAAAAAGAGGGGAAAAAAAAACAAAACAACTACCACATGATCCAGCAACCTTTCTGAATATATACTAAAAATAAAGGAGTCTAAGGGTCATGACCCCTTTGGGGGAGGTTGCATATCAGATATTTACTTATGATTCATAACAGTAGCAAAATTACAGTTATGAAGTAGCAACAAAATAATTTTATGCTCCGGGGTCACCACAGCATGAGCAACTGTATTAAGGGCTCACGGCACTAGGAAGGTTGAGAACCGCTGCCCTAGAAGGACAAAAAACCCCATGCTCATTGCAGCTATTTTCACAATAGCCAACATACGGAATCAGCCTAAGCAGATACTGAGTAATGAATGAAGAAACTGTGGGATGTGTAAGAAACAGCATTAGCAAAGATGATCCTGCCATTTGTGACGATGTGGATGGACCAAAGGATATCATGCTAAGCCTGACAAAGAAGAAACAAACTTCTGAGTTCATGGAAACCATGTTGACAAGCGATGAGGGCAATGGAAAAGGGTATAAAGTTAGGGTTAGGTAGGATAAGCAATGTGTGCTAATGTGACACATAGAAAATGCATGTGAATTCACTACATTATTAATTGCTTTACTATGTACATACCATGTGGGTGTGTAAAACCATAATTAATCACAAGTAAAATGTTGGGTTGGAAGGACAGGGTTGGTGGGGTAGAGAGGACATGATGATGGACAGACACAAGACATGACAACTCATGGGACGTGACACGATAAACAGGCCAGCAAAGCTGTCTTCGCCTTGGACAGAGAGTGGTAGTGTGCTCCCTGGCTCCACTCAAAGGGTGTCGCCTCATACACAAGGCTAATACCCGAAGCTCAAGGTCTCTACACCCTGAGCCTGAGCTTGAATTCCCACTCATGCCTTCAGCATTCAGCAAGCCTTCCATACTTCCCTTAATGATTCTTTTAGTAATTTTAGTTCTGTATCTGAGCCTCACGATCCTGTAGCTACAGGGATTCCAAAACCTTGCATGCCCCAGTTCTCACTCACTCACTCCAGTATCATAAAAAAACCTAGGCAGGACTAGGCACTTTAAATTAGTGTTATTCTCTAATTCTTAGTCTATGTGGCCTGTTACAACAAAAATTACTTACACATGTGTGGTTTGTAAACTCACACTAATTTTCATAATTCTGTAAATTCACGCAGAATTTTCATAATTCTGAAGGTGCCAAGACCAAGGCACCTGCAGATTCTAAAATTGGGAGGGCTCAGGGCCCTTACAGACAGCACATTCTTGCTGTTGTGTTCAAATGGTGGGAGAGACAAGGAAGCTACCTGGCATCTCTCATCAGCGTACTAATCCCATTCACGGGAACTCCACCTTCATGAATTACCTCCCAAGAGTAATTACCTCCTCACACCACCCAGGAGTTTAGATTTGGACACACAAATCTGGAGGACAGTCTTTCAGACTGCATCAGAGACCACTGCCTATGAAAATATGACCTAATAGCATTATATATATATACACACAAACTGAATAACAAGTTCTAAATTTACATGACAGTCAATACTTTAAATGTAAGGGTTTACCTGTATTCATCATGTTCAGTGTGACTCATCCAAGAAAGGAAGTCAAGGACTAAGGAGAGCCCCAAACACAGCCTGCTGAGCACACCAGAAAACTTACCAAGACTTCTTGGTTCCAAATGTCAGAGCAGGCAAGGAATAGAATCCTTGGGACATGGGATTCAGTAAAGATGATTGACACTTTGTCTAGCCCAGTGCAAAATATAAAACACCTGGTCAAACTTGCAGTCGGTGCTCCTCTAGGAGTTGTCAAACATGGCAAATGGTTTCTCAACCCTTCAAATGATGACATACTAACTCTAACATCTGTAATTACAATCTTAGTGTCAACACACATCAAGTTAAAACTAAACTAGCAAGTCAACTGCTGGGCAAGCCTGAGGGCCTCTGACACTGACTTCCCCATAAAGTAACAAACATTAAAAAAGCATCTTTGAACTGCTAAAGGGTTACTTTCACAAGGTAACAGTGCCTCTTTTGTAAGTGGCTGAGCATTTCAGGGAAGCACCTGGCACAGTCAGTGGCTATACAACTTCCTTCTGAGAAATTAAATTCTTTTCCTTTCTAAGTAAGGATCAAACCACAGACTCCACTGGAAGCTTGACCACAACCAGATTACAAAATCTACCCAGTTACCACAATGTCTGTCCGTCCCCCCCCCCCACCTAATGAACTCACCTCCTCTTGGCTTTGGGCAGCTGACAACACCAAGCTCCAGTTGGGACCTCCATATTTGCTACTTCAGCTGTACATCCTTCATGAGCCTCAGTCCCTCTAGAAACCACTGAGATAGCTAACTGGCTCAAAAGTGTTCTAGTACCACTTTAAAACACAATCCACAACCTCAAAAAAGCTGTTTCCTCTAACAAAGAGCCTAGGATCACTGAGAATGTAGCCCAGGACTTCATACCACCTACTTTTGACACAAACACAGAAAATACCAAGCTGGGGCCTAGCTATGGCTTCCAATGGGCCCTCTTGTCCCATTAGGCTGTTTGGTGCACTTATGGTGACTATCCAAGTTCCCTGAACAGCTTCACTGGTGTTTAACCTTCAACAGAACACACAAGGCTGTGTTTGGTAAGATGCCTGACCTCCTACTTGACTGTTAGCAGGACTTGTCAGGCTACCCCTCAGATTCATATGTTGCCAAGTGCTGTGACAACCTTGGTAACATGGAGAGCTGGACTGTGACCTGGCAGAGATGAGAGTGGGAGACTAACACAGGGAACAGACTTGGTGATCTCTCCCCTTCAGGTGCCACGTTAGCACAGGGGCATGTGAGAGCCAACCACACATGAACACACAATCCCTCTACTCTAATATGCCTGGTGTGGGCTCAAGGAGGACAGGAGTGGGCCCACGGTCTCTCTTGTTCTGCCTCCACACTCCTAAAATCTGCTAGCTATCAACAGTTCACCAGTAAGTGGCAGGGCCATGAACTGCTCTCCATCTATAAAAGCACTTATTTTGGGCCTGTTAGTATCTACAATCTTTCTCCTAGCTCTTTGAGATGGCAGTGTAGATGAGTCAGTCTTCTGTGATACACAGCCCAGATGCCCTCACAGCAGCTGAGGACTCGTGGCCTGTGTTCTACGGTTTTAAGGCTGTACAGACTGAAACCACAGGCTATAGCCCTTCCAATACAGCCCCACCTGACTAAAAGCAGAGCAGGAAGTCCTGAGCCTTTTGCCAGCCTGGTGATAGCTCTAAGAACTGAGCAGAGGCTACAATGGGGCATTCTCCTCAAAGTGTGATGATCCCTGGCCTTCTGCTTCCTCACCTCCCTCCACTGTACCCTCTCAGGGTTCTTTTTAATTGCTCTGCATGACAAATTCCCTGCCTCCCCCTTCAGGAATGCAGCTTGCAGTATTAAGTCCCAGACACAATCACACAACTTCCTATAACCTGTCCATACCCATGAAAGACATCTCCACAGAAGCCCACTTTATAGCCCAGGACAACAATCCTGATTATAGCAACCTTGCTTAACTCAGACTCTTTCAAAGTCTCTAAAGGGATTTTTATCTGGAAAAGTTTTTATCATGATCGCCCTAGAGCTATTTGAAAGTTCCCAGGGGAGAACCTGGACATAAGATAGGTGGAAACTGTCTGTCAAAACTCTTTCTGTTAACTTGCATTTCTGCTCTTTGAACTACAAGGTGAATCTGTTCTCCTAGAGCCTGCCTCATCCCTAAGATTTGGGCCTGGTCATCCTGCTGGAACTATTGCAGGCTTCTTAGCCTTAGTCTCAGCTCTTCAGGTGGAAAATAAAGCATCCACCTGGGAAGACTTTAAAATTAAAACAAGAATTACCCCTAAAGTGCCTGCTATGGTTTGACCCACAATACCTGCTATGGTCTGAAAGTGCACAAAATTCATATTAAAATCTAATCCCCAATGTAGTAGTATTAGGAGATGGCATCTGTAGTCATTAAGTCATGGGGGCTCTGTTCACATTAAATTCTTGGGAGTACAGTTCTCACCAGAGACCAATATTTGTCTTTTTCTGTGATGGTGGGGATAGAACCCAGGACCTGGTACATGTGAGACAAATGGCTTTATCACTGAGCCCTATCCTGTTCTCTCTCTCAGGTTTTTTTTTTTTTTTTTTCAAGACAAGAGTTTCTCTGGGTGGCCCTGGCTGTCCTGGAACTAGCTCTGTAGTTCAGAGCTGGCCTCAAACTCAGAGATCCACCTGTCTCTGCCTGCTTGCTTTCTTTTTTAAAAAACTCATTCATTCACTTAATGTTTGTTGGTGTTTTACCTTTATGCATGTCTCTGTGAGACTGCCAGACCCCGCCTGGAACTGGAGATACAGTTATGAGCTGCCATGTGGATGCTGGGAACTGAACCCAGATCCTGTGGAAGAGCAGTCAGTGTCTTAATCACTGAGGTATCTCTCCAGTTCCAGAATTCCACATTCTTAACCTTAGCCTCCTAGACTCTAGCTCCTGAGAAAGACATTACTATTGTTTACAAGGAATGTAAAATTTTATCACAGTAGACAATGCCTAATTTGGTGCCTGCCCCAAGTGCTTGCTGTACCAAGGCTGCTATTAACCATGTAAAGAAAGGACAGTTTATTCTTGGCTGACCCCCCAAGACTTCTTTGTTGCAATAAAACACTCTGCTCTAAGCACTGCAACTACACCCCCAAAGTTCTCAGTCTGGCTCTCCTGACTCTGGGTCACCTCTACAGATGGAACCTGAAGGATTCTGAAAAATCAAATGTCATTAGGCTCACACAAATGAGGTGCTCCAGGCCATATCCTAACCATCTGAGGCTTACAATCCAGGTTGTTCTGGACTTATAGGCAAGAACAAGATGTAAATAATATTTTCACTTTTGGTCAATCATCCATAAGCTTGTCAAGATTTAAGCTAATTCAAGACTTAAGTACAGGAACTTAAGTAAGAGATCCTATTAAATGTGGACAAACCCTCTGCCTTCAACCTCTGCATGTATAAGCCTCCACATGTGCACATCTGTGCATCCTTGACCCGCCATGCACACAAGAATATGCGTACCACACGTATATCCCCCACACAAAAGGAAACCCTTTATCAGACAGTATTCCTTTACAAGCATGGACAGTGCCTATGTCCTTAGGACAATTTTAATAATTCTATGAATTCTAATAACAAAATTACAAAATGCATTATTAACAGTTCATATAGTATTTAATGTGTGTGTGCTTGTGCAATGTACTATATAATCTAATTCTAAGAAGACTCCAGATTTTCACAGGACTCCTTAAGCTGTGCCCTGCATTAAACAAAAAGGATCTTAAGAGACTATCTGTTCCAGGCTGGGAACCATTGCTGTGCATCCCACAGGAAAATAACAGCAGCACCACATGCCGCGGGCCTGCCAGCTCCTACTGTCTTACTCTTTCCACAGCACAGCACAGCACAGCCAGCAAAGAATATTCCTGGTGTGTCAGACACCACAGTTCTAATACCATCTCCTTGCTATTACAATCCAGTCCTTTGCTTGATATAAATTCTTCCACTATAAGTGACAGACAATCACTCTCTGTCTATCCATCTATCTATTTTTTGAGACAGGGTTTCTCCATGTAACTCTGGCTGTCCTGGAGCTCACTGTGTAGACCAGGTTGGCCTTGAACTCACAGAAACTGGCTTGCCTCTACCACAGAGTGCTGGGTTTAAAGGTGTGTACCACAATGCCTAGCTGATAATCAATACTTTAAAATCATTTCAAAGAAGTATTTCCATTCAATAAGGCTACTTTACATCCATCCCCAAATAGCCTCCAGGCAAGCTTCATTTTGTTACAGGTCATAAAAACAGCTCCAATGGTTGGTGATTACCTTTAACAAGCAACTTGTCTCTCACAGAAACCCTCCGAGTAGAGTCAGATGTGGAGGCTGATGTCCTGGATCCTTTGAGACCCTCATCCCGCTTCAACTTGCTTGCCAGAGTTAGCATTACTGCCACCTTTCTTCTGGAAGACAGGCAAGAGTAGGGTTAAGGGCTATGTCTCCAGATACTAGATAGAAGAAATATACAAGTATTTTAACTTTAGACTCTCTACAATTTGTAAAACAAATGTCTACACATATTAACAAAACTGGATTCCTTCATAAGGAATCTGAATAAGCTATGGGATTCTTTTTACGTTTAGGGGAGCCACAAGTTTCATACTCACTAGGTACAGAGTGGGTGCTAGTTCAATCACAATCTAGCCCCACCAACCCCCAAGCTTCCCACTAGCACTCATTCACTACCCCCTGGTTTCAAATACGCAACTATCCCTGCAGCAATAGGATCCAGGTGTGCCCTGGGAGCAAACGACTCCAGGGCAGAAGGGATATCTGATGCTTGGCTTTCCTTCTTCCCTAGACAAAAAGTGGAGAGAGCCTTCAAATGACTGTTGCATTTACTAATTTGCAATGTCAATATCAAGAGCAAATTATAATATCCCAAACTGGACTCTTCACTGGCTGCTTCCAACCTTGTGAGTTTCAGGCTCTCTGGCTGCCTGGGAAGGACAGCAAAATCCAAAGGCAGGTGAGGTAATGCCTCTGCCTGTCTGCATAAAGCACTGCCACTCACCCCTTAAGCCTTCAATTGTTTATTCTAAGAGCAGCATTAGAGCAACAGAATTGTCGGCAGAAGGTACAGGCACTTCCCATGCCTTTCTCTCCCCAGTCTCATTATCAGCATTCCCTACAAGGTTTCCTTTGTTCTATGTGATGGACAGAGTGAAGGCATTTCCACCCAGAGTACAGTTTACATTAGGATGTCAGCAATTCCTACCTCCAGAATCTGCCTTCTGTTTCTACTACCCACTTCTGTCAATCAACACTCCTCATACCGACACCCTTGGAGAAGGACTCCAGCAAGAGTAAGTGGTTCAATAGCTTCGTAACTTCCTTTCTTGTTTTGAAAGCAATTCCTTTCAATACCAGATTGATAATTTTTCGGTCAAAAAAAGGATCTAAAACTTATAAATGAAAAGTTCTATCCTAGGGGTCAAACTTGAGGCTAAGACCCTGAAAGCAAGACTATTCCCATCTTCACTGGCATTTTAAAACCACCTCAAATGCAAGTCTTTTGCCTAGTTTCACATGCCACCTTCTGTGTATACCTAGTGATGGTCAGACGTCACTCTGTATCACATTTCACAAAAACAGGACAGCGAATATGATCTTCCAAACTGTACATAACCCTGCCATACTAAGGACTGGTCATTCTGGGCACAGTGACACACACTTGTAACATCAGTATTTGGGAGGCGGAGGCAGGAGAATTGTCAGTTGGAGACTATCCTGGGCTACAAAGGGAGATCATGTATGGAAAAAGCAAGATAAAAATACCAAAACCAAAAAAGTAGCACTTGTCTAAATGTACCAAACAATCCTTGTATTGTATGTTAGTATGCCTAAGTACTGAAATCTGGGAAAGATTCCTAACACACACACACTGGGACAACAGGCCTGGACAGCCGGCGACCAAGACACTCAGCTACAAGAAGCACTCACCACAAAAACCTAGTTTTCCTTTAGAAGATGTGTTGTAAGTGTGGTCATGGCGTCAGTGCACACAAACGCCACGATGGGGCAGTTCAGCCATGCCTCAGTAAAGCTGGCAAACATTTGAAAGCGCACTAGTACCTGTTTCTTCAGTCCCACTCTACAAAGCCTTCTTCTCCTCAGGGGCAATCTATGTGAAGAGACGAGCCTAGTAGGATCACATACATCTTCAAGTCTTCACTCCCGGCATAGGGCACAGAGCTGTGGGCTCTATCTACTGCTAAGTCACTTCCCCGGGGGCATCAGCCCACAAGCTACCAAAACAGCAGAACAAACAACAATGCTTTCCTGCTTTGGCCCCCACCTGGAATTATCTTGTCAGAAATTCCTCAGGCAGGATCGTGAGGTAGTGCTTGCTACTCTGGCCAAGTCAAAGTCCACCACTATGTACCCAGACTTTGGGACATCAGGGGTGTCTGACAATGGGCCAAGATAACAATCGATAATGATCATGAGGAATCAGTGAGGAGCATGGGATGGTCCACAAGAGGGTCATCAGGTTTTCACCTTTGGTGTCAGTAAAGCCAATGGTGAAAAGTGAGAAAGAAAAGCATTGATTAAGAGATTAGCAGGGGGGCTGGAGAGATGGCTCAGAGGTTAAGAACACCGGCTGTTCTTCCAAAGGTCCTGAGTTCAATTCCCAGCAACCGCATGGTGGCTCACAACCATCTACAAAATGAGATCTGGTGCCCTCTTCTGGAGTGAATGTATACATGCAGGCAGAACACTGTATACACAATAAATAAATAAAATCTAAAAAAAAAAAAAAAGAGATTAGCAGGCCATCTCCTAATGGTCAGAACAAAGCTTCATAAAAAATGAAGCCAGGGCACCAGCTGCTCCACACCCTAAGGTCCTGCACTGGGCTGCTCAGACCTGGCAAGTGTCCGGCCTTCCCCACCACAGCTTTCTGAGGGCTGTGCTTAGTGTTTTCACTCCCCTCACCCACACTGAGGCCTTATCTGAGGCGGGGGATCGGTATTCCATGCTCTGCTCTGCGAGGTGTAAGTTCTAGCTTGTAATCTTCAGTAAGTTGTAGATGTTTTTCGATCAAAACGTGTGCAAAAACTTTGTGGGGTAGAAAACAACACTGGTGTTGTTTCCACAGAAAACACAACATGCACTTTCTAATATTCTAAGGCATATATGTCTAGAAAGAGTATCCACCTATTTTTCTATCATCTGTATCACTTTCACATGCCATGGGAGGGACAAACTGAGGTCTCAATGTGGAAATGTCCTCATAAGCAGAAAATTAGACTTACACAAAGGGATCAAACAAAGATAATTACTCAAACTATCAAAAAGGGTAGCAGACTACCTACAGTTGCCTCAGAATTCTCTTTCCCTTCCTCAACAAGTCCCACCTCTGGAAAACCTGACTTTGACCAAAACGTCCGTTTCTTGAAAACCACACTGTGACTAAGGCAGTATTTTGGGAACAGATCGGCTATTCTGAACAGCACACTCAGTTTCTAAATTCCACAAGTTGTAATCGGCCCAGTTGGTTCCTCCTCTGGGTGGGACTGGCTTTTAGGCCATCCAAAGAGGATTTCAACTTGTTATTTACCAGGCTCATCAAGTCCTGTTTACTCAGCATTCCTATCTGCTATGGTGAAATCAGGCCCGTGTCATCTCTGCAGGGCCAGTCAGCTCATGGTGAGCCTAACTACTCACTGACCGTTCCAATCTAAGCCATTTAAGAGAGAACTACAGGTCACTAGGGACCCTGAACCTCCCAAGCCTAAGGAAACATATCGCTACATAAAAAACGTCCACACCCCTGTAATGTACATCATGAGTGTTCAGGGGTCTCTCGCCGGCTGGGCTTATTGACTGACCATCTCTGGAACCCATCTTTGATTTTGGCGACGGAATGCCAGGCAGTTCCGCCCAGGTGGGGATCCTGAAGCCCCCCCATCACTATCTCTCTTAATTTCTACCTATGAATCTCTCTCCCCGCGGCGAGCTCCCTACCTTCCGCCCCGCCATCTGGGAAGCCCCGGCAGGCATCAGGCCCACCAGCCGCCTTACCGCTCTTCAACACCACCCTGGCTCACTTTTGGAACCTTCTGTTCAACCTGATAGACCAGGTCTTGGGAGGCCCCTTTCCCTTCACCACCTAGCCCTACAAGGTTCCCAGGGAGAGAGCAGATTACTACCTACAGGCCAAGCTCCCTCCGTCGTGAAGCCTTCCCCGGCTACTCCAACCCACCCGCAGTGCCGAGGGGAGGGTCCAATGCCCACCCGAGAAGAAGAAAACAGAGCCCGCCGAGGAGAAGGCCACACCCCAGATGACACACCGCGGAACCGGGTCAGAGACCGAACCGGGTCAGGCGGGACAGTCGCCCCTTCTCCCCGCCGCCGCCGTGGCTGGCCGCGTCCACCTCCCTCCGGGGGCAGCGGCCTCCCCGCCGCGCCCTCGGCCTCCTGGCGGCCCGAGATCCGCACCGTGACCTTGCTTGCGGGCGGCGGCACGGGGTCCGCCTCGGCCCAGCCCTCCGAGCCGCGGGTGCTCGCTGCCCGCCCGCCCAGCGCTGCCCGCCCAGCGCTTCCCGACAGCCGCCGGCCTCGCGGTCCCGCCTGGCGCTCGGCGAGAGGAGCCGCGGCCGCAGCAGCCCAGCCCGCGCGAGCGGCTCACCGGAGCACCGCGAGTCAAGCGAGGCGGGCCGGCGCCCAAAACCATGCCCGGCCGGCGGCGGCAGCTAGACGCGCTGGCCTTCACAGCCGCACCGGCTCCCGGCGGCGGGACAGGAAGTGCAGGGGCGGGGACTGCGCCATGACCGCTGCGGGCGCTTTAAAAAAAAAAAATTCAAAGCCGTGCAGAACTTTATTGGCAGCTCCACGAGCGGACAGCCGCGTACGCAAGCCAATTAGACGGCCGTCTCTCATTGGTGAAGGGCACTGGGGGGGCGGTGCGGGGAACCAAGACCTTCGCTGATTGGCCACGAAGGCGCCTGCGTCTCCGAGCCTGGCGTGCGGCTTCCCAGCGTGTCTCCATTCATTTGGAGACTTGATGGCTTCGGAAAACCTTGCTAGTGCAGTGCCTGCGGGTGGAGCAATATCCCTGTTCCCGGCACCAGGCCTTAAATGCAAACGACTGGACTAGTTAGTCTGCGGCTGCAATAGGGCGATGGGATGGTCATTATTATTATTATTACTGCTATTTTTATTATTTTATTTCTCGTATTCTTATGTGTACTTTAAAAATCTGATTCAGGCCGGGAGTTGTGGCGCACACCTTAAGTTGTTGGGTTCGGGGAAGAAGCCGAGAAAACTCATTTCAGAGATGGAAGTTTAAAAATGTAAGCTTTATTTTCTATGCACTCAAGGAAGCGGCCAGTTAGGGATCTGAAGCGTCTCCGATGGGAGACTGTAAGGATAGGAACAGGAAAGAGGCGGGGAGTGAGGATAGCTGCAGTGTTATCTAATTGTATTTTGACATTATGGGTTAAGCAACGGAGTACCCATTGGAGACTGGGCCTTATCCAGGGCACTTGGCTTTAAGATCTTTAATTCATTTTCCTAAACAGTAGTTCTGGAGCTCAGGGTCCTTAACTCAACCCCCTAGACATTTGGTCTGAAGCTCAGAGTGATTAGGGGACAAAGGAGCAGGTCAGCTGCATGTAGTTAATTAGGGCATAACAGGCAATTGATTATATATTTTTACTACTTCTGCACCTTGGGTTAGGTAATAGCAATTTCTATATTCTTTACCAGTTGACAGAAAATATTTTGGAGAATTGAGATAGGAGATGCAGTTGTCCTTGAGACGGCTGGACTTAGACAACTGTCTCCTTACAAAATCCCAACCCTGGAGAGTCAGAGGAAGGTCTGGTCTACACACAGTGAGTTCCAGGACAGCCAGAGCTATGAAGAGAGACCATACTTCAAAGTAAAAGTCTGCTCCAGGCCCCTGGATGTAGAGCAATGGTAAGGAGCCTGATGTTTCATGTGCAGCATCCTACTTGCACCTCATGGGATATGAATTCTCTGTCCCTGTGGAACTGGAGATAGCCTACTTTGGGAGAGAGTTAGGCAAGACTCCTAGAAAGGTAGGGCCTTGAAAAGAGAATATTTGTGGGGAAGGCCAAGGAGTGTCAAGGTTTCCCTTCCTATCTTTGTAGTTCCAGGGAATGGATCCCAGGAAATCTCACATGCAAAACACTACCTCTGAGCTACATCCCCCCCAGACCCTAAAATTTCCTTCAAAATGAGGCTTTTGTGCTCAGTGAATAAAGCATTTGTTAGTGTGAGGACCTGAGTTTCCAAACTCAAGTGGGGAGATGTGAGACCTAGGCAGAGGAATTCTTAGATTAGGACCAAGTATCCTGGCTTAATGTAGAGGGGAAGAGACCCTATGCTGAACTGGGTGGCAGATAGGAGTTTGAGACTAGCCTACACTACAAAAAGTTCCAAACTAGCCAAGGCTACCTAATGAGACCCTATCTCAATAAACATGGACAAACAAACAAAGTGAAAGCCAAGAAGTTAACTTTAGACCACCCATGTGTGGCACATGGCTACACACATTTGAACGAACTTACAAGTGCACACCTCATACACATACTCACAAATAAAGGCAGCTGGGCACCTGCCCCTAGAGGCATTGCAGATATGGCTGCTATGTTACATGGTGCATCAGTAGGTGGTAGAAAGGAAAGAGGCTATATCTACATTCAGTGTTCTGACCTATGAACATCTGAATGAATAGTAGCCTAACATTCCTAGGGAAAAAAAGCAAACTGGATACCAACACAACATTGGTGCCATGGGGTAGCCTGTGATGACTACCAGACCAGTACCAGGCAAGCACCAGATGGGTTCCCAGGGCAGGAAACAAGCCAGAAACTAGAAGAACTCTGCCTGGCCCTGGATGTGGAGGTTGTGGAGACCCAGCCCACGGGTGAGATCTGGCCCACATGGAGGTCACAAGAGCAGGAGAGCTGTCCCTCCCCCTCACATGCTGCAGCACTCAGGAGAGCAGGCCCTTTACCTTTCTATGGTAGAACGGGCCCTGCAAGTGGGGGTTGCAGGTCCAGAACCAGGGCTTTGAGTTGGTACAACCCAACATCTACGCCATGGATGAACCGCTGGAGTGCAAGAAGAGGCCAGTTCCACAACCAAAAACTACAGGATCTCCATGACAGGACAGTTACAGCATATCTGAGAGGAGCTCCAGTGAAGTTCCAGTATTGACAAAATAGCAGAAACCAGAGGCCTTGTACCAGACCAAGGAGTCATTTTAATGAACATTTGCAAGCAAAATGTGTGGACAAAAAGGAATATTGTGGGACACACTGTGACACACTGCAGCTTCCATAATGAGATTTTATTTTTTATGCTGGGACAGATTGCAAGGGTAGAGGGTGGATCTGAGGGGAGGTGGGAGATGAGAGGGAACAGGGTGCATAATGTGAAATTCACATAATAAAATTTTTTCAATAAAAAAAAAAGTTTTTAAAAAGGCAGCTGGGCCCCCCTATTCTACTCCAAGTAGAAGATGAGCATCGAAGAATCTCCAGTGGGAGATGGTTGAATTGGTGGTAAGCCTTTCTCTTGGCAAGAAAAACCCCTTGCTTAAACTGTAGACAGACTGCTGTCCAAAAAGGACAAAACTTGGAGGCAGGTAAGTCGACAGCCTAGCTCTGCCAAGACAGGGTAGGCAAGTCCTTCATAATTCCTGCTCTACAATCAATGTCTGTCAAAGAAACGGGGCCAAACGGCTGAAGATTGATGCTGTAATGTATGGAGAGAAAATGGGAACTGTCCAGGCAGCCACTGGTATGTCATATCTTAGTTTTGGAAGCTGCGGGCCCTGCACTTCCTATATAATCAGATATATTTATCCCTCTCAGGTCTCTGAGGTAGTTGAAGAATAGATAGCTAGAGTCTCATAGTTAAATTTTGAGTTGTTTAGAATCAAGAGGGTGTTCTGGATCTAAGAAGATGTTTTTAAAATTGTGATGCAAGTTAGTATGAAAGCTGAGTTAGATATAGAACTTTAAACTCATGGAGATTGTTAGATAGTAGAATGTTAAAGTCAGGTGCCAAATACATATGGACTGGACATTGGGAATGTATGCTAAGCCATATAACTCTCATAATTGTGGCCTATTTATTTCTGTTGTTTTGTATTTATAGTTATAAGAGAAAGAACCATTTGTTGGACTGAAAGGGAGAGCTGTTGGGGGGGGGGAAGAAATACCTTAGACTAAAAAAAATAAAAAGGAAGAGGATGGGGGGTTGAGGGGTAGAAGGGCGGGACTGGAGGGGGGAGTAGGGAGGGGATTGTGATTGAGATGTAACTTGAAGAAATAAAAAATAAATTATTATTAAAAAAAAAGGCAGCTGGGCATAGTGGCACATGTCTTTAACCCCAGCACTCAGGGAGGCAGAGGCAGGCCTGCCAGCCTGGTAGACATAGTGAATTCCAGGACAGCCAGAGCTACATGGTGAGACCCTGTCTCCAAACAAAAATAAAAGGCTTTTGATCTAAGGAAGGTTGTGAACAGAGAAGAGATGGTAGTCAAGTGAACTTATGAAGAGTCACCATATTTTCTCAGGAAACATCTGTTCTTTGCTCAGCTGCTCTGTTTTGTTGTCCTAAACTTAAACACCACTTTCTTTGAGCTCCTTCCCTCCTCACTCTCCCCAATTGCCTTAGGGCCCAAGCCAAGTGCTCAGAACCCATTTGCTGTACAAATTCTGCATGATCTTGTGCAAAGTCCTAGTCAGAGAAGATGAGGGCTTGAAGCCAGCCTGCAGAGGCAGACACAGCTGGACTGGCTTGACCCAGCACCTCACCAATATGCTTGAATCTCAACGTTTCAGTGAAGTATCACTTCTCATCCATTTCATGAGTCTCATGTGCTCACCTAAGACTTGCCAAGAACCTACTGTGTTGTCAGCTTATACAGTCCTCACAACAACTAGTTGTAGGAGGAAAAAGGTCTGCCATTGAGGAGAAACAAGGCCTGCTATTAAATAGTGCATACGTGGCTGGGCTTCCATGTGCAGCTGACCTGAGAGACCTGCCCAGTCATGCCCGGCTTGAGACCTGCCTGGAGATTGATGACGCCACATTGGGTAGTGAGACATGAGCCAATGAGGAAGAGCAGCAGCAGCCTGCAGTTCGGGAGCCAATGGGACTCTGGGTGGAGGTTATAAAGGGAACCCCTCTTTTGGAAATAAAGGAGTCTGCTTTTGCCTCTTACCTGACTCCCGGGACCTGGGTCTTGATTTTGCACCAGCTCATCCCCGCCCCCAAGAGTCCTGGGCATGGGCCCTGACAACACCTAGTGAACAGTTTCCTATTAGTTCCAGCTTATAGGTAAGACACCTGAAGCACAGAAGTCAAGCAGTTTGCCCCAGTGGCAGAACTGGAGTGTGAATTCAGCTCATCTGTCTCTGGTGCTCAGTCCCAGAGATAGGCTGCTAATGTCAACAGCAAGGAAAGGGACAAAAGACTCTTGGAGACAGACTGAATGGATCTCTGTGTGTTCGGGGTCTGGCCTGGTCTACAGAGCGAGTTCCAGGGGAGCTAGTGCTACCCAGAGAAACTCTGTCTCAAAAAAACAACCAAAACCCCCAGCATCATTACAACAGCAAAAACTGCTATCCTTTACAATTTACAATTTAGTTCTGGTAGAGGACTTCAGTTACTTAGGGGAGGGAGGGAAGGAGACAGGGAGACTGGCAGGCCACATAATGGCTGATTAAAGGTGTGCTTGCCTTATGTTCTGGAACCTAGGGATATTACTTGGGAAGTGGACTTTGCAAATTTGAGTAAACAGAGGCTCCTGTGTTGGGTTTGTCTTGAATTTTTTAAGTGAGTTTAGCATAATCTCAAGAGTCCTCATGTGAGGGAGGCAGGTGGCCAGTCAGTGGGGGGCTGTGAAGATAGAGTATTGGGCAACTTAATGGGGATGGAGTTCAGGTAGGTTCTAGAAGCTAAAACAATTTTTTGAGCCTCAGAAGGAACTTGACTCTGATGTTGTGGGCTGAATAGTGTCCTCTCCAGACACACTGAAGTTCTCACACCACTGCCTCAGAATGGGACTTTGCAGGGGATTTCCTTTAGAGATCGGGCCTTTAGGGTTGAGATGGGAGGCAGACAGTTCAGTGAACAAAATAGGAACATGAATGCCCATCCCTGGACCTGAGTATTTGAAACTCCTTAGGATCTACCCACACAGTCTGCAGCTCTATGCAACCTCTCGGGGCCTCCTACTGTCACTGGAGGTGGTGGGGGAAGGAAGTGACAGCCCACCTAACCAGAGCAGCAGGACTGACCTTAGGGTGCAGCTCAGGTGGCATCTGGGAGGAGGAGGAGCCACCACTTGGAGCAATGTGTTGGCAGCAGGAGAGGTAGCACAGCCTTAGGAGGTTGCTGCTCAGCTTCCTGATTCTATGACAAAATACTGAGACATAGGGAGGGAGGGGCTGCCTAGATGCCTCAGCAGGAAGGAGCACTTGCCACCAAGTCTGGTGACCCACTTCAATACCTGGAGCCCAAATGGTACAAGGAGTGATCTGACCACTTCAAGTTGTCTTTTCACCTCTATACTCAAACTGCACATGCACATGTATCCACACATAAACACATAAAAAATAAATATCTGGGTGGTGGTGGTGCACCACCTTTAGTCCCAGCACTTGGGAGGCAGAGGCAGGGGATTCTCTGTGAGTTCCGAGGCCAGCCTGGTCTACAGAGTGAGTTCCAGGACAGCCAGGGTGACACCCTGTCTTGGAAAAACATAAATAAAACTGCCACCAAGCATGATGACCTGAGTTTGATTCCCAGGCCCCACCTGGTCTGAGGAGAGCACAGACCTCTAAAAGTTGTGTCTTCTGACCTCCACATGCCATGTACACACACACACACACACACACACACACACACACACACACACACACACACACACACACAGAGAGAGAGAGACAGAGACAGAGACAGAGAGACAGGGAGAGACCTTTTGAAATGTTGTCCCAGGCAGGAAAACCCTGGCAGGAAGATGCGAATTGTGTAACAGTAGAAACGTGGAAGCCCCTCAGGGGACTGGGGATAGTTCACTAAGCTCCCTGGAATTTGCCTATGGGAGAACTGCAGAGCCCTGTACCTCGACCCTTATGTAGACTCTGTGGAGCCATGAAATTGCTTATTAAAGTAAACAGCACCGTTCAAATTGCATACAGCCAATAACTAGAATCTAAAAAAGAACAATACAAATCAGAGACCAGCCGGGCGGTGGTGGCGCACGCCTTTAATCCCAGCACTCGGGAGGCAGAGGCAGGTGGATCTTTGTGAGTTCGAGGCCAGCCTGGTCTACAAAGTGAGTCCAGGACAGCCAGGGTTACACAGAGAAACCCTGTCTCGAAAAAACGAAAACAAAAAAACAAAACAAAAAAAAAAAACAAATCAGAGACCAGAAGAAAACGAACAAAAATGAATGTAGTTTTTTGTGTAGAGCAGGAGGGGTGAATTTTCTCTTTTTATTAATTTTTTTTTTATTTTAAGTCATGTGTAGGTGTGTGTAAGTCTGCCTGTGGGTTTGGTCATAGGAGTTCAGGTGCCCATGGAGACCAGAGGCATTTAATCTCCAGTCTCCTGGCACTGGAGATATAGCTGCCTGACATGGGTGCTAGGAACCAAAGTTGGGTTCTCTAGAAGAGCAGCAAATGCTTTAACCACTGACCCATCTCTCCAGTCCAGCTCCTCCTCCTCCTCTTCCTCCTCTTTCTTTCTTTCTTTCTTTCTTTCTTTCTTTCTTTCTTTCTTTCT
>CAJQZJ010013540.1:14429836-14440167 GCA_907164525.1 Lophiomys imhausi | reverse complement strand
TTCTTTCTTTCTTTCTTTCTTTCTTTCTTTCTTTCTTTCTTTCTTTCCTTTTTCATGACAGGTTTCCTCTGTGTAGCCCTGATTGTCCTGAAACTCAGGACGAGGCTAGCCTGGAACTCAGAAATCTGCCTGCCTTTGCCTCTGACTGGAGGCTAGCTGTGGTAGGGCACACCTTTAATGCTAGCACTCAAGAGGTAGAGGCAGAGGCAGGTAGAGCTCTGTGAATTCAAGATCAGCTTCATCTAACAAAATAATAAGTAAACAAAAAAACATGACTGGGCTGAAGGCATAGCTCAGTGATAGGGCATTTTCCTAACTTGGGAGAGGCCAATCTCTAACCTGGAACACAGTCCTCATGTCAAAAAGGATTGTAGTGCAGTGACTTTAATCTCAGTTCTTGGAAGGCTGAGGCAGGAAGGTTTATTTAAGGCTAGGGGGCTATATATAGTGAGACCTTGTCTCAAAAGAAGGAAGGCCAGAGAGATAGTTCAGTTGGTGAAGAAGTGTTTGCCTTCTCAGCATGAGGGCAAAAGTTCCATCTTCAGAATCCATTAAAAAAAAAAAAAGCCATGCATGCTAACATCCACTTATAATCCTATCACTGTGGAGGCAGGGCTAAGAGGCTCTTTAAGGCTCACTGGCAGTTTAGCCCTAAGCTTAGCTTAGCCAGTGAAGGATCTTTTAAAAAGTAAATAAATAAAGTAGACAGTCCCTGGGGAGTGATAAAACTCAATGCTTCCTCTGGCCTCTACATGCATCCATACATATATAGAGGGCATGAGGTCCTGATCAGGTGGGTTTCTCGCTGAAACCTCTAGATGAGGTCTGGGTACCAAAGGTCCTAGAGCAGGCATCCCTTCCTCCTATCTCCTGCACTTTGGTATCTGTTCATTCTCTGAGGCCTTAGTGGAGACCCTCAAGATGAAAGACAGCTAGGGACATGTCAGATTATCCATTCCAGGTCGGTTCACTGGAGGGTGGGGTTGTTGCTGGCTCCGGGCAGACACTCTTCCAGCCCAGCTGCAGCTACCCTTCATGTGGAGAAGCCATCATCCCTAGCTCCAAGTGGACTTGGGCACCTCCTACCCTCACCCGGTCACACTGAGTCACCTGCAGGCCAGGGCCAAGAGGAGAGTAGACTCCATCAAGAATTGCAGATCTCTGCATCTACACGGGCAGGGTAGGCACTGCACTGTGGAAAGTGGCTGTCCTTTCTGGGTTCTTCCTCTCCATTTCAACCTTAATCACAGTGATCCTGCTGGTGTGAAGCCCCTTGGGAGCTCCCTGCTTGACGCCGCACTGTCCTGATGCTCCAGAGTCCACGATGTCTACCATCCTTCCCTGGGACACAGCACAGCGGCAGACAGTGTTGGGGCTATAGGGTTGGGGTCATGGTTGAACAGGCTAGGTTACTTCCCCCGACCCTCCATGTTCCACTGTTACAAGGGACCACTGGGTATCCACAGGTCATGGCTGCCTGGAACAAGGTTACCACATGAGTCACACATGGACATCTTGTGGGGCTACTGGATTGAAGCAGGACACTTTGCCATATGCCTGGCATTTGAGGGACCTCTCCTCTGTGTCCCTCTGGATCACTAGTTCTCAACCTGTGGGCCTCAATCCCTTTGCGGGGGGAGTTGAATGACCCTTTCACAGGGGTTCCATATTAAATATCCTGACATCATGCAGTGGCAACATTAGAGTTACATTGTAGCAACAAAAATAATTTTATGTCCGTTTGTACACCCCCTCTTCTTGCCACCTGTGGCAGGTGAGTAAGCCAGCCCAAAGGCCATGAGAACAGAAAAGCTAGCCCTTGCCGTTTCTGGCTGCAGTACTGGATGAGCTAGCTGGGGCAGTAGTGGAGAGGTTGCCCTGGTGGTGTGGATGCAGAGAGCTGGAGGGCTTACCAGCTAAGAGACTATCCAGGCCCAGATCCAGGGCTTTGAGTTGGCCCACCCCAATATCTCCTCTGTCTATGAACTGCTGGAATGTGTGAAAGGGCCGGTCCTGCAGATTCAAGGCCACAGGATCTCTTGACACAGGGCCACAATAGGATATCTGACAGGAGTCCCAGTGAGGATCCAGTATTAATAGTTATCTTAGGGTTTCATTGCTGTGAAGAGACACCATGACCACAGCAACTCTTATAAGAGAAAACATGTAATTGGAGCTGGCTTACAGAGGTTTAGTCCATTATCATCATGGTGGGAAGAATGGCAGTGTCCAGGCAGACATGGTGCTGGAGAAGGAGCTGAGAGTTCTTCATCTTGATCTGAAAGCAGCAGGAGACTGTGTCCACACTGGGCATACCTTGAACATATATGACCTCGAAGCCTGCCTCCACAGTGACACATTTCCTCCAACAAGGCCACACCTCCTAATAGTGCCACTCCTATGGCCAAGCATTCAAACACATGAGTCTATGGGGGCCATTCCTGTTCAAAACACCACAATAATGTAGCAGAAACCAGAGGCCTCGAGCCAGACCAATGCCTTATTGCAATTAATGTTTGTAAACAAAGAAGTGTGGACAAAGGGTACATACTATGGGACACAATGGGACACACCATAGCTTCCACAGCGAGATTTTTTTCTTTTGGTGGGGAGGTTGCAAGGGTGGGAGACAGATATGAAGGGTCAGGGAAATGAGTGGGATTGGGGTTCATAATGTGAAATTCACAATGAATCAGTAAAAAGTTAAAAATTTGTTATGGTTGGGGGTCACCACAACATGAGGAGCTGTGTATGTATTAAAGGGTTGTCACATTAGGAAGATTGAAAAGGATAGTGACCATTGGTAATCTTGCCCAGGATTCCAGCTGAAACACTGAACTGAAGAGACTGGTCTCCTTTGAAGGAGGTACAGAGGGTGAGTTCTCTGAGCCAGCCTGGTGCCTGGGTGCTGGAGGGAAAGCTGTAGCCCAGCCCAGAGTTCTTGCAGCCGCAGGGTTGAAGGATCTGGCCGCAACACAGCTCTGGCCTCCAGAGGGCATCCCAAGGACACAAACCAAGCAAAGCCCAGGAATAACCCACTTGCTTAGGAGTTACATTTGCCTATGGAGCTCTGTTGGCCTGAACCTCAACCCTCAGGCCTCCTCTGCTCACCACTTCAAGGGAGAGATTATAAAAGGGTTTAGTTCCCAAGTGGATTGTAGATCTAAGCATCAAAGCTAAAACAGCAAGTTTTCCCACCTCCCAGAGAATTCACAGAGGAATGTTGTCACGGGGAAGGCAAAGATTCCTACAAACACACACACACACATGCACACATGCACACACAATGCACACACACACACACACATGCACACATGCACACACAATGCACACAAAATGCACACACAGTGCACACACACACACACACACACACACACACACACACACACACGGCATAAGAACACGCGTGCACACATTCGCAGCATAAGAACATGGTGGACACTGAATTTAAAACTTCCCTTCCAGAGCTAGGGGTATAGTTTAGTTGGTAGAGTTTTTGCCTAGCCTCCAGGGCTTGATCCCCAGGACCTATGATGAGAGGATGGCACAGGCCTATATCCTGGTACTTGGCAGATGGAGACAGGAGGATCAGAGATTCAAGGTTGAGGTCTGAAAGGACTGGTATCTGCTCAGGACCCCCAAGACCAAGTTCTCATTACAAAAGACATTTATTTGTCACAGAGGGATAAAGGTCAGGACATTGAGGATAAGGAAGAAGGGGAAGTGGTAATACATACTGAGAATTGTGAAATTTTTTATTTCTTTAAAAAAATACAGAAATGGGGGCTGGAGAGATGGCTCAGCAGTTAAGAGCACTGGCTGTTCTTCCAAAGGACCCGGGTTCAAATCCCAGCACCCACATGGCAGTTCAAAACTGTCTGTAATGGTTGGGCATGGTGGTGCACGCCTTTAATCCCAACACTCGGGAGACAGAGGCAGGTGGATCTCTGTGAGTTCAAGGGCAGCCTGGTTTGCAGAGTGAGTTCCAGGACAACCAGGGCTGTTACACAGAGAAACTCTGTCTTGAAAAACCAAAACAAACAAACAAAACCCAAAAAACAAAACAAAACAAAAAATACAGAAATGTTATGGGAATATGTTTTCTTTTTAATCCCAGGTTATGGGGTATATGGGGCTGCTTCACAGCAACTGACTATGATTTGCCTCATGCTCTGGCAGGGGTGTGGTTTTGTTAGCTGCAGATAGTTTCTGCAAGTGTGTGATGTTTTGAATTTTGGGGACTTTTCAGAGGACATACAAATGCTAACGCCCTAATAGGTGGGGTTACTGGTTGGTGGTTACATGCTGTTAGTTGCAGTTTGTCTGGTAGTCCTGCACAAAGAATCGAAAAGAAGAAATTAGATATCCTGAGGCAAAGATCAAACCCGCCCCAAGGAACTCAATGCTTCTAATCAACAGGAAGTAGTCTAACAATAACAATGCCCCCTTTCCCAGCCACCCTTTTTTTCTCTCCTATCTACTGTTAGGGGATTGAAAGGAAAGAAGAAAAAGGGGTGGAGAAGAAAGAAAGAAAAAGGAACCCACAAAGTAGCAAATGCTGGCTACAGGTAGTTGTCCCAGAGGAACAAAGGACTGCCTCTGGACAGAGAGGAGGCAGATGTGGCCCATATGGAAATGAAAGTTGATAAAGGTACAAGGGGAAACCCTGTGCTAGGACCAAGTGTTTTAATTGGGCATGTTAATCAGGTGAGCCAAAGGGGGCTTTTGATTGTTGGACTTCAATATTTTAATAACTGGATCTTGGTAGTCAGCCTCACAGGGAGGAAATGGCCAAAAGAGGGAATAGACCTTGGTAGCTAGCTTCAGGAATGTAATCTAACAGTTTTTAGCAATGCAGGGGGAATGGGAGAGAAGGGCAAGGCTTTGCCAGAGCCATGTTTGCCAGGCTCAGGCGGGCTAGAGCCCCTTCAAGGTTAGGCTGGGATATTGAGATTATGTTTTTTTTTTTAAGATTTTATTTATTATGTATACAGTGTTCTGTCTGCATGTATGCCTGCAGGCCAGAAGAGGGCACCAGATTCCATTATTGATGGTTGTGAGCCACCATGTGGTTGCTGGGACTTGAACTCAGGACCTGTGGAAGAGCAGTCAGTGCTCTTAACCTCTGAGCCATCTCTCCAGCCCGAGATTATGTTTAAAACAGAACAAAACAAAAACAGAAACAGAAAAAAAAGGAAAAAAGCAAGAAATAAAAAGAAAAGAAAGAAAGGAAACTTCTTTTGACCGAATGACAGAGTTAGGAAAATAAAGAGAAGGACTGGAGAGATGGCTCAGCAGTTAAGAGCACTTGTTGTTCTTGCTAAGGACTGGAGGGTCCAGCTCCCAGCTCCCATATGATGGCTCACAATCACCATAACTCTAGATACAGGGGATTCAGTGACCTCTTCTGATCACCATAGGCACCAAACACACACAGGATGCACATATATACATGCAGTAAACAAAACAAAACAAAAGAACACACACTTCTATAGATAGAATAATCTTTAAAAAAAGAGAGAAAGGAATTCAAAAGACAAGGCAGAGTGGGAGAAGATTCCCATGACACACATACAGAAAGGATTCGTGTAGGGATCATGGTCTTCCTTGGCCATAGGAAGACCATGAATCAACAGGCAAATTCCCCAAGAAAACCAAAAGCAAAAGATGTTACTGGACACATCACACATGCTTTTACCACCCATGACATTTGTGCCTCTTCAATCATCACAGGGAAAGACCAGTTCACATGCTCTTTGCACACACCAGGGGGCCAAAAAGGTAGGCACGCTAAGTTCCAGTTGGAGTGGAAATGGATTGATTCCTCAGCTTTGGAAAGCGGGCTGGATCTACCAACACTGGCCAGCGCTGCCTTTCTAGCCCAGCAGCTCCACTCACAGGCAAGTACAATACACCCACGGTTTGCCCTTTAAACTCACTATAAAATTCCTACTGCTGTGTATGTCACATGTCGGTTTCTCCCAACTATTTGCACTGTCAAGTGGTTACACTTAGAGTCTATAAGGTGGAAGCCACCTGAAGGACATAATGAGTCCCTGGAACCTGGCCCCACCACTGAAATGGCTGGACAGTGGAGAAAAGGCATTCTCAACTTCCTAGGAATTGCCAAGCCAGTCTTCATACCATGGGACTGGATAGAAGGTGAGAGGTTGAGAGCACAGGTTGCTCTTCCAGAGGACCAGTCCAGGGCACCTGCCCTTTTCAGGCCTCTGCGGATACTGCAGTCAGGTAGGTAGTACACAGATACACATGCAAGCAGACATTCATAAACATAAAATAAAAATAAGTTTCAAATAAACAAACAAAAAAAAATAAAAAAATAAAAAGTCTATGTCCATGTTCCTTTTGGTGTGTTGGTTGTAGTATAGTTATCCTGTACTATAAGGCTAAAATCCAATTATAAGTGAATAGATGCCATGTGCATCCTTCTGAGTCTGGGTTAGCTCACTCAGGATGAGCTTCTCTAGTTCCATCCATTTGGCAGCAAATTGCATGATTTTGTTGTTTCTGATGGCTGAGTAGTGTTCCATTGTGTAGATGTACCACAGCTTTTTTATCCATTCCTCGGTTGAGGGACATCTGGGTTGTTTCCTGTTTCTAGCTATTACAAATAAGGCTGCTATGAACATAGATGAGGAAACTTCCTTGTGGTTTGGTGAAGAGTCATTTGGATGTAAATCCAGAAGTGGTATGGCTGGGTCCTGAGGCAAAGCTATTCCAAGTTTTCTAAGATATCGCCATATTGACCTCCATAGTGGTTGCACAAGCCTACACTCCCACCAGCAATGGAGGAGGGTACCCCTATCTCCACACCCTCGCCAGCATGTGCTGTCATTTGAGCTTTTGATATTAGCCATTCTGACAGGTGTGAGATGGAATCTTGAGTTGCATTTCCCTGATGATTAAGGATGTTGAGCATTTCTTCAAGTGTCTCTCAGCCATTAGGGATTCCTCCTTTGTGAATTCTCTATTTAGCTCCGTCCCCCATTTTTTGATTGGGTTATTTGGTTTCTTGGCATTTAATTTCTTGAGTTCTTTGTAGATTTTGGATATTAGCCCTCTGTCAGATGTGGGGTTGGTGAAGATTTTCTCCCAGTCTGTAGGCTGCTGTTTTGTTCAAATGACAGTGTCTTTTGCCTTACAGAAGCTGTTGGGAGGAAAAAAATATACCTTAAACTTAAAAAAAAAAAAGGGATGAGGATGGGGGATTGAGGGGGAAGAAGGTGGGAGGGTGGGACTGGAGGGGGGGAGTAGGGAGGAGATTGTGATTGAGATGTAACTTGAAGAAATAAAAAAAAGAAAAAAATAAGTTTCTTTTTATTTTAAAGGAAAAGCAGTAGAAGTCATGAAAGAAATGATGGATAAAGTTGACTTCACAATTTTTAAACTTCTGTATGGAAATAGAAACCATACTCAAGAGTAAAGCCACCTAAAAGATCTCCTTGTGTTTTGCATATTACTCAGTAGACACAGGATCTGATTCAGCATGGAGGAAGAGCCTTCAAATCAGTAAGAGAACATTTCAGACCTGTTGCTGAAGTCACTCCATCCAGCAATGCCAAGATAAGGGAGCCTGCCGCTCCTCACATCCGGTTGTAGGCATGCTTGCAAGACCAGCAACATGCAGACAATGCCAAGTCGTGTTGTGAGCCTGAGGTGTAGTCTGGCCTCTTTGCACCACGCTGCAGTGCACCCTGAGTCCCTGCATAACTGAACTTGGGAAAATATCTCCCTTGGTGGTCCTGTGAGAGCTTGGTGCCTACAGGATTTATCTTCTCAGCCACTGTCATTTTAAATGAAAACCCTTCAAGTAAGCTATCGTGTCTATGCCATGGTACTTTGGTGGATGGAGCGTTGCCATTTCCTACTGCCCCAGTGCAAACCAATCAAAGTTTCTCCTTACTGCAGTAAGCTCCCTGATAATCACAGTTTCACCCCTACCATCTCCCACAAAATTCATAAGTGTTAAAAAAAAAAGTTTGTTAGAATCTGGTAATTTGGTCTTGTCAAAAATTGCAATTCCTTACATCTTGATTACAATTGACATCATGGATTTTTATCACTTAAAAAAATTGCCAATATGACAAATGACATATGAAATGACATCCTATTCTTTAACTTGCATCTCCTAATCACCTTGTGGTATCACGGGACTTCCTTGGACCTGCCAGCTCCAAATAATGACACGGGGACTTATTATTTATAAAAGCTTAGGCAATAAAGCTGGGCAAACTCTCAACTGACTTCTCCTGGCCTATGTCCTGCCATGTGGTCCGTTACCTCTTACTCAGTCCCAGTTCCTGTTCCTTCTACCTCTGTGTTAGCTGGTGAAGCCCCTCACCTGATTCTTCCCACAAACACTCCCTCTCTACCCAGAAATCTCTACTTTCCTCTCCTGCCTCAGATTTTGGCTGTCAGATCTTTATTAAGAATAACAATACCTGGGCTGGAGAAGATGGCTCAGCGGTCAAGAGCACTGGCTGCTCTTCCAGAGGACATGAGTTCAATTCCCAGCAACCACATGGTGGCTCACAGCCATCTACAATGAGATCTGGTGCCCTCTTCTGGCCTGCAGATATACCTGCAGACAGAACACTGTACACATAATAAATAAATCTTTAAAAAAAAAAAAAAAGAATAACAATACCAAAATCTGGCAAGTACTCAGCTCTCTGCCAGTACAGAAATCCACGTTTGAATAATACAAAGACAACCTTCACACTGTATACAAAAATGTTAGTCAACATTATGGGGCATCTTGATTTTGTTGTTGATGTTTTTGTTGTTTTCAAAATGTGATCTTGTGTAAAAGTTGGCCTTGCCTTTGCTATGCAGCTGAGGATGACCTTAAACCCCGGATTCTCCGCTTCCACCTCCAAGTGCTGGGACTATAGAAGTGTGCCATTACACCTAGCTTACGGTGTAGCCCAGGCTAGCCACCCTGGCAGTCTTCCTGCCTCATCCTCTTCAGCATTTGTCTGTGTGCACCCCTTACGACAGAGGAGGGGGGCATCTCCACGATTCTATCGAGCATTTCCACGGTCCTTCCCTGTGTTTCTCATGCTCCACAAACCATACAGGGCACAAAATAAGATGAAAGTTTCTAATCTACTTAACAAAATGACATGAACAGGATAGCTCACAAAATCCTGAAGAAAAATACAACTTTTTAGAAAAACTACAAACTCAGTTTTGATGTTCAAAAAAAAAGTCAAAGAAGCCTAATTTTGTACATAACATGTAGACACAGTGTATATATATATATGTTTATGTATATGTATATTATATATGTATATTATATATCTTGTGAAGAGAGGAGAAGTTTGTTTGTGATAAGGATCTTTGCAGTAATTCACTGAGACTTCCTAAGGCCAGAACCCACAAGAGACAGGTTGGCCACTCCACAGTCAGGGAACAGCAGCTGAGAATGTCTTTCCTCACCCAACTGATTTCCCTGCTTGCTAAAGAAAAAGAAATCATGTCCCTTTTAGGCAGAAGCCTAAGCAGGAGTTCTAGCTGACACTGGTGACATTGGTACAAGCACTCGTGATGGCCCTGGCAGTGTTTACTCAAAGCACAAGGATCCTCTTGACCCATCCATCCATTTCTAAACATTTATTTTAAGGACAAAAATAAGGGAGCACATATCAGAGCATTATTTATACAAGGAAAACCAAAACAGAACAAAAAGATAAAACCCTTGCCTCTGGGGCTTCTAAAAACTCTGTGGTCATTTTTTAAATGACATATGTTTTTAAATTAAAAATTTTTTTTTCACCCAAGCCAGAGTTTCTCTTTGTAGCCCTGGCTGTCCTAGAACTTACTCTGTAGGCCAGGCTGACCTCAAATTCAGAGATCCACCCGTCTCTGCCTCCCAAGTGCTGGAATTTTTAAAAATAATTTTGTTTTGTTTTGGGTTTATTTGGGGTTTTCCAGACAGACTTTCTCTGTGTACCAAGCCCTGGCTTTCCTGGACTCACTTTGTAGACCAGGCTGGCCTCAAATTCACAGAGATCCACCTGCCTCTGCCTCTCAAGTGCTGGGATTAAAGGTATGCACCACCATGCCTAGCTAAAATAATATATTTTTAAGTTGGAAAAGTTACTTACAAAGTAGAATGAGCCAGTTTTTCTTTTTAATGTTTCTATCTGTGTACCTATTAAATTAAAGTTTGGATGGTATGCATCAAAATGAGTATTAAAAATTATCTTAATGCTAGGAATTAAGACTTTGTGTTTTGTTTTGTTGTTT
Organism: Lophiomys imhausi; assembly: GCA_907164525.1. NCBI lineage: Eukaryota > Metazoa > Chordata > Mammalia > Rodentia > Muridae > Lophiomys > Lophiomys imhausi. Next base: position 14,429,895 of record CAJQZJ010013540.1, on the reverse strand, counting down.
GTTTACCTCTGTCTTGCTCAATTTGCAGAATGCTTCCATAATAAAAGAAGTCATTTTTT
>CAJQZJ010013540.1:14419448-14429826 GCA_907164525.1 Lophiomys imhausi | reverse complement strand
CTTGCTCAATTTGCAGAATGCTTCCATAATAAAAGAAGTCATTTTTTAAGTGTATGTGTGATGTGTGTGTGCATGCGCACTGCAGATTGCATGTGGAGATCAGAGAACAATCTCCTACCTTATTGAGGCAGGGTTTTCTGCTATGTACACTAAGCTGGTCAGCACTTAGGCTTCTTCCTTCTGTCTCTTCTGGGATTATAGATAGCCATTCAGTTCCAGCATCCACACAAAAAGGAGCTAGAGGTTCCTTCCTAACAGGGCTATTTACTGACCATCTATGCACCAGGACACCAGGCTCTTCATAAGCATCAGCCCAGGAAAGGCATGTCTACCATCCCATCTGTGGTGGTTTCAGTAGGTTTGGCCCCCACAGACTCATGTGCTTGAATGCTTGGCCCACAGGAAGTGGCACTATTAGGAAGTGTGGCCTTGTTGGAATAAGTGTGTCACTGTGTAGGCAGGCTTTGAGGTCATATATGCTCAATCCATGCCCAGTATGGAACAGTCTCCTTCTGCTGCCTTCAGATCAAGATGTAGAACTCTCGGCTCCTTTGCCAGCACCTTGTCTGCCTGGACACTGCCCATGTTTGCCACCATGGTGATAATGGACTGAACCTCTGAAACTGTAAGACAGCCCCAATTAAATGTTTTCCTTTGTAAGAACTGCTGTGGTCAGGCTGGAGAGATGGCTCAGAGATTAAGAGCACTGGCTGTTCTTCCAGAGGTCCTGAGTTCAATTCTCAGCAACCACATGGTGGTTCATAACTATCTATATTGAGATTTGGTGCCCTCTTGTGGCCTGCAGGCGTACACTCAGTACAGAACACTGTATACATAATAAATTAAAAAAAAAAAAGAGTTGCCTTGTTCAGAATGGGTATCAGGTTCCAAAGAAAATCAGGACAAATGGCTAACTACCCTAACTAAACCTAAACCTCTCCAGCCCCTGAGTTTTGCTTCACTTCCCTTTCCCCAGTTTATAGAGGAATTTTCTTCCAGCAACATGGCTACATGTGATCACTTCCAAAGACCTTCTAGGTCTTACGTAAGAGCAGTGTAGAGTGAGTCAGGAGTGGAGGGCGGCTCAGTGAGCACAGTTCAGTTGAGTCCAGCAATGCAGTGGAGTTCAGTTGACTTCAGGGCAGTTTGGCGCAGTTCAGTTGAATGCAGCCGAGTTCGTGCAGTCAGCGCAGTTCAGTTCGTAGAATTCAGAGGCAGTTGTTCCGAGCAGAGCAATTCAGTGAGAGGCCAAGAGAAAGCAGTTCAAATCAGTCAGCTTGGAGAGGAGTTTTGAGCCAGAATAGCTGAGTTGAACCAGACAACCAGAGTTCAGAAAGAACTAGAAAGGGTGAGTTTGTTCAGCAGTAAGTCTTGAGACAACAATTACATCTGGCGAATAAAAGCTACTTTTACACCAGCTTCTCTCTCCTATATACCCCAGGCGTTTCGGTCATGTAGTATCTTGGTTCTTTTTCTGTGGTTCTCTCTTGGCCTCTTGGTCCTCAGCTCCTCACTTAGTCTGCTTGCCCTCTCTTCTCTTGTCTTCCTCTCTCATTCCCCCCCACCCCATAACACAGTTCAGTCTGGACTCTTCCAGATGACTCTGGCTGTATTTTCTTTCATATCTATTATAAAACCCTTCTCCTCAACCATACCTAGGAGTGATCTCACTCTCACTTTCATTTAGTGGACAGTCTTTGGTAAGGTCTTTGGAGGGCTGGGGACAGTGACAGCAAGGGGTCTTAAGGTCAGCATGATGTTGGGCCTGGGACTGGACTGGGACACACCAAATGGCTCATTCTGGTTGGGGATCCAGCCCTTCAGCCTTCCTGGGGCCAGGAAACAAAGGCAGAAAGCTTCACTGGTAAGTTCAGGTGAGGCTTCTAAATATATGTGAAGTTTGCTGAGGTGGCACCAGGAGAGCCTGAACAGGAAAGGACTGTCATCCTGCAGAGGGAGGCCCACTTGGGCTTTTGGTACCTGGATTGAAAGCACTCAGCTAGCCTGGCAGTGGTGGCACACCTTTAATCTCAGCATGTGGGAGGCAGAGGCAGGCAGATCTCTGAGTTGAGGCCAGCCTGGTCTATAGAGTGAGTTCCAGAACAGCCATGACTACACAGAGAAATGTTCTTGGGGGTGGGGGGATGAAAAAGGAAGGAAGGAAGGAAAGAAGGAAAACAAAACAAAACACTCAGCTGTGACCTCCTAGTGACACACCTACCTGGGGCAGCCAGACCCCCCCCTTCACCCCTGCCAAGCCAGAGGGCTGTTTCCCACAGTCCTATAGGAAGGGGGAGCACAGGTTCATAGTGAATAGGGCCTCAGGGTCAGAGAGGTCGGGCTTCCCAGTCAGGCTCTGCCATCATGCTCAGAGATACCCAAGCATGTGCTGCAGCACGTCTGTACCTCAACCATCCTACTGAGTCCAACATGACCTCTGAGTGAGGAAGACAGGGAGCATTGGGCAGTGAGGTGGCAGCACTTCCTGGAGACCCCATGCCAGAGCTTTCTTCATCCCTGACAGTCAGCTCTTGGCTTACAACAGCGTAGGCCTCCTCCGCCACTCTTCATATATACACAGACCTCCTCCACACTCCTGAACAGTCTCCACCCCCAACCCCTGCTTTCCTGACAGCTGACTCCGTTAAGTCAAGAAAAAAGGCCAAAGTTTTCTCTTTCTTCTTCCCTCCACCCTCATCTCGTGATTTCTTGTCTATGTGGTGGTGGGGAGAAACATTATCAGCTCAGGAACAAGAAACATTATCTGGTCAGGAACATGGCAGCAGGAGAGGAATGCTGTCTATTTTTCTGAAAATGAGACAAAATGAAAGCCAGGAATACAGGCTCTGGAATTTTCCGAGGAGTCTCCCCCGAGACCCTCCCCACTTCCCGCCTTGTTAACTGAGTCTCCTGTTTCCCAACAAGAATGTGAGCTAATGGGCTTTGATGAGAAGCAGGTTTTTGTTCCCTTTGTGATGGCTGTTGAGCACTTCCCGCCAGAGTTGTTTCCGCTGGTTTTCATGGAGATTTGCAACACGGGCCCATAACAGATTCAACTGGCTGTAGAGGGCCAGCAGGCAGTACGGGAGACAGGGTTTTGTCATGGGCAAATTGCCTCTCTCCCACACCCCCAAATTCATATGTTGAGGTCCTAAGTCCCAGGATCTCAGATCTCTATTTATAGGATAGTTCTTTTAAAAGGTAGCTATGGGCAGGCGAGATCACTGGGTGGACCCTATCCTATGACTGGGAACTGCAACCCCATGGGAGGAGCCAAGCCTACTGACAGCCTGAAGAACAGAGAGAAAGCAAGTTTTCCTCAGCAGGGGGCTGTGGGGTCTTGGGGGGGGGGAACAGTCACAGTTGCAGTTGTCAGGTCACAGGTTCCTATGCTCAGGTGAGTCTCCACTGACAAAGTGAACAGGCCACTTGTGGAGTGCTGGGGCACGTCACCGGCTCTCTTTGCAAATACTGAACGGTCTAAGGTCCACAGTAGTCCCGTGCAGGAAACTGAGGGCAGGGGGCTGCTGGCTTGCCTCCCCACTGGCGGAGTTGGCGTCTGATTTGATCCAGGCAGTTTGCGATCATCATGTGTACACACCAACTTTGCATCTGTGTATGGGGGTGAGGCACACAGATACAGACATGGAAGTCTCACTGGTTTGGCTATTTCTTCCTTTCCAGCACAGAGATTACCAGTGGGCAACACCAGGCCTGTTGTTTTTGTTTTGTTTAGGTTTTTCGAGACAGGGTTTTTCTGTGTATCCTTGGCTGTCCTGGACTCACTTTGTAGACCAGGCTGGCCTCTAACTCACAGAGATCTGCCTGCCTCTGCCTCCCGAGTACTGGGATTAAAGGTGTGTGCCACCACGCCCAGCTGTTTTTGTTTTTTTATCATGGGATCTGGGGTCCCTATACTTGCATGGCACCTAACTGAGCCATCTCCTGTCCCCTGTTGTAAATGTGGAACTCCGCATCTCTCTGTGCTTTTGTAGGGATGGGCCTGAATAGGGCCCAGACACTATCATGACAGCCTGTACTGAGCATGAACCTGCCCTTGACCTCTAGGTACCCCTGCCCACCTCTTGCCCTAACACCAGAGCTGATCAGGGAACAAGTTTCCCCAGCCTCTTGCCAGTGTGTTGGAGAAGAAAGTCCTGCATGGTGTGTGGCTAGGCAGGGAGTGTGGCCCCAGGTGGGTTCAAAAAGAGGGATCCTTTTGCGAGCTGCCTCTCTAAGGAACTTTCTGTCTCTAATGTGTGTGAATAGACAGAGTATAAGTCTACAATCCCAAAGCCCCTCTGGGCTTAGTATCATAAGGAATTTACTTTTCTGAATAACCTTAAAAAGTACTGTGCTGAAGGTTTTCTCACACCACACAGGTGAACCACAGATAAAAAAAAAAAGCGTCTCAGAGCTGGAGAGATGGTTCAGTTCAAAGCTCTTACTGCTCTGCCAGAGAACCTGGGCTCAGTTCCCAGCACCCACATGGCACCTCACAACCATCTGTAACCTCCAGGGGATCTAACACCTGCTTCTGACCCGCAATGGCATCAGACATGCACATATATGTGCAGGCTAGATGTTCATACACATCTAAGTTTTGAATTCCTTTTAAAAATGTGTTTCATACTCGGGAGGCAGAGGGAGGCGGATATCTATGAGTTCAAGGCCAGTCTGGTCTACAGAGCTAGTTCCACAGAGCTGGTTCCAGGACAGTCAGGACTAAGAAACCCTGTTTTGAGAAAAAACAAAAAAAAAAAAAAAAAGGGGGGGGGGGGTCTCATTGCCTCTCCTGGATCAGCTGCCAGTCTTTCCTCAGGAATGCTTCCTGCCTGGTCCTAAGGGTGGGGCCTCTCTGACTGGTCACTTAGTCTTTCAGGAGCTCAAGCACCATCCTTGGGGTTCAGCAGATGGTTCACATACACCAGGTCATCTTCCCCGTGGCTAGCAGAGATGAATCAGTTGCTCAAGTACACACAGTGAGACCAGCCAGTTGGGGTTTGACATATCACCCTTGACCAGGAAGTGACTTCTAGCAACTGGATGGCGGCAGCCAAATACAGCCTGAATGTGCTGTCTGTCCTCTGGAAGGCCTATTGCATGACCTTCCCCTAGCGTAATGTGGTTTGGGGACAGGGACTACGTGTGTAAACAAACACAACATAAACATCACCTTGATTTCCTGTTTAAAAAAATCTACATTCTTTTTTTAGTGAACTCCTCCATGCTCTGTGAAACAGCCCCATGCATGTCATTTAAGGAAACAGTTGCCTTTCTGTTATCTGGAGTTAATCTGACAGAGCCGTCCTCCTGTGAGGTCACTGAGGGCGTCTCCTCTCTTCTGCTCTAGTCCCCACAGGCCCTTCCACACATGTTAATTACGCACGTGGGATGAGTTCCTAGAAAAGAAGTCACTGTGGACACTCAAGGCTCTTGGTCCACACTTCTGACTCGTCCTCAGGAGGACAACGCTAACAGTCTTTTTTGATGAATGGATCCAGATCCACTCCCAGTGGACCGGAGTTCCCTAGGAGGCTGATGTGCAGGGGTCTTGGGCTCGCCGCTTCCCTGCCTGCCCCCTGCTTAGCTGAGCACAGGATGGGCTTCCTCTGAAGATGATCTCAATCCCCAGCCTTCTTGGTTTACCAGAAACCCTGAGAGAGCTCGGTAATTTGAGCAGCTCAGGGAAGGAGACACCAGTTCGGCTCCATTTCCCAAGCTGAGCTCTCTGCTTCTCTTCCTGCTTTTGGATTCTGTGACTTATCAAGGTTTTATTTTACCACCTCCTTGTGGGTTTCCATGTCAAAGCCCTGGAAGGCAGGCTGGTCTCCAGTTCAGGTTACAAATGAGCCGGATCTTATTTTCCTTTGCCTCTCCCTCTCTTCTTCCTTCTTCCCTGTCCCCTACCACCACCCTGTTCCTTTTTTGTTTGTTTGTTTGCTTTATTGAGACAGGGTTTCTCTGTGTATCCCTGGCTGTCCTGGACTCACTTTGTAGAGCAGGTTGGCCTCAAACTTACAGAGATCCACCTGCCTCTGCCTCCCGAGTGCTGGTATTAAAGGTGTGTAACCCCACGCACTGCCTCCATTTTTTTTTTAAACAGGGTCTCCCTATATAGCCAAGTTGGCCTCAAACTCACAGCAATCCTCCTACCTCAACACCCAAAAGTGCTTTGGTTCCCAGCATGCACTGCCATAGCTCAATCTTATTTTTCAAATTAATGCTGTCACTGCTGTCCTTGCCCGCCCCACCAGGGACCAAAAGGGCAGTGCTGAGCAGAGAAGGCAGTCACATCCTGGCACTTCTCGGCCTTCATTTATCCTGTGTATTGGGGTTTCCCAGGGAAGGTGGTATGACCAAAGGGTCCGTTAGGGAAGAGGAGACAAGTATAGCACCTTCCTCACACATTACTTAGAAACGTGAAGCTACGTGTCACATGTTCCTGGCTTGTGGTAGGTGTTCTCGATAGTCTTGAATTTATGATTATTTCCAATTACTAAAGCAGGGACTCTACTGGTCAGTGGTGGCACACGCTTTTAATCCCAGAACTCGGGAGACAGAGGCAGGCAAATCTCTATGGGTTCAAGGTCAGCCTGGTCTACAAAGTGAGTCCAGGGCAGCCAGAGGGAAACTGTTTCAAAAAACCAAAGAAAGACAAAAAGAAAATAGAGACTGTGTAGTAGAGGCCAAGGGCATCAGAATCACTTGGGAACCCCTGAGCACACACAGGGACTTTTGACTGAATATCATCTGGTCAGAGGCCCCCAAGATAAACTCCCATCAGCAAAAGAGAGATCTGTAGGAGTAGCTTGATTTTCTCTCACTCTTTTCCTCCCCTTACAGGTTATTTCTACCCAGAATCTAGAACACTTTCCTGGTTTAAGAATACTCTTTTAATTACAAACTATGCACCCACAAACACATCTATGCAGTCTTGCTTGGTGGTCAGAATATCCACAGTGGTGATGAAGCATACCAGAGACCCAGTGCTTAGAACCCTTTCAGAGGTAAGTAGAGGCATGCCCCTGTTCCCCTGCTAGAGGCCTCCAGCTATGGCGGCATGTTCAGCTTAATGCAGAGCTACTCTGAAGTCCTGTGCTAACTAGGCTAGAGCAGGATGCAATGCGAGGCCTGCCTTGCTATCAGCCCCTGATGCTGTTGCTGGACCAGGCCCACGATTTCCCAAACCCCCATCGCCTACACGATGCCCTCTGTGAGTTTGCTCCTCCAGACCACCAGTGCAGTCATGAGCAACGTGACCATGATGGGGAGCAGGATGAAAGGACAGAGAATGCTGTTGGGAGGGTCCCGCAGGGCCCTGCCAGACACGGGGCAGTTGCTGAAGTAGTGATGGTGGACAGCGATGAAGAACTTGTCCAACTCTGGATTGGGCCAGAAACAGCCAATCTTGTCTGCCACGTGCTTGGTGCAGTAAGTGAGTTTCCCATAGCTCCTGTGGATACAAAGAGAGGCTGTCAGGGGACCCAGCTGGGACTCAGCCTTGTCTAACCAGAGGCGAACGGTGGTTTTTTTTTCTTTCCTCCCAGAAGCCCAGGCCCTTAAGGCAGAGCCTTGGCTCTAGTAGGTGAGGATCCTAGAGAGATAGCTCGTGGCCAGTTCCAGAAGTCCAACTATCAGGGGGTGAAGTGCCCAGTGCCCGCTATAGCCTTAGGTCATATGGCTGGGTACCAAGCGGACAAGCCCTGTACCCATTCATGCTCTTGTCAGCCTACCAAAGGTTCCCACTGAGCTGGTCACATACATGACTCAATGACACTGGGCCATCAGTGGGGAAGCAGAGGCTGGGGGTCAGGATCTGAGGAGACCTGTTTGCTTAGACAAAGTTTTCTGACTTTTTATTTATTTATCTAGTTATCTATTTATTTATTATTTATTTACTGATTGATTGGTTCATTGGTTAGCTGATTGATTTAGTGAGTGTGTGAGAGATACCGTATGTGTGTGGTTCATGTAGATGCCAGAAGATGACTTGAAAGAACTGGTTTTCTCCCCACCATGTAGGTTCTGGAGATTGAACTTGGGTCTCCAGACTTGAGAATTGGTCTTTACCCTCTTGAACCATCTCGCCAGCCCTAAGTCTTCCGACTTCTGTGAAGACAGTCCATAGAGGAGCAACAGAATCCATGACCCCTAATGTGTCTTGGAGTATCGCTGATAGTCATGGGTTATTCATATGTGTGTGAGACTCCTTATTTGTACCTGTGTATAACACTGTACATATGTGTTATTCTCAGTGGCTGTATGTGACCCTGTGTATATCTCAATGACTGTGTACATATGACTCTGACCTAGTGTTGGAAGGTGCTGTCATGGTTGTTGGCTTTTTTTTTTTCAACTTGACACAAGTTATAGTTATCTGGGAGAAGGAACCTCAACTGAGAAAATGCCTTCATCTTCATCATTGCCTGTAGGCAAGTCTGTAGGGCACCTTCTTGTTTGATATGGGTACTCAGCCCACCCCTGGGCAGATGGCCCTGACTTGTATAAGAAAGCATGCTGAGCAAGGCATGGAGAGATCACCAGTAAGCAATAATCCTCCATGGTCTCTGCTTCAGCTCCTGCCTCCAAGTTCCTGCTTCCAGGTTCCTGCTCTGCCTTCCTTCTGTGATGGGGTGTGACCTCAGAGTTGTAAGCTGACATAAACCCTTTCCTCTCCAAATTGCTTGTGGTCATGGTGGTTTTTTTTGTTTTGTTTTGTTTGTTTTTTTGAGACGGGGTTTCTCTGTGTAGTCCTGGCTGTCCTGGACTAACTTTGCAGACCAGGCTGGCCTCAAATTCATGGCGATCTGCTTGCCTCTGCCTCCCTCCCAAGTGCTCAGATTAAAGGCATGCGCCACCACACCTGGCTTGGTCATGGTGTTTTATCACAGCGACAGAAGCCCTAACTGAAGACAGGCATTATCCTTCAAGCCAAAGTGCCACCACCTTCATGAGATCAGCTGTGCCGACTGGTGACCATTCGTCATCAAGCTGCCTGTTGACTTCAGTCATTCCCTCCTAGAAGCGGGAGGGGAGGGTAAGTATTATGGGGATTTTGGCTGGGAATTAGCTTGGATAGCTTAGAGGATTAGAATAGATTTATAATGTCCAGTCATTGTGCTTTTAAGCTGTAAACAAATCATAATCTTTCCCTGTTGATTATCTGGGAGCTAACTGGGTTGGAGGAAAATTACCGCCATATTAATTTTTGGCTACACTGTAGTCACCTTCATCCCTGGTGCTCATGTGTGCCAGACGCAGGGCCTGCAGGTTCTGCGGGCAGGCTCATTTGCTCAGGTACTCTGGAACCCAACACCTTTCAGAAGAGGAATTGGAGCTGTGTAGGAGAACATGAGCACTACAGGCTAACCAGCTCTTTTCCATCTGGGTTCAGGGCCTGGATCTGACTGAATGGTGGACTTTCCTTTTCTGGGCTCAAATCTCACTTGTTGGGGGTTTAGAAGCCACAGTGGGCCACAAGCCACAATGCTAGCAGCCTGGACTCTCAATGAGAAACAGCCCATAGGGTTCCCAAGCTCCTTTTGGGTAAGCAAACTCCCTCTGCTTCTATATATCCCTAGTGCAGGTGTGGTGGCTGACAGGATGGAGAGGCTGCCCATTAGACCGTCCTGAAATCTGAGATGTGCATATTTAGGAAAAACTGTACAGAGCAAGCAGGCCTGAGAAGTACCTGTAACATGGGCATGTGTGGCTAAGCATGCATCATGAGGTCAGAGGCAGGCATGAGTCTCATGTGGTTCTACATGGTGCCCCCTAAATACAATTGCCCCTCATGGGGCACACATGCCTCGGGTGACCAGCGGCTCCAACATCCATGAGACAATTTTCTGCAAACGTGAGTAAACTGAAATGGCATTACCAGACTGTGAATCAGGCTGGGGCCTGGATCAACAACAGAGGAAACCCTGAGGCATTTGTAACATGGGAACAAAAAAGGAAAATAAGGTGGATTCAAGCTGGGGAGGTGGTTCAGTAGGAAAAGCCCTTCTGTGCAAGCATGAGGACATGAGTGAAGATCCCCAGTAGTCATGTAAGAGCAGGGTGCATCAGTGTGTGTATAATCCAGCACAGCAGGTGTGAGGGATGGGGTCGACAGGAAGATCCAGGGGACCCAGTGGCCAGGCCATCCAGGGTAGCTGAAACTGGAATCTCCAGGTTCAGTGAGAGATCTTGTCTCAAAAACTGAAGTGAAGAATGAGAGAAGAAAAGACTTCATACTGACCTCTGGCCTCCACATGTGCATAGGCAGGCAAGTGTACATGTACCCACATGTGTACACATGCATATACCAAACACACACACACACTCACACACACACACACACACACACACACACACACACACACACACACAC
>CAJQZJ010013540.1:14392494-14418072 GCA_907164525.1 Lophiomys imhausi | reverse complement strand
AGAGAGAGAGAGAGAGAGAGAGAGAGAGAGAGAGAGAGAGAGAGAGAGAGAGTGAGAGAGTGTGTGTGTGTGTTCTACAGGCAGGCTAGTTAGGACTCAGGAAGTTCCTGAAACTGACCAGACACACTAGGTCCCTCCCTCCGCAAAGTTATATGGGCTTTAATACCTGCTAAGGAGACTCAGCCTAGGCTCAAGTCAGCCAAATTGTCCAGAAGTCACTTTTGATCTGTCAAGCTGCCTCTGAGTCATACAGTGAGCTCCAAGGTTACAGCCTTCATGAGTCACCGCCTACACTGGGGCGAGCTTTTGGTAATGTGGCTGCCTTTGAGTTATCCACACTCTTGAAGTAACCCTTCACCTGTATTCCTGTATGTAACCCCAATAAACTCTTTTCCCCCCAAGTTGGACTTTGGAGATAGCCTTACTTTGGTCTGTTTTCCTATCTGGGGTGAGTAGATGTTTGTGTAGTGTCTTAGTTAGGGTTTCAGTGCTGTGAAGAGACACCATGACCACAGTAACTCTTATAAAGGAAAATATTTAATTGGGGCTGGCTTACAGTTTCAGAGGTTTAGTCCATTATCATCATGGTGGGAAGCATGGCAGCGTGCAGGCAGACAGGAAGCTGGAGAAGGAGCTGAGAGTTCTACATCTTGATCCACAGGCAGCAGAAGGAGACTATGCGCCACACTAGGCATACCTTGAGCATAGGAGACCTCAAAGCCAGCCCCAACAGTGACACTATTCCTCCAACCAGGCCACACCTAACAGTGCCACTCCCTAAGGGCCAACCATTCACAAACACAAGTCTGTGGAGGCCATACCTATGCAAACCACCACATGTAGTGTCATCTCAGAAATGTGTCACAGGACATCAGGGGACAGTTGGAGGCTGATGGATTGTCCTTCCGGGCCTGAATCCTTCCCTGAACACAGCAATGATAGCCCTTATTCAGTGGGGAATCTAAAGCCAGTGGCATACTGAAGGTGACCACAGCAACAGCAGATCCTTAACCCAGTTCAACTCTTGACAGACTTACTGGCACCCCACCTACCAGACTGCCTGCCAGAGGAGACTTGCCTGCCATAAACAAATTCTTTTTACTCAGCTTCTGGCACACATGAACGCTTACTGGTGAATTGAAAATTGGGAAGCCCTTTGCCTGAAAACAGCAAGAGCAAAAAGAGAGATGACCCAGACTGACAATCAGACAGTTGCTGCTACACAGTGCTATTTGGAGCTGGTACTAACCTCTGGGAGGTGGGGCCTTGTGGGATCTTCTTAGGTCAGGGATTAGGGTGGTGTCATGAGAGCCTGAGCCTAGCCCACCAGCCTCTCTCTTGCGTTCTTTCTGGGGACAGCAGCACTTGCTTCTGAACATGCTCTACCATTGCTATTTGCCATCAGTCCCTCGCCAGAACCTTCAAACTGTGGACTGTTGGACCCCCACTATTAAGGTTGTAGTCTACCATGTCTGGACAGCTTTCCCAAGCTATGCTAAATGGAGGACTCCCTTTCCCAGTGGGGATCCCTCTTCTCTGCCTTATCTGGGGAGCCCAAATCTCCACACCCTCTACCTGAGGAATGTCATGTACAGGCCTAACTTCCTTTCGTCTGATAAGAATCTGCTGAGCAAGCACCTGGGATTCTTGGAATACCTCTCCATGCAAATGGAGCATCCCAGTACCTTAAGCTCTAACCAATAATGTACACCCACCCAGAAAACCCCCACCCACTTCCCAATGTTCTGTATAACCCTCATTCACCCTGAATAAAGGTGAACTGCTTTGCTGAAGCTGGTCCCAGAATATTAATTCACTGTACTTGTGGTCATCTGAACCCTGTCCCCTGTCTTCTGCTCCCCTTGACCACATGGACTGGTGGCTGACAGTCCATGAGAAAAAGAGACCTCCACAGTGGGCTAATTAACCTGCCTTAGGGTTGTATTGTGGCAAGGCAAGACAAGGGCTTTACAATGGCACCAATAATGGATCTAGAAGACAGGAAGGGACTGTATATAAACAGATGGGGGACTTCAGCTGTGTGTGCTGGAAGTGTAGAGAGTCAAAAGGTTCTAGGTGTGGTGTGTTTTGTCATCCCAGCACTTGGGAAGCAAAGCAAAAAAGAACTGAGAGTCCCAGGCCAGCCTAGAATATATAGTAAAACCCTATCTCAAAATGGGGAAGAGGGAGAAACAGGAAGAGGAAAGGGAGGAGGAGGAGGCTGTGGCAAGAAAGATTATTGGGATTAGAAAGCATCAAAGGGGCCAGTGTGGTGGTGCACGCCTTTAATCCCAGCACTCGGGAGGCAGAGGCAGGCGGATCTCTGTGAGTTCAAGGCCAGCCTGGTCTACAAAGTGAGTCCAGGACAGCCAGGGCTACACAGAGAAACTCTGTCTCAAAAAAACAAAAAGAAAAAAGAAAAAGAAAAAGAAAGCATCAAAGATCATACTTTTGAACTCTTGCTGCTTTTTCAGTGGACTGGTATTCAATTTCCATCACCCACATAATGGTTCACAACTATCATTTACTCAGGCATCAAGCATGCATGGTGCACACACAGGCAAAATAGTCATGCATAAAAAACATGACTAATTTTTATTTTATTAATTTTTGTTTGTTTTTTAAGACAGGGTTTCTCTGTATAACAGCCCTGACTGTCCTGGACTTGTTTTGTAGACCAGGCTGGCCTTGAACTCACAGAGATCTGATGGGGTAGTGTTAAGCATTCTAAATGTTAATTGGTCCTGCTTGCTGTCTGTTACTTAATTGACTCTGATAGGTTAAATAAATGTTGAGGCCTGGAGATTGGACAAAGACAGAGGTAGGCAGGACTAAGGTTTGTGGGCTTTTTAGAGAGATACAAAGCATCTTGGGAAGAGCCAGAGAGAAGCCAGGAGTAAACAAGGAAGACACTCCATGAGGTAGATTAAAGAAGATCCTTCCACATGGCCTGGAACATCGGCTTAGTGTGGAAAATAACAGTCCAAAGGGACGTATGTATATATGGGGTTATATTTGGGTAATAGAATTATGAGCTAGCTTAGATGGGCTAGGATTGCACAACACAGGCCTAGGCTTGTTAAGGTCCACCCAGTGCCTGTGTGTATTCATTTATAATGGCGGGCTACAGATTAACACCACTGATCAATTAAAGATAATATAAATACTAGTAAATAGTTTAATTAGCCATATTTTTTTCTACAGAGATCCTCCTGCCTCTGCCTCCCAGGTGCTGGGATTAAAGGCGTGCACCACCACCTCCTGGCTTAATCTAATTTTTAAAAGACCACTCTTTTGCTGGACTGCATGGCTGGAGGAGGAATCAGTGAGATGGAGGACAGGTTGGGAGAGATTACACAAACACTGAATGACAAAGAGGAAAAAGAAGGGCATTGCAGAGGGATCCAAGACCTATGGAGATATCAAACCACCATGTGTGACATACTCCAATTTGTCAATCAGTCCTAGAGGTGGGAGGGGATGCAGCAAAAAGATATTTGATAAGATAATGGCCTGACACTTGTCCCAAATTAATGAAAGACATTCAAAACAAAACAAAACCCCTCAAGGTCAGAGAGCCCCAAGCAGGGTTAAAAACAAACCAACAGCTAACAAATGCACAGAGAAACACGCATCAAGGCCTAAACGCCTGATAAAGAGTCTTCGTCATAAAAACACACAGAGGAATAGGAATATGTATAGGAATTAGTGCTGACTTCCCTCCAGGGACAGGCAAGCCAGAGACACCCTGGGCCAAGAAAGTCATACTTGCTGGCAGCCCAGAAGCCAACACTCAACAAATACATCCTTCAAATATGAGGATAAAATAAGAACTTAAAAAAAAACAACAACAACAATAAAAGCAGCTGAGAGAATTGGCAGACGTGCATTTTAAGGAAGGTTAAAGAAAGTTCTTCAATCAAAAGATTGGAGGACTTTGGATCCATACAAAAAAAGTGAAAACCCCCAAAATGGTGCCAAAGAAATTGAAAATACCTTTTCCCTGCTTTAATCTAGAAAGTGTATAAATGGAGCAAAGGCCATATATCAGCCCTGATGAGACCCTCAGATATCTAAGAGGCTTTGTTGGCAAAAATGGGGGCTTTGCCAAATTCAGGCATTCTTCCACCCAGCATGTCATGTAGCCTCTAAAATGCTAGGCCAGTTTGACACACACACACACACACACACACACACACACACACACACACAGCTGCTTCTGTGTCAGGTACCCTGTCCAGTGCATCTCCCAGCCTAGATCAGGGTTAATGTGGATGAGACATGAGGAAGGAGAGAGTGGCCCACCCCAACTGCTCACTGGGGTCTTTTTTTTTAAATATTTATTTGTTCATTTATTTATTTACTATGTATACAGCATTTGGTCTGCATATATGCCTGCAGGCCAGAAGAGGGCACCAGATCTCATTATAGATGGTTATGAGCCACCATGTGGTTGCTGGGAATTGAACTCAGGACCTTTGGAAGAACAGCCAGTGCTCTTAACCTCTGAGCCATCTCTCCAGCCCATGGGGTCTTTTCAAGTAAGCAAAGTAAGCAAAAGATTCATGGTTCAGTTAGAAGACACAAGTGGGAAAAGCCATAGGAAGTTGAACCAGCCTGGATCTCATCAGAAAAGACTCCAACACAGCAAGTGTAAAGTCAAAGGCCACACTTGGAGCTGATGACGGTCAACTGGGACACTTGGAGCTGATGGTAGTCAGCTGGGCACTAGTGGTGTAGACTGTCCTCCATCCAAACCCAGAGATAGTTTTGGGGACAGATCACCCAGAATCATGTCCTCTGTAGTCTGGGAATGTTTCTGGCAGGAGGTGCCTACTCTTTCTCAGCTGACTAGAACAGTTAGGAGTCCCTGATTCTGGGAGCCAGGTCACCACAGACTGCACACCACGGCTGCCTGGGGCTGAGCGTGTGGCCTGCTATTCTGGGATGAGGGTACTCTCCTTGATATATTAGCCTTCTAGATTGAAGCCACCTACATCTAAAAATATCTGTGGTGTGGGGATGGCTGCCCATTGCATAAACAAACTACATTTGTTTATGCAGAAGTGACAGAGGAGGCTTCCAGTAAGAATCATGTGTGTTCTGTCAGTGAGGATGAGATAAAAGAATTCTCCCAGGAGGGCGGGCATGCTTCTGCTAAAAGAACACAGAGATAGCCAGGACTCAAAATAGTTACGAAGCGTGCTCTGGCTGTAACTCCCTAATTTTCAGTTCATGTAACTGAATAATTATCCTTTTTTGGCTAGGGCTTGCTATTCTGGGCCCCTAAGCAAACTTCGCTTGGAATGTTCCTGAACACTACAGCAGGAGTTTTCCAAACCTCTGGGTCTTGAGTCATGGCTCTGGGCCCCAGGGTTTATGGCTGTTGACTTGCCAACAATGACGCACACAGGGAGTCTGCTCCCCTGGGGACACTTGAGGTTGCAGTTGTCCCCCTTCTGGCTCCCACACCCCCTAACATCGAGTATCTGAGCCTGTGTCCTGGCACCCGAGTTTGAGTCCCAGCTTCACATTTTCTCTCAAGCAACCCTAAGGACATCATCTCACATGTCCATGTGTTGGTAGCCTCACCTTAAAATGAAGGGCAGCTCTCCCCGCAGGTGACTGGATGAATCTACGTGAGGTAAAGCGCCTGAAGAAATGGGCACTTCAAAGCCACAGGTTTTCTCCTTGCCTCTTCCCTGACAACCACTGGTGTAAGACTCACTGTGTATGCTTTATGTCCTGGACTCTTGACAAAGCTGACTGATAAGGAGCATCCAATTCCTCAGAAATGTCAAGAAGAAACCCTTGAGATTTGGTTCACCCGTCTTGGCACTAACCTTTGCCTCCCTTCCCCGCCTGGAGGTTCCAGCAGCTTCTAACACTGTTGGGACAGGATGCAATCCATGCCACCCCACCCCTAGCTGACCCACTTGGGGCTAGCCTCAAGAGCCTGGCAAGATGCCAGCTGACACAGGTTGATGGAGGGGGTGTGGGAGCCTGCAAACATGCAGACAGGGAGGGAGGCCCATGCCTGGCTGACTGCGTATTTCTTCTGCAAATAGAAGTGACTAACGAGCACATCAGAAACGCTCAGCTTCACACAGAGACAAAGGAAGTCAGGAGCGGAGGGGCACCTGTGATCCCAACTCTCGAGAGGTCAAGGAGGATCATGAACTCAAAGCCACACTATACTGCATAGGAATAGCCTACCTTAAAAAATAAGAAATAATAATAAACAAAGTCATGAGGTATGGGCTCCACCCCCAGTAATGCATAGAGTAATCCTTGTGGTACAGGCCTGTAATCCCTGCACTTGGGAAGTACAGGCAGGAGGATCCAGAGTTCAAGGGCATCGTAGGCTACATACTGAGTTTGAGGCCACTTTGAGCTACCGGAGACCCTATGTGAAAACAAAACAAAATGTATGAGATGTGGACCATGAGAAGCAGAAAGCAGCTCACTGCAAAGGCATCTGGAGGGGCTTGTACCATGAAGACAAGTTCACATGTAAATAACATATAGTGTGCCGGGTATGGTGGCACACACCTTTCACACCAGCGCTCGCTCCACATGCAGGCCCTAGTAGACATCTGCAAGTGTAACGCTAGTCTGTCTACATTGTGAGACCTTGTCTCAAAAAATAAAAAGAAACGAAGAAGAGGTGCAGAAGGCTGCCAGAAAGCACCCATATGCTTCACCTAGCTGTACAGAACACATTAAAGGATGGCTTTAAATCTGTCATCATAAAATCACACTTCAGTGTGTCAAGGGGGAAATATTTGAATATTTGAGAAGCTTTTAATAAAACTCATTTCTTCTCCTCCTCTTCCTTATTACTATTTTGAGACAGAGTCTTGTCCAGGCTGGTGTCGAACTCATGTTCCTCCTGCCTGGGTATGCACCACCATCCCAGCCAACACTTTCTTCTAAGACCTTCTCGTTCCATGAAAGGCCCTTTCTCTCAGCATGCACTTGCTTCCTTGTGGTGTCTGGAACCATTCCATCAGTCAGGAAGAGGTTGATTCTTCTGAAGCACTTAGGCCGTTCTGGGCAGTGGTTTCTGCCTTTGGTGGCTGAGGTCTACCCAAGATTCCAAAAATAACAAGCAGGAACTTTCTGCGATGGGTGGGTATTGCTTCCCTGATTGCAGAAAGTTAAGTCCTGACGTCTTTAGTCCAGCCTGATCAGGCATGTAGTAAACATCCAGGGTTACCCAGGCAGCCAGTCTGCATGGACGGTCTCCACTCCAGTACAGCAGAACACAGCCCACCTAGTTTTTACTGGTGGTGTTCAGAAAGCCAGGGAGCTGCCCAGGGCAGTGGGAGGCAGTGGACAACAGGACACTTTTTCTGGGCATATGTATAAGGAAGTCTTGCTAGTTGTTGGATTAAAGCATTTTGACACTTTCCTAAGCCAGGGAAATGTGTGCTGGGCTGGTGGGATCTGACCCAGCTATGTCTTTCTGAGATTCACACCAAGTGACGGGAATGGGCAGTGGGAGGAGTAGGGAGAAGATGGACACTCTGCAGGTGATACTTCCCTGTGTTGTACTACTCAGAAGGGAGTGTTAAGAGGTCCCTATGCTCTGCCAGCCCAAGGGTTCCACCAACCATGTAGCCAGCAAATGAATATTTTAAGACGATGTTGCCCAGAGCTGCATAAAAAAGATAGATTTTGACATGGGAGCAAAGCCACTTCCCAGGCAGTACAAGGGTATTGTGCAAGACATGGTGGCATGGGTGAAGTTGTGAAGACCCTGGGGTCAGTAACCAGCAACAGCACTACAGCCTAGTGGAAAGCAGAGTCTCTGCCGTCTGAAGTCACTTCCCTCACATGTGTACATGTGACACTCGCTGACCACCTCTGGGCATCTCTTCTTTCTCGAAACCGAAAATAGGAACGAAGCACAGGAGAAGGAACCCTGGGGAGGGGGGTGTTTCCAGTGGCAAGAGAGGAACTCTCTGCTGGATCATGGGTACCCCACCCAACCTCTGCAAGCACACAGAGGCCCAGTGAGAAATGATAAAAATGGTGTTTGACAATCCAGCGTCCACCTCCAGTGTCCACCAGAGGGCACCACTCTGGCCTTCAGGTCTGGGCGGAGGAGCCCTGGGGAAGAATGGAGTTTCCCTGTGAGCACCTGCTCTGCAGGGGTGAGTCCCTGGCTCACCAATCTGTTGGAAATGCGGCTGCACTCTGCACACTCGGAGCTTGATCCCAGGGGAAAGAAGATCTGAGGGCAGCAGTGGGGGTGGGGAGGCATGTTCCTCAATGGAACAGCCATGTTGTTAGGAGAGGGGTGTCCCTCTTCCTCGCAAGGCGCTGGGCTTGCTGTCCTCCACCTCTGCAAGTGACATCATCTGCATGGCTGCCGAGTTGTGATGGAATCACCATTCCAACATGTCCATCTGGGGAACCGGCCCCAGGCCTAAGTGGAGGCCCATTGAGCAGAGACCGTGGGGGTTCCACTGTCCCCACAGAGAGAAGTACCCAGCCAAGGGGACTGCTATAATCCAGAGATCCTGCATTTTGCTCTTAATGTTTCTGGGGACTGAGACAACATGTAAGACATCCTAGCTTGTAGGAGAGTGTGGTACAGTGATGTCATACACCAGGTCAGAGCCCAGGCCTGGGGCTCCTCTGGCCACGGGGAGATCGTAGCTCAAACCCTGACTCCTCATCTGAGCCTCCATGACCTCCCAGGCTTCTTCCAACCTGCAGAAAATCGGGTCTGGGGGGAAAGGGCAAAAGGGGTTTGCATGCTCCAAGGCAACAGGGGTGTGGAATAAGGTGGTGCTAAGACCCAGGAGGGCTGCTGAGGCCCACCACTTGGGACCAGTGGACACCTCATGATAACTAAAGGCCTATGAAATGGGGCTCACTTAGGCTGGGGTTACAGTCTCTTCTACCCTCATGGCTGGCTTGTTCACACATCATATTCCTGAGATGAATGAAGGCTTGCCTTTCAGAGGATAGGCAACCATGGTACCTGGTATCACAGTGGGCTCACTCCTCACCCAGCCTTGTGACAGTAGATACCTACTGTCCCTCCACAAACTTGGTGAGGAAACCTGCAGAGATATCATAAAGGGCCAGCACAGAACTGGAAGAACAGAACGACTTTTTCTCTTCCACTCATGCGGCTGATTCTTCTGTCTCCTGAGAAGCCTCTGCTGTCCTGGCACCTGGTCCCCGTGTCCTTCTTCCTCCACTGTTCCCATTCTTCAGGCCCCAGGCCAGGGAGGAGTTTGGGCATCTCTGCCCAGGCTGGGAGGAAGAGAAGTTTCTAAATCTATCACTGGCCCCACATGCAGCTGGTTCTGGCATAGATGCAGTCCATTGCTGCCAAGCCAGCTCCCCATGGAAAGGCCCCACCAGGAGGTTGGGCACAATGCCATTTCTGAGAACAGGCCTGGTCAGGAACCAGCTCCTGGGGCTGTGAGATGAAGCAGTGTTAACATTCAGCAAGCATCCAAGGCGAAGTGGCAGACTTCTTTGCCAGCACTGGCATCAGAGTCTGGACAGGAGGCTGTTTTATGCCAGTAAGCCCAGTCCTGGGGTTATGGGGCTGAGGACACAGGGTACAGTGGCTGACTACAGAGCTTCCATGACTGGGAACATGTGCCTCCCCTGTGGCTTGAGTGCAATCTACCAGAGCACTCCTGGTACCCCCTTATGGGGACCCTCGGTCTAGACAAGGGAAGGTGACTCGGAGTCCAGTTGAGTGGGGGTAGGGACCAGGGTCTGTACTCAGGCAGAATGAGGCCCAACAGCTCCCACACTCTTGGGGACATGCATGTGTCCAAGCCTGGGATTAGGCGTGACAGCCGGGATGCTATATTTGGATGCTGCCATCCAGGGCTGTTGTCCTTATGAAGCACGCAATGGTGGCTGGAAGGAGGGGGCTGTCTCCTGCAGTATACCCTCTATCCCAGCTTCCAGGCAGCCATCCAAAGCTTGGCTCTCTCCACCCCTTTCTTCCCAAGAAACCCTGTGTCTTCCTGCAGCCAGTGGACTAACAGGGACTATCTTCAGGGCTTTCTGAATGTGCCCTTGAACTGTCCTCCCTGCTGTATCCCTGCACCAGACAACTCATCACATATGTCACCAATTCACTGTCCCCAGTGCCACTTCTGCCCCTCCTGTCCTAACCAAGCCTCTTTTGGGGATTAGAGAAATCCTGAGTGTGGGGGAGAGGGAAGAATCTGGAACATTCTACTCTTGTAGTGTCCACTCTCCACATGATTTTGAGATAGCAAGTTACTATTCACAAAGCCCCAGTGTTTTCAGCTTTAAATGGGTCCAGGGATTGCCAGCTGCTTGTACTGATAATCTCCACCTCCACCCTGTCCCCCCTCCCTCCCTCATCTCTGGTTTGATGCTACTTGTGAAGCAGTCTTCCACCTCTTGCTAACTCACTGAGTCACCGAGACATGCCAGCAGGTGAGACCATTTGTCCCAGGACTTGGCATAGAATCTGACACTGCACACTGGCTGCCGCAGATGTGAGACGCTTGTATTGTCTGGTGTGTAAGATGCCAGACCGCTGAGAAGGACATAAAGAAGGGACTTGCCTGGGCTCTGATTCAAGGACATAATAAATCCAGCCAGAGAACTGGGTGACCCCCGTGGGACAGGATGTGCAGCAAGAATTGTCAGAGCCTAAAAGTGACAATGGAGACACCGAGGCAGAAACCTACTTGGGTTCATTGTCCCCGCAGAAACCCTGACTAGCTGGTTGGAGGGGCTGTCTTTGACTCCAGTTGAGACCTGGGAACAACACAAGACAGGGAGGAAGTTGTCCCTAAGAGAAACAGGAAGGGACTTGAGGTTAAAGCCCCTGGAAGAAGGGACAGTGACCTTGGCTTCTCTGTGGCCTTTGACTTCCTGTCTTGACCTTTCTCCAGGCAGGAGGCTGGGCCAGCTGGTGGTGGGGGCTGGGTGCTGGTTAGGAGTGATGGAATCCATCCCCACTTGCTGGTAGGTCAGATGCAAGGAATCACATGAGTCCTTCTAAGGTTGAGGAGTAGGGGATACGGCTCTAGGAGAGCAAAGAAGACCCTCTCCTGCTTAGTCCTTGGTGGCCAAAACCACTGGCCACACGCCCGAGACATCCTGCTGAACTGACTCAATCAGACACCTAGACCCTTACTTAACTTTTCTACCCAGGGTGATGGCCACACTACACGGGCACCTCAGCTCCCGCAAAGGTCTCTCTGTCTTTTCAGTCTTTGAACATGTCGGGCACAATGGGGAGCTACTGTCCCCACTGCAAGGGAGAAGCTGCTAGCTTCAGGGAACGTCTCCATTATTCAAAACCATCCTGGACGTAAGCCTCAGCCACTAAGAGCTGCCATGTACCAAAACCCACAGAGCCTCAGACTCACCTGCCTTGGGGGGCTTACTCCCACCCAGGGCCAGCTGGGAAGGGGGGTCTCAGGTGCCTGTGCTCCTATCCACAAGTGGCCTTTATGCAGGTACCAGGCTCTGTTTGTACCTCTGGCCTGGTCAGGTCTCCAGGGAGGAGTCTTTTGAAATGCTGCCACCCCTTGGGCCATGGAGTCACGAAGACCAGGCAGAGCTTCCACCGTGTCACTGCCCCAGGTGGCCACCCCTGGTTCCATGTGATAGCAATGGTGGCAATCAGGTCCTCTGAGGATAACTGTCCTCAGATCTGGGAAGTGGCAGAGGTCAGCTCATGGCTCCATGGTGTCAACTGACAACCATTGCAACATCCAACCAGGAAGTGCATTCTAAAAAGTGAAAGGCCAGAAATAAAAACAGACTCTCTGGAAGAACACAACCAGAGAGAGGATGCAGCAGCTAGGAGTGAAAAGAGGGTAAATGTGACCAAGGAGTGAGTGGGGCACAGTCACTGAAAAGGAGTGAAAGATGGGAGGAAGTGATGGATGTGCGGGGTCCTAGGCTGACAGTGTGAGGACACTGTCCACCCTTCAAGGGCCAGACCTAGGAGCTGCCATGAAGGTTGAGGTCCCCATAGATGATGGAAGCCACCATGGTAAGGTTTCACACTTTAAGCTGAAAGTCGACTTCCAGCCACATATCAATCAATCAGTCAATCAACTCTAATTGCTCCATCTTCTTTGCTAACAGAGACACTAAAGACAATGGAACCCAGTGTGAGGAACTTCAGAGAACTTGCGGCTTTCTCCCTACCAAGCTGTCACTTATACACAAAGGCAGCAGAAACCACCTCAGGCAATCTGAATTTGTGAATGTCTTAAACACACAGCTTATTTCTAATAATGGACCTGAATTTTAAAAATCTGCATCAGAGGGAAAGATGGTGTTAAAAATAATAAGACATGTGTAAATTAACAACCCATCTGCAACGTGAACAAAAGCTGGATCAGAGCCTGGGTTGCCAGGATGAAATGCCAGCTCCAAGGTGTGACTGTCAAAGACAGACACTGTAAAAATGTCAAACCAAACAGAAGGCACAGAAGGAGGGGCAGATTTCAGCACATGTAACAGCAGTCAGTGAGGAGTGGGAAGGGGAAAAGATAGAGGAGGGAGAGAGGGAGAGAAACAGAGAGCGAGGGAGGGAGCCATGGAAATCAGAGACTGCTGCTCTTTCATGGACAGGGACCCAACCTGTATGGATTGACAAGTAAGGAAATAATCAGAAGCAAACAAATATGTATGTTTCACACATCATGGCTGGTTGGGTGAAAAACAGCTTGCCAATATTACAGTCTCACTTAAAAAGAAAAAAACATCATGTCTCAACAATGCGGGGGGACAGATTAGAAGGGGGGAACTAAGAAGAAGAACACAAACTGCCTTTGGAAGGAGGCTTGTTGACAAACGCGTGGAAGTAAAATCCATCAATTGTGTAGGGGAGACCCTGGAAACAGGAACACAGAGGATCAAAGAGTAACCGGACCACAAGCAGCTGAGATGTTGGGTGTCACTGTCAACAGGAAATGAAGAGTGGGTTCCAGCTACGTGACTGTGTGGTAAGGAGAGTGAGGAGGCAGTCTCGGTGGCAGCAGCTCACACTGTGACATGCCCAGAGCAGAAGGCACGTGACAGAAAAGTCACATAGAAAATGACTTTTAAAGGTATTAGATTTAAAGACACTAATATCCATCATTACGTCCAGAAAAAGGAGCTGCCTTACACAGGGAATGGCACTCACATTCGTTCTGGAAATAAAAAGAAAAAAGCAGACTTCACAGTCTGAGTGTCCCTTGGGTTCACAGAAGATCTTCAGGTAGGAGGCCACAAAGAACCTCAAAAGAAATACAAATACTGAGCTTACTTGCTCTGTCTCCTTTCTATGCACATTAACATGAACTTAAGAACAGAGCCTGAGCCAGGTGTGGTGGCGCACGCCTTTAATCCCAGCTCTCGGGAGGGAGAAGCAGGTGGATCTCTGTGAGTTCGAGGCCAGCCTGGTCTACACAGATCGAGTTCCAGGACAGTCAGGGCTACACAGAGAAACCCTGTCTCGAAAAACAAACAAAACAAAACAAAACGCAACAAAAACAAAGCAAAGCAAAACAAAAAACTCTGAGCCTGTGGAGATTAAGATGCATTTGCCTAAAGAAAGTCAGGAAGACAGTAACCATTGTAATGGACAGACAAGAAGACTTCATAAAGAAAAATATGACAGTGCCAGCTATGGCGACTCACACTTTTAATCCCAGCACCTGGTAGGCAGAGGCAGGTGGATCTCTCAGTTAAAGGCCAGCCTGGTTTACAGGGTGAGTTCCAGAATGGCTAGGGCTACACAGAGAAACCCTGTCTTGGAAAAACAAAACAAAACAAACAAAAAAGAAGAAAGAAAGAGAGAAAGAGAGAGGGGGGGGGCAGGGCTACATTCTCTCCAAAATCTCCAACCTAAACCAACCAATCAATCAAAGCAAAAGAAGGGAAAAAAGGAAAGAAAAATATTATAGCTTTAAATGTCTTTACTATTACTTAAAAAATAATAACATATACACTGAAGTGGGAAACTAAATCTTAGGGAAGAAACAAAAGAAATCTTTTAAAATTGTGTGTGTGGTTGATGTTCGTGAGTGCTGCAGTGTGGAGGCCACAGATAAATGTCAGGTGTCAGTGGTGGGCCAGTGAGCCCTGGGATCTTTCTATTCCAGAGCCTTCCAGCACTCGGGTGACTGGCATACTTGCCCACACCTAGCTCTTATGTAGGTGCTGGGGATTCGAACTCGGATTCTCAAGCTTATGTAATAAACACTTTACCCACTGAGTCTTCTCCCAGTCCCTAAATTTTTTTTTTTTAAGAAGTAAAGTGAATGATAAAAGTTAAAGGAAACACCACAATTTAAAGTAATGTTCTGGGATACACAACCAGTCTTTTAGACCAGCCCATTCAGCTATAAAGGAGTGAGTAGGTCTCCGCATTCCATTTTTAAAGCTTTTTTTTTAAATTAAAAAATATTTTATGCATATGCATACCACACACATGTCTGGTGCCAGCGGAGGTCAGAAGAGGGGACTGGGTATCCTGGAAGTGAAGTTACAAATTGTGAGCTGCCATGTGGGTGCTGGGAACCAAACTCAGGCCCTCTAGAAGAGCAGCCAGTGCTCTTAACTCCTGAGCCATCTTTCCATCCCTATCCAACCACATCCTAATTTCCTTTTGATGAAGGAGATGGCAACTAAACAGAGGAAAAGAGAAAAAACTAGATGAAATAAAAACGGGGGCCTGAGAATGTAGGCAATCAAATATCCTAAGGACTGCTGTGCGTCCTGGTGGAGTGAGGACTCTGAAGGGGGTGGACTCAGTAAATGAAGTCACTATGCTCCTGATCCTAAAGGGGATAGAAAGAAGAAACCCAGGAGCTGCCAATGAAGCACAGGATGGCTTTGCTTGAAGTGGTGCATACCACTTCAAGAGGCCAGGGGACAGAAGGGCAGGGAAGATGGCTCAGCAGTAAAGTGTTTAAATTCCAAAAGTCGCTTAAGAGAAAATGCAGCATCAAGATATACCCAGGGAAGGCTGCTGGTGTGTGGTGCCACTCATGGGGCCTCCTACCGAGAGTTGATAAGGTCCCTCCTGTGTGTCCCTGAAAGGCCTACCAACTGAGTAATAGAAGGGGGGTCGTTGAAGGATTTGAAGAGATTCTGAATTCTGGTCTGAGGATGGCTGGGGTGAAGGGAAGCACGTGGAAATGACGCTGGCTCCCACCCTCACCCACCCAGCTGTCCCCTGTGACACACAAGATGCGGCACCAGGGAGTGTGTGTGTTCATCTGGCCCACCATGAGAGCCTCAGGAGGCAGCCGGGGAGGATGATCACTGAAGTCCAGTGGTGAGCACCTGGCTGTTTCAGTCTGCACAGCCTGGATGGCTCTGGAGCTTTCTGGGCGAGGGCCAGGAAACAGAGTGTCCACAGGGAAGTGGTAGCAAGTTACATCACTGGAAACATTCCACCTGCTTGCTTGCCTTCCACATGGTGGGAACTGTTTAGTGGTGTCCCAAGTTTGAACATTTTACTTTTGGACACACAGTGTATCTACATCCTGCCTCCGAGGTTTTAAAGCAAAGCAGATGGAAATGACAACCCAGAGATCTTGGTGCCACAGCCCCACACGAACAGCCACCATGCTTATGGGGTACCACCACTCCTTCACCCTTATCCCCCACAGGGAAGATGTCTAGAAATTGTGACAAAGTGGAGCCAAGAATGATGCGGTGGCCATTGGGGATAAAGGAGTGGCTGTCAGCAGCCCTTTCACCAACCTTTCTGGGAGCTGAAGAAGGAAATGGGGTTCCCCCCCTGCCTCCCCATCCCAGCAGTCTGGCTCTACAGATTCTCTGGGGATCTCTGATGGAATGCCTTGGGGCAGGTATTCAGTGTTCAATGAGCTGATCCCACCTGAAATGCTACTGTAGCCCACAAGGCTTCCTGTGACTCCCAAAATGAGTTTGCAGACTACATTGGGGGTGGGGGGGGCAGCTGCTGGCTGCAGGGTAAAGACGAACCTGGGTAGGGAGACTATTGGCTATAACGGCTGGCCTCAGCTTGGTACTAGTATATAACGCTATGTAACACATCACCAGGTATTTCTACAGCTCCAGCTAGTTGTCACCTTTGAGGCAGGTAAGCGTCTTTCACTACCTTTACTCTGCCAAGGGGAAGAACAGAGCCCGAAAGACAGTACGGTGGTGGGCTGGAGTAGCCCTGGCCTAGAGAGTGCCTGCTTTAGACCCTGCAACACCTGATCTTACAGGGTACATTGGTCCTGCCAGACAAGGAAGCCTTTCTGTGTCACCCCCAACTTCCCACCATCACACATGAAATCATCAGCCTCATAGCTACCAGGCGCAGCACAAATGTGACCTCAGTACTCACTTGGCACATGACAAGTTCCAGGGTGGGTGGCTCTGTGGGCACATCCCCTTGGTAAATGAGGTAGTCTCACAGAGGCAGGGTGGGAGGGACGCAGGCCAGTGGATAGCCTCCTGTGCCAGGCTTCTGATGACATGGCTGCCCTGAAGAACATGTAGGGAAAGTATGTTCCACTATCCTGTGAAGCGGGCCAGCAGGGCATGACCTGGAGAAGCTCATATGCCTGCCTGTTGCTTAATTGCCATGTCACACCCTATGGAAGTCTAAGAAGAAGCTATCCTCTCAGTTAATGTTGAAACTGAAAACATAGGCAACTCCTTCAGACCACTGGGAGCTGAGAGAGTTTCCTGCCTCAACTCTTGCCTTAGACACACAAAGGAAGCTGTGTGTTCCAGCCATAGCAGGACAGGCAGCAGGCCCAAGTGAGGCACATGGCTCATTGCGTCCTGCCTAAATCAATTATTTAAAATGGTGATCTGGATATGGTACTTCCTACTCAGAGCACAGGATTCTGGGTAGCCTTATACAGCAGGTCTCAGGCATTTATCCTTCTGTTAACCCATGGCATGGCCATCTTTACTTTTGGGGTCCCAGAAAGCCCTACCCATAACTCCACAGCTTCTAGGCCAGCTGGAGGGTCTTCATGGCTCAGATTGGGGTCCGCATGTCAGAGTTACACCCTGGGAACCAGTCTTGGGCCTTTAGCCTCACCAACTCTGTAGGTCCTTAGAGAACTGTTACCCTGGAATGCAGGACAGTATAAGTTGCTATGAGTGGGGGCAGATGGGACCTGGATTCACAAATGCTAATGGTTTAACACTGAGAGAACAGACACCTTGCCTGATGTGAAGGTAGCAGTGCTCTGGGGTGCCATTGACTTCTGGTGACTGGGCCATGGCAGGTGGTGGTCCTGTCTAGATTGGCATCTTTCTGTCTTTAACATCTTTCTCATGCCTAAGTTGACACCTCAGAGTTTGAAGCTGACAAGTTTGACACAAACTAGGTCACCTGGGAAGACAGAACCTCAACTGAGAAAGTGCCTCCATAAGATTGGCCTGTAGGCAACCCTGTGGGGGTAGTTTTCTTGATTAGTGATTGATGTGGAGGCCAGCCCACTGTGGGTGGTGTCAATCTGGGCAGGTGGTCCTGGGAGGCATAAGAATTGAGAAAGCCATGGAGAGCAAACCACTCCTTCATGGCCCCTGCTTCAAGGTCCATACCTTGGATGAGTTCCTGCCCTAATTTCCCTGTATGCTGGACTATAAGCTATAAACTGAAAGAAACCCTTTTCTCTCTGAGTTGCTTTTAGTCATGCTCTTTATTATGGCGATAGAAAGCAGAACATGACACCAGCTTAATGTTTCTCATGTGGTGAGAAACCAGCCACTTTCTTTGAAAAGTTGAAGACAGTACCATATAGTCCAGCAATTCTGTTTCTGATTTGTCTAGAAATGTTGAAGAGACATTGGAGCTCACACATTCTCTGAAACACTGGTCACACCAGCTGAGAAACAGAACCCAAGTGTCCATCACTGAACTGAGTAAATACAACGTGATACAAACACATGACTGGACACTATTCAGCCACTGGGAAGAACTAAGTGCCGCCATTTTTGACAGGTACAGAAGCAAATTCTTTTTTTTTTTTTAATTTTTTTTTTTAAAGATTTATTTATTATGTATACAGTGTTCTGTCTGCAGGTATATCTGCAGGCCAGAAGAGGGCACCAGATTTCATTATAGATGGTTGTGAGCCACCATGTGGTTGCTGGGAATTGAACTCATGACCTCTGGAAGAGCAGCCAGTGCTCTTAACCGCTGAGCCATCTCTCCAGCCCCAGAAGCAAATTCTTAAGTGAGGGAAGCCTGGCACAGAAAGACAAACCACACAACTTCATTCATAATAGGATCTCACACACTGGCCACAAGACAGATGAGAATGAGGGGCTCATGGTCAAGCAGTGGGCAGACAGGGCAGGGAGGAATGCGGAAAGTTGAGTAACGGATAAGAGCAAGGAATGTTGGCCTGAGGTTGCACAGTGGGGTGCCCAGAGAGCACAGCAGCAACTATGGTACTGTTTAAAGAGAGGGAGGAATAGTTTTGAATGTTTTCACCATAAGTTGTAAGGATAAATGCTTGGGACAGGATGTTTAACCTTGCCTAAACATTACACAAAGTGCATGTGTATCAAACATCACACAGTACCCACCTGGCATATACAATCCCTATGTTTTTATGTACCAGTTTAAAAATTAGGTTAAGGCTGACAAGGGGGCTCAGTGGGTGGGTAAAGGCACCAGCTACCAAGCCTGATAGCTGAGTTCAATTGCTGGGACCCACATGGCAGAAGCAGGGAACCAACTCCAGCAAGTTTTCCTCTGACCTCTACAAATGGGTCATGGCATATATGCTCCACACACATTAATAGTGATTAATAAAAATCTAAAAATTGGTGAAAAAGAACCAAAGCATCTACTTTCTAGTTGGATCTGGCAAGTTCCAATCCTTCTGTTGTTTTGCCGTCTCTCTCTCCCAACACATGCAGCACGGTCTCTGGTAGTGAGTTCCCCATGACGCTTTTTTCCATGTTCTTTTTACCTTATCCAGTTGGATTAGATTCCCAGTTAATACATTAGCTGACATTACGTTTCCATTAGCAAGCCAGGGCTGTGGTTTAATGAGATAACCCCAGTA
The DNA here is from genome assembly GCA_907164525.1 of Lophiomys imhausi. Classification (NCBI taxonomy): domain Eukaryota; kingdom Metazoa; phylum Chordata; class Mammalia; order Rodentia; family Muridae; genus Lophiomys; species Lophiomys imhausi. The sequence goes on along the minus strand of CAJQZJ010013540.1, from coordinate 14,399,029 downwards.
ATGACATCTCTCTGCCCAGCACACAGAGAGGCCTGGTGCTAAGTTCCCGTGTTTTGCAGGTTCCTGCTGGGTCCTGCTGACCCCGATATGCTACCATCAAAGACTCAGGGTCATCCTGAGCCTCTGTCCCATCACGCTTCCTGACAGATCCACCCAGGAGGTAAGGAATGAGAAGCAGGGCTTTGGGGTGGGAGTTACAGTCAAATTGGAGGGCTGCTCTTGGGCCCTGGGCCAGTGTGAGTAGCTAGGCTCTCTCTCAGGTAACTTTGTCACATACCTTGCCAGGTGTGTGTTCGTAGCATTCAGGGCAGAACTGAGAGGGTGGCCACAAGTTCAAGGTCACCTGGGCCTATGTAGAATGTCCCATGCCAGCCTGGACTACAGAGTAAGACTGTTTCGAAAAACAAAACTTCAGTTGCATATCTTGACCATGCAAAAATCAAAGCAGGCCACAAGCTGAGGTGAGCTACTCCTGCAAGCCTTCTACTTGTGGGGAAGTATCCTGAATGCTATTGGCTGCTCTGTGCTGCTGCTTGGCAACTTCTGTCTCTGAGACACATAGAATGTGTCCCCCTATTGAGTGTATATGTGTTCATGTATGTGTATGTGTGTATGTGTGTTGCTTGGGATGGAGCCCAGGGACTTCCAGAAACAGGTACATGCTACGCCATTGAGCCAGATCCCTGGGCCACAGAGTACTTTAAAAATAATCCACTGGCCCCTCCGTCCAGGCAGGGATCCTCCTCTCTGCCTATTTTGTCATGGGCTGCAGACTACTGGGCAGACTCAGAGATCAGGCTGGATTGAAGTCATCCCAACTCTCCCAGTAGAGTCTCTATGTCCTTTAAAGGACACATCTCAAGCCACTGGACAAAAGACAGACCTAGTAATAAATGAAACAACCTGGGAAAAGACAGAATTTGACTCCTACTTCACATCTGTACACAGGAATAAATTCTGGCCTGGCATGGATGTGGCTGCCACCAGCAGAACTATAAAGCTCAAAAAAAAAAAAAAAAAAAGCCAGTGTAAGGAAGGGCTTTCTAGCCTTGATTGGAACTCAGCTATGAGGAAGACTGACAAATATGACTGAGTTAAAAAAAAAAGCATGTTGAGGCCAGGCGTGGTGGCACACCCCTTTCTTTATTCCCAGTACTCAGGAGGCAGAGGCAGGTGGATCTCTGTGAGTTCAAGGCCAGCCTAGTGTACAGAGTGAGTTCCAGGACAGCCAAGGATACACAGAGAAACCCTGTCTCAAAAAACCTTTAAAAAAACAAAACAAAACAAACAAAAAAACCCCAAAAACTCAACCCCCCTCAAAAAAAAAAATACCCAAAAACAAAACCCTGCATGTTGCTGGGCGGTGGTACCACACACCTTCAGTCCCAGCACTCTGGAGGCAGAGCCAGGCAGATCTCAGAGTTTGAGACCACCCTGGTCTACATAGTGAGTTCAAGGAGATCCAGGGCTACACAGAGAAACCCTGTCTCAAAATAAAATGCACGTCAACAAAAGGTTATCAAAAGATGTCTGACAGCTGGGGGAGGTCAGGGAGACATGCCCAGAATCTCCTCAGAAAGCACTGGAAACATGATTTTAAAAAAGGACCAAAACAAGTCACAGAAAGAAAAGGGTCAATACCCTTGAAACATGCGAAGGATGTTCAGACTCATCGTAACCAGAGAGACGTCGCTTCTCAGACAGCGGCAGTTTTTAACAGGACAACAGTCTTCTGGCAAAGCCTTGCGGATACATGTGCCCCTGGAGCTGTAGAGGGGGTACACAGTGGGAACAGCAATCCTCAGGACACCACCTTCTGACCTTGTGATCCCAAGGCACAGACAGCCTGTGTGGAAACTGTTTGATTGAAAAAAATGCTGGACACAGCTGAAGTGACTTTGTGGGAAGACAGTTGAGAAACTCTATAGTGGAACACTATGCAGCTATGAAAACAAACAGAAAAGGTCTCCATGTACTGCTAGGGAGGAAGTTCCAGAATGTACTGTTAAGTAAACACATGATCTAAAGTGCAAGGGGCAGGGGACTTATAAGCGGTCCTTTTTTCTTTCTCTCATGTGCTGGGATTAAAGGCGTGCGCCATCACCGCCCGGCATAAGCGGTCCTTTTAATTTTTATTTATTTACTTATTTTTTAGTTTTTTGAGACAGGGTTTCTCTGTGTAGCCCTGGAACTCGCTCTGTAGACCAGGCTGGCCTTGAACTCACAGAGATCTATCTGCCTCTGCCTCCAGAGTGCTGGGATTAAAGACATGTGGCGTCACCACCTGGCTTTATGTCATCCTTTATGTAAGAATGAAGGTATAAGAAAAACACACACACTTTGTTACCTGTCAATGAGACACTTTGCCCTAGTGGTGCTGCCTTGTAGGTCCCCAGTGTATGAGGAGGCTCTTGGCTCTCATATGACTGCTGAACTGGGGTGGGGGACTGATATGTAGGGACACTCCACTCCAGAGGAGTGGGATGGAAGGGATGGGGGTAGAGGGTGGGAGGGCAGGACTGGGAGGGGTTGAAAGAGGGTACTGTGATAGAGATGTAACCTGAAGTAATAAATAAACATAAAAAAAGAAAAACACACATATCTGCTCCTTTGTGCAAGAGAAACACAGAAAGGAAACAGAAGAGGGCAATGAGACATTTGCCACAGGAAGTGGGTGGGAAAAGAGAACCAGGAAGGGATGAAGGACAGGAGGGAAAGCTAACTTCACCCAATGCATCCTGGTGGCCAGGTCTAGGACCCATTTAGTAAATCAAACACCAGTCTTGGCACTGTTGAGGGAATTTGGGGAGTGTGCTTAGCATGCACAATCAAGAGAGTAATCCTGGTGAGGTGAGTGGTCCATGGGAAGAGATTCAACCCCGAGACTTACGAATCCACATATATGTAAGCCCTATTGTATACATTCTCAGCCTGTTGCCTGCCCTGTGGAATCTGCCAAATTCTCCAACTGTGTAGGCCAATTCTTTCGTGTGTGTGTGTGTGTGTGTGTGTGTGTGTGTGTGTGTGTGTGTGTGCATGTGCCACATGTGTACAGGTATCCAAGGAGGCCAGAAAAAGGTGTCAGATCCCTTGAAGCTGGAACTACAGGCAGTTGTGAGTGCAGGTTGTGAGCCTGACTTGGGCCCTCTAGAAGAGCAACAGGTGCTCTTAATCACTGAGCCATCTCCCCCGCCCTCCAATTCTTTTTTTTTTTTTTGGTATCTATGTGTCTGTGTATGTATGAGTCTGTATGAATGTCCACACACAGAGGCCTGAGCAGACCACAGGCACCTTCCTTTATTACTCCCCCCTTGTTCCTTTGAGGCAGGGTCTCTCATCAAGTCTGGGTATCTATTTTTTCCACCAGTTAAGCCAGTAGCCAGCAAGCCCCAGAAATCCCCTCCCCCCGTCTCTGTTCCTTCCAGTGCTGGAGTTACAGGTGTGTGTAGCCATGTGCGATTTTTCTTTTTTTTAGGGAGGTCCTGGAGATCCAAAATCAGCTCCTTGTATTTGCGCGGCAAGCACTCTTACCCACTGAGTCATTTCCCCAGCCCCATCAGCCAGTTCTTAAAGTCCCTACAAAGAGGGGTTACCCATGTTTTCTTCTAACCTTGTGTGGTTACACTGATTCCATCTAATTCAGTGTCTACATATGTACACATGTGTAAGTATGTGTGTGCATAATATGGGGTTCTATATGTCTGGACTCTATGCATATGTGGATCCTAAATTTCATACCCTGATAGAAGCAAAGAGGGATCCTTGGAGAAATGGCTGATTCCCAGCATGGGACTTAAAAGATAAACCTGGGATGGCAAGGAATGAGGACCATCATTGTCAAAGGGCAAAAGCCAATTGGAAAGCCATGCAATGCAAGAGCCTGTACCAACTTAGGGAGCCCTGGATTAACTCTGTCCACCTTAGTAATCTGGAATGGTCTCTCCACATTATAGACACCAGGCTCCTGTCTTCAGTTCCACCTGCAATTTAATTCCCCCTCACCATGGAATGCAACAAGCTCACAGGACCCAGAGACGAGGGCAGGGCCATGACTAGGGCCATGACTATGGTCACTGTGTAGACCACAGACATGGAGCTTGCAGCTCAAGATGACCTGTTGAGATATTGCTGTGATGTGGACTCTCCCTGTTGCACAACACCAAGGCTCTGACCATGGTCCCCTCTCCTTGGCCTGGTGCTAACTCTTCCTCTCTTCACATCTGTAGCCATGGCCCCTGCTTCTTCAGAACATCCTTGTGCCACGCTCTCTGTGTCTGTCATCTCTGCCAGGCTTCCCCTTGCTGTCTGTCTGCAAATACGAGCAATCACTGAACTATGAGGGACAGGCAGGGAACGCTTTTCCTCAGGGCCCTACTGTGTCTTCCCTGGATCATAATAAATGCAACTTTCATTTAAATACAAACTGCTCAGCCAAGGCGGGAAGCCAATTAGCCCTAAGAACAGGCTGTTCTGATTTTAACAACCTGTCCCTTCTCCTTCTCCAACTCCTGATTCTTTCCTAAGCTTAGAAGTGGAGGCCAGCTGTCTCCAGGCAGCCCAGTAGGGTTAGAGGAAGAGAATGGGTAAGGACCCTGCCTGGCCCCCATTGCACCCTGTGGGGCTTGTCTGGGGCCTCTGGACACCTGGCTACAGGGCTGTAGGTCCTGAGTCAAAGACCCTGAGACAATATAGGCTACCTCAGCTGGAGATACCCCTCCATCCTGGGCTTGGACAGAGGAGCTGGAGCACTGGTGCCTAATTCAAGCCTTAGTCTTGCACCGATCGCGGACATCTCATGCTGTGACGATCGGCTTTCACTGTCAACCTGACACAACCTAGAACCTGGGGACAGAGTCTTAACTGGGGCATTGTCCAGATCGGGTTGGCCTGCAGGGGGAATTATCTGCATTGTTAAATGACGTAGGAAGACCCAGCCCACTGTGGGTGGCACGGTTCCCTAGGCGGGAGATCCTGAGCGACCACTGTAACCAGGAACTGAGAGCAGAATAAGCTCCTCTCTCCCCTAAGCTGCTTTTGGTCAGGTTATTATTATTATTTTTTATCACACCAACAAAATAAAACTTATTTTTCCATGTTAGAGACTGTCTTCAACAAGCGTGTGTGTGGACCATAGACTCTGCTGCATCAAAGGACTTCACAGAGAAGAAGGCAAAGGCTCTGTCCCCAGAGATCACGGAAGAACAAGGCCACTGGCCTCACTCAGTAAGAGAGAAGGAGCCTCTGCAGGGCAGGAGGGCTCAAGGGGTGAGGATAAAGTCTGAACCCAGGCTCAGGAGGGAATGTGGGTCTCACCCATGAATCTGCACTCCTCACCCCATGCCCTCCAGCCTCCCTCTACCAGGGAGGCTCTGGATTTCACATGAACTCTTTATCATCCCACAGGACATGCCTGGCCTCCAGCAGGAGCCCAGGGGAAGCCTGCAGCCCTGGAACATCACCAAGCATGATCTTTGTAAGTGATACTGGCTCCACCTTTGCCTTGTGGAGATCCTCCCGAGGGACTTCCTGCCCTGCTCCTCTTCCCCACCATGGATCACCAGAACTCCCTGTCTTTTCTCTCAGACACTGGAAGAGAGTGCCTGTCATCATAGGGCATCAAAACTGCTCACCTACTATGTGCTGTGCATAGAGATGGAGGAAAACATTGTTCTGTGACATGACCTCAGAGCCCATTCAGACCCCAGGCAGCCTGTCATAGCTGGGTCACACACAGTCCACTCTTCATGCATCTCTTCCTTGTGCTAACAGAGAAAAGCCTAGACAGGCCTCCAAGCCTCACAGCTTGCAGCTGACCAGATTACATGGTTTGGAGACCACACAGTTCTTGGGAGCTCCCAGGGACATGAGGGGCTTCTGATGACAACACTGACTTCCCATGACCAGTAGAAGTCAAGGATCTGGGTCTGGGAAGGAGGCTTGGTGTCTGCCTTCATATTGCATCTGTCTCCTTGGCCACCTCAAGCTTTGGGTCAAATTCCTCTTAGCTCCACATGTGGATGGTATGCGGATCATTTGAAAAACATTTTGTCCAGGCTGTAGTACAGGGTGAGCTTGACCTAGATTTGCCTGGCTGCTGACTGTCCTTTTGAGGCTAAAGATACCTACCAACCACCCTGACTAGAAACTAGGAAAGAGGAAGAGGTGGAGGAAGAGGAAAAGGAGAAAGATGAGGAAGAGGAGGCGGCAGCAGCAGCAGCAGCATCTGAGTTTCTAGAAGAGCATCACTGATTTCCAGAAAAGACATGAGCACCCCCGCCCTTATCAGTCTCTCTCTTTGTTGACATTCCTGCCCTGACTCCCTGGACCAGAGAAGCTTACTCCTTTTTTTTCCTGTTCTATGGCTGTGAGTCAAAGACTGTCTTCATCTTTAATGCTCGTCTCGTGAACACTTTTTGTCTGAGGGCTGAGCTTTTAGACTGGGTTCTTTAACACTCTAACCCCAGATAGAGCTGGCAGTGTGTGCGTGTACACACACACACACACACACACACACACACACACACACACACACACA
>CAJQZJ010013540.1:14355705-14389182 GCA_907164525.1 Lophiomys imhausi | reverse complement strand
AAAAAAAAAAAAAAAAAAAAAAAAAAAAAAACTCAAATAGCACACAAGAGTCTTGTCCCCAGCAGCAAATGGAACCATGTGAGGCCTGGTGTCAGAGCCCTACACACCTGGGCTTTCTCTCACTGCAGGTGGACCTGCCACCAAGCTAGTGCCTGCTGGCCTGAGACTTCCCATAGGCAACACCAACCAATAGGTCTAGGCTGGGCAGGGCAGGGTACCCTGGGAGGGTGGTTGCTCAGGGAGAGAGCCTGGAGGTTGTACCGGGATAGTGGGCATGGCATAGAGATGGTCACAACTCTGAGTTGGCACTAGTGAGAAAGGGGGATAGGCACTGGGTACACACCAGAGTCCTGGGAGAAAAGGGAAGCACTGGGAACTTTTAGGAAAAGCTTAGGAGTAGGTATAGGTAGAGACCTGCCCAACGGAAAGGCTGACAGGTGGGAATCACTCCTGGGAGGCGTTCCAGAGAAGATTCAGAAGAACAGCCTTCAACATGAGACCTCCAGGGGCTATGGGAGGGGCTGCTGGAAGTGTTCAGGGCCCAGTCCAGAACCTGGGAAAGTGTAGAAGACCACAGGACCCCACACCCTCTCCCCAGCAAGTCCCTTTGTCCATTCGAATTCATACAGCAGTACGATGTATGTGTACCCAGGACACATGGGTACAGTGAATACACCTGGGAACCTCTGAGCTAGCTGTGCATACTTGATCTTTATACCTGCATCACAGGAGACTGGGGAACAGGTAACTTGTCACCCCTGTCCCACCAGGATTGCCTGTGGTAGAAGGATGAGACCCTCAGTCTCATGTGAGTGCCAAGGGTCCGCTCTCCATTTGTCCCCTCTACTTTAAGGCTCCTGGCACCCAGACCTGCCCTGTGCCTCAGCTGACCCCTCCTCGAATAAACTCCATGCCCCAAGCTGTCCTCCTCCAGCTACCCACGGCTGCAGGAAGCCACCACACCCTCCACAGACACAGACACATCCGGGGTGCTCAGGGTGAGGGGCAAAGGCTCCCCTTTTTTTTTCCTGAGCCATTTTGCCATGCTTCACCTCCCACTCATTTTTGACTCACACAGGGGTTGTCCTCCCTGGGACCCAGCAGAGCGAAACATTAATTTTCATCAAATGACTGAGATACCCACACACGACTGTCAGGAAATATAGCTAGGGATGGAAGGCACCCCCTGGGGCCACCCCTGGTGCAAGGGACTGGCCAGGCAACAGAGAGGATCAAGAGTGACTGTGGCCTTCCCTCCTATTCTGGAAGTCAGTGTTAGGGGAGAGAAGGGGATACCTTGGAAAGGAATCTTGGTGGCACGCATTAGAGCCCAATGTTGCTGATGCTGGCACCAAGGGCATCTTCTAGAGACCCGTTGTCTCCACATCCCCTCTGAAGGGGCCAGGGAACCAGGAGATGTACACCTGACCTGGTGAACCAGTTCACAGGAGAGGTTTTGTTGTCACCTGTGGAGACATGGTCCCCAACAGGGAAAAAAGCAATAAGAGGCTGCGGGCCAGAAGAACCAACCACGAATGCCACTGTCCCTCTCCTCGCCCTTCTGCCTTCAAGACCGAGATCTCCTGGCTAGTTTTAGTGCTTCCCTGGTCTGGCTGAAGAGCTACCCTACCTGACCTGGCCCTTGTATCTCCTATTTTCCTCAAATCACCCCTCCACCTCCCAAGGTGGGGGAACTGCTATGGCCAGCCCCATCATCCTTCTGTTATAAGCATCCTTTCCCACCTTGGAGAGTACAGAGCCTACATCTGGATTGTGGCCATGGGCAGCTCTGCAGGCAGAGAGTAGCTTCATTTTGTAACGAGAACACCCTAATCTCTCTCTCTCTTTTCTGAGACAGGGTAGTCTCTGCGTAGTCCTAGCTGTCCTGGACTCGCTTTGTAGACCAAGCTACCCTTGAACTCACAGAGATCCACTTGCCTCTGCCTCCCGAGTACTGGGATTAAAGGTGTGTGCCACCATGCCTGGCCCCTAATCTCTCTTAAAGGACAGTAAACAGTAAAACTGTCCCAAACTTTAAACTCACGCTCTGGAGTCAAAGGGTTCATTCTATGTGCTGGTAAATACAATCACTGAGACCTGCTGCCTTCTGAATCCCAGACTGAGGCAACATGACCCCTTCAGCTGCCTGTCAGGGCAGGTGCTACTCTAGAGTGCACATAATTTAAGAATTCAGTATGGCTCCTCTCTCTACTACTGGAAAATGTCCCAACTGAACATAAACAGCATCACACACAGACAGAAGCCGACACAGGTCTAGGACATTAGGAGTGGTGGTACTGGTCACCACCCTGGAGTGTCCTTGCCTCAGAAGCTCTACAGATGTGAGCTCAGGGCCTCTCAGACAGCAGCAACCTCCCAGAGCTAGGATAACCTCTGCCCTCAGAAGCTCTGAGAGTATAGGACGGTCCCCGGAGATGATGGCCCCTGCCATATTCTAGTGATGACCAGCAGTAACCAGGCACCTGGAAACAGAATTTGCACTCCACTACCCTCAGTGACAGATGGCTCCCACAAAGGACCTGGACATAAAGAGAACAAGGACATCCTGAGAACATGAGGACAAGCTGAGAGCAATCCTCTCTGCACCATCTCTCTTCACACAGGTCTTCAGGGTATCTTCCGTCTCTGTGGGTGGCTCTGGCATCCCTAAGGCTTATCGCACACAGTCCCAGAGAACAAAGGGTTTTCATTGTTTGACACTAATGTTGGCAGCACAGCTTTTTGAAGAGGAGGTCTGTCTGGAACCTTTCACCTTATGGAGGATATAAAATGTACATCTCAGCAGCCTATGGGACTGTCTCTAAATTAGACCACATTTTAAGGCCACAAAACAAGTCTTAACAAATATGGAAGAAGTGAGAATTTTCTAGCATCTTATCAGACCACAGCGATCTAAAATAAATAACAAGATAAACCAAAGGAACTACACAATTATTCAGACTGAACAACACACTTTTCCATAGCAGTTGTGCAGACCCAGTGCTGTGTTCCTAGCACTTGGGGAGGCAGAGGCAGTTGGATTTCTGTGAGTCCTACCCAGGCCAACAAGGGCTGCATAATGAGGCCTGCTCAAAATAAATAAGACTATAGTCCAATTTCCCTGATGGACAGAGACATGAAAATGCTTGATAAAATACCTGCATAAAGAATTCAAGAACACACCAAGACGATTATGTGCCATGACCAAGTTAACCCAGGAGATGCAAGGTTGGTTTGGCATATACAAACCAATAAATGTAACACAACACAGAAGCACACTTAAGAACAGAAACAGCCTCATCATCTCAGTAGGTGCAGAAAAGGCCTTTGAGAAAGTTCAGCGTTGCTTCATGAGGAAACTGAGAATGGAAGGAGTAGACTGTGACATGATAAGGGCTGTACACAGAAAAGTACAGACAGGAAAATTGAAAACATTTCCTCCAATATCAGAATGAGGAAGTATGCCCACTCTTTCTCATTGTGTCTGCTTGTGTGTGTATAAACATGACATGTGAAGATCCATGTGTCCAAATCATGTATCTGAGCATAGGCAGGCATTCGCTAATGCATGCACGTACCCACACACATATATTTGTAACAATAATAAATAAAAAAAGGCTATCAATTCGACATGGGAGGGGCTGGGGAGAGGAAGGGGGAAAGTGATATAATTTCATTTTAATTAGAAATGTGTAAAAACCTTTTTGAAAGATTCAAAGAAGAGCCACCACCACAGGAACTCCAGAACGGCCCAAAGATGGGCAGTGGAATGTTCCAGCAATCTAAGACTTAGTGATAAATCACAGTATTGTTCGTGACAAAGTGCGATTCCACCAAGAGGGCAGTAGATGGTGGCTTCAGGGTCACTGCCGTGAAGAGCAAAACCAGAAGATAACTACTGTTGATGAGGACAAGGCTCTGTGCACTGTTGGTGTGGGGTGATGAGGCTGCGGTGCAAAACAGCACAGTGCCTCCTAAGAGAACCAAAGATAGGATTGCCATGGGATACGGCAACCCCTTTTCTAAGTGAATATCAAAGAGAACTCAAAGAGGCTTTTTACACCACTGTGACTAGCAGGAACCAAGAGGCTGATCCACACACACTTCCTGGGATGGAGCAAAAAGCAGGGTGTGGTATGTCCATACTGAGGAATTCTTCTTGACCTTCCAAAAGAAGGAAGGCTTGACTGACACTATAATCCAGAGGAGAACGCATACCAAAGGGTAAATGCCGCATGATTCTATTCCAGAAGGCACCATGGTGGTTAAAGTCATAGAGATAGAGAGTAGAGTGATGGCTGCCCGTGGCTGGGAGATGGAGGAAGAGGGAGGCAAGGGCTAGTGTTTAATGAGGACAGAGTTTTTAGTCATTCTGGAGCTTTCTGGGCTGAAGACTTAGCGCACTCAACTGCACACTTGAATGTGAACTCCAGGTGTACTTCAGGGAACTTGGTGGGATGTAGAATCAATTAAGAGAGATGTTTCTTGGCAGTCTGGGGGTGGAGGCTCAGACTGAGAGAAAAGCCTGCTCTCAGAGTGGGCAACGCCTTCCAGCTGTGGCCCAGATGTAAAGAGATCCTAGGGAAAAGCCTCTGCTTACTGGCTTGCCTTCCCTGCTTGCTGGTGAGCGCATCCACTCTGCTGCTGCGGCTCCTTACAGCATCTTTCACTGACATCACACTCCTGTTTCTTTGGCTTTCCACTGCGAACTGAAGACCAGGGGCCCTCCAGAGATTTTCAGTACCAAGATTGGGACTGCTGAGGGACCCAGCCTGGTAGAGTGAGTAGCTATCAGGTCCTCAGCCTCTTCAGTAGGCAGTCAGCTGTTACCACACTACCCAACCCACAGGGTGTTCGTCAATCTAGCAAACCCCCCATTTGTGGTATGTGTTCATTCTCTCTGCTCTGCTCCTCTAGAGAGCTGTGACTAAGACAAGCACAATTCAAAAGAAAATGTCAAAAGCAACGTGTGGGCAGAGAAGGTGGTGCTCTGAGCTCTCTGCTGCAGTGACTGGCAGGGCTTAGATGCCCAAGCTCCCATCTGTCTCCTGCACACTAACGAGGCTTAGTGACAGGAAGAGTGGATAGTTCCCAAGTGTGGGGTCTCCAAAGCTCACAGATCTGGACAAGTAAGTGAACGAGGGCAGAGAGGACTATGCTTTTTAACCGAGCACAAGGAAAGCCTTCTCCACTTGTGCGAGTGAGTGTGCTCATCTGTTCTCTGCTTGGCTGAATTCTCGAAGCTTTTGTTTGTGCCCGCTGTTGGTATTTTCAGAATTTTCTGTTTGTGGTTTCTATTTCCTCTTTGATGCAGAAAGCATTTGGAAAACAGTTTTTTAAACTCCCAGTGGCTGGGAGTTTTAATCAAAGGTGTGGCATCAATATAAAACTGCTGTATTCTAGTGGCCATGGGTAGGGCTAAGGAGTCGCCCCGAGGTCATTCTAAGTAGGGGGCATGGCAGATCTGTTGCCCCAACCATGGTATAACAATGAATGACTGTCTGGGGTCCCCAAAGCCCGACCAATGTGAGTTTTATTTTATTTTATTTTTTTTTTTGGTTTTTCGAAACAGGGTTTCTCTGTGTAGCCCTGGCTGTCCTGGACTCACTTTGTAGACCAGGCTGGCCTCGAACTCGCAAAGATCCGCCTGCCTCTGCCTCCCAAGTGCTGGGATTAAAGGCATGCGCCACCACTGCCCGGCCCAATGTGAGTTTTAAACACTGTTTTCTGTGTCAAAGAGGAACTAAACACCACAGACAGAAAGTTCTGAAAATACTAACATTGGGCACAAGACAGACAAAACCTCATAGAATTCAGTTGAGCAAAGGCCTGAGTACACTCACTCACACAAGTGGATTAGGCATTCAAAGAGAACTGAACAAATGATCTCCAGTGCTGACTCTTCAGAGGCAAAGGCACTAAGAATGCTAGGCAATGCCTGTCCTGGTCCTGAAACAAAAAAACGCCAGCTCACAAGACTGGACCAAGAAAGGCAAACACCTACAAATATGGAAGGAGTTAGAGGGATAACAAAGCCCACATAGCACTCCTAGACATGCAATGGACTTGTAGCTTTATAACTGAGGACATACTATCCTGAAAATGTCACAGAAGAGAGAACAAAGGTGCTACCTTAATCTCTGTGTTAGAGTTTGGACATGAAATGTCCTGGTGAAGGCCCAGCACAGTAGTACTGAGATGTGACTTTTGGGTGTTGGAGTGATGGGATTCTTTGTTGTTGTTTTTCGAGACAGGGTTTCTCTGTCTAACAAGCCCTGGCTGTCCTGGATTTGCTTTGTAGACCAGGCTGGCCTCGAACTCATAGAGATCCACCCTGCCTCTGTCTCCCGAGTGCTGGGATTAAAGGCATGCATCACCACCGCCTAGCTGGGATTCTCTTTTTAATGGACTCTCCGGAGGTAATGGTAACTTTGAAGGGAGGAGATCCTTGGGGACTGGATTGTGTCCCTAGGCCCTTTTCTCCTCACCCCACTTGGCCTCTTTTCTGCCATGAGCTGGGCGGCTGTGCTTTATTCCATGTCCCTGCCGCACACTGACCACTCGAACACCAGGCTCAGATTGATGGAACTTTATTGAACACTTAAACAAGACTGACCAGTCAGGGATTCAGGAACCAGGACTGAGTCCTTGAACTGTTCCCAGAGTGAGTTTTTAAAGGAAAAATCATAATCAAGCAAGAAGAAAAAAAATCATAACATTCAACTCTACTCCAGGTACATTGTGTTTAACCAAGCAAGAAGAAAAAAAATCATAACATTCAACTCTATTCCAGGTACACTGTGTTTAACCAAGCAAGAAGAAAAAAAATCATAACATTCAACTCTACTCCAGGTACACTGTGTTTAACCAAGCAAGAAGCACCAATTCTATACCAGGTACATCAGGCCTAGGTAGTTAAAGAAAGAATTTTAGGCTAATTAGTTGGGATTTGGGGCAGGCGGGGACTTAGGGGGCTTTCCAGTCCCTCTCCATTCTAGGGAGAACATGGCAGGGTATTGTGGTTTTGTATAAACAGAGCATATATCATTAATTCAAGCAGAACAGTTAACAAAGGCTAATTTTCTTATGTCAGGCAAGCAGAGCCTGAGAACTTGAACTTAATTTCACCCCATGATTAAGAGAGAGACTGAATGTAAAATGGTTGCAGGTATGCTAAAAGCTGAAGCAGAACTCAGCAGAGAAGACTTACTTATGCTACCAGGTGAACTAGGCTTCTACAGAGGGGCTATAGTTATGTTAAAAACTTAAATGGGTTTCAACAATATGACCAAGTGACCATAGAATGAAACCTCTAAAAAACCCGAGCCAAAATAAATCCTTCCTCCTTTAAGTTGGTTTGTCAGGAATTTTGCCACAGAGCGGAAACATCAACTGTGTGTAGAGGGATTTTAATCTAGCAACATGGCTACTCTGGCAGAAATACACGCCCTTAGCACATACCTTTAGTCCCAAACAATGAAGGTTTAGTTTGTAGAAGGAAGTAGCCATGTTTGAAAGTGACCTAATTGAGTGGCAGACAAATTGACGAATCAGAGAAAGATCTGACAGAATAGGACACGCCCAACTCTCATGAGAACAGAGAGGAAAGGGGAGCTACTTAAGGGGGTAGGAGAGAGATAAGAGAGAAAGAGGGGGGGGCAGTTTTACTGGGAGAGTTTTACAGAGGCAGGTTGAAGAGGGAACAAGATAGACACAGGAAGACAACAAGCCAGAGAATGAGAAGGAGCCAGACAATTAGAACAGATTGATAGTTTGAGGCCAAGCAGAGCAATTCACTCAGAGGCTGAGAGAGAAGCCAGAGTTCAGAAAGAGCTGGAAGGGTGAGCTTATTCAGTAGTAAGTCTCAGAGGCTGAAAACATACTAGATCTATATCAGATTGTATGGAGGCTAGAAGCTTCTCGGACTAGGCCTAGGTTAGCAGAGGGAGGCAGTAAGCCTCGGAGATGACAATTACTTCTGGGGACTAAAAGTTACTATTACAGCTACGCCGGCTAGTTTTATGTCAACTTGATACAAATTAGAGTCACCTGAGAAGGAACCTCAATTGAGAAAATGCTCCCCACCAGACTCACCTGGGGGACATTTTCTTGATTTATTGTTGATATGGAAGGGCTGGCTCATTTGTGGGCAAAGCCATCCCTGGGTTGGTGGTCCTGAGAGCCATAAGAAAATGGGCTGAGCAAGCCATGGAGAGCAAGTCAGCCAGCAGCATTCCTTCCTGTCTCCTGAGTCAGTCCCTGCCCTGCCTGTCCTGGATTATGGACCAGACTACAAGCTGCAAGATGAAGTACACCCATTCCTTTCCATGTTGTTTTTGGTCATGGTGTTTATCACAGGGTACTCTGTACCATGTTGGTTATTTCTCTGAGACTGAGGGCTGACCAGAGACTATGCTTGCTGCCTGAGAGACTGGACCACTAATTGTTAATCCAGCAAAGGGTTCAAATTCAAAATCCAAAGTATGGTTTCTGCTCAGTGGGGATGGCTTCTGCATCATTGGGGTGGGGGGTAAGGGAATCTTAAGTCAAACCACCTGCAGAATGTGATGGGGGGGAAGTGGGTTCATTTCTAGGAAATCAATAGATGTCACTACAAGGAAGAAACAAAATCCCAGGCAGCAAGGCAGCCGTGGAAAACCCCTCCAAGGTAGTCAGCCACAGTCCTGATTCCCAGGGAGAAATGACTCTCAGGTCCTCCAGGAACTGTCTCATCCTGCCTTGGTACCCAGGGCCCAAGGTCATGTTGACATGGTTCATATGGCAGGGAATAAAGCCACAGAGGAAAGTGCAGAGCCACCTCACTTCGGAATAGTGAATAACAAAGGCAAGAACAGACAGGGGCCCTTTGAGCAGTTAGGGCCTTAGGAGTCCTGCTCATTCAGGAAGTGAGACGGCACTGCTTGGCTGTATCTATTTTCGCTCTCAGCAGGTCAGCAGGGCAAACTGCTCTGTGCATGTTAATGATTCTTCCTTAACTCCACAAAGCGTTTCATCCACGGAGAGATGGTGTATCCTCCATCCTTCTTCAGTCCTCTTTGTTGTAGGACAGTGAGATTAAAAGCCTCTGTACTGCGGGACAAAGGCGGACAGGTTGCAGCGTTACTGCCACAATCTACAGCAGAGGAAGGCTGCTGTGGTCAGCCCCCTACTCCGGTGTGAAAACAAAACAAAACAAAACAAAAAACCCCATGAAGTCTGGGAGGCCATTTCTAGCAGTAGCTGTTCAGAAGGCTTGGGAAAGGAGCTCAAATACCGAACAAGAAACACAAAGAGAAGGAAGATACCACACAGGTCACACAGTGTCTGTTGGGTCTTGGGACATGGCTCAGTAAGCAAAGGTCAAATGAATACATTTTTTTTTTTTTTTTGGTTTTTCGAGACAGGGTTTCTCTGTGTAGCCCTGGCTCTCCTGGACTCACTTTGTAGACCAGGCTGGCCTCGAACTCGCAAAGATCCGCCTGCCTCTGCCTCCCAAGTGCTGGGATTAAAGGCGTGCGCCACCACTGCCCGGCTGAATACATTTTGTTAAGTCTAGTTTTTTTTTTTTTTTTTTTAGCACAGGTTCAGTCTGTTAGAAATGAACTGAGGGCGCACGTTCCATTTGTGGCAGCAGACAAAAACACAGGCTTCCATAGGGGTAACCCTCAGAGAGGAGGCATTCCACAAAGCCTTGGCTGAAGATACCGTGGAAGGATGGTTTCTTCTCTCAACTCCAGCCTTTTTCACTGATGCTTATGTTCAGTGCATTACCATTAAATCGCCATCCCCCACAAGGTCTAGCAACTGAGGACATCACTAGAGAATCGTTGGTGAGCTGAGGTCCAAATGAGTGAAAGCCTTCCATGGGGAGGTGGGAGAGAATCACAAGGGTGCACCATTGGGTTTCAGCCCTCTCCACGTGTGACTCAGTTACCTGTTTTGATCCCTCCTGACTTGTCAAGGTGCCTAGTGGAACCTGTGATTGCCTGAGTCTGTCCTCCCATGGCTGCTGGGGCACAAGGAGAACCTGTGGACACTCCTTTATCTGCGGCCTTCACTTGACTCAGTGGACTTGGCCTTCCCTCCCCAGGCTTGTACAAAAGGCAGGGCCTGTCTCCAACTACTCTCTGCAGCTGACTCCTCTGCCTGAGGCATGGACACTGACCTGAACTAGGGTACTGCCCTAAGTATCTTCCAGGCCAGGCTTCTTTCTTGTGAACCCTTGGTTTACATAGACACCTGTCTGCCAGCTATTACCCTACTGTCTAAGGGCACTTGCTCCTGGCTGTATGGATAAACTGTTACATTCAGTAAATAAATGACAGGATGCCCCACTCAGTTCAAATGTAAAAGAATCTTAAAAGTATGAGGATGCCCCCAAACACTATAAAACACATGCTTATACTGGAAACACTTGTCTGGAATCCAAGTTTACCCAAGGCTGCTATCCTACACCTTTACCTTGGGGATCCCCAAGGTCCTTCCCACCCAAGTCTGTCCAGCTCCAGCACCTATAGGCCCATGCTGGGTGGTAGCCCAGGACTTTTTGTTGTTGTTTTTTGAGACAGGGTTTCTCTGTGTAATAGCGCTGGCTGTCCTGAAACTCACTCTGTAGCCCAAGCTGGCCTTGAACTCACAGAGATACACCTGCCTCTGCCTCCCGAGTGAGTGCAGGGATTAAAGATGTGTATCAGCATACATTTCCCTCAAGCTCCCATTGTCCTCCAAGTGCCATGGGATCTGACCCTCCTAAAGCTCAGGCTCAACATGCTCCAGCATCACTTCAGTCAAAATGGCTTCCAGGACCAGGTTCTTTGAACAACCCTCCTGTGCTCAGGCTCCTCCCAACTCCACCCCAGCTGTGCTCACCAGGCCTCCTCTTCACAGCCTGCTACCCACACTGCACTTAGCCACCCCGTGGGTTTAAGGAACTTGCTGACACTCAGCCTCACAGAGAAGCCTCTCATGGAAGATGCAATGGTGTTTACATAGGAACCACAAATCTGCCCATCTACTGTCTTAATCTCCATGGCTTTAGAATGCATAATGCAACATAAATGCCATGGGGATAATTGCTATACTATATATTTTCAACCTGAACTTTAGTTGCAGTGGTATGTGTGCGTATGAACTGGCGTGAAGACAGGTGTGTGGAGATCAGAGGACAACCTCAGCAGGTGGTATTTACCAACTGCCTGGCTGGAGGCAGGGTCTCTTTGCTGCTTTTCTGTGGCATCCACCAGACTAACATGCCTGAGAGCTTCCAGACTGCCTTTTCTCTCCTCCCATCTCCCCTTAGGAGCAATGGGATGGCAGACCTTTGAGCTAAGTGTTCGAATGGGGTTCTGGGAATTCAAACTCAGGTCCTCTGTGGCTGTACTTTAACCAGGGAGTAACCCTTCTCCCAGTTTTGCAGTATTTTTGTTGTTGATACATTTTGATTTTTTGAGACAAGGTCTCCCTATGTACTATGTAGTCCAACCTATCTGTTTTGTAATCCTTCCGTCTCAGCCTCCTGAGTGCCGGGATTACAGGTGTGGGCCGCCACTCCCAGTTAAAAGCATTTTGACCATGTGGCTGGTTGTAGCAGATACAGAGGTGAGGGCACAGGGGCGACTGCATAGTCAAAATGGGGCATTTGGGGACATATAACTGTCCTGTGCTGTAGGGCGGGGCAGCTATTTAGCAGCACCAAGGCTTCTAGCTGTACTGTAGTCTGTGTTGAGACTCAACTCTGCGCTATGGGGCACATGCAAGGTTTGATACTTGGCTCAAACTCGATGGGTTCCTCGGGGTGAATTCCAACTGGGGCTCAGAAGGTAGGAGGAGCGCATGTTTCTTTCACTGCTGGATGGGAAGCCTGTGGCCTGCAGGCTGCACACTGGCAACCGACACTCAGATCACCCTGAAAAATGCCCACCTTTCTCTAGGGCCCTAGGAGAAAACTGGCAGTCCAGCTTGTGACCATCCCAGTAACCATGCCTTGGCCAGCACCCCACTGACTTCTTCAAGTCTGCAGGCATTTTCCTAGCCACAGATCCTGGACAGCAGCAAAACAGCCAGCTCTCCTAGGACTTCGCCAGCACCCAAAGTTTCTTTTTAGGGCCCCCAAAGATGTCTATGCTCCAAGTCTGCGAGAAGCAGCCTAAAAAGAACACAACGACCCCACTCCTGCCCCACCACCTTCCTAGTTTCTCATTTTTCTTTTTTAATTAAATAACAAGGCAGGAATGTGAATCTACAGGTGGCTGCACTAGCCTGACCTCTGACCTCAGGGGTCCTTCAGAGTCCCTAATTGCTTACATCATCACCTGCTGACAAGTGCTGACATCTGGCAGGATAACCTCCTTCCACGTCTCTCTCTTTTGGTCCCATTTCCTTGTGCCTCTCTCCTTCTGTCCCTCTTCCCTCATGTCTCTCTCTCTCTCTCTCCAGGGCTCTGGCCTTAACTTCCTAACCTTAATAAACCTTATAAGAGACCTGTTGCATGGCATGGCCCCAACACATTATCATAACACTGGCGGTATAGCCCAGCAGGACACATGGAATCTCAGAAAGGAGGGGCTGTGGGCCCAAGGGAGGGGTGCCAGAGGGTGAGCCTTTAGGGAGCCACTCCCTGGCTCAGCAGTTTCACTGGAATTCATACCGTATGTGGCACCCACGTCATACACTTTGCCAGATGCCAGTTTCAGAAACTATGAAACTGGTTCATTTTGGGGTATGTGTGGGGAAGACACAGGAAACTTCCCCAGTGACCTATTTGCCCTAAGTAAGGATTGCATCTAAAATGTTTCCCTATGTTACAGCTCGCTGCAGCTCAGCATGGATGGAAACACTCACTGTTCTGTAGCCCTGGGCTGGACTGACAATCCCGAAACACGGGCCCAGCATGCCGGCACAGAAACAGGACAAACACCCAAGAATCCCTCTCTGCCTCCATGTTCACAGTTATACCAAACAATCATGGAATTCGACCACCAATCGGGAACCTTTGGATCTGGACTCTGCGACTAGAACTACGTCTGGATAAAACCAGCAGCATAGTCACACACTGACTTCCTGGGACGTTCTTTTTCACTTGCAGTTCATGTATAGTTCAACAAATAGTCCTGACTCTCAACCCCCACCCCCTTCGAGGTCCCCAGCATGAAAGACAAGGAAGGTGTGTGTCCCCCAGCACAGCAGACCTAGGAGCTGTTCCTTTGGCATACCCAAGTGAGTTTGCAAAAAACGGGAGCTTGCAAAGCGGTCACCAGAGTTGTCCAAGCTTGTGTGCCTTCTCACCACAGATCATCTTTTCTGACTGCTGAAGATCTTTTTGATGGTTGTGCATGAACATTTTTAAAATGCACTGGGTCTCACAGGAGATGGATTATAAACACAACAGCACACACAGGGTAGTCCGAGGGAAAAGAAAAAAGATGCATCTGTTGAGGTTTTGATAACTACAAATAAAGCCAGCAGGTTGAATAAGAGAAGAACCAGCTTGTTTATAAAATTGTCTCAGATTAAGATCTTACTCTTGAAGATTAGCATACTTGAAGGAAAAACAGAAACCCTTCCACACAGCCATGCAGGATATCAAACCGTATCACCAAGGAGATCTGGCCAGCAGCAGGGCTCAGGAAGAAGGACAGTGTGAGCTCAGAGAGCTCGGCTCATCACAGCTGGGCTCCAAAGACATTAATTCACCGATAACCTCATAAAGTTGTGTTTGTTCTCCCAAGACATAACATCAGCCAGACCGCTCAGGGCTATGTCAAGAGCACAGGACACTGGACTGAGAGCAGAGTCCTTTTCCTGGTAAACACAGGAGGTCCTTACATGTGGTCAGACATAGTGTTCTATTTACACAAGCCTTCCAGGGTACAGCCTCTGGTCCACTAGTAAAGAACCTGTATTTGCTTATTCTGTTAAAAAAAAAATTGTCCAATCAGCCTTGCTAATACAATAATGTTCACTTCTTAGGAAACTGAAGCTAAAATTCCACATCAAGCCCAATGGATCGTAACACAAAGACATCAACATTATTATACGCTTTTGATTTTCACTTGAGTTTAGCCAACACATGTAAGGCGCAAGATCCACCTTCAGATTCTATTACACAGAAACAGATTTTTTTACACAGACCTGGCACTCCTTAGTGAGGTTTACAAATGGGTAAGATCTGCCTGGCAAATGGAAGTCCTCGGACAGGCCACACTGCCCTAAGCTGCTTCCTTGGCTATAAACCGTGCCAGTGGCCAGCCTTTACTAGCACCAGAGCCTGTGCAGCAGGTGCCTCTGACCAACACCATGGGTGTGGGAAAAGACCACAAGAACCAACCGTTAAGCCACAAGGCCTTTCTGGGGAACCTGGACTAACTCACTGTTTTGCTTTCATTAAAAGGTAGCTGTGTACCTGAATTATGTCCAACAGATATGGCAGCCCAAGGTCCTGACTGAGTTCTGAGCACATTACAGACAAGGGAACTAAGATGGGCAGCTTCTTGTTGGTCACCCCTGGGTTGCAGTTCATGATCAATCTAACACAAAACCCCCAGCAAGTCTGCCACTTCTAATCTTCATTAGCTGCACGTGCCAAACTAATAAGGCAACAACAAAACCCCCGTGGAAAATAATGGTCTAGACAAGCAACTGCTGTAGATGTCAGTCAGGTTTTCAGCTGTAGCTAGAGTCCAGATTCCTAAGCTGTGGCAGCTCTCTCTGAAGTTGAGCACATCTGTAAGCTGCCGCTGGCCCAGGGAGTTTGCATCAGTTGGAGAATGAAGTGCAGGCGGGGGATCCCGTACCCCCATCCCTCCTGGAAAGCAAGCTGCCCTTAGTATGCTCAAAAGTTGCTGGTGCCTTCGGAAAGCTGACTGGGTGATGTGACCACGCCACTCTGTCTCTGTGACAGCGTTAGGTGATGCAGCCCCCTGCATCTCCACTCAGCTGTCCTGGCGGAGCCCATGCCCTGGGTAAGGTGAAGGAGCGTTCGGGTGTTGCCCTCCCAGCCCCAGGTCACCACCAGCCCTGCAGCCCGGGCTACTCACCCAGCAGCAGCCAGAGGCCACGCCGCGGGAGGCCCCGAAGGCCTGGGGCCATGGCAAGCAGAGCCCCGCCGTCCCAGCGCCTTGCCGAGCTCTGCGCCCGCTGGAGACACGCCGGGGGCGGGAGCTAGGGAAGAGAGGCCGCGCCCGGCCCACTGCAGCTCCCACGCCCGCGGCTGTCGAGGGCGGAAGCTGGCGGGCGGCACCTGAGGCTGGAGCGCAGCTGGGACTGGAGGGAGCCTCCTAGAAGCCTGCGGGAAAGTGGGCTTGGAGGGTCTGCTCTGCAAACGGCCAGTCATCCCATCTCCTTTTCCTGTGGGGTGCTGGAGTGTTGGGGATAAAACCAGCCTTGCCACCGTCTACAGGACAGGAGTGGAGTCTCAGGAAGGGTGGCCGGTGGGAACAAGGCTCCTTGGAGGGACAAAGGTATGCTTGTCAGCAGGTGATGTCAGGCCAGGTAGGGCAGCAGAGTACATAAATACTGAACTTAAGGACAAAAGGACTGCTAGGTAGAAAGGTGACAGACATGCGTTGGGGTTGGCTACTAGCCATGACTGAACACAGAATGGACCCGTGGTGGTACGGAGCCTTGGGTGTGTTAATATAACCAAGAGAGGCCGTGTGGCACTAGCATGCTGGGAAACCTGGGGCAGATGCCCAAAGGACAGGGTAGGGTCTGACCTGGAGAGTCGTGGAGGTAGCAGCTCAGACTTAACTGAGCAGGCTTCACTGGTGGCTGGACCTCACCCTGCAGCTGAGCAGATTATCATTGGTTCCATGCAATGGCAGGGGCTTCACTCAGGGCTGGACCAATTTACACTACTGCTGGGTGACCAACATTCCTTAGATGAAAGGGAATAAGGCTGGAGAATGCTGCCACCTTCTGGCCAAGTGCTCAGGACCCTTAACAGCAAGCTGGTTTTATCCTGAACACAGATAACACAGACATTTGAGATCTACATACTTATGACTTGGGGGCCCCAAATGTCCTGAAGTAAACGGGCATGGAAAAGGGAACACTTTTGTTGGGGGGGGGGTTTCCATACAGGGTTTCTCTGTATATCAGTCCTGGCTGTTCTGGACTCAATCTGTAGACCAGGCTGTACTTGAACTCACAGAGATCCACCTGCCTCTGCCTCCCAAGTGCTGGGATTAAAGGTGTGCGCCACCACATCAGAGTGGGAACACATTCTTTTGGCCTAGCTGGCCCTCCATTTTGAACCTTATGAAGACCTACCAGGAGGCCGGCCTCCTCTCATCAACAAACATGGGAGAAGGGCCAGTCAGTGCTGGGAAAGTGCAGAGCCCCAGCCCCACCTTGTAGTAAAGATTCTGTGGGCAGCTCCTATTTCCAAGTCTTCAGCTAAGAATCTAGGCGGTGAGTTTCCCCAATAACTGCCCCGAGTTTTTCCCATTTCACACATACAGGAGGCAGCTCTCTGATGCCTGGCCCTAGTGAGGCTGCCCTGTGACAGGTTGACCCCTTCACATCTAAGAAAGTCACACTTCTAACAGGCAGTCATCAGCTTTAGATCCCTCCCTCCCCCGACCCCAACAGAGGTCCATGTGCTGACACCAGGTTAAACACTGGCAGAGGGAGAGGCTAAACGCTTGCTGGCATCAGTGGGGAAGTAAGACAGTCTACAGGCTGGTACTATGTCTTCAGTGGACACAGTTCCCATTTGGACACTGTAAAGTAACTACACCTCAGCAACTGCCATAGTGGACAGTGCAGGGAGCCCTGAGAATAGAGAATCAGGGCAGCCTAGGGCTGCCTACTAAGTTTCCAGACACAGTAGGGAGAGGAAAGCCAGAATCCAGGGAACCAACCTAAGGACAGAAGGGAGAATGCTGTGAGGACACAACTGAGAGATCCATAGTGCAGGCTTCATGCAGAGGTGAGGACAAGAACCAGAGCTTACACAAGTCTGGAACTGTCTGTTTCCCACCACCACAGAGGGAAACATAAAGTGCACAGAGCAGCAGAGAATAACAGAGCTGGACTGCCTCGGACGTCAGGAAGAACAGAAACACTGCTCCAGTGCAACCTGATGGAGCTTGGCAGCAGATGCAAGACCACACATCGCGCAGCTCCGTGTAACCACTGCGTCACAGGATCACAACAGAGAAGAACAAAACATCAGAGAAGGTGACCCCACTTTGAGTGGGCTAACATGTGACTGTAGTCCTGGAAGAAGAGTGTGAAATACACCCATGAGACTATAAACCCAAGAATACCAACAGCCCCTAAATACAAGAATCATGAGGAAAATGCACAACACATGCAATCATTTAACACCAGTAATAGAGGTAACCACAACAGCAACTAAAGGAAAGGGATACAAGCAAACAAGGGGACATCTTCAAGTACAGGTGGGAAGAGCAACTGAGTCTGCCATTCTCCACAGGAAGTCAGACTGACCCCGTCACTGAGTCAATAGGTCTAAAGCACAGTTAGACAAGGACCAACAGAAGGCACCTTGGGAACACTCAACTGTGGTGAGGTTTTGTTTTTCTTTCTTTTTTTTTATTTTAGGTTTTTTGAGACAGGGTTACTCTGACTGTCCTTGATTGTCCTGGACTCACTTTGTAGACCAGGCTGGCCTTGAACTTCACAGAGATCTGCCTGCCTCTGCCTCCTGTGCTGGGATTAAAGGCGTGCGCCACCATGCCCAGCAATTACAGACAGCTGTGAACTGCCATGTGGATGCTGGGATTTGAACCTGGGTCCTTTGGAAGAGCAGTCAGTGCTCAGCTTAACGCTGAGCCATATCTCCAGCCCGAGTTTTTGTTTCTTAAAAGAACTAATTATATGAATATGTTTTTGTTTTAATCCCAGGGTGTGGAATCTGGGGCAGCTTCAGTTTGTCCACAGCTGTTAACTATGATTGTCTTGTGCTCTAGGGGGGACATGGTTTTGACAGCTGCAGATAGTTTAATTCTGAGGACTCTAGAGAGGGTATAAATGCCAGAGCCCACAAAGTGAGACAAAGGAGTTGGGCAAAAAGAGGAAGAAGGGGGGGGTTACCCGAGCTGTGGCTGGTTCATCTTTCTTCTGTGTTTGCTATTGCTGCTGGTATGGTGGGCTGCTGCATATCCTGGTGATTGAGATTGGTATTGTCCCAAAGAATCCTACGACCCTAATCAATGAGCAGAAAGTAGCTCAAAGAGACCTATGTCTCTTTCCCCTCTAACCTTCTCTCCCATAGAGTGATTGGGGGGGGGGAGAGGTTGGAAGGAATAGGGTTGGAAAGGAGGTGGTGAGATTGAAGAACCCAATAAAATAGTTAAAACATATATTCCAACACTCAGTTTCAAGGATCAGTTTGTCAAGCCCTTTAAGGGAGCTGTTAAAACCCAAATACTCAGGGCTTGCAAGCAGCTTAGAACTTTGCACCCTCAAATGCACTCAAGGGAAAAGCAAACAAAAAGTTTACTTCCTCAAGAAGTAAACTGTCCATTTGACTGAGAACGACGCGCTCAGCATCAACAGGACAACTCAAGGGCTGCAGAGTAAATAAGTAAAGGAAGGACCCACAGGCTCTGGCCGCCCACAGTCCAGCTGACACTCAGCAGGGAGCAGGGCAGACTAAGAGCTGGAGACAGAAGGCAGAGGCTGGCCAGGGCCTAAGGGAGATACGGAAATATGACCAGAGAGTTAACATCTTAATGATCTAGAAATGAGAACAAAAGCAATACCTTAAAATCATGGAGATGAACAAGAGAAAAGTTAGAGCTATATAGACCTATTACAAACAATGAAGAGAAGTTTCACACATGTAATGGAAGGTGACCCCCCCCACACACCATTACAAATGCATATGTGGCAGCATGTGTCTTTAATCCCAAAACTCAAGAGGCAGAAGCAGGTGGATCTTTCCAAGTTCAAGGCCAGCCTGTTGTGCATATTAAGTTCCAGATTAGTGAGAACCTGTCTCAAACAAACAAAAACAAAACCTCAAACAAATGCTTGAGCATGTAATAAATATATTAACACATAATAATTCCAGGGAACAGTAGACAGTAATCTATGTCAGGTTGGAAACTCTTCTGAAAGAAGAGTTAAAATTTGAAAGGCTAAAGAAAAACAAAAGTGTTTTCAAATGTGTATGCCAACTCGTGTGTTTCTCACAAGATAATGGTTTGAAAGCTGCAATGGCCTGGTGTGCAGACTAGAATTGGACAGATAAATGGCAACTCTGAGGCAGATTTACAGAAAGAACAGACACGCAAAGCACTACCAGGAACATACTAGCACACGAGCAGCAACACCAACTGTCCAACAAACACAGACCACCTGGTCCAACACTCAGTTCTTAGCTGTGCCTTAAGAGAGCCTCAGGTATCTGGCAGCAGTGAGCGTCCCACTGGCCACATGGCTTTCTAAATGTTGCTCTCCCATAAAAACAACTTGATGGAGCAAGGGATGTGCACGATTACCCTGAGAGATCCTGCAGTGGCCGAAAACAAGCATTTGGAAGAACACAGAACCCAACCTGTGAACAGTGGAAGACTTAACCAATGTATTCTAACTCAGAGAACAAACAGTGGCTTCACACTGTCCTAATGCTGAACACATGAGAGGAGAGTCCATGCAGAAGTGATGAAGAAGCCAGTCTCCATTACAGACATGGCAGGAATTGTTTCCAGCAAAATGTAGCAATGGGTACTAGAACCGGTGAACAGAAATTTTAGATTCTTGAAAAGCTTCAAAGAACTCCTGCAGTTACAGAAGACAACAGCTTTTGACTGCAGTCCTCTTACCTGAATGGTCAGGACAACATCTGTGGAGATGGGGCACACATCCCAGTTGTGCTGGGCTGAGGAGACGGGCTTCTAGTATGGTCACCAGTGCATAATGAGATGAGAAGACATTCTACAGAATATCCAACAAACGTCAAGGGCTTGGACCTCAAGAAAGCACCCAAGAACCACCTCACATGGGATGTGACAAAGGCAACAGAGCAGCAGCTGAGAGGCAGGCAGTGGCAGAGAGCACTGGCTGCTCTAGCAGAGGACTCTGCGTTGATTCCCAGCACCCAGATGGCAGATCACAACCAGCTATAACTCCCGTGCCAGATACAGCACCCTCTTCTGGCCTCCACAGGCACCATGGCTACAATAGTGCACAGATAAAATACCCATACATATAAAAATAAAAGTTAAAGAAAAAAAAACCCCAAATGTAATGTGGGATGAAGTACTTGATAGTGGGGCAAGACAGAACAGGGAATAAATGGACAATACCAGATAAGGCTGTGGCTATGTAAACTTACATTAGAAGCTGTGTGAAGGGCTTACACTTTTAATGTATTTTTTACAGCTTTCCTCTAAAATTATCACTGAGAAAGTTAAACATGCACCGAGTGTTTACACATGCCCTTGTGTGCGTATATCCCAGTATATATATTTTTTAATTTAAAAAATTTTGAACATTATTTTCTGTGTATGAGTGATCTGCCTGCAGCACCTGCATACCTGGTGTGACATTCCCTGGAACTGATCACAAATGCTTGTGAGCCAAACCCAGGTAAGTCCTCAGCAAGGGCAACCAGTGCTCTCTCTTAACTACTGAGCCATGTCTTCAGCCCCTTCATGGTGGGTTTTAGACACCTTTCTCCTAGGGGTGGGGAATCCTTCAAATCTGACCCATGGTAGTGTTGGAAGCATTTTAGAAAGAGCCCACAGCCCAGTAAGCTGTGGTTCTTCAGCTATGCTCTAGAGAACCAGCTTCTTTCTCCCTTTCTGGCACCACCTCATGGATGCCCACAGGCAACAAAGTTGGAGCAGGAAACCAGACCCCAGTGCTTGGAGCTTGCATTCCGATACAGCACATGACTAAAGACAAACCCTAAGTATGATAAACAAAAGCTATTTGTAATAGTCAATGTCCATAATATAAAGGAAATGTTCCCTGAGCTGTCAGCTGGAGTGTCACCAAGCTATCAAAATGCTATGTTCTTATTAGCAGCCTGACAGCTCACCTAACTCAAGAAAGCTCTCATGTAGCTTTCCCCCAAGACGCAAAATGCAGGCAAAGATACACGCAACAGTCTTGTTTTGATGGTTAGTGTCAACTGTGAAGTGGACACGACCTGAAATCGCCTGGAAGGTGGGCCTTAAGCACACATGGAGGGGGTATATCGACCATGTTAGAAGATGTGACGAGATCCATCTCACATGCGGGTGGGACCTCCCTGGACAACACCCTGCAGTGTATAAATGGAGAGGAAGCTGAGTGTTCATTACTCTCTCCAGACTGCACAGGCTGCCTTCATTTGCCACAGTGATGGATTGTCCAACTGTGAGCTGGGGGGACTCTTCATCCTTCATCTCTTCTTCAGAGAACTTCACCATAGCACCAGGGAAAGGTGCTTAAAGCTTTCTATTGCTGGTAGGACTGTTGCAGCAAACGGTGGCCTAGGCAACTCAACCATGTCACACTGTGGATGCTGGAAGTCTGATGCAGGTTCACTGGGCTAAAAACCAAGGAGTTATCAGGGCTTCCCTCTGGTGTTCCAGAAGAGTGTGTTCCCCAGGCCTCTCCTGATGGGGTGAAGTTAAGCATTCTAAATGTTAATTGGTCCTGCTTGCTGTCTGTTACTTAATTGTCTCTGATTGATTAAATAAATGCTGAGGCCTGGAGATTGGACAAAGATGGAGGTAGGCAGGACTAAAGTGCGCGGGCTTCAGAGATCATCTTGGGGAGAAGCCAGGAGCAAGCAAGAAGAGAGACACATGCCATGGGGTAGATTAAAGAAGTTCATTCCATGTGACCTGGAACATTGGCATAGCGTGGAAAATAGCAGTCCAAAGGGACATGTGTATATATGGGGTCATATTTGGGTAATAAAAATATGAGCTAGCTTAGATGGGCTAGGATTGCACAATTCAGGCCAAGGCTTGTTGAAATCCATCTGGTGTCTGTGTGTATTCATTTATAATAGCCGGTTAAAAATTAACACCACTGACCAATTAATGATAATATAAATACTGGTTAAATCATTTAGTCATTTTTTTCTACATATGATGCCCAACTACAGCAATTAGAATCCATGCTTACAGCCTGAGAAGGCCTGGGTAAAAGGTGGTTTCCTAGACAAAGAGCAGGGAGCCGAACCCAAATACATTTCAAAGGAATGGCTCCCTTGACAAAAGCTACTGCCTTCCATCAATGATGAAAAACTAAGGCTGTCCTTACATGCTAAATAACCGACAGCCTTCTAAACAGAGCTTGAGAACAAAATTTAACCACCTAGATTAAAAATGGAGGAATTCATAATGTCTCAATACGTTTGGATTCCAATTGAGTTTGTTTCTCTTAGCATGCAGATGATTTTTACACTGACAATTATGGTTCTATGTATACTTTTTGAGAAAGATTTGATTAGGATAGGCTTAAGGGAGAGAGCTTACAGATGGAATGCCAAGTGGCTGACAATAATGGGGAAAGGAGGGAGGCCCTTTCCCATAGGTAACAAATTGATGACAGCTGGAATTCAGTGTTCCCTGGCTACTAGATGCTTCTCATCAATTTCTGGTATAGTCCCAATACAATGTGGTCAAAGCTAGATTCCAGGGAGTAATGAAGAGAGCTTTAGTTACAGCACGGGATGGCAGTTAGACCAAGGCTTTTGGAATGTTGTTTCTTTGCTTGAATTTTGTTTATATGTCTTTGATTTCTCTATATTGGCAGGAGGTAAAAAGGATATTTTTGTCATTTGACATAAAATATAAGAGATTTTTGAAGATGTAAAGAGAAAGGGGTCACAAACCAGCCTCCTTAGATATGGGACTCCCACAAGAAAACTGGTTTCAAGAGACATTTTACCCTGAAGGAGATATGTTAATCCCTGGGCGTGATGGTGCATGCCTTTAATCCCAGCACTTGGGAAACAAAGACAGGTGGATCCCTGACCTTCACCAGGGTCAGTCTGGTCTACATATATCCAAGACAAAGATATACCAAAAAAAAATATATATATATATAGAATGTTACTTGTCAGAAATTATATATTTTGAAAACAAAGGGACCAAACACCAAAGAAGACAAGATGAGCCCAGATGGTCCAGCCTCAAAGACTGTTCCAGTCAGGACTTCAATGAAGCCCTGAACTTTCCCACCCAAAGTTCAACTTTGGACTATAAACTTCTCAGGACATTCAAATTGCTGAGCACATAGAGACTATACAACAAATGTTACTATTAACCATTTTTTTACATTTTATTTGGGCCCCCAAACAGGTTTTTTTACAACCCAATTCAGCAGGAAGCAATTTTAAGAGTGATGTCCCATTCCCAAAAGGTGGGGTGGGCGATTTTTTTGGTCATTTGATGTGTTATAAATGTTGTTTAGGGGAATAGTTACAAATTGTTATATGGTCTTATTAAGCAAGGTATAGAAAGTTAGACTTAGAGATCTCTTTTTCTTTTCTCTATCCTTCTTTCTCTCTTTTATAGGGGGAAAAGACTTGAAAAGAAAAAGGGGGATTATATATATGTATATATATATATATAATATAGAAATGATAAGATATAAAGGTAGATTATTGAATCTGCTGTGAAACTTAGAGCCATTGTTATTCTCAAAATAAGGTTATCTTTTGATACATTGGTATAGAATTTTGTATATTGATAAAAGTAAGATTAATTTTGATTCATTAGTATAGAGTGTTATATTTTAACACATATTATGTGTATTTCAACTCATATAAGGTATTGTGCCTATACAACTCATTTAAAAGTACAGGTTTACTTCCAATCCTTTTATGTGTTGCTATTGAAATCTATTTAGGAGTCTGGGTAATACAGGTTGATTGCTGGCCAGTCAAGCTCCTGGTTATGTCAAATACTAGGTTAAACACATAATAAATGGTTAAAAATATAGTTTGTTGTTCAAAGATAGATAGGTGATAGATTTATAAATCAATAAATGTCTTCAAAATCCTCAGAGGCATCAGAAAATGGCATTTAAAGATATTATTTTAAAAATTGTTTGACTTATGACAGTCAGCTCCTGACAGCTCCCATTTGACTTGGAAGAAAACAATGAGCATCAAAAAGAAGTCTCCCATCAGGAGATTTCCTACTGGGCAAAAATGCCCCTGCTCCCTCAACAGACTATATACAGTTCAAAGATGAACCAGAGCTTAAATGCAGGTAAGTCGATGTCCTGATTCTGCAGAGACAGAATGGGAAATTCCTCTTTATTTCCTGCTGCACAATTTAGTCTGTGAGATATGCTTGGCCTTCTGGCTGAAGATGATGCTCCATGGTATGGAGAGATATTTGGGACTGTCTAGGCAGTCTTTGATGGGGTTAAAGGCATAATAGCTACAAAATTTCAATTAAACTTGAGTTATTTAGGATTTAAAAGGAAATATAAGATATGATAGAAAATATTTAGGTTCAGAACTTTAAAGATTTATTTATTATGTATACAGTGTTCTGTCTGCAGGTATATCTGCAGGCCAGAAGAGGGCACCAGATTTCATTATGGATGGTTGTGAGCCACCATGTGGTTGCTGGGAATTGAACTCATGACCTCTGGAAGAGCAGCCAGTGCTCTTAACCGCTGAGCCATCTCTCCAGCCCAGGTTCAGAACTTTAGACACACCAAGATAGACAGATGATTTTTTTCTTTTTCAAGATTACCTGATATAAATAGGCTAAACATTATGTGTGTAACTTTTATATATGGTTTTCTTGATGGTTTCATATTTGTTCTTATTATTTTTACTATATGAGTTAAAAAATTTAGCCTTTTTATTAGACAAAAGGAGGGAAACAATGGGGTGGTGTTAAGCATTCTAAATGTTAATTGGTCCTGCTTGCTGTCTGTTACTTAATTGTCTCTGACTGGTTAAATAATGCTGAGGCCTGGAGATTGGGCAAAGAGGGAGGTAGGCAGGACTAAGGTGTGTCGGCTTCAGAGACAGAGAGGATCTTGGGGAGAAGCCAGAAGCAATCAAGAAGAGAGACACACGCCATGGGGTAGATTAAAGAAGATCATTCCATGTGGCCTGGAATATTGGTATAGCGTGGAAATAGTCCAAAGGGACATGTGTATATATGGGGTCATTTTTGGGTAACAAAATTATGAGCTAGCTTAGCTAGGCTAAGATTGCACAATTCAGGCCAAGGCTTGTTGAAATCCATCTGGTGTCTGTGTATATTCATTTATAATGGCGGGTTAAGGATTAACACCGCCGACCAATTAATGATAATATAAATACTGGTTAAATAATTTAATTAGCCTTTTTTTCTCTCTACACTCCCCAGCTGCTGGATGTGACTGCAGGCCTCGACTCCTAGCCTTTCTAGCTTCAAAGGTAGCCAGTATAAGACTAGTCCTTGCCACTTCTCTCTCCTACTCTCTTCTGTCTCCTCATCTGCTATTTTAAGAACTCATGAAAGGACTGAGCTGTCGCGTTGACCTCGACCAGCAAGAACGACGCAACTCGCAAAAGCCTTTTCAAGCAGTTTATTCAGGTCCCTTGAAAACAGTCTTCCGAATAATGGGGTAGACCCAACCCACAGGCTAAATACTATATGAACAGCCAATCAAGTAAAGCCACGTGGTGCTATCTTACAGGCCCATGTATGCGGAAGCAAGCCAGATCAGCCGTCTTAACCAAAATATGGACTTGTTTACCACCGAGAGCGCTCACCATCGGGCTGGTGGAAGGCAGAAACCGGCGCCATCTTTAGGGCGCGGCACGTCGCAGCTCTTTACACTGAGCCACCCAGGCAACTGAGGACAACCTCTCCATTGCTGGGCCAACCTATCAGCAGAATTCCTTGCATTTACATAAAGGGCACATTCACATGTTCTGGGAATGATGACAGGACAACTTACAAGTCCATGCTCCTGCCTACACAGTGAACCTCTTTGTACAGCTCTCTTAACCATAATGCAACAATTAGTCTAGCTGGGGCTAGAACTCAAGGCTGTACTCATGTGAGGCAAACATCCTACTACTGAGCTCCCCCAACGTTTTACTCTGAACCAGGCTTCTATTTGATAATGAGCAGCAATGGTCAACTGTGAAAATGCAGTACTTAAAAAATATTGGCTGGCAACAACTTCTTTCTAATAAAACCACGTGCTATTCACTCACCATCTCCTATGACCAGAATCAAGGCTGGTGCCAGGCAAAGCCAATGTGGAGTTTTAGTCAACAGTTTTGACAACAGTCAGGGAACTCTGTTGACTGAAATAACTGGGTGCTCTTTGTTATTCTGATCCTATGCTATTAAAGAAAAGCCATTTTTGAACAACACTGAAATATACTAAAATTATGTGAAATTTTGCCTTTGAAGATATTTGGAAACATTTGGTCAGTTTCTTTTCTTCTTGGTCAGTCTTTTAAAAATTCAACAAGAATAATTATATAATAAAAAAACTTTAGAACATAAGTAAAATTGATTTTTCACTTGAGAGTCCAAAATATTCATAAAGAACTATTCAAATTTTTAAAATTAATTAATTTGAAAAATTTTTATTAGATGTAGTCGTTTTACTTCATGTGTTTTGCCTACATGTATGTATGTGCACCACATGTATGCATAGTGCCTGCAGAGGTCAGAAGGGGTAACAGATCTCCTGGAACTGGAGCTAGGGATGGTTGTCAACTCCACGTGGGTACGAGGAAATCAACCCTGGTCCTCTGCAAGAGCAGCAAGTGCTCTTAACCCTGAGCCATGTCCCTAACCCCTGAGTTTCTAATGTAACCTGTGAAGAGTCTCAGTTACTGGTCCCTGAGAGGTCTTTGGGACACAGCAGTTGCCAGATCTTTACTCTTAGTTGTTAGAA
The DNA here is from genome assembly GCA_907164525.1 of Lophiomys imhausi. NCBI lineage: Eukaryota > Metazoa > Chordata > Mammalia > Rodentia > Muridae > Lophiomys > Lophiomys imhausi. The sequence goes on along the minus strand of CAJQZJ010013540.1, from coordinate 14,362,335 downwards.
AGGACTTCCTAATTCAAAACCCCTGAACATTATTTGAAATGAAGTTTCTGTATTTTTCCCAAATGAAATGCAGTTAGTTTTGCCTTTACGTAAAGGCATATATAATATATAAAATATAAATCTCTTGTAAAAGAGATTTGTAGGGCTGGAGAGATGGCTCAGAGGTTAAGAACACTGGCTGTTCTTCCAAAGGTCCCGAGTTCAATCCCCAGCAACCACATGGTGGCTCACAACCATCTACATTGAGATCTGGTGCCCTCTTCTGGAGTGAATGTGTACATGCCAGCAGAACACTGTATACACAATAAATAAATAATCTTAAAAAAAAAAAAAAAAAGAGAGATTTGTAGCCAGGCAGTGGTGGCTCAAACTTTTAATTCCAGCACTTGGGAAGTAGAGGCAGGCAGATCTCTGTGAATTCAAGGCCAGCCTGGTCTACAGAGAGCGTTCCAGGACAGTCAGAGACACAGAGAAACCTTGTCTCAAAAAAAAACAAAAACAAAACCCGAGAGAGAGAGATTTATAACTGATTATTCTTTAGAAAAAAGTGACTACAGTTTTGATAATATCTCCAAATATATTAAAGACAATGTCTAGTTTATATAGGGTCAATTGTCAATGTAGTCTTGCAATGAAATGTTATGAGTTTATATGTAGGGAAAACCTTCATGATTTCATAATTCTACTAATTTGATATATGGAACAAACCAATTACTTTTGAATTTAGGTATGCACACACTGAGAAATCTAGTTCTTGGAAGATATATGGAGTGAATCTGGAAATAAATGAAACAAAATAATCATTAAAAGAAGAGCGGAAGATCTTGAGCCAGCAGTTACTATATATTCTTATAAAGACTGGGAGGCGGCTTATATAGGAAACTCCCACTTACAGAAAGCACTAGAGCCAGAGAGGCACTGGAGGCTGACCACCTTTACTAAACACAGGACATCAAATATATGGGTAATTTTAAATCAAGCAACAAGAAACAGTTCAAACGTTTAAAAAAGTACTAAATGCTAAGATTACTATCAGTACAAATGCAGCTTTAACCAGTGCACGAGTTAAGCTTACATTCTATATTGCTGTGAGACAGGGAACTACATTAGCCTTTGAAATTATTCTAATTTACACTCTAGTACAACAGAACTTAGTACATACAACACAGGCCAGAATACGGTGACTCTTACAGTTCAGTACTTTGACCCGAATGCCTTATTCTGGTGTCAAAAAAGAATGCACCCCAGCAGTACTTATCTCTGCACACTGAACTCGGCTTTTCTATGACCCGTAGTCCAATCTGAGTCTTAAAAGCTGCACTACAATGTGAGTTTCAGAAAAATTCTGTTTTACAAATGGAATTGTGTAAAAATTTTACATAATTTTTACATATGCAATTGACTTTGAAACAGTACAAATTTTTTTCTGGACACTATTTTTTAAATGGACTTACTAATAATTTATAAATGGACATGGCTACTTTTATTCTGATTCAAAATATGCAGCTTGAAGTCTTGAGTAATAATTCTGAAGTAAAGTTTATAAATGAAATAAAACATACAGATTTTAGTACTACAGATATATGTGGTGTTGCCAGATTTTAAAGGACTATAAAATAGAACATTTAAAGTGTTAAGGTCCAATTATAGAGGCTGTCTGACTATATTACCACAACTTCTTCCTAAGTGCAGTGCTGCAGAACATTCACTGATGAAGGGTACTCATACTTTCCAAGGCTTTTCTATAGGATCAAGAAGACAAGAGAAAAATCAACAATAAAATGTGGTTTTGCCAAGTACCATATTCCAAAAAACTTAGCTAGTGGTATTAGTATATTACTCATTTTGTAACTCACTTGCACATTATATGTATTCTTTTCCTTCTTTTTCTTTTCTTTTTTCTTTGGCCTTTTCAGACAGGATCTCATTATTTAGCTCTGGCTGTCCTGGAACTCACTCTGTAGACCAGGCTGGTGGTCTCAAAGTCACAGAGCTCTGCCTGCTTTTGCCTCCCAGTGCTCGGATTAAAGGTGTGCACCACCACTGCCTGGCATATGCATTCATTTACAGTCTATTTGTTGATGGACTTATCACCAACTGCATTACTAAATTAGGAGCAGAAATAGGCCACCAGCTGTCACACATCAGGGGCCATCATAGAAGCTCATTGCAGTTCTGAGCAGAATCACTCACTGTGAGGTACCTAGCTGCTAATGTAAGCACACCCCCAACTAGGAACTTTGTAGCTATGTTTCCCTTTGCGTGTTTTTTTTTTTTTTTAAAAACTTTAATGTATTAAGCTTGTCTTTTTTTTTTTTTTAAAGATTATTTATTTATTGTGTATACAGTGTTCTGCCGGCATGTACACATTCACTCCAGAAGAGGGCACCAGATCTCAATGTAGATGGTTGTGAGCCACCATGTGGTTGCTGGGAATTGAACTCAGGACCTTTGGAAGAACAGCCAGTGTTCTTAACCTCTGAGCCATCTCTCCAGCCCCGCCCTTTGCGTGTTTTGCAATCATTTGAAAACATCTTTGCTGAGTTTAACCAAGATCCCATTTGCCTGGCAGCAGTGATGTCTGGAAGGGTCTCTCAAACTCCTAGCTGCCGGCTGCCTGAAGTGCGTATTGGGGGGTAGGTTGCAGCTTGGATCTTAGTGTCTACTTCTCTGCTTCATGGTCTGGCCATGATGCAAGGAACTCATCTACACACTGCTGCTATCATGGAACCTTTCTCCTTATCATCCCTACCGTGACAGACCATGTCCTCAGAAACCAGAAGCTAAAGCAAACATCCCCTCCTATAGATGGTTTCTGTCAGATATCAGCAAAGTAACTGATATACTGGCTTTAAATTCACAATTAACTAATAAAATATACTTGTTTTAAAATGCAATATTTTATTCCTGTATTGTTGTTTCAATTTAAGATCAACCGTTTTATTTAAGCAATTAAAAGCATATGACTGTATTACCTCTGTGTCGCTTCATTTATTTCTAATGGGAAGCAGAGTTCCTCAGAAAAGATGAAGTCATTTTTACAATGGTATTGATGGACAAACCATTCAGAAAACCTTTATGATTTATCCTCACTTCCTGAAGAGCCTCTATAATGTGGTCTCTATCCAAAAGGAAAACAGGCATAAGCAATTCTGCCTCTAAAACAAACATGAGTCAGAAATTCTGAACACTACACTTTTACAAGCAAGTATGAAGTGAAATGATAACTTCAGTTAGTACCTGCTGATTTCTGGATGCAGTTCGCCCAGTCTCTTCATGATCTTGGTGAAGCTACGAAGGTTCAATGTATTTGGAGGTATGAATTGAAATGGTGTCTCAGGTAGTAACTGACCAGATTCAATCTTGTTACAGATTTTCTTGACACTCTAAATAAGTGAGATAAATGTTGAAAATATGAGTAAAAGGGTTTAAGAAATTTCTAGAAAGGCGAGAGAACTAAACAGTATAGAATATCAAAGATAAAAAAAAAGAATATCAAAGATGGTAACAGGAGCTTCTTTATCCACACACTTCCACCTGCAGCATGCTTACTTTACACTTGCCCTCTGCCAACCCCATGTCCATAGCTAGCTGACTGGACCAAAATGTGTTGTCTGCAGGGTAATGAGCCCCGGCTCACAGGCCAGGTCAAGACTTCCTGCCTATAGAACTGGAACATGGAGTAAGCAAATTCAGTCAAATCACGGAGCTTGACTGAAAATGCTACAACTAGAGTCATGTGAAGTGGGGGAATGCAACACTGAGCAGAAAAGCCACATGGAGAGACATGGGAGGAGCTGACAGACACAGCCATGAAGTCATATGTACTGCAGTGGGAGGACCATGGCTCCTAAACATCCAGCTCAGCTCCCAATATATTGTTTCCTCCTTTTCTGCTGTGGACTAAAACTGTGGACCCTAGAGCCCATCCTAAACATGAAGTGTCAGTGAAACTGAAGGGCAGCACTTTAAAAAGGACTGGCACTGTCAGAGGCCAGATACTCAAGGAGGCAGAAGAGGGAGGAAAGACCAATAGTGAGATCACCATCGACAATGGATAGAATGGCTGAAGTAAGATTTTAGAGAATGAAGTCAGGTTGTAGGACAAAGAGGAATGATCAAAAATGAAGACAATGGATATAAGCTACTTCACCGAGAAGCTTGGCAATAAAAACACAGGACAAGTAAAGGTTAAGTTTAGAATAATACAAATGAAATCCTGCTGGGGTTAGGAAGTGTTGAGGTGCCTACAAGTAGAGAAAAGGTCTAAATGGAAATGCAGTCACCAATGTGGCTAAAAAAGGCATTGGATAACTAAGAATCAGGAAAGGGCTGGACAGAGGACAGTGGACACACATGCTAGCATCAGCCCAAGAGTGGTTTGGGGATGCTGGTACTGTTCTCTGATTTTAGTGGTGGGTACTTGCCTAAGTGCATCTATCTAGTCATGAACACCAACAAGAGTGGATTTTATTGCACATAAAAAAATTATGGGATGCCCATTGGATACCAGACATTTTGTTGAGCAAAATTGTCGCATTCCAGGAAGTATTTAAAACTGCAATGGCGTAAAAAACGAGGGCTATGAAAATGAAAAAAAAAACAAAGCAATATTTTGTAGTTTTAAGAAGTATGAGGTAAGGTTAAGTAAAACAAAAACCAGACTGATGGAAGAATGACCACTAGAGTGATGCTGCTCAGGAATAAAGAGACAAAGACAGAAAGATGACAGCAAACCCAGCAAAGAGAACCTGGTCCTTTAAAGCCAGCTGGGGACACCTAGATTCTCCACAGAGGAACAGAGGTGTGAAAAGCAGGTTAGGATGGAAACAAGATGAGACCCACCTTACGGACCTGTTGTGCCAGCTGAAAGACTACTCATCATGACCGCAGCACTTCTGCCAGCGTGGCGCACACAAGACCACTGCTAATCAATTAGGTAAACTAACCTGGTCCAAGGGAGGAAACTCACTGTCGTGCTCAGACTCCAGATGCCTTGGTCTAGCTCTGGGCAGTCTACAAGGGGAGGAGGCAGCGGTGCCTTCTTTGTTGGTATTTTTCTCCAAATGATTCACACTAATGCTATTCCCAGTTTTGGACAAAAGTGGTGGTGTGTGTTCTCCAGGAATTTTCACCAGTCGCACGTTCACTGATTTTCCATTTATTTCTATACCATTCATTTCCTTCACGGCCATCTTTGCATTATAGTTTTTTGCAAAAGCAAGAGATGCATATCTAAAACGTAAGAGTGGAAGATCAAGGTTCTCTGTTAATGATCAACTCCAACTTGCTCTTGTAAAACCAAGATAGCATTTACAAAACCAGATAGCTGATCTTAAAAAGATTCTTAAAACTTGCTTGGGACAAGTTGGTGGTGTTTGTTGTTGAGACAGGGTCTCTTTGTTTAGTCCTTGATGTCTTGGAGCTTGCTAGGTAGACCATGCTGGCCTTGAACTCACAGAGATTCGCCTGCCCTACCTCTCATGGCCTGGGATTAAAGGCATGCACCACCAAATAAGTAGGTGTTTATTCAGGATAACTGAATACAGAACAAATAAAAGGGGAATAGAATAATCTGTAATAATTATGAATCATTATATTAAAATTTAATGTATTAAATTGGAGTTTATATGATATATATATATATATATATATATATATATATATATATATGAAAGGATCTGAGGCCTAGGGCCAAGTGGCTAAACATTTATGTACAAATATAAATTCTAGGTGGTTCAATGGCCCAAATGTTAATGACAAAATTCAAAAATATTTAGCAGAAATCATGAAAATGCATTTATAGTCAGTAGTGAGAAAATATATAGAAAAAAAAGTTAGACAATCTAATCAGAATTTTAATTATGTAATTGAGAAAGCTGGGCCAGAGCTACCCCTGTTAAGCAAACAGCTCTATACAGCATTAATGGAAGCATATACACCAAATCTAACAAGGTTTTTCAAATGATGGGACTATGGATATAATTTTAGAATATCCTTATGTTTTTGTATTTAACTGCATTTCTAAATTTATACACAAAATATATATTTTAAGGAAGGAAAAACCTCATAAAGATTTTTTTTAAGGGTACATGTAAGACATCAAAAGAGAATAAAAGACTTAAAGGATAACACTCCTAAGGGATCCAACCCTAGTTTAACATGAGGAAAATGCATCCTATCAATGAGTCATATACAAGCACACAATCTAAGTGACTACAATTAAAAAAAATTAGTCCCTAGTTTTACAAATTTAAAACCCTAACCATAAGCAAATCCTGCTTACTTGATGTCTTGACCTCTGAAATCAATAGCTATCTTTTTTTTTGTTTTGTTTTGTTTTTCAAGACAGGGTTTCTCTGTAAAACAGCCCTGGCTGTCCTGGACTCACGTTGTAGACCAGGCTGGCCTCAAACTCACAGAGATCCACCTGCCTCTGCCTCCCACGTGCTGGGATTAAAGGCATGTACCACCACTGCCAGGAAATAGCTATCATTTTTATGACAGAACAGTACGGTATCTTCATGAAGTAATTATCATTGTAACTAGATTTTCTGAGTAATCTACAAATATACAAGTAGCAACACACACACACACACACACACACACACACACACACACACACACACA
>CAJQZJ010013540.1:14326915-14355695 GCA_907164525.1 Lophiomys imhausi | reverse complement strand
CACACACACACACACACACACACACACACACACACACACACACACACTGACACCATAGACAAGCGATGTAGCCAACTACCCAAAGATATAAAACAATGTCAAAGTAACTACAGTCAGAAACAACTGAGTTAACACTACTTTCCAAGCCAACCTTCTATGTCTTTACTCCTATGCTTTACATAGTCAACTCCTACTGTGACAATATTATTTATTATCTTTAGCTTCATTTTACAAAGAAGTTAAGACTAAGAGGCGGAGTAATGCATTCAAATTGACTTGTTACTGAAGGAGCTGGGGACTGACCCAGTCCCATTTCTGGAGTACATCATCTCAATTAATATATTCTGTTTCTGCTATGAATGGCATACAGCCAGATAAGTATACAAAAATCAGTTAACTCTCCTACACACCATATGAGACCATCCGTGATACTGCACGCTGTAATCTTGTAGCCAGGATTCTGAAAACAGGATTAGCACTCTGAACTACATGGCATAACCAATCTCAAAAGAAAGGCCACTGTAGAGAAAGATCTGATGAGAATCCCACTTAGATACCGAAGCTGTCTGTCTAGTCTGGGACCCTTTCTTGGAGTGACTCTGGCTTACTGGACAGCAGACATACAGTATATAATGCCCACTTACTCAGTTTGGATAGCTACCTGTAATTAGTAGGAGAATCAGAAATTGAAATTTCAGAAACTTGGTATTTCTGGAAATGAGACCTTAAATCAGCCTAAAAGAAGAAGAAGAAGAAAAAAACTTGTGAAAGGTTGAAAAAAAAAACTCACAAGAATTTATAAATTTCAAAGTGAAGGCCCTCCCCACCAAAAAGTTCTGAGCATACCTCAGATACAGAAGGGCAAAGGCCACCAACATGTATCAAAAAGCCTTTACCTCTTCGAAGCAGTTCAACATTCTTCAGTTCTGATTATAGAAAAAAAAAATCACAGAAATGTCCACTGTGACATCAATATTTTAAAGAGAAATGCCAACAATGTTAAATATTTCATCTGGTTTCCAATTACAAAGCTTATTTATTGATGTGTGTGTTACATGTGCCTGCACACCATACTGTGGAAGTCAAAGGGCAGCATGTGGGAGCCAGTGCCCTCCTCCTTCTACCATGTAGATTATGGAAACTGAACTCAAATCATTAGTCTTTTTTCCCCTTTCTTTAACATTTATTTATTATTTCTTCAAGTTACACCTCAGTCAAAGTTCCCTCTCTCCTCCAGATCCCCTTTCTTAAACTCTTCCCCCCACCCCCCTATCTGCTTTTTGTTGTTTTTTAATTTGAGATGTATCTTTTTTTCTCCCCAACAACTCCCCCCTTTAGTCCAATAAAAGGCTCTTCTTTATAACAGTAAATACAATACAAAATAATAAGAACAATTAGGCCACAATTATGAAAATTATAGGGTATAACATACATTCCCAATGTCCAGTCCATATGTATTTAGCAACTGATATTAATATTCTGTTGTCTATCTATCTCAATGAGTTTAAAGTTCTATACCTAACTCAGTTTCCATCCTAACTTGCATTACCAACTTAAAAACATTTTTTTGAACTGGAATTTCTTAGTTTTGGAAGTTTGCTTGCTCTGTACTTCCTGTTTTTCAGGTATATTTATCCTTTTCAGGTCTCTGATGTGGTTGAAGACTAGACAGTTATAGTCTCACAGTTAAGTTTTCAGTTGTTTAAGAATTAAAAGGATGTTCTAAGACATTAGTCTTGATCGCAGGTAAATGCACTTGCTGCCAACCTGAGTCCAGTCTGAAGGACTCACATGGTAGAAGGAGAAAATGGACTTTCAAGTTGTCCTCTGACCTCCATAAGCATGCCATGGTACACATACACATCCTCCCACATGCCCATAAAATAAATTAAAAACAATAGTTGGAAAATATCAGCATTAAGCCAAGCATGTTGGTACACATCTGTAATTTCAGCATTGAGAAAGCTGAGGCATGAGGATCATAAGTTCAAAGCTAGCCTGGAATATATATATATATATATATATATATATATATAAATGAAAACAAAATCCCAAATAGAAAAAGCAAGCACCACAGACTGAAGACAAGAGTCTTCAGAATACCAGCCTTAACATCTCTGCATCTTATTCATGTCCCCCTACAATGAAAGAGATTGGGATACTCAGTATCCAGTCTCTTAGAACTCCAAAGTTCACCATTGTAACTACAAAACATCACTTGTTTCTGCTTCAAAGAAATGCTATTTAGAATGGGGGTGCGTTTTTTTTAAGGGTTTCTCTGTGTAGCCCTGGCTATCCTGGAACTCACTCTGTAGACCAGGCTGACATTGAACTCACAGAGATCTACTTGCCTCGGCCTCCCAAATGCTGGGATTAAAGGCGTGTGCCACCATACCTGGCGCACACAGGTTTTTAATGCCCAGTGTTATTCTGGCCAGAGTGAGTGGTCTGGAAGCTCTCTTTAAGGACATTATTTGCTGGGAAACAGCACATCAAGAAAACCTTTGTATTAGACATGAAACAATGGCAGGAACAGACCTTGTCAATATGAAAGGATATATAACAAGAAAATGGGGGTGCAAATAACTTGATTTTAGGTATCATTAAGCTAGGATTACAGATTTCCTCTTATTTGACAAAAGTATGCAAAATCTGTATGCTCTATTTCCCTGGTCTCCACTGTGGAGAAGAATGGGTGTGAAATAAGATCCCATCGACTGAGTGCAGGTTCCCAGCAAGCTCTCGCCTAGCAAACAGAAGGTGCATGCATATACGTGTCTAAAGACTTCTTAGTTTCTACCTTTTATAATTTTTATTTAACAATGGAAAACCTATGAATTCCATTTGTTGTAAGTAGTAAGAGTAGCTTAACCTCTTGAAATGGCTATGAAAATTAAAGGAGGCTACAACTATTATTTTTGTCTTACAGAGGAAGATGCTGTTCTAAGGTCTTTGACAATTTTGGTCACTCATCTATTAAGAAGCAGCGTTGGCCCAGGCCCAGGCAGTCCCTCATCGATACTAATAGCGTGTCTTCCTCATTAACTTACTAGTCTGTTTGTCTACCTGGACAGGAATGTGTGTGTCCTGAAGCGAGAACAACGAAGCTCTTTCTTCACAGTGCAGATGGTGACCCTGCAGTGAAGAAGGGACCGAGACTCCTAAGGACCTCCTGCTCATCTACTCTCCTCTCATCCTGTGGGATGAGCACTGTGTCTGAAGGAATGAGAATTTAACAACTACTTGTTCTTTAAAAAGTTCACCTCCAACTGGCTAATTTTCTCACTTTTTAAAAATAAGGAAAAGGGCCAGGTGTGGGGGCGCACACCTTTAATCCCAGACCTCAGCAGGCAGAGGCAGGCGGATCTCTGTGAGTTCAAGGCCAGCCTGGTCTACAAAGTGAGTCCAGGACAGCCAGGGCTACATAGAGAAATCCTGTCTCAAAAAAAAAAAAAAAAAAAAAAGGAACAGGTACAAAGAAGAACAAAATATTTTTATAGCTTGTCTCCCAAAACAACATAGAAAAAGTAACCACCATTTTCAGGTAAAGCTGGGTTATAATTTTTTTTCTGTAAATTCTTAAGAACCAACCCAAGGAACTCTTTGGATTCCATGCATTGTGTTCTGTAATGTTTTCTTGAGTCCTCGAGAAGTCAGCTCCAGTCAGCCTCTCTGTCGCATCAAACCAGTCTTCACTTACTTCATGGGCATTTTTGTACTCTAAGGATTGAGCACAAGGAACCATCAACTGTGCATGTCTACCTCTCAGGAACACATTTACTTATAAACACTTCTGTCAAGACAAGGGTGACCTTTATGTGGGACCTAGAGTTGAGTGCTGGGGAACAGCGAGCCAGTCTCTGACCAGGTCTTGCCACAGGCACTGAACACAAAGTTCTTTTCATTCTAAGGCTTCTGCTCCCCTATTTCCTTCACTGAACACCGATGTCTGGTATATCAAAGCCTTTCTCTCTCACTTTTGTGACTTACCCCCCCCCTTTTTTTTTGAGACAGGGTTTCCCTGTAAAACAGCCCTGGCTATCCTGGACTCGTTTTGTAGACCAGGCTGGCCTCGAACTCACAGAGATCCGCCTGCCTCTGCCTCCCAAGTGCTGGGATTAAAGGTGTGGGCCACCACTGCCCGGCGGATGAAATGCTTTTACACAACAAATCCAGTAAACATGTTGCATTACTCATTTTCTGATTTTGTTTTGTTTTGGTTTTTGGAGACAGGATCTCACTCTCCAGACTGGCTGTCCTGGAACTCACTCTAAGGCCCAGGCTGGCCTCGAACTCACAGAGATCCACCTGTCTCCGCCTCCTGAGTGCAGGGGTGGAAGCTGTGCACCACTGTGCCAGGAACATTCTTTACTTATTTTGTGGAAGCTACACAAACAATGCACTTTCATCCTTACCTTTGTCATCGAGTTTCAGCTGAGTAAAGTCTATATTTATATCACCATTTTTAAAAACATCGTTCAAGGGTGGTTTATCTTGTTTAGGATGACTATTGTCAGATACAAAAGACATCTGAAGAGTAAATAAAAACAGCAACAAAGATGAAGACTAACAATCACTGTACTCAACTTGGTGACAGGCAGTTTTCACTTGTATTATTTTGGCCTCCAAATAATGATGGCTATGATAGAAAAACATCATCTGACTTTGTAATAAAAATACTCAGTAAAGGTGGTTGGTTTATATCAGTAAGAATTCAGGTTTTAATTCTGTGTACGGTGATGGTACCAGTACTACTGCTATGATTTTTGAGATCGTAACCTTTTATATACTTCTGTATATATAAGCTTTTATTTATGCAAAATAAAAACCTATATATAGACATGAGTTGTTCTCTACATTTAAATTTTCTTGAAAAGGAGGCTGCTTACAGGCTAGAATGTACTTCAAGGGTAGTGTTCACCTAGAATGTGTGAGGATTTGTGTTTGATCTCTAATACCACAAAAAGCAAACAAAAAAAGAGATATCTAAAGAAAACCACAAAGTAACATCATAAGTAACCCACAGCTATGCTAAACTGTGAAGACTGCACCTGACCAGCACACCGTCTTTTACAAAGAACCAATCGATGTAATCTTACAGCCAACATATAACTTCAGGACAGGCGAGATGGCTCAGAGGGTAAAGGTGCTTGCCCCACTAAGCTCGACAACTTAAGTTTGATCTCCAGGACCAACGCGGTGGGAGGAGAAAACTAAATCCTAGAAATTGTCCTCTGACCTTCACATGTGCCCTGTGACCTACACATGCCTACACATGCACAGTAAGTACAAACACATGCCTACACACGTACAATAAGTACAAAATAAGAAAGTAACCGTGTATTGTTTTATAGTCAAAACAAAGTCTATAAAACTATATTATATTGTGTTTTAAACTTTATTATATAAAATAATTTTTTGGAAGTACTAGGGATAGAGTCTTATACGCACTAGGCAGTGTCCTCAGCACCACTCCTTGTATTGTAAGTTGTACTCCTGAATCAACAAGCTGTTCCACAGCTACACTGCCATTGGGACAACAGCATGGACTGTTATATGGCTAAATTAGTTTTAAAACAAATTAAAATTTAGCTTTGAATGCATTATTTCTTTTTAAAGAAGAGTTTTCCAGTGGGACGGTCTCCCAATATCATTTGTTTGCATACTCTCGTAGGAGAAAGGAACTGTTTTAAGTATTTGACTTTTCATTCTGAACTTCAGTTAGAGAAGCAGGACTGGCTGCCTTCTTACTCTGTAAGGAGAAACTTAGGTTTCTGTGTCACGCCACAATTTTCAGTGTTCTTTATTCATTGCTTAATTTTCCAGTCAGTATCTCACTAGAGGGCATGGCTACACTGGCCTCAAACTTGTGATCCTCTTTCCACCGTCTCCTGAGTGCTGAGACTATGGACATGTATTACCATGCCTGGCCTGCAATGTGCTCATATAGAACACTTAAACCACATTTCTTGGTTGTCATCTGACAAGTATTTCCTTGGGGGTGGGACAGACTAAGAAAAGTCCAACACATATTTCATAAGGGAAGAATTAACATTGTCCTTGCTCAAAAATAACAGAAATATTACTTTACCTCACCAAATGAAGGGTTAAACAGCAGTGTGACGCTCTGGCTCATGATGAAGCTAGCAATACATCATCATGGCTTGCCCAGACAGTCCAGATGTAAGCACTGGTAAATTATAAAATTCCTTTCACCTTCTGTGTCCAGGTTTATGATGAATTACATGTTAGCTTTCTCATCATATTGATGACAACTGCCTGAACAAGATCAGGCCTAAATATACCACCCATCCCTTCTGCTCAGTCACGTTCCTCAAATGGGAGTCCAAGAAGTGTGAGTCAGTGAAGTGGGAAGGAGGGTGTGAGGGTTTTTGAGAGGTCCTGTCTACTTAGAGGTAATCACACTGAGGCTTAAATGGATGAGAGCTTAGCTAGCAGAATGCTTGCTGTGCAATCACAAGACTTTTCACTGTGCTTGGACTATGTAAAAAGCGGGGCATGGTGGCACACTTGCAGTCCCAGCAGCGCTGAGGAGACCTACGGAAGACCGAAGCAATGTAAAAGCCAGGCAAGGGTAGGTCTGTCATCCCACATCTCTCACTGCAAAATAGAAGGTGGAGATTAGAGAACTGCAGGACAGCTAACCTGGTATAATGCAGTGGTGAGCCTGAGACCCAGTCCCAAGGTGGAGGTTGAGGACTGACCCCAGAGTCTTCTGACATCCACTTACTAGCCTTGCAACACGTGTGCTGTAACAAGTGTCCTCTTACCTCCACAAATGCACATTGGGTGGCTCTGAAGAATAACATCCAAGGTTGAACTCTGACCACCACATGCATGTGCACACACATGTACGCATACCAGCAGACACAAACATGCAGATCTCCCTCTCCAACTCTTACCTGGGACAATGTCTTTTGCAGGCTTGGAGAAATATCAACGTCAGGTATGCTTCGATTATCTAGCTCAGAATTTGCTCCTGAAAGACTAAGTAGATAAACATTCCTTAGAGAATTTATTAGTGGTCTCAAAAAGAAACAAAACAGAACATTTAGATACTTAAGTAGTTTTTAAGAGCAGGTTAAGTTCTACGTTAGATAAAACCATAATTACCTGCATGCTTCTTCTTTCATTAGCTGAAAACAAGGGAAAAAACAGATTTAGTGTTTTTTCTGTCAGAACAAAGTAAAAGTTTTGTTCTGGAATAAAAATAAGTAAATAAAATAATATACCCTGGAAGCAAAATCTGAGAAGGCCGACAGCAGCTTGGACTCCACCAACAGCGGAGGCAGTTCTTCCAGTGGGATACCTCCGTGGACCTTCTCTTTCAGGCTCAGGTACCTGGCTCTCAGGTCCCCAAGAACAGACAGCACTGCTGATCCTAGCTCTTTCTTAGCAGAGTCGCTTGGTAAATTCCTGTTCAAAGTTAAATTCACAAAACTACGTTATTTAGGCTCAAGCCATTCACCCAACACTAACATGGAATCACACATTCAGTTCCAGCTCTATCAGACATTTGATTTTACCTGTTAAGTAAGTGAGTCACAACAGATACAACATCAGGGGCAGCATCATCAACCCCTGAGAGGTAAGCCAGACGGAAGGTGGCAGACCAGTATCATCAACCCCTGAGAGGTAAGCCAGACAGAAGGTGGCAGACCAGTATCATCAACCCCTGAGAGGTAAGCCAGACGGAAGGTGGCAGACCACCATGAAGAAACCCCTTACTCTGACTTTATGATCAAATAGTAAGCCCATTTATTTTACTGGATTAATTACAACTCATCATGACATTTAATTGTTTTGTTCATTTTTAATTTTTGAAACATCTCAAAATATAGCTCTGGCTGGCCTAGAACTCACTCAGTACACTAGGCTAGCCTCCAACTTAGTAATACCCCTGCCTCTGCCTCCCAAGTGCTAGGATTATAACCACACCCAGCAAAATAATTTTTTTGAAATTTCTTTAAAGAAACCAATAAACCCAGTTATAGCCTGTTTTGTCTTTTAAAAACTGAAATTAGACTTCTAAAATAAAGTCATAGTGATAAATTTTAAGAAAACCTAGATTTAAGGATGTGAGGGCGATCTGGCTGCGACATCTGTCACCCCATTGATCGCCAGGGTTGATTCAGCTGATCTGGCTGGCTAGGCGGGTGTCCCTTTCCTCCCTCACCGCTCCCGAAGCTGCGCGCTCGGTCGAAGAGGACGACCTTCCCCGAATAGAGGAGGACCGGTCTTCGGTCAAGGGTATACGAGTAGCTGCGTTCCCCTGCTAGAACCTCCAAACAAGCTCTCAAGAAAACCTAGATTTAAAATTTGTGAACACCTATTGAATCCTGATCTATTTTCCGTTAAGTGTTTGTAGATGTGGCAACAGTGATGATGGCACATCTGGTAGCAAACATCCAGAAGGTGCATCTCCGCCTTCACTGCCCTCTCGGTGGTTTTCTCACAGCACGTAGATGGCACATTGATCTCTTCACAAAGTTGAAATGCCCTTCAAAATAAAAGACAGGGTTAGGTAAGATCCTGAACATTTTCTACAGTACAGACAGGCTTCTTTCTAAAAACAAACTTTAAATTTCTTTCTTTTGATTCTTTAAGACAGGGTTTTTCTGTGTAGCCCTGGCTGTCTTGGAACCTGTTCTGTAGACCAGGCTGGCCTTGAACTCAGAGATCCGCCTGCCTCTGCCTCCCGAGAGCTGGAATCAAAGGCATACACACCACCACCATCCTGTCAGGTTTTAAATTTCTTACATTTCCCTGTCAGGGTTAATTCAATCCCTGTTAGGGGGAGGTTATATGAACATATCATCAAGATCAAAGACTAAAAGCTACCTATATTCTCAGAGCTGGAAACCACCTCTTAAAATTGCTATGAAATTTTCAACCACCTTGAAAACTTCTCTCACAGAGGAGGCTCCACCCTCAGGTCGTGACTCTTTCTGTTCATCCAGAGGTGAGGGATCTGTTTTTAGTCAAGGTCTGGACAAGCTTTTTATAGTCAAAGGTATTTTAGGTTGAAACCATTATTAAATGCATTAATAGAAAATAGACATGATTTATACTCTTTTTTAGTAATTAAGAGTCATTTATAAAAGCAAATATTTTGCTATATTTCAAGAAGCCCCAAGTCAGGCCACTGAGATGGCTCAGTGGGTGAAAACTGACCATCTGAGTCCAATCCCTAACAGCCACACCATGGAAAGACAGAACCAACTCCTGAAAGTTGTCCTCTGACCTCCACATGCAGAAAAGTAATTTAAAAGTTGGTTTTTTGGAAGTCTAAGTCACTAGAGTTTTGGGTTGTTAAGAGTTTTTGGATGTTCCCTTAACTACCAGTTGCTATTCACTGTTGTTCTAGAAGTTTAATTTTAAATTAAATTTTATAGCTTTAGGATACCAGACTAAACTCATTAGGAAAAAAAAAAGCAACTGATTTCAGAATATGAGAATGTATGTGACCTTTGTTTCTTCCATTCTCAGTACTTTCTGGCCCCAATTACCATTTTATCTTTTGAATCATTAAAAAATGCAAACTAAAACCAATGATGAAGGTTTAAAAATACTTCGGTGTGTCTAGCTATTTATCTCTTCAAATATGTGGCATTTTTGTGAAGGAGCTGTCCTGTTTGATAAATGGTGATTCAGAAGAAAGAAGAGCAAGACTGAGTTGGTGTAGAGGTGGCTTGTGTGAGGGGAGGTGACCTTTGACATCTGAAGGAACGGCAGCAACTGCAGGCTCTTCAGGATGAGTTCTAACATTGTTGCTACAGTCGCTATCTGCCAGGAGTGGCCAAAATGTAAAATTTCATGGTCAAATACGCTACACAGAAAATTAATACCATTTTGAGTTTTTCTTTCCAATATACATGTGTGAGTTTATACAACTGACGTACCTCTCAGGTCGTTTCTTTCTGTCTATGGTATCAAATGTTTTTCTTAATTCCAAGGAATTCTGAAAACAATATAAAATTATAAATATATGACAAAAATGAATTGTTATACACGAAGTTCCAAAATGGCAAAATGTAAAACCAAACTTTCAAACAATTTTGTGACAATGTTTGCCACCAGAAAACAGAGCTGTGGCCCCCTATCATCCTTCCCCTTGAGCTAGCATGCTTACTAAGACCCTAATACAATGAACCCAACCACATCTACATAACTCTTAAAATCCGTAGAGTAGATTAAAACTTTGGTCCTCCTGTTCTTACCTCATTCAGGGAATTCCCACTAGGTGGGAAGCAGTCAGCTGAGAGTGACCTTCCTGACTCACTTGCTGCAGCCACCTGCGCACATGCACATGCCTGCTCACAGGACCAATCTGTATTACAAGCCACGTTTTGTTTCACATCAGGGTCATTTGCTGTCACCATCTTTATCTCTATGCTGCCTGAGGCAGACGCCGCCGCGGAAGATCTCCCACTTGCCCTGCTATTCCCACCCGCTGGCGGCTGACCTGTAGCTACACAGCTTGCTGTATCTGGCCCTGACTTAGGACACATTTCTTTCAGATCAAGAGAGCATGCTTTCTTTGTGACACCACTTTTTACATGGTGTAGGCAGCTGTCCTTAACTTCCGCCTGATTATCTGTGACTGCCACCCTTGGTAGCACAGGAGAAAAAAAGCCTGGCTCAGGGAGGCTTTTGTATTGCAAAGAGTCACAGAGAGAAATGACTGAGTCATCAAAAATAGAAGTTGCAGAAGTCTGTTGATCATTACGAGCCTTCGGCTGTGTCTCAGGGGTTCGACCCGGGGACACGAGAGGGTTCTCAGGTTGCTGTAGAGCTTTGTTCTTGAAAATTCTATTTCCACCAAAATCTTTACCTTCAGTTGTCTGAGATTTCATTTCTTTAGTATATGTTTTGGTGTTAGGTATTTTCTGAGGGTTTAAGGGAGAACTGCTTCTCTGTAAAATGTCATCAAATACCTTATGGCAGGTTAAACTAATCTCTTGTTCCTTACATTTTTCATATTTTGGCTCATGACATTCTTTTAACATATCAGAACTCTGAGATTTAGAAACTTGAGGTGAACATCCTTGTGCAAAAACATCAAGTGACTTCAAAGAGGGGCTAGGATCACTCTCTAACTTAACATGATTATCTTCTAAGTTGCCAGCACATTTGGTGTCACAGCTTGGAGCTTTCAGCCCACTAACATCCAGATCAGACTTGCTCACTGTCTTCGCTGGCTCAGATGGTAAGTGTGTGCTTATATACTCCTGCTCGGCACTGTGATACTCCTGCTGAGAGTCATCATCCATGTCACTCTTTTGTGTGTCTCCATGGTCAGCTCCTGAAGTCTCGTGGCTCCTTTCCAATCCAATATTATTATTATCTTGAGGTCCTAAAGTGTCAAAAAACACCTCCACTCTTTTGTGCACTTCAGGACATAATTCTGAATATAAATGTGGAAGATTTTCATTCTTGAGTTCTGATTCTGAATAATGTATAGAGTATGTCTCATTCAAAAAAGCATACTCAATACTGTCTTCAAACTCACTTGACTGAGAGAAAATATTCTCTACATTAGTATCTTGATTTACTGAAAAAGATGGTTCTGATAAATCTGTCTTGTCAACACTGCTGACTTCTTTGCCACGAGCTCTTTGTTCTACCGCCAAGGAGTCCCATTCACCATCAGGGAAAGTCATTTTGACTTCATTGCAACCACTGGAAAATAACACATTTTCTTCCTTAGGATTTATCTGCTCAAAAAGTTTATCTGTTTAAAACAATAAAAGAGAATATGTTAACATTATAGAAACTAAACATTGGAAAAGACGTATCTCTACCTCTCAAACGGCCACCCAGCAAACAGACACGGAGAAGGTAATGTGGTTTGTAGCCAAGTTTGCACTTTGTAAAGGACTCAATTTGGTTTATTAAAAGATACACCAAACCCAATAGAAAATAATTCCAGAAGATTGCTTTAACCACAGCGATAGAATTTCCTGTCATAGGATTCACTGACTTCTTTGTGACACTGATCCATATCCCTATTAATAACATCATTGTGGGTGGCTGAGTTTGCTCATCATGGAGACTAGTGAACAAATGAGGATGTGACAAGCTCATGAAGTTAAAAGTTACTTTGTGTTTTTCTTTCCTTTCCTCTTCCTATGAGGTTTTCTATCTAAATTAAAAGTTTCAAAAATAAATATTTTTTTTCTAAAACAGATTAAAAAAACAAAAGACACAATATGAACCATTTACCAGCTAGGAAGAGACACCTCAGGAGGATCTGACCATCCTGGCATCTGAATCTCACACTTCCAGCCCCAGAACTATGAGAAAATAATCTGCAGTTATTTAAGCCACTTATTTGACAGTGTTTTGTTACAGTTATCCAAGATGACACAAGTGTCAAGATTCTTCTTGAATTCTCTCAATAGTGAGAGGTCTTTTCTTCATAGGGCAGACACTTTACTTGCGGACATGTCTAATAAGAATCTTTATAGTATCATTTAATAAATCTTGGGCTATCTACGTGGGGGGAGTTGTACACAGTGTGTAATGAAGGCAAGATGACCCTGGTGCTGCCCCCACAATGTATGGCTTTCCTAAGAGTCACAAATATGCACACAAAAAGCCAACCACAGTTAAAAGAGAAGTACTGACTGCAGTGAATGTGGAGGAGGTGAATCTGAGGAGAAAGGAGGGGCAAAGTTTAAGGAAAACTTTACATTTGACAAGTGTCTTCAAACAAAACACACTAATTTTTTTTTTTTTTTGGGTTTTTCGAGACAGGGTTTCTCTGTATAACAGCTCTGGCTGTCCTGGACTCGCTTTTGTAGACCAGGCTGGCCTCGAACTCACAGAGATCTGCCTACCTCTGCCTCCCAAGTGCTGGGATTAAAGGCATGCGCCACCAACGCCCGGCAAAACACACTAATTTGTCTTAGATAAATCAGACGGTAAGTTCAGAATGTAAGTTCAGCTGGCTGTGTGAATGAACGCAGCCCTTGTTCATTCAGCCCTAATCCAGCCTACAAGCAGCACAAGAGCTGTCTGAGTGGAGGAGGGGAACTCATAGGCCTTTTAATAGGTGCTAAGAAATCTGGCTCCCCTTTCACCTCTCTGTCCCCAGATAGGTTTCTCTGTGTAACAAGCCCTGGCTGTTCTGGACTCGATTTGTAGACCAGGCTGGCCTTGAACTCATGGAGACCTGCCTGCCTCTACCTCCTGAGTGCTAGGGTTAAAAGCGTGCACCACCATGCCCATCGACATCTGGCTCTTATCCCAAGAGAAGGGAAAGCCACTGCAAGCCTCTTAAAAGGGTATTCATGTGACTGGGATTGACTTGTAGAGAGCTCTTGTAAGAGCCAAGAAGCTTGGAAAGTGAAGGCAGGTAGACCAAGAGTGCAGAAAACTAGAGAGGGACTGAATAACAGACAAAACTATTCTAAAACAGTAATTACTTGTTTGAATGCATTCTGGAATTTTCTATTTCATTTTACTAAGAAGCACAATTAGTTCACTTTATTTCATGACCCACTAATTGGCCTGCTTAAGCACCACTCTAAGATTCACTGGGAATCTTACTACATCTAAAGGAGACTATTTAGCACAAAGGAGAGGGGCTGCCATGAAGAGCAGGTGTAGAGGAAAGGGAAAAGCAAGCCAGGGGAGGAGGAAGATGGAGTTCAGCTCAGGCGAAGGGAATCTGAAATTACTGATAAAAGATCTAGATGTAAATGTTCAGCATGTCAATGGTTTTATTTCCTCAAATGAGGGGATGAGATGAGAGACGTGCCCAAGCTTTACAAATACATGGCTTGGGCTGAGCCCAGAGCATTTTTATCTAACTCTCCTTAGCCTAGGCCTGGAAGCTTCTAACCTCCGCACAATCTAATCTTCTGCGAGCCCTGACCTTGAAGGCTTCACTTTCCAGTCTCTGTCAGCTAGAATGTTTTCAACCTTTGAGACTTACTGCTGAATAAACCTACTCTTTCTAGTCCTTTCTGTACTCTGGCTGGCTGGTTCAACTAAGCTGTTCTGGCTCAAAACTCCTCTCCGAAGCTGATGACTGATTCAAATTGACTTCTTTCTTCTTCTCACTGAGTTGCTGTGCCTGGAAAAACTGCCCCCGAACTCTATGAGGTAAGCTGCACTCAACTGTACTATACTCCTAAACTCTACTGAACTGTCTCCATGAACTTCTCCCATCTCTCTGTGCTGCTCTTCAGTAGCTTCTCATTCTTGTCTATTCTCCTGAGTGCCGGGTGTATCCTGTCTGACTCATTCTGTCAAATCTTTCTCTAATTCGTCACTTTGTCTGCCCTTCAATTAGACGTTATTATTTAGGATTAAAAGTGTGTATTAAATTCTAGCCAGAGGGATTAAAGGTGTGTTGTGTCTCTATTCCACCCAGAAGGATAAAGGGTATGCATTCCAGCCAGAGTGGTCATGTTGCTGGATTAAAATCCTTATACACAGCAAGCTGCAATTAACATAGAAATTACATAGGAGTTATTGTCACACATCTGGACACTAATTATTGGATTTATGCTTATGATATGAATTAATGTAGTGCTCATTTTAAACTTGTTATGCTGTCTTTTCATATTAAAATTTTAACAGATTAGTTAAACAGATTTTTCTTCTGTGGACTTACAATGTTTGTGTCTTTTGCCTTTCCTACTACAAAATAAAAGCAATTTGTCCACAGCTACCAAGTTTAAAATGTGCTGAATTGTCCCAGCTTGCTGAGAGAGGCTTTAAAACAGCAACCCTGAAGGGAAACCTTTGTTTACAATTAGCACCCTTCTCCAACAAGTTTGGATCCTTACCTTTTTGGAGGCTTCCTCCATTTCTGTGGCAGTTTTTATCAGAATCTGTTTCTATCTCTGCAGTAGCCTGCATAGTTCAAAGACGTACATTCTAGAAAAGATGTAACATTGAACTATTAGTATAGTATTGAACTATTGGCACAGTTATAAAACTTAGAAGTAAGCAAAGCAGCAGTTATAATCACAGATTCTAATAAACGTTAAAACACTGAGTAACCCCCACCCCTCCTTTTTTAAAAAACATGGTCTTCTGTACTTCAAATTGGCCTCAAATTCACTATGTAGCCTAGGATGACTTTGAATCCTTGACCCTCTGTCTTCCAAGTACTGAAACTATAGGTATATGTCATCAGATCTGACGTACGAGGTATTGTGGATGAAATCCAGGACTTTTGCAAACACTATCAACTAAGGTACATTTCTAGCCTTTTTGAATAACTGTTTTTAAAGAATGAATCTTCAGCTATATAAAAAACTCGACACATAACATTCTTTTACATTTCTATAGTATATGAAATATAAAACCAGGTATCTTGGTCACTGTTCTATTGCTGTGAAGAGACACCATGATCAAGGTAACCCTTATAAAAGAAAACATTTCATTGGGACTGGCTTACAGTTTCAGAGGTTTAGTCCACTCCACTATCATCACAGAGGTGAGCATGACAGGCATACATGGTTCTGGAGAAGGAGCTGAGAGTCCTATATCCTGATCCACACAGGCAGCAGGAAGAGAGAGAGTCTGGGCCTGGCATGGGCTTTTGAAACTCAAAGCCCATCTCGAGAAATACACTTCCTCAAAAGGCCACACTTTGTAATCCTACCAAAGAGTTCTACTCCCTGGTTCGTAAATATTAAACATATGAGCCTATGAGGGCCATTCTTATTCAACCACTATGGCAGATCATCAAGATGTCACAATAATCTTGAAGACTAAGGTGAGTCTGTTGTCAAATCTAGATAGAAAATGCTTCTTAAACAATATGTATAGTTATGAAATACAAGGAGTTGAGAAGGAGAATAGCATGTTTGTTGCAACCTGAGGATCTGCGTTCAGGTCCCAGCATCCATGAGCATCCCCAGCCACTCTGGTCTGTATGGAGCTTCTTTTTATCATGTGTTGCAAGTAATAAAGCTAATTTTTAAGATCCCCTTCTTCCCAAAAACTAAAAACAAAACTCTTTTTTGTCTTGTTTGGTATGTTTTCATTGTTTTTCAATTTTTCTTTTTTACCCAAAGCAGGATAGGTAGGGTATCTATTGAGGTATCTATTAAAATAATTGTAAGACTGCCTAAGGCAGTGGTCTACTGCAAACTTCATTTGCATATAATGAAAAAAAAAAAACCAGGAGATGGAGATGGGTTTAAAAAACTAAAAAGTAGCTGGGCAGTTACAACAGTGTACACCTTTAAGCCCAGCATTCAGGAAGCAGAGGCCAGCCTGGTCTACAAAAGTGAGTTCCAGGACAGCCAGAGCTACAAAGAGAAACCCTGTCTCAAAAAATAAAACAACAATGAGGAATCCAAGATGGTGGCAGATGACAAGGACACAATTTGAGCACAGGGAAAATAACTACAACATTGCAGAAATATAAACAAGCTGAGCAACAACCTGAAAAGCGTGAACCCACAGGGATTCACCCAGTGAACTCAGGGATTAGTGGGGGTCCCAGGGCAAGACCCCTGGGAGACAGTCTCAAGGTCCAAAGCAGAGGCCAGCAGTGCAGGGCACAGTCTCAGGGCCCAAAGCCGAGGTCAGAGGTGCAGGACACAGACTTGGAGCCCAAAGTGGAGGCCAGTGGCGTGGGGCAGAGGTCCAGGGTACAGGCCTGGGGCCCAGAGCAGAGGCCAGTGCAGAACAAAGGCTGGAGAGGACCATGCCCCAGGGGCAGGAAAAAGCCAGGCAAATACTTAAGGAATAGTTCCAAACCTCAGACAGGGATACTCACCAGCCTCTGGAGCACCCAGCTTCCATGCTGGCATTCCATACAGGAGAATGGCAGGTTCATCAAGATTCATCTCCAGCGGAGTGGCTGACAGGGAGGCCCAAGCATATCTGGGCTTACCCAGAAAGGTGTTGGACATAAAGGTCCCTCTCTCTACTGGATATACAATCACTTGGAAGAACATTGCGCTCAGACAGGGCAGAGGGCGGCTCTTCCTGCACTGGTACAGTCTCCCAAAGGTCTGATCACTGCAGGGTCTTAGAAGGTAGCCCCAACTGCCAGATAGAGGTACCTCCCGGCTACTTGAGCACCCAATATTCACACCATCACTGCAACACCCTAAAGAGGACCAGCAGTGCCACTGAAATGGTCCAGAAGACATCAGGAACAATCAGCTTAGGGCAACCAGATGGCTAAAGGTCGGCGAAAGAACAAAACTGACAAAAATCAGGGAAATATGACTCCAAAAAAATTCAGCGAGGTTAACACAGCAAGCCCTGAACATCCCACAACAGCTGAAACACATGAAAATGATGATAAATCTATACTTAGGCGAATGGATAGAGTCCTTTCAAGAAGAAATTAAATCACTGAAAAACTACAAAGAATCCTCAATTTTACAAATAAAAGCAATGGAGAACACCATCAGAGACCTCCAAGCCAACGTGCAGCCCCACATGAACAGGAAAGAGACAAGGCAATGAAAGATTTGAAGACAAAGACAAGCAAATTGGAACAGGAAATACATATAAAACAAAATTGTTCAAGACTTGACACTGGAAGTAGAAGCAATAAAGAAAACACAATCCGAGATAATCCTGGAGGTGGAAAATCAAGTTTACAAGAAATGCAAGACAGAATCTCAGGTGTGGAAGATTCAATTGAAGAAATCAGTACAACCACCAAAGAAAATGAGAAATCTAAAAAAGATTTCACCCATAACACCCAAGAAATCAAGGACTCAATGAAAAGACAGAACCTAAGAATTATAGGCATACAGGAAAGAGAAGACTCCTGACTCCCAACGTCCAGGAAACATCTTCAACAAAATCATAGAAGAAAACTTCCCAAACCTAAAGAAAAAGATCCCAATAAAATTCCAAGAGGCATACAGAACACCAAAAGATTAGATCAGAAAAGAAACTCCTCTCGCCACATAATAATTGAAACTCCAAATGTACAGAACAAAGAAAGAATATTAAAAGCTGAAAGAGAAAAAGGTCAAGTAACATATAATGGCAGACCCATCAGAATTACACCTGACTTCTCCTCAGAAACTTTAAAAGCCAGAAGGGCCTGGGCAGACGTACTACATGCCCCGAGAGAACATAGGTGCCCAGCCAGACTACTATAACCAGCAAAACTCTCTATCAACACAGATGGAGAAAACAAGATATTCCACAACAAAACCAAATTTAAACAGTATCTACCCACAAATCTAGCCCTACAGAAAATTCTAGAAGGAAAACTCCAACCCAGAGAAAATAACTACACCCAAGAAAACAGGGGAAGCAAAAAACTCCACTGCAGCTAAACCAAATGAATCACACAACCATCACCTACACCAAAATAACAGGAAATAACAACCTTTGGTAATTAATATCCATCAACATCAATGGACTCAACTCCCCAATAAAAAAAACACAGGTGTAAGACTGTAAAAATTAATGAATACATGGCCCTCTCCTCTGTGGTGAGACCCTGACCTCACTCCTTCTGGAAACCTTCCACAGAACTCAGTCCTTGAAAATAACAAAGCTTGCATAGCTGGCCAGTTTGTTCAGACTCCTCTCGGGTCCCTTGTCTACACTCCCCACTTGCATCACCACCTAACTTAACATACTCTTTGTTCCTTTATCACCACCTGTGGCTGTTGCCTGGTGGGCTAAAAAAAAGCTACTCCTTGGTGCCCCACCTTTTTGTAGCCGCTTGTGTATTTAAAGGGCCAGAGAACTGTTTTACTGGGTTCATTCCTCTATGGGGGAGTCGAACCCTGGTACGTCAGTTTAATAAACCTCTTGTCTATTACAGCGAATCAGGGGGCATTGGTGGTCTCTGGGCGTCAGGATTCGGGGAGCCCCTCTCGTGTTCAACATTTGGTGCATTGGCCGGGAAGTGCCTGAACGCCCCCAGACCCCAAGACTCCAGGATTCGGAGGTATACATACTCAAGCAACTCTGTTTGTCTATCTGTCTGTTCTAAACAACTCTGTTTGTCTATCTGTCTGTTCTGTGCGAGTCGCCGTCTGTAGCTGGCAGTACCAGCACCTGTAGTTGGTAGCTCCGACATTGGAGGGAACCTCGTAAGAGGCTCCCGCCGTCTGTAGCTGGCAGTGCCAGCACCTGTAGTCGGTAGCTCCGACATTTGGGGGAAACCTCGTAAGAGGTTCCCGTCTGTTTCTGAAGGCGATTTCGCAACTTAAGTCAGGATTGTTTATGTTCTGTGTCGTTCAGTCTCCCAACTATTCCCCTTTCTCTGACAATCTGGCGATGGGACAGAGGCTAACGACTCCTTTGTCTTTGACTCTGAGCCACTGGACTGAAGTAAAAAATAGAGCACATGACCTGTCAGTCGTAATTTAAAAAAGTAGATGGCGAACTCTTTGTGCCTCAGAATGACCTACATTTCAGGTTGGGTGGCCACCCGAAGGATCTTTTTCATTAGACAAAGTTAGACAGGTTAGGTCTAAAATTTTTAATCCAGGACCCCACGGGCACCCAGATCAAGTGCCTTATGTCTTGGTGTGGGAGGCTCTGCTGGTCTCCCCTCCTCCGTAGGTTAGGCCTTTTGCTTCTTTTACAGGTCAATCTCCTGTCTCCTGACCCAGCTACAGAACCAACTCCTTCAGACTCCCCTTTGGAGGTCCTCGCTCTGAAGCAGGCTCCAGCAGAGAAAGAGCCCATCCGAACTACGGGCTCCCCAAAGAAATACAAAGAGATTTACCCCGACACCCAAACGGAGGAGCTACTCCTCCTAGACCCGCCCCCGCAGCTTCCCTCTGCTCCGCGCACTCCGCTGCACCTTCCCCAAGGGAATCCTTGCGTGGAGTCGGGGCAGGGGGGGCCTGTTACAGGGACCAGAAGTTGGCGGGCTCCTACCCCAGACTCCACTGCACTCTCGCTCAGGGAATATGGTCTGCCTGACAACCAAGGGAACCGGCTGCTTCAGTATTGGCCGTTCTCCTCAGCAGATCTGTATAACTGGAAAACTCATAATCCCTCTTTCTCTGAGAACCTGCAGGCTTTGACTTCCCTGATAGAGTCCCTTGTCTTTTCGCACCAGCCTACATGGGATGATTGCCAGCAGCTCCTACAAAGTCTCCTTACCGTGGAGTAGAGACAGCGGGTGCTTCTTGAAGCCAGGAAAAATGTGCCTGGTGCAGATGGACAACCGACTCAACTGCCCAGCGAGATTGATGCAAACTTTCCTTTAAATAGACCAGACTGGAACTTCAATATGCCTGAAGGTAGAGAGCACCTGAAGGTTTACTGTCAGGCTCTAATGGCGGGTCTCCGAGGAGCAGCTAGACACCCCACCAATTTCGCTAAGGTAAGAGAAGTGACTCAGGGACCAACTGAGTCGCCGACGGTGTTTCTAGACCAATCAATCGATGGAAGCTTTTTGGAGATTCACTCCATATGAACCTACCTCTGAGGAACATAAGGCTATGGTAGCCATGGCCTTTATAGATCAGTCAGCTCTAGATATTAGAAAAAAGCTACAGAGGCTGGAGAGCCTACAGGGATTCTCGCTCCAGGACTTGGTTAGAGAAGCAGATAAGGTGTTCAAAAAGAGAGACAGAGGAAGAAAAAGAAGAGAGAAGACATAGGGAACAGGATGAATGAGATTTAAAAAGAGAAAAAAGACAGGAAAGAAATTTGAGTAAAATTCTGGCCACTATAGTAAGTGAAAGGGACCAGAGAGACAGGCGAGGTCAGAAAGATGAGGGAAAGGGCAAGAGGCAAACGTTAGACAAGGACCAATGTGCCTACTGCAAAGAGAAAGGACATTGGCACAAGGATTGCCCAAAGAAGAAGAGGGGAGGACCGCCCAGAGGAAAAATTCTGGCCTTAGATGAAGAAGAGTAGGGGAGTCGGGGCTCAGATCC
Organism: Lophiomys imhausi; assembly: GCA_907164525.1. Taxonomy (NCBI): domain Eukaryota; kingdom Metazoa; phylum Chordata; class Mammalia; order Rodentia; family Muridae; genus Lophiomys; species Lophiomys imhausi. The sequence continues at coordinate 14,334,819 of CAJQZJ010013540.1, read as the reverse complement.
CCTCCCCGAGCCCAGGGTAACTCTCAATGTGGAGGGGAAACCCGTCCAGTTTCTGGTCGACACCGGGGCTCAGCATTCAGTCCTCCTCCGAACAGAAGGACCACTATCCACTAAGAGGTCCTGGGTGCAGGGAGCCACAGGGAATAAACAATACCCATGGACTACCCGAAGAACAGTAGATTTGGGCATGGGCCAGGTATCCCACTCGTTCCTCGTGATTCCTGAGTGCCCCTATCCACTCCTGGGCCATGACTTGCTCTCTAAGGTGGGAGCCCAAATTCATTTCCAAACAGAAGGACCATCAGTGACTGACAGAGAGGGGAGGCTGCTTCAGGTCCTCACTATGAGGCTGGAAGATGAACATAGGCTGTTCGAAAATCCCCCTCCTCAAACAGCTGATATACAGGAATGGATGGAAAAGGTTCCCGCAGCCTAGGCCGAACTTACTGGCATAGGAATGGCCAAACACCAAAGCTACCTCCCCCCCCATTTCGGTCCGCCAGTACCCCATGAGCAAAGAGGCCAGAGATGGCATCCGCCCACACATACAGCAGCTCTTCGAGCTCGGGATCCTTGTTAAATGTCAGTCAGCATGGAACACCCCTCTGCTCCCAGTTCAGAAGCCTGGGACCAATGATTATAGACCAGTCCAGGACTTAAGGGAAGTTAACAAAAGGGTTGCTGACCTTCACCCTACAGTGCCCAACCCTTACAACCTCCTTAGTACCCTCCCCCCCCCCCAGCGAACATGGTATACAGTACTGGATAGACTTAAAAGATGCCTTTTTCTGCTTACGGCTTAGCCCTTATAGCCAGCCTATATTTGCCTTTGAATGGAGAGACCCAGCCTCAGGATTATCTGGACAACTAACTTGGACACGCCTGCCACAGGGATTCAAGAACTCTCCCACCATCTTCGACGAGGCACTTCACCAAGATCTAGCCCATTTCAGGGCCTCCAACCCCCAGGTAACATTACTTCAATATGTTGATGACATTCTCATAGCAGCGGAGACCAAAGAAGACTGCCTCCTGGGAACTAAAAACCTGCTGACTGAGCTCGATCCCTGGGATACCGGGCCTCAGCCAAAAAGGCCCAAATTTGTCAACAACAGGTCAGTTACTTGGGATATCTAAACAAAAATGGAAGGAGATGGCTGTCAGACGCTAGAAAAAACACTGTGGCTCAGATACCCACCCCCAGGACTCCCCGACAAGTCAGAGAATTCTTGGGAACTGCTGGCTTTTGTCGGCTATGGATCCCAGGGTTCGCAGAACTGGCCGCCCCTCTGTATCCACTCACGAAGGAGAGTGCATCTTTCTTTTGGGGCGAGAAAGAGCAGGAGGCCTTTGACAGAATTAAACGGGCCCTGCTATCGGCCCCAGCCTTAGGACTGCCTGATGTGACTAAGCCATTCCATCTGTATGTAGCTGAAAATAAGGGATAGCTAAAGGAGTCCTGACTCAGAGACTGGGCCCATGGAATCGGCCCATGGCATATCTATCAAAAAAATTAGACTCTGTGGCAGCAGGATGGCCCAGTTGCCTACGGATAGTGGCTGCTGTGGCGGCTTTAGTTAGAGATGCTGACAAGTTGACTTTGAGCAAAACCTTACAATCACGCCCCCCATGCCCTAGAAAGCATAGTGCGCCAGCCTCCTGAGAGGTGGATGACAAATGCCAGGATGACTCACTATCAGTCACTCCTCCTGAATTCAGACCGCTGCTATGGGGCTTAACCCAGCCACCCTATTCCCCGACCCTGACTTAAAAGGATCAGCTATCATCCATGATTGCCGGGAAGTGCTTGCGGAGGCTCACAGTACTCGCACAGATCTCACTGACCTCACAAGTCGCTCCCCGATGCTGAAGCCACTTGGTACACAGATGGGAGCAGCTTTCTTGAAGAAGGTAAGCGCCGGGCAGGGGCAGAGGTGGTAGATGGAAAACGGGTCATTTGGGCTGCAGCTCTTCCCCAAGGGACTTCAGCACAGCGAGCTGAACTGATTGCCCTCACAAAAGCTCTTGAAATGGCAAAATAAACAAAGATAAATATCTACACAGATAGTAGATATGCTTTTGCTACTGCTCATGTACACAGGGCCATTTATCAACAAAGAGGGCTCCTCACTTCAGCTGGAAAGGACATTAAAAATAAACAAGAGATCCTGGCTCTACTAGCTGCCCTCATGCTGCCAACTAAAGTAAGCATCATCCACTGTCCGGGTCATCAAAAGGACGGGTCCCCTATAGCGGAGGGAAATAATATGGCAGATCGGGTTGCCCGAGAAGCAGCCTTGGGAGATGCTATACTTGAAATTACTTGCCGTAGACCCTAATGAAACAGAATCCCCACCACAACTTCAAAACAGTAAGCAGACTATGAGCCCAAAAGAGGCAGAAGAGATGTTAAAACAGATGCACCGGTGGACTCACCTAGGAACAAAAAAATTAATTACTCTGATTAACAAAACTAGCTGGGCAGTGGTGGCGCACGCCTTTAATCCCAGCACTTGGGAGGCAGAGGCAGGTGGATCTTTGCAAGTTCGAGGCCAGCCTGGTCTACAAAGTAAGTCCAGGACAGCCAGGGCTACACAGAGAAACCCTGTCTCGAAAAAACCAAAAAAAAAACAAAAAACAAAAAACAAAAACCAAAAAAAAAAACAAAACAAAACTAACTATGAGATTCCAGGACTTCACAAGATAGCAGAGAATGTTGTCCAAGCCTGTATACTATGCCAGAAGGTCAATCCCAGTTGGGTCAAGACAAAATCCGGTAAGAGACTGTGTGGAGACAGGCCGGGGGCCTACTGGGAAGTTAATTTCACTGAGGTATGTACTGCCAGGTATGGCAACAAATATCTGTTAGTCTTCATTGATACATTTTCAGGGTGGGTAGAAGCCTTCCCCACCAAAAATGAAACCGCCTGTACAGTGGCTAAAAAAATCCTAGAAGAAATATTTCCCCACTTCGGGGTCCCTAAGGCACTAGGGTCAGACAACGGGCCAGCCTTTACTGCCCAGATAAGTCAGGAAGTGGCCAGGTATTTGGGGACTGATTGGAAGTTACATTGCACATATAGACCCCAAAGCTCAGGCCAGGTAGAAAGAATGAATAGAACTCTAAAAGAGACCTTGGCTAAATTGTCCTTAGAAACTGACGGTACAGACTGGACGGTGCTTCTCCCTTTGGCCTTGTTCCGTGTAAGGAACACCCCCTCTTGTTTCCATCTTACTCAGTTTGAGATTTTGTATGGTGCTCCCCCACCCTTGCTTACCTTTGAGAGAAATATTGACCCTAGCTGTTGTCATAATAATGATTTATATGCCAGATTAAAGGGACTCCAACTGGTCCAGAAGGAGGTGTGGACGCAGCTCCCTGACGCCTATCGACCAGGCACTCCAGAGACCGCTCATCCATTCCAGGTCGGGGATTTTGTCTACGTTTGTCGACATAGCTCACAGAATCTGGAGCATAGGTGGAAAGGGCCGTATGTCATCCTGCTAACCACCCCTACTGCTGTCAAGGTTGACGGAATCTCAGCTTGGATCCACGCCTCCCACGTAAAGAAGGCACCGAAAGCCAGGCGGTGGTGGCGCACGCCTTTAATCCCAGCACTTGGGAGGCAGAGGCAGGCGGATCTCTGTGAGTTCAAGGCCAGCCTGGTCTACAAAGTGAGTCTAGGACAGCCAGAGCTGTTATACAGAGAAACCTTGTCTCGAAAAACCAAAAAAAAAAAAAAAAGAAGGCACCGAAAGCCTCAGCAGAATGGCGAGTTCACCGCACTTCCAACCCTCTCAAGCTTAAGCTCCAACGATCCTTGGACTCTTAACTTTTTGCTCACCCAACTGACTGTGAGTTTCCCCAGCCCATATGTGCCTAAACGCCTCACTTGGCAGGTCTTGTCTCAAACAGGAGATGTGGTGTGGTCTAATTCCACCCTAGCTTCCCCCTGGACATGGTGGCCAGAATTGCATCCTGATTTGTGCCAACTGGCTGCAGGGCTAGACTACTGGGACATCCTTGATTATTACCCGACAGGGGGAAAGGACCCATCAAAAAAGGGGTTGCCTGAATGTGATAAAAAAACCAACCTGCTCACATAAGCCATGTTCTGGGAGTGGGCTGAGAGGTAGAGGCTTTGGTTGCAAACACCCCCAATTACGCAATGAACTAAGAAAAATCCCTATTTATGTATGCCCCAGGAATAACTCTAGAGAAAAAAGCCGCACATGTGGGGGGACTGAAACCTTCTATTGTGGTGCCTGGGGCTGTGAGACAACAGGGGATACTTACTGGCTAAACTCAAAGAGTGACCTAATACAGGAGAGTCGGGGTCATGAATATAAACAACCAGGGCTAAGTCAACACACCTGTACTAGGCCTCTCGGAGGTACTACTTTTGTCCAATATGGGGTCTCCATCCAGGTAGAACCTAAGCAAGGAGACTGGAAAGGAGCAGGCCCATGTCTGGATTTTACTTGTAACCCCCTCATCTTCCGGTTCACAGAGGCAGGGAAAAAACTTAACACTCAATGGATAAGAGGAATAACATGGGGCCTAAGATTATATGTCACTGGATATGATGATGGAGTGATTTTCACTATAAGACTAAAAATTGAATCCCCGTCGCCCACCGTCATTGGGCCTAACTCAGTCCTTAACCAAGGGGTTTTGGCTCCAAGAGTGGTCATTCGAACCTCAGAAAGTCAACAATGGTCAAGAATACTGACACCTGTCCCCTCTCTTCATCCCTTGACCTATCCACCCAAACGAGAATGCTAAAATTAATCACAGGTGCTTACCAAGTTCTCAATGCCACTAACCCAGGGGCAACTGAGTCTTGCTGGCTTTGCTACACTGCCCCGCCACCTTATTATGAAGCAGTTGGGGTGGATGCTGAGGTAAACACCACTCCCTCCTCCGAACAATGTAGATGGAAACAAGATGGGGGAGCCAAGATAACCCTTTCCTCAGTGTCAGGAAAAGGAGTCTGTGTAGGCACTCCATCCCCCTCCCAACAACACCATTGCAATAGAACTGAACGTGTCACCGACTCCTACTCCTCTGGATACCTCATCCCGCCTAACGATGGATGGTGGATGTGCAGTACAGGGCTTGCCCCATGTGTGTCTGTAGCTGTGTTGAACACAACTAACGAGTTCTGTGTATTGGTACAACTATTTCCCAGGCTAATTTACCACCCAGACTCTTCCTTTCTAGATGCCTATGGGGGGGGGGGCTATAAAGCTAAAAGAGAACCTGTGACAATGACTTTAGCTGTACTATTGGGTATAGGGGTGGCAACCGGAGTGGGAACAGGTGCAGCGGCTTTGGCACAGCAGCTGAGATACTACGCTAGCTTACGCCAGGAAATAGATACTGACCTACAAGTACTGGAAGATTCCATTTCAAAGTTAAAAGAATCCTTATCTTCACTGTCTGAGGTGGTCATGCAGAACCGGAGAGGGTTAGATCTTCTATTTCTAAAAGAAGGGGGGTTATGTGCAGCTCTAAAGGAAGAATGTTGTTTCTATATAGATCATTCTGGAGTCACTACTGACTCTATGAATAAGCTAAGGGAAAGGATAGCCGCTAGACAAAAAGAAAGACAAAGTTCCCAGGGATGGTTTGAGTCATGGTTTAATAAAGCCCCATGGTTTGCAACTTTAATATCTACACTGATGGGACCCCTCGTTATCCTTTTCCTCCTGTTCACCCTAGGGCCTTGCATACTAAGCTGACTAGTTTCCTTTGTTAGAGAACGGATCAGCGTTGTTCAAGTGCTAATGTTAAGGCAACAATATGACGAGATCCCACTTAAAGAATCAGGCCCCTGATTCCAAGATTGAAATCACTCACTTGAAGAAGAGGGGAATGTAAGACTGTAAAAATTAATGAATACATGGCCCTCTCCTCTGTGGTGAGACCCTGACCTCACTCCTTCTGGAAACCTTCCACAGAACTCAGTCCTTGAAAATAACAAAGCTTGCATAGCTGGCTGGTTTGTTCAGACTCCCCTCGGGTCCCTTGTCTACACTCCCCACTTGCGTCACCACCTAACTTAACATACTCTTTGTTCCTTTATCACCACCTGTGGCTGTTGCCTGGTGGGCTAAAAAAAAGCTACTCCTTGGTGCCCCACCTTTTTGTAGCCGCTTGTGTATTTAAAGGGCCAGAGAACTGTTTTACCGGGTTCATTCCTCTACGGGGGAGTCGAACCCTGGTGCATCAGTTTAATAAACCTCTTGTCTATTACAGCGAATGGGGGCATTGGTGGTCTCTGGGCGTCAGGATTCGGGGAGCCCCTCACGGGTTCAACACAGGCTTACAGAATAGATCCGTAAACAAGACCCATTATTTTGCTTCAAGAAACGCATCTCGCTAACAAAGATAGTCGCTACCTCAGAATAAAGGGCTGGGAAAAGGTTTTCTAAGCAAATGGACCCAGGAAGCAAGCTGGAGTAGCCATCTTAATATCAAATAAAATAGACTTTCAACTGAAGTTAATCAAAAAAGATAGAGAAGGGCACTACATACTCGTTAAAGGAAATATTCATCAAGATGGCATCTCAATGTTGAATATCTATGCCCCAAATACAAGGGCACCTACATTTGTAAAAGAAACTCTTCTAAAGCTTAAACCATGCATCAACCCCCACACATTAGTAGTGGGAGACTTCAACACCCCACTCACAACAATGGACAGGTCATCAAGACAGAAACCAAACAGAGAAATAATGAGTCTAACAGAGATCATGAACCAAATGGACCTAACAGATATGTACAGAAGGTTTCACCCAAACACAAACAAATATACCTTCTTCTCAGCACTGCATGAGACTTTCTCCAAAATTGACTATATAGTCATCTGAGCAAGCCTCAACAGATACAAGAAAACTGAAATAACCCTTTCTATCAGACCTCCATGGAATAAAGCTGGACTTCAACAACAACAGAAATAACAGAAAGCCTACACATTCATGGAAACTGAACAACTCTCTACTGTATGACTACGGGGTCAGGGAAGAAATAAAGAAGGAAATCAAAGACTTCTTAAACTCCAATGAAAATGAAGGCACAACATACCCAAACCTATAGGACACAATGAAAGCAGTGCTACAAAGAAAGTTCATAGCACTAAGTGCCTTCAAAAAGAAAATCTTGACAGCTCACATTAGTGAATTAACAGCTGAACTGTAAGAACTGGAAAAAAAGAAGCAAACACTTCCAAGAGGAGCAGAAGGCAAGAAATCTAGGGCTGAAATCATCAACTTAGAAACAAAAAGAATAATACAAAGAATCAATGAAACCAAGAGTTGGTTCCTTGAGAAAATCAACAAAATAGACAAACCCTTAGCCAAATTAACGAAAAGGCAGAGGGAAAAAACCCAAATCAACAAAATCAGAAATGAAAAGGGAGAAATAACAGACATTGAGAAAATCCAGAGAATCTTTAGGTCCTACTTTAAAAATCTATATTCCACCAAATTTGAAAACCTAAGAGAAAGGGACAATTTTCTTGATAGATTCCACCTATCAAAGTTAAATCAAGATCAGGTTAACAGATTAAACAGCCCTATAACCCCTAAGGAAATAGAAACAGTCATTAAAATTTTCCCAACCAAAAAAAGCCCAGGGCCAGATGGTTTCAGCACAGAATTCTACCAGACCTTCAAAAAGAGCTAATACCAATACTCTTCAAACTCTTCCACAAAATAGAATCAGAAGGAACACTGCCAAACTCATTCTATGAGGCCACAGTCACCCTGATTCCTAAACCATACAAAGACCCAACAAAGAATGAGAACTTCAGAACAATTTCCCTCATGACCATAGATGCAAAAATACTTAATAAAGTACTAGCAAACCGAATCCAAGAACACATCAAAAGTATCATACA
>CAJQZJ010013540.1:14284808-14318824 GCA_907164525.1 Lophiomys imhausi | reverse complement strand
GTGTGTGTGTGTGTGTGTGTGTGTGTGTGTGTGTGTGTGTGTGTGTGGTGGGGGAACAACTATAGCCTACAGCTTGCCTGGGAGGGATTATGTTGACTATGTTAATTGAGCCAGGAAGACCCACCCCAAATGTGGGCCATCTCTGGGCAGGAATCCTGGGTTGCATAGAAAGGAGAAAGGGAGTACCAACACTCATTGCTCTCTGCTTGCTGACTGAACAGGCAATCTGACCAACTGCCTCTGGCTCCTGCTGCCATGACTGCCCTGCCATGAAGGACTGTGAACCCTCAAACTGTGAGACAAAACAACCCTTCTCTCGTAGGTTGCTTTTGTCAGGGCATTTTATCACAGCAATAGGAAAAGTAACTAAGACAGCAATCTCTTTTCTCGTTACAACAAGGAGGCCTGTGGGACACAGGGGTTGCAGGGAGGCAGCAGAGCCAGCGACTCTCTGATTCAGCAGCCAGAATCTTCCCACCATGGGCCACGGCTGCTCAGTGGGTTTCTGAAGTCATCTCTCAATGTGTGGGGACAAGCCAGTTACTGATGGAAATAAAAACCTGCCACAAGCCACTGATAGGCCACCCTGATCAGGTCTGGGAACACAGGAAAGGATTTGTGGTCATTTCAGATTTCTGACTCATGGGAAATAAAACAAGGTACACAGGTCTTACTGGGTAGGTCCTGGAAGGACCGAGGTCATTTGTTTGAAAGGACAGCCGTGGGAAAGAATCTGTAAAGATAATATTGAACTGCCCAAACTTGGCTCTCACTCTTGCAGGCTCCAAAATTTAAATGTCAAGAAAGTGATGCCAGGAGTGTTAGAGGGGGGAGTCACTAGCATGAACCTCCCAGAATCTAAAGAATCTAAGAAAGAGGTGTCAGCTCAAAGGTTGGAGCTATGAAGAGGACTTGTAGTGTCCAGCACTGGTCATGCTCTGGGTATACACACCATGGCAACCAAGGTGGTATCACTGGTTCCCAGTTGATCCATGGCTTCACTTTAGGTGAGTAAAAGCCAGGGTCATGAAAACGATGAATTAGCATGTGACTTATGACACTTGTCTGTCTGGTGCATGTTGCTGTGGGGTCTAGATGATTTGTTGGGCCCTTCCTGGGGTTAGAGAAAGAAGTAACAGATCTTATCTACTGCTTGATCCCTGACTTGTCATGAGCTGTTTGGTGGATATGGCTTCTGTGTGCCTTGGCACCTCCTACCTAGGGTATCTGCTCACCTCAGCATTGTTAAGGAACAGGAAAGCTGCTACATTTCCTGTTGGCATGGTGATGCCCTTCAAAATCTGAGAGAAGTGAACACACATACACTCTCAGCTGTTCCCCTAAGTAAAAGTTGACAGCATGCAATAACCAGGACGCTTCAAAAGCACGTGCGTTAGGGCAGCTCTAGTGAGCTCAGCAAACTGAGAGGACACTTGTATGTGACACCTATGCAGAGCAAAGAGAACCAAAACTCTCCAGGGTCTGTCTTGCAAAATGAGACACTAGCTCTAAGCCTAGGGGGAGGGTGCTTTTGAGTACTGCCCCACATCAGGGGGTAGGTCCTTCACCTTTTCCACTGGGGACTCACTGTGTTCAGAAACTGCATTTGAAAGAAGACAGATGCACACCATGTTAGAATTCCCACGATCCCACACTCTCCACAACCAGTGCCCTTCACAGTGAGCATGCGCATGGGATCTCTGTGAGGCTTTTAAAAGTTAAGGTGGGTTAGTGTCACAGGCTCACACTTCTAAAAGCCGGTACCTTCATCTCTTTCAATCCCTGCATGTATTTGCCTTCTACATCCTGAATCTGGTCCTTTAACTCATTAAGTTCCTGAGGGAAATGCACAAAAGGCAAATGATATCAAGGAGAGAACTGGGAGAGTTCACACACAAACACCCACATGCACACACACCTATGGCTTCCTTATGTCTGGGTCTGTCCCATTATTTAGGCAGTCAGAGGCACAGTTCCTTCTTTATTGTATTATGTGTTAAAGGAAAGCAAAAATAAGTTTCAATGTTATAAAGATTAAAATTTATAAGCCGGGCGGTGGTGGCGCACGCCTTTAATCCCAGCACTTGGGAGGCAGAGGCAGGCGGATCTCTGTGAGTTCGAGACCAGCCTGGTCTACAAAGCGAGTCCAGAACAGCCAGAGATACACAGAGAAACCCTGCCTTGAAAAACCAAAAAAAAAAAAAAAATTTATATAGATCGCTGGGCGTAGTAGTACATGCCTTTAATCCCAGCACTTGGGAGGCCAGCCTGGTCTACAAAGTGAATCCAGGATAGCCAGGGCTGATACACAGAGAAGCCCCGTCTCAAAACAACAAAACAAAAATTTATATAGTTCACATATTTTTATACACTTATAAAATTTGGGTGTATCTTGTATTGTTTTACAATTTTTTTTTAATGGGCAAAAAATAGGGGCTGGAGAGATGGCTCAGTGGTTAAAAGCACTTGCTGCTCTTACAGAGGACCCAGTTTCAGTAAAGTATTCACATGGCAACTCACAACCCTGTGCGACTGCTGTTCCAGGGGATCTGATTCTGGTCTTTGCGGGAGCCTGGTACGCATGCGGCATACAGGCATATATGACGGCAAAACACCCATACACATAAAATAATGAATAGTAAGTAAATCTTACAAACAACAACTACTGCAGGCAAGTAGGGTGCTTGGAGAGATGGCTCAGTGGTTCCGAGTGCCTGCTGCTCTCCCTGAGGACCCCAGCTTAATTCCCAGCATTCAAGTAGGTGGCTCTATTACCACCTGTAACTCCTTCAAGGGACCCCTCATACCCTCTTCTGGCCTCTACAGGCACCTTGCACACACGTGGCAGATCCACAGATCCACATATATATAAATAAAGTAGTAATAATGAACCTTAAACAACAACACCTAGCCAAAAGAATCTGACAATGGTTTAGCTCCCTGTCCTCCTACACCACAGACACCGTGAGCAGCCAGTGGGGGAGACCAGCACATCCCAGTTGCTGGGTTCCTGGTCTCCACCCTGCTTCTCTCCATGTGTCTGGTACCTGGGGAGAGTATCTGTCATGAGGTAGTCTCCTAGCAAACACCTGCCAGGCAAATGAATGGTATTCATGCCTCAGAGCAGAGTCTAAATAGGACTGCAGTAATCTCCACTTCCAGCTCATAGAGAAAAGAACAGCATTGGTTGCTGAGCATGTCAGGGTATAGTACATGACATTTTAGGGAGACAGACCAAAAAAACCCTATCCTGGCTTCATACTCATAAAACACAGCAGCTGCATCTTCAGGTCTAACACCAACAGCTGCTTCAGTCCCTTTTCTGTTCTCCTGGTGAATGCCATCTGGCTGTGTCACCACCAGTGGAGCTGGGTCCCCGTGAACCAGATCTGAGTACACTGAGGCTCTCTCACAAAATTAGCCAAATACAGCCCCTTCAGACCCCTCTGTCTTGCCCTGCTCGTGGAAGGACACAACATTCTGGGGACCTACCCTCCAATCCTTCCCTGTTGGGGACACAATCATACCAGTTACCTAATGGTACACACAGTACTAACAATTGGCAAACAGTGTTGGGCTGTGTGTATTTCCATATGTAGAGAAGGTTACCAAACACATGCCATCATCCTTTGGTGTCAAAGGTTTAACAGAGAATAATGTCTGTGTTGTAGTGGGAGAGAAAACACCGTTAAAATGCAGTGATGAAATCTACCAAAGGCATGCTACCATAAGAAGGGAGAGCAGGCAAGGGCAAAGATGCTAGACGGTGGGCACTTGCCGTGGTCCTGAACAAGGATATGAGGGCAGGTGACCAGAATTTTCCAGTGTCTAGAACCCTCCAGAAAGTGAAAAGCGAGTATCTGCATGTGTTAGCACATGGTGAGAGACAGCATGGCCTGTGGAGAACCGAGCACTGATGGCCACAGACGAGGACACGTGCTCCTCCCTGCTTGTGCATAGGCAGGTAAAGCCAGCTTCTCACAGGGTCCCACACTGAGCGGGTTCCAGTGTGTTAGGAGAGCGCCATGTTTTAAGGCAGGCAGAGGAGGTGGGACTGATCTCCAACCTCACCATTCTGTAAAACAAAGACTAATCTTCCAAGGGGGGGGTCTGTCAAGTCACAGGCCAGCACAGTGTCCTACCTTAATTTCCCTAATGGACGCCTCGGTGTCCATGGAGATGGAGGTATCTCCACTCCCTCTCCGAGAGGAAGTCCCGCCTAGAGAAGCCAGCGTGGCTGCAGACAAACTGGGCATGTTACGGGACCCCTGGAATGGGTGAAGATCAAATGTGATTAGGTAAAACCAAAATAACCAACACGTCTAGCATTTCAGAACCTTTTCTGTCAATTGTAGCTTCCACAGGCGATCGTGTGTGAGATATGTGCGTGTGTAGGTAACGGTGGAGAGGCCAAAGGAACCGTCTTCTATTATTCTACACTGAGTTCCCTTGAGACCAGATCTGTCACTGAGCCCCAAATTCACTGCTCTGTCTACACTAGATGGCCAGCTACAGTACTGGGGTTACAGGTACCTGTGAACACACCCAGCCTTCTACATGTGTACTGGGGATTCGAACTCAGGTCCTCATGTTTGTGCGGTAAGTGCTCTTACCCACTGAGCTGTCTCTCCAGCCCCAGAGTACCTTTTCTTTAACTCAGCTTCTACACTGGACTGCCTTCCATGGGCTTCTGGAAGATGCCTTGTGGGTGTCCAATTAGCCACGAGCAATTCCCCACCCCTCAGAATTCAATTCATGCTGGATTTGGGGGTATAACATCATGCTGTGTGGCCCTGTGGCCCATTTAGCAGTCTTAGTCATTCGCTTACTTTGTTAAACATCAAGGAACTGGGTTCCTGTCAGTCACACCCAGAATCATCTAGGTTAATAACTAACCTGAGGCAGAGGCTTACAGAAATCCCTTACCTTCTCAGCGAAGTCTTTGTCTGGTCTTTCTTCTACCTGTGGAGGAAATGGACAGTTGTCAAATCTTTCAAAGCACTGAATTGATCATATGATCCACATGATCATATTAAAGATTCATATTGGTCTGGATATGATGCTAAAACACACAAGCAAACAAACATAATTTGTGCTGTAATTTAAAAACTAAAAAGAGAAATGCTAGGACTCTGGCTTTCCCCATCTGTCCTGTGTGGATGTCTCCCTGAGGCCCTTCCTTTCCTCAGACAGAAGCCTCAGTGGGACACAGAGCAGTCTATGAGGCTGAGAGCAGTGTGCACTGGTGCTGAGCCCCAAGGGACACACCTGAATGGTGTCTTGGGGACGGACTGGTGAAAGGACTATTCCTTTCTTTGATCAACATCTAATATGAGACCAGGTTCCGCTCCTGGCCCTCTGGGTACATAGGTACAGTGCTGGATGGAACACTGTCAGCAGCCAGGCTTCCCTGTCAGTCCCAAGTTCAGAAGTTCTTAGCCTTGACCCCAAGAGCATTCACCAAAAATGTGAGTGACCTCACATCTCAGACTCACAGATCTGAGTGGCCTGGGGCATTGTGGACACCTGTGCAGGTTTATAATGGATGGTCCTAAAGCCACCATCTGGCTTTTAATGCTTGAGGTCACAGCTCTTAGACAATACAAGTTGCAAGAGAAAATGGTCACCATGCACAAGACATCCACCTCCAAGTCCATTTCTTTTCTGTGTGTCTTGAGTCTAACCAGGATATGGCAAGATCTCAGAGGCCCGGCTGCACAGACCCAGTGGACCCACAGCCAGCACTGCTGATGTGAGGGGTGCCCACCATATAGTGCACATTTCCAGATATGCAATTCACCCTGGCCTAACTGTACACTGTGGGGGTGCTGAGGCAGGCGCCAATTGAAGAGTTGAAGAGCCTTGCTCCATTTTCCTTGGGTGTGCATGCTTGTATGTATGTTCATGCCTGCAAGCACGTGTAGGCCAGAAAGTGACAGAAAGTGTCTTGTTCAGTAGTTCCCCACCTCATTGTTTGAGGCAGGGTCTCTCACTGATGCTGAGCTTGCTGATTCAGTGGCTGGACAGTAGGCCTAGGGGTCCTCTTGGGTCCACCTCCTCAGCAGGGGCCTTACAGGCATGAACCGCCATGCCTGGCTCTTTATATGGGTGCTGGGGATTGGAAAATTCCGGTCATCACTGCAAGCTCTTCACTGCCTCAGCCACTCTCCCCCGTGTTCTGAGTTGCCAGGATGATTTGGGCAGGAAATGAAATTCATTCTAGTTGGGAATAAATGTTTCTGAAATAGCATTCAAATGAAAAATTTGGATAGCTAAGGAGAAGTAATGTGGCTGGCACCCACTCTCCAACTGCTCTGGGCCTGAAGCTTCATTCCTTAGATGAGTTGGTCTGCAGGATGGGTATTAACGAGCCCAAAATAAACTATGGGTAATTCACCTAGAGACAAAATATACAGGTCCAGCTTTGCGGTACTGGGGATGGAACTTAGTACGTGGTGCATGTACCCCCGAGCCCCACCAGCCCTGAAAGTCCAGAGCAGCATAAGCCTGCTGGCTTTTCACTCCTGAGTTTTCTCCAGCATGTCAGCAATAAATATTGCATAGAAAAGATGAATGAAGCCCAGATAACCATATGGTCACTTCCAAAGATCTATGCCCACAAACCAAGAGGCTTTCACTAGTAAGTGGTACACACATTGCTTTTATAATTCACAAAACAACCAGTAAGAAAGAAAAAAAAATCCAAATCACAGCTTGGCCAGATGTGGTGGTGAATGCCTTTAATCCCAGCACGTGGGAGGCAGAGGCAGGTGTATTTCTGTGAGTTTGAAGTCAGCCTGGTCTATAAAGTGAGTTCCAGCCCATCCTGAGTTACATGACCTCAAAAAAAAAAAAACCAATAAAACACAAAAACATAGTTTGCTTTTTCCATAGTTAAAAAATTTAAGTCTTTACTCTAAAATATATAGTGAATGCAGAATATAAAAAACTGGGGAGGGGGCTAAGTGGAGACCATTCAGAGAAAAATTAAAAGCTGCTCTTTTAATACACATACATAAAATGTGCCCTTCAGCATGTTATGGTGTTTTCAGTGAAACAGGCAGCTGCTGGGCACCCATAGGCACCCATGGGTCCACATAGCTGCTGTCCTTGCTAGTTCCACTAGATGGCAGCCTGACCTGGTCTGTCTAAGGTCAGGTCTGCCTCAGGTCAGGCCCAGAAAGAAGCCTACAGGACAGCTGTACCTTTTCCATAAAGCCCCAGACACAAAGACAGGGGGAGATGAGTAAAGCAGATGCTCTGCTTTGCTCTGGTATCTAGCATGCCACCACACCTCTGAAAATAATATAAGGGGAGCAGTACACATCCAAGGGTGCTGCAGGCCCCAGTGTGAAGGCCACTGTGGAGACAAGGCCACCAGAGGTAGACACAGAAGACACAAGGCACAAGTCACTACATCTACAAACACTGGCCTTACCTTCACGGAGATGAATCTTGCGACCTACTGAGTTTTTTGTCTCTATCCCTCAGTACCCAACATTTCAGATTAAGGTCACACTAACAGGATTCTAAATGATGTGTGCAAGTCTTTTTTTCTTCACCATTGAGTGTATCAAAGACATTTCCCAAGATCTACTGGAGTCAGGTTTGGTGGCACATGCCTGTAATTCTAATACTGGAGAGGCTGAGGCAGGAGGAATTGAATCTGAGGCTACGCTGGGCTGCAGAGTAAGAACTTGTCTCAGTTTTGTTCCTCTGATTTTTTTTTCCTCAAAAAAAAAAAAAAAAAGTCCTTTCTAAGAAACTTCAGTGGAAGCCAACTCTTCCTTCGCTAAAAACAAGTCCTTTATGGGAGGACATTATCATGTGAGTCCCGTCCACACCACCTCAGCAGGTTTCTTATGATGATCACACCATGTAGTTTTTAAACATCGGTTTGCATGTCACCATCTGCTGGACCACTCGAAGATAAAGAGACCCAAGCAAGGGCTGGACCATAACCTAGCCTCATGGTCCCAACTCCCAGGCAGGCCACATCAGAGCCTGGAAAGCACACGGGGTCCCCAAAGCAATGCCATCGCAACAACTTTTTTAGAACAAGAGACACAGCAAACACTGCCCAGGGAACACCCATTTTGAGGGCCGGTTCCCTTCAAATGTCAGTGACTGTGGGGCTTGTCATTAGGGTAGGGGTTTTTGGTTTTATTATTTATTTAGGGTGTGTGTGCGTGGCATGACTATGTGTGGGGGGGTGTCAGAGGACAACTTGTGGGGATTGGTTCGCTCCTTCTCTGTGTGTCTTTGGGATCAGACTCAGCAAGTACCTTTGCCCACTGGCCCTAATTTTATTTCTGACACAAGAGTTTATGTAGCTGAGAGTAGCCTGGAATTCACTATGTTGTCCAAGAGAGCCTTAAAATCATGATCTGCCTTTCTCAGTCTCTCTAGTACTGGGATTACAGTCATGTCCCACCATACTTGGTGGATGGTTGGTTTTAAACCCACTCTCATACCCATAGGCACAGGCTTGCGCTCCACTGGACTCTGCCTTGCCTCTTTATGCAACGTAAGTCACAGGGGTCTTTGTTTTCAAATTCAAATGGGTAGACAGCTAGCTCAGCACTTTTCTATGAATACGCAATACAAATGGAGTCCTGGCTCCCCTTGAGACATCCCTGAAGGATGTTTCAGACCTGTGGAAGCTTCCTTGGATCCCAGTGGGCTGGGAAGCTTAGCCGAGCAGGATGCCCTAGGTGTCACCTGGTTCTGCTTGGGTGTGGTACAAGCCTAGATCCTCTAACCCCAGCTTTCACCTCTTTCCAAGCACCTGCCCTCACTGCTAACACAGTCGACGTTTATGTTGTTTGTTTGATGAGCATCTTCTGGCCCAGTCTGCGTATTCCAAGAAGGACAAGGGCAGGTCTGCATTGCCTAAAACTATAGACTCATGACAAGAACACTCTGGGTGCTCAGTTAATACTGCTGAGGTGTACTACAACCTCCTCAAGCAGAAGGTTCTGGACACAAAGGAGAGAAAATATGGCGTGTGTGTGTTTCCTACTTTTTTTCCTGTGGCTTTCCAATCAAAATCAACTTGGGGAGGAAAAGTTTTATTTGGTGTGCACGCTCCAGGACACAGTCTATCACCGAGGGAAGTCAGGACAGGAACCTGGAGGTAGGACCATGGCTAGCTTTCTTATAAAACCCAGGACTGTCTAGGGATGGTACTGCCCACAGTGAACAGCACCCTCACAGCAATTAAGAGAATCCCTTATAGATATGGGATTCTCAGACCAACATGATAAAGACAATCACTTAGTTGAGACCCCCTTTCCAGGTAATTCTAGGCTGTGCTGAGACTTAACACTGCTTAGGATGGAGAGGTGGAATGGAGGTGGGGACTGGGAGTTGTAGAAGGGTGGGAGGAGGGAGTGGGGCTAGAATGATGTAGAACACTGTCATCCGCATTCCAGCTGGTGCCTCTTGGCTCCCCTGAGAACTGTATTACTGGGAGCCCCAAGCTTTTAGTCTTGACCCTTGCAGAAGCCTATGGATGTGGAGGCGCACTCCTGTTCTTAAAGTGGAAGGGACGATCACTTCCTTTGTTCTGGTGACTTTTGCTCTTCAATTGCACCACCCTGCCCCCAACACGCAGTACTATCTGGCTTCCGGTCTGATACATGTGAGATGCAAAGCCTTGAGGGCTGCAGCTGACTTTTGTATTTTCTTCTCAAGGACATCCCTGTCCTTGGCCCCTAGTAAATACCTCTGGTAAAGTGCTAGGACAGGGGCATTTTCCAAGAGCCAATATGGACAGTAACAACTGTGTCCTGTCGTGGCTAGGGCCATGCAGAAACAAATTATGCCTTTCAAGGGCTGTCCCTTCCAGCTTCAGCCGAAGGCATTTATATGTCTGCCTGTACGTCACGAGTCAGGAGTGGGAGCTGTAGCATGTGAACCCCGTCTTATAACTCCGGCCTTGCTGCAAATCCTGCTGCATGGGTCTTCCGCAGAGGCCAGAATGGGAGGATCACTGTAGTCCTTGTTTGTCCTACAGGCAGATGGTGACAAAACCAGCACCCTGGTGTCTAAAGAGGCACAAAGAGAGAATGGAGCTACCCCTCTCTCTGGTTGCTTCCAAGATTCAGGTCTAGCATTAACATTTTGTTTTTCTGTGTCCTGGGGCTGTGGGTGGGTGTGATTTGGGCTGGCTGTCAAGGAAAGTATCAGTGAGCGTGTAGGGCCTTGCTGGTGGGAAGAAACCCAGAAGATTCTGTTTAGACTTGTGGGTCTTCTTGCCTGAGAGGGAGGAGTAGGTCAGGGCCAGGGCCCTGGGAGAGGGACCTGGCAAAGGCCAGTGAGTAACCCTCCCTCCCACTGACTGAAGAATCTCCTGGGACTGCCATGAATTTGTAGAGGGGTCACAGTCTCTGAGAACCACCCACAGGTGGTTCCTCGGTCAGTGTGGAGGTACCAGTGTGAGGTGCCAGGATGAGCCAGGAGGACAGCCTGTGTTCCACACATGTTTGCTCTGACCTTTGCTCCTGAATGACATGCAGAAACAATGACCGATGGACCTCTGGGACAATGGACAAGTGACCAGAGGAGGAAAAAATGTCTACGTATTGTCTCTGCAATGGCCTTAGCAGCCATCACTGGAGGGAACAGAGGTCTGTTGGATTGCTGCATTTCTCATAGTAGCACGCAGAGGGGAAAGTGTGACCACACCCCCAGTTCCCCATGACCCAAAGAGACCATTTCCCTTGCCTCACAGGCTGCATAGACTAAGACATACAATGCACCTCTCTGTGCAGAAATAACAACCAAACTTGTCTCACATCTGTAAACTTCCACAGATCTAGAAAGCACACACATAGCAACGGGATCTGCATCCGACTTCAGTCTTTCCAATCACAGAAACCACGAATGTTGTCATGCCATGACTTCATCATGATGCTTAAATAAATCCCAGGGCCACTCCTAGTGATGACAAATAACCTTACTTTGCCACCCCAGGCAGAAGTTGCTGGGGCAGCGGGGTGGGGTGGAATGGGGGATTGTTTGAAAGTAAAGTTACAGACTTTTTTTTTGGTTGCAAACACTCCACTTATTCCTCAAGCAAGCACTAGACTATTATGCACAAGGAAGAGGATTCTATACTAAATTACCATGGAAAAAGCCTTGTTCCTAGTAATTTGAAGGCTCATGGATTAGTTTGTATATGTTATACTACCACAGAGCCTGAGGTGCTAAAGCCTGAGGTGCTTTAAATTAAATTCCAATTTAAATTAAAGGATAGACATATATTTGGGGAGGCGAGGGGCACTAGGCCATTGAACTGACTCAGTGGAGAGGCTCATAGCTGCAAGGGATCCCACTGGCTCCTTCTCCAGGGGAAGCTGCTTCTGGGAGGAAACCCCACAGCTGTAAAAGTCTGCCTTGAATTCAAAATCCAACGAGCTCATGTAGCTACAGTCTACATCCCCAGAATGGACTTTCCCTCTCAACCCTCATTTCTAAGCATTGCTAATAACTTCCTTTTTGTTATTGTCCTTGGGAAATTGAGCAGTACACCTCTGATATCACCCAATAGCACCTTCTAAACTCAAAACCATTTCCAAATCCTATTTTTACTAAGACCTGAAAAGAGAGAGAGAGAGAGAGAGAGAGAGAGAGAGAGAGAGAGGCTACTAGCTTCATCCTTCACTGATTTTCTAAGGCAGGGGTCATTTCTAAGGGACAGACAGGTGAAGAGTAAGGGATTGGGAGGAAGGGGAAAAGGACAGGGAGGTGGAGGAGAGGATGGATGGAAGGAAGGAAGGAAGCCGAAGGGCAGCAGGAACAGGAAGCAGACTTACCACAGGGCTGGCCCGCGCCGAGCTGGCCCTAGAGGAGGCCCGGGAGCTGGAGTTGAGATGGCCGCTGTACTCCGAGGGCTGCCACGGAGCCACCACAGGGTGCATAGACAGACACAAAGGAACAGGGTTAGCAAGGAGGCAAGGAAGATGAAAGCCACCGCTTCAGTTGGTGTGGCGACCATGCTTCAGTTAGTGTGCAGGTTAGCCACACGCACAGCAGGGGGGAAAGAGAGGTTAGGGCTAGGGAGCAAACCAGGCTCAGAAAAGGAGCCTACGTCTGCCATATGCTCAGGTAAATATCTACCAAGAATACAAAACAAAACAAAACAAAAAAACCCAAAAACAAAAACAAACCAACTGCATGATCCACGGGGTACGGATGAAGGAAAACACCAAGCGTCATTCAACTTTGGTGTGCACCACATCTTACGTGTTCACCAAAACTGCCTGCTGGGTATTTGCTGGCAATTTGTGTGATCCTGAGCTGCCTTCAGCTGCATCCAGCTCAGAAACTAGCGGGGATGGGGGTTGGCATTTTTGAAGGGAAGGTCTTGTCTGTCACCTTTCCAGGTAGAAACTGGAGGGCCTATCTTCTGAAGGTGTGCCTGTCTTCCTGTCTATCCAAGCTTTCTTTTTTTTTTTTTAAGATTTATTTTATTTCATTTTTTTATGTGTAGTGTTCTGTCTGCAGGTGTGCCTGAAGGCCAGAAGAGGGTACCAAATTTCATTATAGATGGTTGTGAGCCACCATGCGGTTGCTGGGAATTGAACTCAAGACCTCTGGAAGAGCAGTCAGTGCTCTTAACCTCTGAGCCATCTATCTCTCCAGCCCCTATCCAAGCTTTCTAATTTCTGATTTAAAGAAGACGACAGCCACTGGGCTGTAGCCTCTAAACTTTAGTTTGCATTCAGCCACCTGACCTGGGACTGACCTCTGGGCTGAGAGGCCAGCAAGCATCATTTTCATTGAAAACTGTGAGGACTTTGGATCTTCAAAGTGTTTATGACTCCATCTCAAGGACCACATCTGTCTTCCCACCAGAGAGCCAGTCCCAGTGAGCAGAGGACGCATTTACTCAGCTTCCAATGAAAAGATTGGGCCTGGCATACTTAAGGCACACTGGCCGAATAAATGAACTAATGACTCCGGTTCGTCACTAGCAATGGTAGGAGGGACTGTGCCTCATGTTTTTGTTCTGCTAGCCCAATGCTCCTGGGTCAGAACTCTTCTCAGACAGAGCTGGCCTGACCCAACCCTCCCGAAAATCAGCAACTAGACCATGTTCCCAGACTCCACATGTCACCTCACGCCCAGCAGTCACTGAAGGCTAAACAAAGGCATTGGGCATTTTAAAGGGCTGTGGCCAGCATGATCACGCCTGCAAAGGCATGCCAACTACACAAGTTTGTCCTCAGGTGTGGGCCGTATGGATATAGGCTACACGTTGTCTCCTTCCTGAGTAAGGACCCTAAGAACTGATCTCTGACCAGCTGGACTAACTTGACACCTTGGAAGAGAAGCTTTCAGGCCTCAGGTGTCACCTGTGTCCAGGAGTCAAGTAGCCAATGGGGAGCTAATGTAAGCCAGAAAGCTCTGAGTCTGAATCACTCCTCCATCTCGTTGGCCATGGGTAGACTGTGAAATGGAAGTTAGGATAGGCCCACACTGAAGCGCCCACCATGAAGAACAGAAAGGTATGCGGGGCCTGCCTGTCTCTGCTGCACTTCCTGTTAGAAACAGTCCTGGATCCCTGCTTAGATGGGTGGAAACCCCTCCCACAGTGTCAAGATGAGGAGACTACACCCAACTACTAGCTGTCTCAAGGTCGTGAGTGGCACATTCTTCGAGGTGGGATCAGCGCCGTCACAGCAACCTGGGGGGGGGGGGCGATCCAACCCCCCTTTCTCCTTTTCTCAGGTTCAGAAATTCATTATTTGTTTTGTCACTCAGGAGTCACAGGGACTGAAGAAGAGGAAACTCAACTAAGACGATCCTCCCTCTGACCTCAGTATAAACTAATGAGGGCATGAAATTAACAAGCAAAGATTTCCTGATTCCATCATCCATGACCTTTATCACAAAGGAAAACACGGACAGCATTTCCTCCTGTGACATCAGTCACCATTCAGCAAACACCCCTGGGTCATGCAGCGCACAGTGAGGCATGATGGGAAACATAAAAAGCGCCTTACAGCTCGGGAACCACAGGCGCTTCCCCTTCGAGCCCCATAGAGGCTGCTCTCATCCAGCAAGGATGCCTGAGACAAGAACAGACTGTCAGAACAGAAACTCTTTTTAAAGGGACCACACAGAAAACAGCGAAAGGTGAGGTTAGTTAGCAAGTGTGACATGTGCTAGGGAGAGATTCTGAGAAACACCATGCAGGCTCCACAATACCCTCTTCAGCTCTTCAGAGAGCCACAGAGAACAAAAGGGTGTAGAAATCAAAAGAGAGGAGTTTAAGTTGCTGTTGGTCAGCATGCAATTTAATCTCTGGGAGAGCATCGGAAACTGTTCTTCAGAAAAACACTCCACACGAGAATTGCCAATCAAGATCGAAAACTGACAAGTAATTCAAACATATTGAAGTTCGCCAGAGCATCCTTATATGCCTTGTTTACACGATTATTCTTGTGTGAAGTGGCTTTGGAATAAAACATTACGGTAATTATCATTTTGATGTTGGGTATTGTATCCCTTCAGAATTGCTACACAAAAAAGTATTTTATTACCTTGAAAACTGTATGCAATTAATCATCAAGAAAGAAGTTTCCAAGACCCGAGGCAGTGATGTCAGACTCTGTCCCATTTAAAGACACCTTAATTTTCCTTATTCCTCTTCAGGGAATACTGGCTAGGTTAGCTATGTATGTAAGTCTTACTCCTAAATGTGTAATGTGGTGGGAGTCCACAGTTATTTATACAGTAACTTTGAAAACCTACTTTTCTGCACAATGTAAGAATCTACATTTTAACACTGGAAGTTTCCAAAAATTATATAGTCATATGGAAATTTCCAAAGTACTATGGCAACGTGGATGAGAATCTGTTACGGCTGTGAACACATGCAAGAACCCATCTGTCTTTCTGCCAATAGGTAAATGTTGTCATTGTTTCCTTCCTAACAACCTTAAACAAGTCTTCCGAGAGATGGAACAGGGTGACAGCCATTGTCAGCAGTCAGGAGAGAGCGAGAGAGCCCAGATCTGTCTGACTAAAGGGGACTGATGAAGTCCACAAAGAGTGGGCAAGCTGTGAGTAAGCTGCCTCTTCCCCAGCAGGGCAGGAAATGGGGCGCTGGGTGGCAGAGCACGTGCAACAAGCTGAGGGGAGCATTCACAGTGGAGGTGGGGAGCACACGCACCCGGTAGCTCCCTGCAGGCCGGGCAGCATTGCACAGAAAGGAGGGCTGCAGGAGGAAGGCAAACAGCAGACTTTAGACCTTGGGGAGACAGCGGCAGAGAACAGCATTAAGGCTGCCATGCCGTGTGGTTCCATTCTGGGTTCTGGTAACTGAGTAACTATAGTATGGTAGTTAGAAGAAAAAGCCAAAATTAAGGTGTTGTGTTTTCAGGGGTTAGGGCAGATAGAAATCCAAAATCTACAGGAAAGATAAATGATATAATTTCTAACTTTAAAATCACAAACTTCCCCAGCATCTCTGGAATGGAGCTATTTTTTCCCCCAGTCATTTCTTTTCAGATGATCCTGGAAGAAGACTTGAAGCAAAGCTAACAGGAGTACATAGTCAACGAGCCAAGTTAACCGACATCCAGGTATCTCATAGCTCACTCCCATATCTAGGGTTCAGCATTCCTGGGTTCAATCAACCAAGGATCAAAAATATCTGAAAACAAAACAGAACAAAAAAACTAATCTGCACTGAACATGACCAGAGTCTGCCTGCATCATTTTCGGAACACAGCGTACCAATGATTCCACAATGTGTACATATTAGGCATCACGAGTAAGCCAGTGATGATTTCAAGTTCACAGGAGAATGTGCTTACATTATGTAAGTGCCACACCACTTTATCTGAGGGGCTTGAGCTGGATTCTGATATGAGAGGAGGCAGGGGGACCTTGAACCATCTCTTCAGGTACAGAAAAAAAAAAAAACCTACAAAAAAGAATGTATCAGAAAGGGTATGACTGCCGGGCTGATGCTGGTGCTCGCCCTTAGTCCCAGCACTTGAGAGGCAGAGGCAGGCGGAACTCTGGGTTCGAGGGCAGCCTGGTCTACAGAGTGAATTCTAGGACAGTCAGAGCTACACAGAGAAACCCTGTATCAGGAGGGGGGGGGGTAGAAAAAAAGAAAAAAAAGCAAGGGTATGACTGTTTCTTAGTTAGGCCACAGCAGCACAAAAGTCAAGACACAAAGGGGGGTGTAAGGCTGCTAGCTGCTCAGGGCTGAACTTCCAAAAGGCCAAGAAGATGTACATCTAGAATACAGAGTAACACAGAGCTACAAGGGGTCATGCTGGGACACAGAGGCAGCTCTCTGGGGTGCAGGACCCAGCTACAGAGATGAGGCAGGACTTATGCACAGATCCCCTGCACAGAGCACAGGTGAGGAGGGCAGGGAAAGGGGCAAGGCCAAGCAACAGACCTCCCAGCTGCTGGGTCTGCCTGCAGAGGAGGGGACAGTTCAACCTCCCAAAGAGCCTGTGTACTGGGATCTCTGACATGGCGCCCTTATGCTGCAACAGAGCTGGAAACCCCAAAGCAACAAAGGCCCATTTTGGCTGGACCTGAACCCGGCCTTGTGAAAACAGGAAAGGGACAGAGAGTCAAAGAAATGCCCAGTTCTGTCCTCATCTCCAAGATCCAGGAGGCAGAGTACATAGAGACCTTGCAGATTGTTTCCTGGACACGTTTACAAAAGGAAAAAAATTGGGAAAAAAAAATTGGAACCCCAAATGGGGGAACAATTGCTGGAAACGAAGAAACCCAAGAGACTAATTCTCTGGACTTGAGGGTTGCTTTTGTTTTGTTTTGTTTTTTGAGTATACATTTCACAGAATCCTCTTATTTTTCCATATTAGGTCCTAAGTTACATTTGTAGGAGGGAGACTGAAAAAAGTCTTAGCAAGCTAGCCAAGCCAAACACCCCTGAGCCTGGCCCCGGTGGCTGCACACTGAAGAGGGTGAAGTGCCCCCTGAACGAATCAGCCATAGAGTGATTTGCAGAGGAAAGGGCAAGAGAACAGACCCGGGTTCCATTCTGGGTAGACAGGGGTTTTGAAGCAAGGCCGCTACTCGGAAGGCCGAGGTCAGAGCAAAAGAGTCCCTGCAATCAGAGAAAATAGTTGAGTCAGGTCAGGTGGGTAGGGGAGATATGAAATCACTCCATGTCACAGGTGGGTTAGGGCTGGGCACCCAGGCCAAACTGACTTTGACAACATCACAACACAGGCATGTACCTGCTGGGCAGGGGGAAGGAGGGAGAGTTAGCAGAATAAGAGCCCATCATTAATTGACAGAACCAGATCGATTACATCGGACTGAGTTAGGATTTTATGTCAGTGCACACGTGCATGACATACACACACATAGACACACATGCAGACATACACGCAGACACACACAGACATTCTCTCTCTCTGTCTTGGGACAGGATAGGGCAGGGGTTAATTTCATCCAATAACAAGATCATAATGGTTTCAGTCTTTGCAATTTGAATTCTGGTTTTTAAGATTTCATAGGAAAACCCCTAACCAGGAATCTATATGGTCCTTAGCTTCTGCGTATGTGATAGCTGTTTCACCAGGGACAGCCTCTTGTCTCACCCCTTGCTTGAACATTATGTAATAAGAGTGAGTCAGGCGTGCACACACTGGCAAGCTAAGTACCAGGACCCCGAGATCCAGTCTGGAGAATGGTGTATTTTATGTCTGAATAGGCCAGCTCTAATTCTGACATAATTCATAGGGTACAGATTCTTTCTGCTAAATGAGTTCAGTTGGACATGTGCTCTGTTTCACCTGGGAGTCACTTTTAATTCTTTAAGGATTTTTGTTTCCTCTTTATTTCTTAACTTTAAACAAAAGATTTATCTATTTATTTTCGTTATTACTCTTTATTTAAATTTTATAAAAATGACATTCATGTAAAAGAGTATGCCTATATCAAATTGTCCAGGATTAATATTATTCACAAATTTACTCATTATCCAATAATTTTTACATTGGATCTATTTATTTTTACTTTATGTGTTTGAGTGCTTTGCCTGCATATATGAAGGAGTACTGTGTGCATGGCTGGTGAAGGCCAGAAGATGGTGCTGGATTTTCTGGAACAGGAGTTGCAGATGGTTGGGAGAGGCCATGTGGGTCCTCTGCAAGAGCAGCCAGTACTCTTAACCACTGAGCCACCTCTCCAGCCCCTCCTCTTTATTTTTTAAGGGTTGCATCCATTCTAATGACAGTACGGGGGAAACCGGGCTTATTTCTATACCATTTACTGTATACCGGGGAACCTGGCTGGCAATGGACTGTAATCTAGGAATGAGCCTCAGAAGGAGTTCCCATCCTGCTGGCTTATCTGGGCCCACTCAGTTCTCCTCCTACCTCAACTCATTCCCTAGTGAGTTGAGTGGATGAGCCTTAACTGGGACGTGCCTGTTCCAGCTGGTAGGACTCTTCAGTAAATAGAAATCACCTCTCCATGTCAACACCCATTGGTGTATGCAGAGTGCTGGACTGGACTGGACTGGACTGGACTTCCTTGTCAAGTCCATATCATCCTTGAGAAAGTGTCACAAGGTGCACAGTGCCTAGAGAGTATCACTGTTTTCAGGAAGGAAGTAAGAAGGTCTAGACTTTCAAATTTTGTTTCTTTTGGGTCAGTTCTAACCGGAAAACAATACACACAGCATACTAGTAGTTCACTCATGGTAGTTGGCTGAATGTGACAATTTATGTTCATTACGGGACAATGGGGGTAAGTCTGAAGGAAGCAGCTCATGTTAGTTACTCCTCAGAAGTTCAGCAGAACACCCATTCCAAAGTGGAAACTTGTACAATAGGTCATGGGGAGCGGGA
Organism: Lophiomys imhausi; assembly: GCA_907164525.1. Classification (NCBI taxonomy): domain Eukaryota; kingdom Metazoa; phylum Chordata; class Mammalia; order Rodentia; family Muridae; genus Lophiomys; species Lophiomys imhausi. The sequence goes on along the minus strand of CAJQZJ010013540.1, from coordinate 14,299,961 downwards.
GATCCATGTACAAGGATGCATGCTACAGAACCTGTGGTTTCTGAAGAGAGGATGTTAAAGATTTAAATGCAAACCGACCAACTTCTCCTCCCGGGAAGACGACAAAGTGGAGAGTCGGCCGCCACCGCTGCTGTAGCTGGAACTCTGAGCACCAGAGGAGAGTTTGTGAGTCCTGAGTGCTTCCTTACCCTTCCCATTCACAAGGCAAGCACAGGCCCCAGTATTAGAATCCAGGAGTTCTGGTTCACCTGAAGAATTTGCAGCATAAATTCTCAGCAAGTGAATCCAGGCAGCCTCTCACATCTCAGAGCTCTGACTCACTGAAGCTGGTGCTCTATTATTAGCCAGTTGCTTACTGAATCTCACATCAAAACCACCAATGGCCTCGGAGACGCAACTCTCCTTCTCGTGTCTCTCCCTAGGTAATTGAAACTCTTTCTACTGCAAAAATTTCAGCCTTTCTGCAGTCTAGCCCAGCGCCTAGATGCAGAGAGGCAGGGGGAGGCTGAGAACCAGCTTCTAGACCCACAGCAGAGGCAGCTAGCCTTGAGTATGCACAGTAAAGCATCAAGCCGAAGGGAAGGTGGGGGTGGTGCACGTGAGAGGCAACATTACACACAAAGGCACTAGATCAAGCGGGGAGGAGACAGACGTTCCCAACTTCTTATCAGGCAAGGGTCTGGTTCTTTTACATCTGCCAAGCTCCTCCATCCCACCTACTCTTTCCTCTAGGGCGGCCCCCACGTTTAGAGTTTCTTAAGTGTGACTTAGATTGTCTTCAGTTTTCTCTCTCTCTCTCTCTCTCTCTCTCTCTCTCTCTCTCTCTCTCTCTTTCTCTCTCTCTCTACTTGTTAAATGGATTTTTATATCCAGTTTTATTATGTGGGCAGTTTTATAACCAGGCCTTTTTGTATGTGACTTGTAGAGGCATTGCCTAAACCTTAACTGAGTCAGAAAGCACATTTGTACCGGATATATGTCTGGCACATAGCTTGATATCACCCAGAGCCACAGGTAGGTTGACAAATTCAGATTATATGTGTAAAGACTGACACTGCAGGGAAGTTGGATCTAAGAACTACCAAATAACTTCAGCTATGGCAAAACAATACACTAGAGTTTAAAGACATGGCTAGTCACTAGTGGGAAACACTGCAGCCATTGTCTCTTCCTCCGATACCCAACTCTGTGGGCTTCCTGAGCTCAGTTTGCAACGCCACTGAAGGACGTACACAGGCACACTGCAGGTTTCTATACCTGAGGGTGCGTGCCTTAAAGACTCAGTAAGTATCAGTGTGAAGGGTGACAGAAGGCTTGAACTAGGAGTCTCTAAAGTCTGGAACTAGAAAAGCTTAGGGGGGACAAATAAAAAGAATGGGCAATCCTAAACAGGTTTGGGAAGGCTCCAGCAACCTGTTTAGCCAGTTTGGGAAAGCTGAGACTGTTGGCTTGGTGTGTGTGTGTGCGTGTGTGTGCATGTGTGTGTGTGTCTGTGTGTGTGTGTGTGTGTGTGTGTGTGTGTGTGTAATCTGAGGCTTAGAAACGGAATTGAAGTGACTAAATGCTATCTTAACATAATTAAAATAAATCAAATTTTACATAAGAAACATATTACCAGAAGGGGGAAAATGATATTAAAAACAGGAAAGTATTCGGTCATTTAACTCAGATTAATCTGTTTGGATCACGAGGCTTAATTAAAATGTGCCCAATTTAACCTTCTGAAACGTCCAACAATCCTTGACAGATGCCAGGCCTCCCTCAGGGGTCTGGCCCTCCCTCCTCCCCTTACACTGCTCTGGCTTCTTCCCCAGGACGCCTGCCTCCCACCCTCAACCCCGAGCACTGAAAACATTAGAATTCTGTCCTCTTCTCTTCCTTTACCTCATCAGGAAAGTACAGGCTCTCATATGTGGGTCTTTAAAATAAACATTAAAACCACAAGCTTGAAATTCGAGGAACTGAAAATGGTGGGCCTCCGTCCACTCGAGAGCCAAATCACCCGCAGACACATATAAGAGGGCCACGAGCAGTGTGCACAAGCTAACTCTGCAACCTGGGTATTTTTAGGAATGCTTATCAGCTTCTTAACGTAACATCTAGAATGCAAATCATGCTAAGAATGTTTGAATTCTAACATTCTAAGAATGTTAGAATGTGCTGAGGGTAAAAAAAAAAAAGAGAGAGGATAACACACAAAAAAGAGCAAAGTAACTAAATTTAGCAGTGTATTTTAGACACGTTGAAGCAGCAACCCCTTTAGAGCACGCACCATGCAAGGCTCACTGTACTAACCCTGCCAGATCTTCTACTTAGGGACTGGGATCCGCAATAGTCTCCATCATAACCGTTAGTCTGTTTCAACAAAGAGAGAAGAGGTCACATCAGTGTAAATACCAACATAGATACAAAGCAGAGAGCAACACTTATCCAGGAATGAGCTGAGCCTTCTCTACAGAGGGAACGGAGGGAATGGATGGGGCAGCCCAGGGCAGCAGAAAGCCTGGCCACCCCCAACTGCCAGCATGCCTCCTACCCCACTGCTACTCTCAGAAGCATGGTGCCCATGTCATTCCCTCCCGTGGAGTGAGGCACATGGCCTGATGTAGCTGCTTTTCTAGGTAGTTTTCTTGTGTCCAGTCTTGGTGCTGTGGAAACTCTAGATTTCAGGAAGGCTGAACGCCAGGCCGGAGGGCAGTTAGATTCCAGGCAAGGACTAGAAAGTGCAGCCAGAATGAAGCTGTGTCCCTAAAATTCAGAAACCGTGTAAAGGATGGCTAAGGGCTGGAAGTCTCCTGAGGAAGGACTAGCTGACCTTCAGGAGTGGGGGTCACCTTTCAGTTTCCACTCTCCCCACTTCATTTTTCCAGATGAGATGGGAAGATATATTTAATGACATTATCATTTGTCCTCCAGGAAGAAACCAAATCAAACCATCCAAAAGACTGGACACACTAAAGGTTTACCTGCCTCCCTCCCCTTTTTCTTCCTAAGTCAGTGGTTCTCCAACTGTGGGTCCTGACCTCTGGGGGGCGTCAAACATCCCCTTCATAGGGGGTCACATATCATGTATTTACATTATAACTCATAACAGTAGCAAAATTATAAAGTAGCAACGAAAATAATTTTATGGTTGGGGCTCACCACAACATGAGGAACTAAGTGTAGTAGTAAAGGATCACATCATTAGGAAGGTTGAGAACCACAATGCCTTAAGCCAAGGTAAGGCCATCTAAAAGTGCTCTAAAAGGAATGGTCTATTTTACTGTATTAGTAACTATGTATGAGGACATGGCTGTTGATTCAAGGTAAGGACTACCAAAGATGGGAAAAGGAAAAATGGCCCCACATCTGGTCAAGATGAAAGAGGATTTATCTGTCTTGGACCTGCATCTGCAAAAGCAAGGTCTGCCCTGTACCCTCAGGCAAGTTATTCAACCCACCTGCACTTTCATAGCTGTGACAATATGCACAAAAATAAATTACAGGGCTACGGTGAGGGGTACATGAGTATCAGTGAGTCTCCTGGGTGCTCATGGTGGCCTCTGGAGGCACATGTGACTACCCGATGATGGGCATACCAGCAGGCAGGAGGCATGGCTGTGGAAGGCACTGGATGGTCCTAACCCAGGGTAGCAGGCGTAGGACACTGATATACGACACATAACTGACAGTTGGACTCTAACTCTGGAGTCATAGAACCTTCATTATAAACTATATGCCTACTTTTCTACAACTCAAAAAAAAAAGAAACAAAAACACACCAATTTGAAGTTTCTAAGTGAAAGAGGAGTGTGTAAAAAAAAACAAAACCTTCCACATGAAATCTGAAAACCACAAGAAGCCATAAAACATTTCTGAAATGTGTCTAATGTTACAACCCTTTGGAGACTAGCAGAACATACTGCTGCCATGTAGCTCCAAAACACGGTTACTCCCAATATGGCTGTGCAGTGCCAACTGTTAGCCATTCTCAGGGACAATGTTTGCTGTCTCTTTCTTTGTGGAAGTCACAGGGCACATTCAGAAGCCATAAAAATGTGAAGCAAAACAAGAAAGGTTAGTTGAAACTTGTGGCACACTTGATGCATTCCAATTAATCTTAAAGAGAAGACACCGTGAAGCAAGATCCAAAATGCCCCTGGCCACTGATAAAATTCATATGCAGCCCAAGGACCAGCTCTCAAAATTGGCTCTGAGTTTAAAATGCAAAGGATGACGTCTAGAAACAAGTTCAAATGCATTTGATTCCTTAAAGGCCCGAAGAACTGCCAGTTTTACAGTGCAATCGTGGTAGTGTGTCTGTGACTAGGGAACAGACTCTGTTGGGGGCACACCCTGAATCCTGGGCCATATACGGTGTTTTTCTCCAGGCTAGGACTGTTGCAGTGGTTCAGTGTGCTATGCTCAGTTTCTCTAGCTAGCTCTGTGGGGACCTTGGAGGATCAAGCAGGCTCGGCAGACACATGGCACTATTTATTAATGATCTCCATAAACATAAAAGTAAATTTTCCAAATAATTTTGAAATGGAGAATAAATGAAGCAAAGGGGCTTTGGGATAAAAATTGTCCCTGTGTAGTCCCTGAAGAGAGGCTACAGCTTTGCAAAATTCACTGGAGGCTTTTGAGCGTAAACTGTACACACTTCCAGAGAGCAGAAGACAATGGCAGTCCTCGGATAGACAACTGCCATTTTGAGGGTTAGACCAAAGGGCTTTATTTTTGTTTCTGGAACTAGAGTGTTTCTCAAAGGTTATTTTCCCAACAAAAAAGCCACCTAGCTAGTCCTCTTAATTTGAATAGTTATAGATTAGGAAAGAATAGGGTTTATTAAGTAAAGTTATTTCTTCACACTTAAGTCCTTTAAAAGGACACGGGGGCCGTAGGATTTCTTGGTCTAGTTGGTTCCTTGAGAAACCCATGGTGGGTGGCCAACAGCTGACACTCGGCACCTGTTAGTGAGTGGGACCTGGGTACTGAAGTCCAGGCTTTAGGATCCCACCCCAGACCAGGAGCTCTGGGAGGATGATAGCTCGCTCTAGAGGGAGCTATGCCCTCCTGACCTCATAGTTCCCTGGGTGAAGACTGGCAGATGGACTTAGCTTTTTGTAAAGTTATTAAAAAACAAAAAAACAAAAAACCACCATGGCTATCAGCTGTCACTGCACACAGAGTCACACAGCAAAATTCCACCTCACCCAGGTATAGGGACTCCCATACTCCAGCTCGGGTTGTGCCTGTTGGCATAAGGGTGGAAGAGAAAAAGAGAAATGGGAGTGCCAGAGGTAAAGTCAAAGAGAAGTAGAACATAGAGGCAAAAACAAAGCAACCTTTAAAATCTTAACACGAACACATTTCCCATGACTTCTAGTGTCTTACTTAAAAGAAATACATATATCAGAATGACAGTTATCATAAAACTAAGAACATTAAATTGCTTCTATGCAACAGCTGTTTAATTCGCAAAACACAAAATCATTTGAGTCTTACTTTTTTTTTTTTTGTTTTTTTGAGACAGGGTTTCTCTGTGTAACAGAGCCCTGGGCTGTCCTGGACTTGCTTTGTAGACCAGGCTGGCCTCAAACTCACAGAGATCTGCCTGCTTCTGCCTCCCAAGTGCTGGGATTAAAGGTGTACACCACCACGCCCAGCTGAGACTTACTTCTTTCTTGACATAGATTTGTTCTAATTAAACTGGAGAAAGGTCTAGAGATGTCAGATTTTAAATAAAGACAATTAAAAACTTAAGAGGACCCCAAATTTTTATTTCCCTAGGGGACCATGCCAATCCCAGGATGGTAACTACCCCTCCTGGCCTTTAGGACTTAACATCATTGTCAGCATTTTAGAGAAGTTGAGAAAGGGGAGTTGAGAAAGAAACTATCTTAGGAATTTGCAAAGTAAAGGCTTCAGAATATTAAAATATATTAACAGCATAATTCAGCCTCCAAGGACACAGAGTGAGATGTGTCCACAAAGCAGGGTTGCCAGCTGCGTTTCTCAGCAGGGGACAGAGTTTGGGGCACCTGGCAGGTATGATCAGGTGCTGGCATTGTCGCTAAGAACTGTGACCTCGAGTGGGTCCCTAAATGCTTCCAGGTTTGTTCTACACCAATGAGAATAGCAGGTTTGATTCTTATTTCCAGGACTCTAGCTCTCAAATTCTAAAATAAAAAAATTTTAAAAACCTAGATTTTTAAAAACGTAAAAAAACAAAACAAAACAACAAACCACCAATTTTGTGGGTGGTGACATGTGCCACCAGGTAAGTGAAACTCCGAAGTCAACTTTCAGAAGTCAGCTCTCACTTTCTACCATGTGGGTCCCAGGGACTGAACTCAGATTGTCAGGCTTGGTGGCACGGCCCTTTCTTTACCCAGTAAGTTCCTTAAGCACCCCACGGGAGAGTCGTGTAGCAAGTGGAGGCTGATGGTGAAACTTGGTGACTTTTTCCCATTCTCCTCTTCAGCTCGTAAAACCGTGGACTTCCTGTGTGGAACTTCAGACCTTAGAACAGATACCCTGGTATCTGAGAAAGATGTCCAGCATGGAGACCCAATTCACTAGAGGTCAATGTGGAAGGGGAATGAATGCCATAGCTCTCGGGGATGTGGCAACAGCACTCTTTGAAGCCAGCCCCATCCCCCACTCCCCAGAATCTTAGGATGGTGAAATTCCTCTCTGAGCGACCCTAGAGGACCACAGGTCTGAAGATGATATACTGCTCCAGAGACTTAGGCTCTGCTTCTGTCTCTTGCAAAGTCACCACCAGAGGGCTACATGCAAGTGTCATTTCTCTCCTGCCCTTTCCAGCCTCTCCCCTGGTCCCCAACTGTTCTTCCTCCCCTTGGTTTCAAGGGCTAGACTTTTGACACCTCCCATGGCTGCAATGCTTGGGCCTGGCCACAGATGTTGCAAGCTGAGCGCGTACTTAGATTTGGCTTGCATAAATCTTGCTTCCTTTAAAGCAGATCGTGTCTGAGGGAGGAGGGCCCGCGAGGAGTCACAGCTTCATCATGAAAGACACTCAGCAGGAACTTCCTAGCAGCAAGGCGACACCTCACTGGCTTCACACATAACTGTCCAGCAGAGCCACACAGCCAGTGTACCACCTCAGGGCTTTATTGCTCTATGCCAAGGTAAGCACACCATCTGGTGCATGTTTATCCAAGGGGCAATAACTGTATGACTTAACTGTCTCGGTGATGATAAACCAGCCCTCAGCTCCATAAAGTCCCTTAGCAAAGCAGAGCGGCTGCTTGGAGACCTACTTATGACAGTCGATCCCATGTCAACCCTGCAGCCACTCAAACAGACACACTGGTTAAGCTGAGAAACAACTGTTCTGCTTCGCTTCCTAGAGAACACACTTTCTTCTAATGCCGCTACAAAGGCTGTGTTTAGTAGCCGTGAAGTTGCCAGTGAGGAGCTTGCAGGGTTGGGGCTGCAGCTCAGGGGCAGGGCACTTGTGAGGCTTGAGGTCCAATCCCCAGCACTGCATGCAAAAGAAGAGCCTACATTATAGCTGAGTGAAAGGCTCCCGAAGGTGAAGGTCATAGCCTTCTCCCCAGGGAGCCTCAAGCAGTTGCAGAAACATCGTAATTTATGGCTCCTTTTGTGTGTGTGTTTGCACACATGTATGTGTGTGTGAAGGCTAGTGGACCTTAGATGTCATTCTTCAGGAATACTCTCTCTCTCTCTTTTCAGACAGTGTCTCTCATTGACCCAGAACTTACTAAGAAGGCTAAGCTAGCTAGCTAGATTCACTGATTGTCTCTGAACTGGAATTACAAGCCCACACCACCACATATAGCTTTCTTCACATGAAGTTCTGGGGGTGGAACTCAGGTCCTCGCGGACCAACTGAACTATTTCCCCAGCCCAACTTATGGATGTTCTAACCAAGGTTAGCTTTGCTAGAGAGTATGTGGGTAAGTGGGCATGCAATGTGCCTTCATGTTCCTGTTAATCATACCAACAACTCTGACACAATCGTTAGCCACAGTCTCATAGTTTCATGTTGTGGGAAAGCACACACACACACACACACACACACACACACACACAGAGAGAGACACACACACACACAATGCCTAACACTCTTCAGGAAATAACAATAAAGTTAACACCCACCCCTCTCCTCAGCCCAGCCCACCTTGCCCTTGGTTAACTTATATACACCCATTTCGTCAGTTAGGTGGGGACCTGCTGAGCACAGGAATTATGATCTGAGGACCGAAAGCAGGGACAGGGGTCGTGTCCACATGTGGTGTGTCATGCAGAAGCAATCATGCCCGTTACTGACCCTTAGGCTGCCACGACTACCCACGGACAAGCGCTCGTCTTCGTCAGAAGCCTAGTAAAAGACAGGATGAGAACATACCATGAGCTAGACTGTAAAGAAAACTGCTGCCCCGACTCCGCAGCAACGGGTGGCCACCCTCTGAGGTCTCAGAGGATATGAGCACAGGCCCTCAGTGTGCCTCAGTTTACCTAGGGCTGTTTATGGAAACCAGTATGTCACAGGTAACTATTAAGGAGGATTATTAATAAGCCTCAATGATTATAAAAATTCCTTATGGATTTTTAACAAGAAAAATATTTACACTGTCATGAATAACATACTACTACTAATACATTTCCAAACAGGGCTGGAGATACAGCTTAGTGGTAGAGTGCTTAAACCTGCATGAGGCCTTGGGTTCAATATGCAGGTTAAAAAAAAAAAAATCCCAAACACAATTTCTTCACTCATTTAATCCAAAATGCTGAAGGCTGAGTTATGGTCTTTGTTCGGGTAAAGATTAGCAGTTGTATATCAATTGGTAAACCTCTCTCAAGCATTGTATCTATTTCAGCCACTAGAGGAACAAACAAGGCTCAGGGAACTTGTCCCTTACAGTGAAGGCGCGTGGTACTGACCGATGTGTTTCTCCGGAATCTACGAGAGTAGCGCTCGCTGTCTTCCTACCGATGCAAAGGGAACAGCAGAGTGATTAGAGACAGCAAGGCAGAGTGCTTAGAAACCCAAGAAGGTCGCGCTGCCACGGAAGCCAGCATTTCTGACCAAAATGGCAACTCAGGATTTTCTTTGCTTTTGTTTAAAGGCTCTAACTGAAGGACTGTGGGAAACAGCTCCCTCGTGGGAGGCCCTAAGAACAGGAATAACTGGCACAGATCGTGGCTTTAAAAGCAGTAAGCACTGGGGCAGAAAGGATGCTTTGCTCCCCACCCCCCAACACACCACCCAATCCTGGAATCTGGTTTTAAAACAACTCTCTTCCCGTCTGGAGTGACTCTCTTTGGGGAAAGAGTCTGGAGTCCTCAGAGAACCCCAATGTGGATGTCACCCTGCCTGCTTAGGGACTCCAGGACAAACAGGTTCTTGCGTGCTTATCTCTGGAATGGACGTGGGAGTCACAGAGTTGCTCACAGCTAATTAGCAGCTCCTCCTTCTCTGGAAGTGGCCATTTTTCAAGTGTCCTTAGGTTTGATAAAAAGACACTGTGCCTCGGGGATGTACAATACTGTGATAGTTGATACAGGCTGAACATGGTGAGTTTTTCCAATAGATATTTATATCACACATAGCATCTGAGATGGCAGAGATGGCCCTGACTCTCCCTCAGGGTGGTTAATAGTGAGGAGCCTTGAGGACATTTCCAGGTCTCCAATGCCAAAAGCATGCGTCAAAGTCCAGGACGGCAGCCAGGATAGAAAGAGGTGGGTGGCTTAATAAGAGGAAAGCCTTGCTCTGGGATCACTGGAAAGTGCCAGAGGGTGCCCTGCCCGGGGCCTTGCCACATGGGCACCTCTCCCGAGAGGCCTGAGGGCAGGTAGGCTCCTTAGGGCCTTGCTTGCCCTGGGAAGGCAGACAGATTCTTAAAACAGTTGGAAAGGGGGAAGGAATTTTCTCAAGAGTAGAGATTTTCGTGGGCACAGACAAGAGGAGAGGAGCCAAGGCACTCCTTAGGGCCTCTTCTGGTTAACTGACTAGAACAGCGAGATGTTCTGAGTATAGCATGAGGTTCTCTGGAAAGTTCTTGCACAGGGACACATGCCCAGCCTGAGTCCCTGGGGGATTTTCTAATGCAGAGAACTGGGAAGTAGTGGGGACCTCAGACAACACCAGCCTGCAGACATCAGCAGTCCCCTTCCACTGAGAGACAGGCCACTCGCCTGGCCAGGCTGTTTCTAACAACACCACAGCAGATGCAGAAATGCCCCGAAGAAGACCTCGGAGTACCAAATTACAGCGCAATAGGAATCTACTGGTATAATTAAACTGCCAACAGAATTACATTATAAACCATTTAAGTCTTAAAATTATATTCAAGGCCTACCATCCACTGCTCAATGTCGCCCCATTTTGTATCCAGCCCATAATATTTCTATAGACAGAAGAGAAAGAAAATTAGGCAAGAAGTAAACAGTAAAGGCATTAAGAAACTGTTCTGCCATGCTCTCCCAGCACAGTCACTCATGGAGGCAGCATGCCAGGCAGGGTGGTCGCACGACTGGGGTCTGCAGAGAAGCCATTTGCTGAGCAGTGATGTAGCGGCCTGAGACGAGGCCTGCCTAGCCACTCCTTCCTTGCGGGCCTCCGGAGTCCAGGACAAAGCACTCCTAAAACAGGGTGGCCTTCCAAGATGCCAGGAAAACAAACCTTGTTCAGACTGCAGGCCCTTCTGCAAAGTCATTCACAACTTTGGGGCACACTTGCAGAAGGAACAAATGCTGTCTACTAGAAGCATAAGCTGAGAGCCATTCCATGCTGCTGCCCCAGGAAGGGGCCCCCGAGGAGGGAGGGAGAATCGTCGTGCTGAGCTTGGCTTCTAGGTGCCTGTTCCTGCTGTCTGACACCAGTGACCAATGCAGGCTGGAGAATCCATAACTGCTGACAGATGCCTAGGACTTACAGAGCAGACCTTTGGGTGGGAAGACACTGTAGCTAACAGCTCCAGGCTCTACCTACTATAAGCCGTGGTGGCCTGTGTTTGATTGAACCAAGCAGGTCAGAATGGCTGCTTCTATCACTGGCGTATCCTCATGGTTGGGTGAGAAACTGGGGTTAACAAACAGCTCAGCTTTGTTCCTTATTTTGCCCCTCAATCTCCAACAAGAAAATCAAGGAACAACCAGACAACCAAAATCTGTGGGATGTCATATTTAATATGCTTTAAGTTTATAATCAGAAAATAAAACTGGGTGCCAGAAGTACAAGAACATTTTAAAATGGTTTTCTAGTTACTCGAACACGCTGTGGTTATGTTTGGTTTAGTTTCACCTTGAAGGAGGGACAGACTTCGGATACAGGCCCCTGCCTGTCCCTCACAGAGATGTTGGTAAGCAGAAAACCAAATGAGGAGAAATTAGGACGAAGAATTTCACATAGCCTTCAAAAGCCAAGCATGTCAAGCTAGTGCAAAAACCACACAAGCAGTCTTTCCCACTAAGCGATGTGAAGAAGCCATGGCTGTGGAGAACAGTCGTTCTCAACCTGTGGGCCGCATAGCAGATATCCTGAATGTCAGGTGTTTGCATTATGATTCATAACAGTAGCAAGATTATAGTTATGAAGTAGTGATGGAATAATTTTGTGGTTGGGAGCCACCACGACACGAGGAACTGTATTACAGGGTCGCAGCGTTAGGAAGGTTGAGAGCCACTAGCGGTGTACAAAGTTCTGCAGGCTGATGACCTGTTAGAGCGTTGTGATCGTGGAAATCAAAAGCCAAAATTATCTTTGCTATCTATAGTTCCCACCCAAGCCGCTCACCCACCTCTACATCTGGTCCCACACCCTTTGACAGTCAAAGTCTTTGGAATGTGTTAACTTACACCTAGGTTCCACCAAACCAAAACCTAAGAACGTTACCAACCTACAGTAAGATTTCCCTTCTCTGCTCTAACCTGCCTGCACAGTTTTCCCACCAATGTATATGGAAAATGCCTTGATTTATGACTTACTTGTGTTTAGTAACTAGAAAAAGCTGAGGCATTTGGGGCAACCTGAATCTGTGTTCCCCGGCCATGGCCATTTATTTCTGGCTCAGAATAAACTCTCTTATTCCCCTTGGAAGGAGAGCTCTCTTTTGCATTAACACCAATTTCTTTCGAATACACATTTGTAAAGGAAATAAAAGCAAACACTCAAGGGTGTCAAAGTGCCCACGCCATATTTTAATTACAGTTCCAGTGGGTGCCTTGTGTTAGAACCAGCACTCAGCTAATGCTAGCTCCACCCCTACCTAGGACATCCAGATCCTAATTCGTGTGTAACATATGGCACCTTTGTTTCTATCTGACCTTAATCTTTTAGTTAAGAAGACGGGAAGAAACTGGACTGAGGCACAAGGTGCTTGGCTTCGAGAAACAGCCCAGAGAAAATTTTTTTTCTTTTGGTTTTTCAAGACAGGGTTTCTTTGCGTAGCCCTGGCTGTTCTGGAACTCGCTCTGTAGACCAGGATAGCCTTGAACTCACAGAGATCTGTATTGGATGCTAGGACCACGAACAATGTGCCTACAGATTGTGTTGGATACCCATCGGACCTTTCTGCCTCATCAGGAGAGGAGATCTCCTAGTGGAGCAAGATGGTCATCAAACTGAGCTCAGGCTTGCCTATAGCAGGCTCTAAGGCTCACTGGTGACTTCTGTGTTCTGATTCTTTCTGTTTTAAAAGCAAGACACAGCTATTCTAGGTAGAAACCGAACAGGTTCAGGAAAGACCACAAGCTCTCCCACAGGAAAAACTCACATATAGGAAAGGCTCACCAAGTCCCATAACCTCTCTCAGGGGCCAGTCGCACCCCATTCCATCGTGGCTGAGCCACAAGTCCCTGGAGAGTCGCCAACTCTCAGAATGTTCTGTTCCCTGTGATGGCTTCTGAGCCTCAGCGACTGTCATGGAATGGAGAGACATTATCCACCTTAGCCTACAATGTTCTAGTGCTGGGTGGGGAGGACAGCTGGATTTGGTTCCTGTATCTTGATGGTTTTTAATTTTTAAATTAAGATTTAAAAATCTACCTCCAATAATCTATAATCTTTCATTCTCTTCTTCTAGATTTTTAGTCTTTCCTGCCCTGAAACTTGTGATCCTTCTGTCCTCTGTCTTAGCCTCCCAAGTGCTGGGGTTACCATACCTGGCCTAATAACCAATTTATTTATCCATCCATCCATCCATTCATCTATCTATTTATCTATATTTCTCTATCTCTCCCTCATTTTTTAAGACAGGGTCTCACTATGCATGTAGATCAGGCTGGCCTCCAAATAACCACATAATCCTAGCATAACCTCAAATTTTCAGTAATCCTCCTGCCTCTGCCTCCTGAGTGCTAGGATTACAGAAGTGTGCTACTACACTTAACCCCCAATAATGTCTTAATATGTGGAAACTTACACTGGTATTTTTAAGGTTTTCTAATAAAGTCACCTGGGGAAAAATCTTTATCTTTTAATATACAATTTAAGAGCTTTCTCCAATTCTAAAATGTGGTTTGTGTTAGATCTTTTTTTCTCCATTGGAGACAATTTCCCAATTCCTTAGGGAAAACAGATTGAGGGATGAGTTCAATGCATGGCTGCTGCCTCGTGTGGGGACAGACTGGTTAATCAGACAGGTGCACAGTAGTGGCAGCAAACACGGCAAGCAGGGTGGTCAGTGTGTAGCATTGTTCTGAAGGTGGCAGGGCCTTGGCGAGGGAAGGCAGCACATGCATGTTAGAAATGAAGGACAGAGCCTACCTTCTGGACTTGATAGATCTACAGGAAAGGGCAAAAGAGACAGGGGCGAGAAACAGAAAACGCAGTTAAACTTGCAGGAACATCAGAGAGGTTCTGTAACAACCAGAAATGTGAACGAACACTGTACTGCAGAAAAACAAAGGTCACTAGTTAGATATGAAAAGGACATTCGTTAAGTCCCACTTCTTTCAACCATTCTGTGCTGTTTTAGACGATGGTTGATGGTCGCTCCACACCAGCGCCTGCAGAACCCACGGTTACCTAGTGCGAGTACGCTTGGCCTACAATTCCTATAACAGGAAATAGGAATTAAAGACATCTTTTCAGACTTTGAAGGAGATGGGGACATGGAGGGGAGAAGGCTCCCGAGGGAGTAGGAGGGGAATGAGTGAGGGAAAAGGTGGGGGATTCTGAGCAAAATACATCAAAATCATATATACATGTATGAAATCATCGAAGAATAACCATGAAACTCCCTTTTAAAAGAAAACTGCTTTTCACACTAATGAAAGTTTAACCAGAAAGTGTCAAATTTTAAATGGGAAATCGAGTGGTTAGACTCAGAAAGGATTAATAAAGAGGCTTTAGTGTCTTGGTCCATGCAGATTTACAGAAAAAGAACATTACAGCAAAACACTGCAGCCATGAGACTGTGCTGAAATACAAGACAAGCTCCCTCTCCCCAACAGACTGGTTTGCTTCAGAACTGTCTCTTAATTTCAGTCTCTGCTAAGACAGAGATGCTTGGATTCCTTCAACAAACCATGAGTTGTGCGGGCCTTGTTAAGGGCACAGGACTAGAAACTTTTATTCATATGGGAAAGCACAGGGGCGTACAGCCAACATTCAACTATAGGAAACCCAGGCCCTCCAACCAAAACGATTATCCAATCAGTGGCATTGAGAGAGTCCTAGCTGTCTCATGAAGCTCAAGGATCCCTGTGATTTCCCAAAGAATGCCTCCACATTATTCTCATATGGTGAGCCCATTAAAGGAGTTCAGATCCGCTCAACCAGCCTCAAAGCACAGCTTGAGGACGATGGAGTTGGCTCCTGCCACCTCCATCGCTGACAAGAGTCATTACTGGGGATACCTAGAACACCCTGGGTCTGAGTATAGCTAACTCATTGTCAAGAGACTTGGTGGCAGACCTGCACCCCAACGCTGCTTTCCTTCCCATCTTTGCTCTCTGCCCACTCTGGGAGGTCTCCTGGGGTGACCTCAACTTTGACACAAGCTTGAGGGCTCCTCAGCTCGTCCAGGCCCCTTCCTCTAGGAAAGCCACCCCCGACTCAGCAGCAGTGTGTACAGGAGAAAGCCAAGATCATGTTTCCGAGTTTTATAACAGAATACCAACCCTACCGGCTAAACACTGCTCATCCAGAGCATATTCATTTCTCCT
>CAJQZJ010013540.1:14266198-14281873 GCA_907164525.1 Lophiomys imhausi | reverse complement strand
CACACACACACACACACACACACACACACACACACACACACACACACTATCTACATAGCCCAGGCCAGCCACAAATTCACCATCCTCTTGCCTCAGCCCTCCCACTATTTGCCATGCTGGGATTTCGGGAGCTCACCACTATGCCTGGCCCTGATCTCTTTCCATTTTAATTCAAGTTGAATACTAAGCTGAATCACAAGGAAGTTGCGGCGCATGCCTTTCATCCCAGCACTCAGGAGTCAGAGGTAGATGGATCTCTGTGAGTTTGAGGATAGCCTGGTCTACAAAGTGACTCCAGGACAGCCAGGAATACACAGAGAAACTGCCTCGGAAAAACCGAAAGAAAAAAAAAAATCACAAGGGATTTCTTTCCAACTTCCAGGGAACTGACTTCATAACAGATTTTGTTTGTGCGGTCCCTTATCAGTCTAAGGTCATGTCTTTCAAATCAAAGGGCATCCAACACCACAAGCTGGGGCTGGAGAACAGTGGTGCGGTGCTGCCTTGTCATACCTGTACAGAGCCATACGTGTCCTAAAAGGGTACTTGAGGTCTATAAGAAGAACCCAGGCCTGGAAGGCAAGGGTAGTGAAAGCTCTCTACATTCAAGACCTACCCTTGAGTGATGACACATGTGCCCCTGGGCCTGCTAGTTCCTTTCTAAGGAGGCAGAGACTAGCGAAGAGTTCTGACAGCAGAATTAGTCCATCAGCTTGGTCAAAGAGGAACAGGGGTTTGTGGAAAGACCTGAAGAAGGATAAGGACCACCAGAGGGGGCAGAGGGAGAGAGAAATGTAGTTATGAGAGTTCTGGAAAGACCTACAAGTTCCAGGAGGGACCCCCCAGAACGCTGCTGACCACACTGGTATAGAATACCCTGTATACAGGCACCTGATAGTCTCCTTCCCTTGAGTGTGTATGTGTTGGGGGAGGGGGAGTGTTGTGAACATGATGTCACAACTTGTCACGACATTTGGCAGAGAAAACTATACAAATTAAGGGCTTTCATCAGCTGACCTTGAGTTGAGCAAAAAAGAACATGTTTGGTGGCCTCTAAGAGGGTTAGCACAAGCCTTTTGCTGGTCTTGAGAAAGCCGGGTGTCATATAAGAGAGGTCTGTGAGGGCAGTAGTGCTAAAAACTATAAAGCCACCAGCCTGCCTTAGGCAACAGGCTGGCAAAGGAGCCACACAAATGAAGCCTGTTATGTGCCAGCTACTCCTGATACCAGGATCTAGAAGATCCATCTGTAATTAAATACAGCTTCATGTCTTTGTAAACTCCACCATCCATGGCACCCCCCATCTCCTACAGAGATCACAAGATTTGTGGAGAGATGGAGGCTCACAGTACAGGAAGTGATGGCAACCATCTTATTTCCTGAAACCTACCCAACCAAACACTAGCAGACAGAGGAGCCCAACCCTGACACAGATCCAAACCCTACATGTGACTATGCATGTCTTCATGAGACAAACCTGACACTCAGTGGAGCTCACACTAGCTTTGACGCCCAAAAGAATTAGCCGGTGCTTCAGTGGCGTGCTTCCTCCTCTTTAGACACACTGCCAAGAACACCAAGAGCCAGACAGGAGCTGGAGGATGACAGTCATGAATATGGTCCCTAATGAGTCACCAGGGAAGGCTGGATGTGACCAAGTTGTGAAATGAACTGAAGTAAAAAGCAGCCAAGGCCCACAATGTGGCACCCAGGCTCAAGGTTCATTCCCTGGGCACAGTGCAAAGCCCAGGCCTGCCCTCAATGTGCCAACTGTCCAGGGGTTCTTGGGGTTGGCTGCCTTGGGCAGGGGTTCCAGGAGTATATCGCAAAGCTTTCCTGGACAGAAGCTTTGCCAAAATGCAAAACCATAGCACAAGGTCACAGATGAATTAAAAACACTCCAAGCACATCCTTCCACTTGCTGTCCTTAGCCTGTAGGGGACTAGGAACAGTTTCCTGGAAGCATGGGCAGGGACCTGCTGCCTCTTCTCCAGAGGCCCAGCCCACTAGGGCTTGACAAACCCCCTGCATGCTGGTGCTTGCCCAAGGGCAGGGACCTTGCTGTGTGGGAGTACATGTATGCCTTGGGATATTAGACCCTTTCAAGAATGGAAGTAGGAAGGTGGGGAAGGAAAGAGAAAGAGAAAAGGAAGGAGGGAACTAAACCCCAAAGCCGTGTTCACTGGCTGCTGGAAAGTAAACCTGGTTCTGTTGGTTGCTCTAGGAACTGTCCAGGTGTAGGCCCATCCTGGCTCCTCATCCTGCTTCATGGGCAGGGCACGGGTAGGAGATGACAGGGCCAGGCTCCTGTGACAAGCCACAGGCTTGCTAGCTTCTTGGGAACTCCCAAAGCTACTGGTTCAGAATGTAAGTTTCCTCTCCCCTTCTAATGGGCCATGGGTGGCACTCCCTTAGCTGCTCTGGACCCAGGCCTGGGATCCTGTAAACAGCTGGAAAGGTCCCATAGATCATCAAAGCTGCCTATGACAATTCCACAAGGCTGATCCTCTGACTCTAGACTCCTCTTTACACCCCATAAATCATACTCAGGTCCACCACACCTACCTGGGTGAGACATACAATCCAAGAACACATCCACCCTGGTGACACACACAATCTATGGACACACCCATCATGGGTGGAGATACACACATGCACCCTGGGTAAGAAGGATGGCAAAGAGAACCACAGGGAAACACAAGTGTGACCCAAGGCCTCTGGTCTTTCGCCTGCTTACCCCCAGTGCCAGCTCCATAGCCTCCTGCAGGGTCCCTTGGCCAAGCGTTCAGTTCACTGGCCAGCTGCAGAAATTACTTCCACTGAAATGCCTTTTCTGGGCTATATAGCAGTATGTGTGACAGCCCCAGAGACAGGATGGCAAAGGCCTCAGAGAGCTGTTTGAGCAGTCAATGAAGTGTCTTGACTATTAGTAAAGTATGCCCTGTACATATCACACTGAGAGGTCCCCCTGACCCACACAAGTATTCTTGAGGCTCCTGCCTGGAGCCCCTCTGGTCATGAAAGAATAGACACATGATTCGTGTAGTGTGTTCAGGTAAGGTAGGTCTGCAAGAGGCCCACCCCTCACCTTTTAGGGTACACCACCTTCAGTGGTTCCTTCAGCATCCTGGCTCCGCTCATGCCAGTCCTGGGCCTCGAGGCTGTCCTGAGACTCATGCCTAGTAGGAAAAGCATGCATGTCCGGCCCTTGTCCCCCTGTGGTCATGGTACTGACACCAGGGGTCCTAGTCTACAGAGAAGCAGGAAGAATTTATGCTTACAGGTCACAGCTCTAAGGAAGTTCTTAAGAAAAGGGATTGAGACAATTTTGGTCTCAGGTCACTTCCTCTACTAGACTGAGGAAGTCTTGGGGCCTGCAAAACCAGTTCCCACCCCTCCATCCACAGATGGATTCACTGCACACGGCCCATATGCAGCTCAGTCCTGCAACGTGCCTGGCAGTGGGATGCGACATGCACCATTCTCTAGGTTTTGAAAACTTCAGGAGGGCTGATGGAGAGACCCCTGGGTCCCAGATAGATAGGGAAGGGGCCCCAGGGACACTGCCACCTCCTTGGTCTGCTTCCTCAGATGCCACATGGAAATGATGCCCCATGGGGCAACTTAGATGTAAAGATGCCACAAATGGAGGAAGTGCCCACAGTTATGATACACTTATTGAAGCCTCCGTAGAGTTGAGCAGAATTGGAAGCATTTTCATCAGGGCATACTTCGTAGCATAACTGTAACCTATAGCCATTTCAGAAAAGTTCTAAGGATGCAGTGAGAAGTTCTCGCGTGTAAGTGCAACAGGAATAGCATGCAGCTGAAGCCCAAATTGGCACCAGAAAAGGTGGGCTTGGTTTAGAAACAGGCAGGAGCCTCCATCCTGGTGTGATCCACCCCTGAGAGAAGGAACAAAAATCTTATATGGGAGCTTGGAAATCCTGGTGGGCACCCACCCACACCCATGTTCACATGGCTGACAAACACATGGTGGTTTCCAGACCGGGGTGGAGGTTGCAGAGTGACAGAATCCCTTTCCTGAGTTGCCTTGGTTACAGGAAGTAGCAACAGCTACCGACTTTTGTTTCTACGGAAACCCCCACAGCTTATATTCAGCAGACTCTAAAAACAGTTTGCTATTGAGTGCAGCCAAGTGGATACATGGGAGAACAGGAAAGAGCAGGCACTAGCTGGGCACCTCTGCAACAGTGGCCAAGGCCGGCCTCTGTTCCATGGACTGACTGCCCATGTCCCTTGGCTACCGTATGTGTCTCGTCCGTTCTTAAAAGAAGTGTTCATCTGTCCAAAACCTTCCTGGGCTATCTACCCCACGAGTTCCTCAAAAGCAAGGAAGTCAGCTCTTTATGGCTGAAACTGTGAGTGAGGACACAATGGGGCTACTGCTGTCAATGCAGGGATGCCCACTCTTAGAGGGTATTGGAAATGCTGGAGAATCAAGGCCTTCAGGGTGAGGCCAGACTGACCAGTCAGTCATCTTGCTTTCGGACAGGACTGGACGGGGGAGACCTTACCATTGCCTACTCAGGCAGGTTCAGAGAACAGGTGAAATTTATAAAGACTGAACATACATATTACCTAGTTCAAACTACATCACTACCCTGTGAGTGACATCACCAAAGGAAATGAGGGAAATGCTCCAGGTCTGATGACACCTGCAACATGGATCAGGAGTTCAAGGCCAGTCTGGGCCTCATGAGATTCTGCCCTGAAAAGCAACCGCAGAATGGAAGAGAATGGAAGTTTGGGAAGAGTGTACCAGGCTCGGCTCAGTACCTCTCAAGTGGTGGAGGCCAGCTCAGAATGGCGGATCACAGTCAGCAACATTAGGTGTGGTGTTGGGGGCGGGGGGTCTTAGTGTGACACACCCATGTTAGTCTACAGAGATGAGGCCAGGCCCAGATCTATGCGAACATCTTATTTCACTATCAAACACACAGTGCTACAAACTACCTTTACTTATTCAGGGTGTGTGTGTGTGTGTGTGTAAAGAAGAGGTAAACATAGATGTCTTCCTCTCTACTTTTTGACAGAGGGTTTCTCTCTCACTGAGTCTGGAGCTCACCAGTTTGACTAGCTGGCCAGCAATCCCCAGGTAGCCTCCTCTCTCTCTCTCCAGCCCTGGGATTTCGGGTGTGCCATGCCAAACTTCTACCTGGATACCAAGACTCCAAACTCAAGATCTCTGAGCTGTAAGCACTTTGCCGTGTCCCTGAGCACAGTTCTTCGGATGGCGCTCAGCCACACTGGCACACCTGCCATGGCGGGACTCAGAGCTCAAGCCACAAACAAGATCAATGGGGCCCAGGGTCCTCAGTGCACCGGAAGGATGTAGAGCATGGAGTTAAAGGCTGAAGTTCAACTTCCTTTGTATAATTCCTTTAAAAACCCTATCAAAATTTACTAAGATGAATTACAGGCTCTAAAGTTATCCTTTAATGAAAAAAACAGTTATTGTACTGCTCCTAGCCAGGCCCACAAGCTCCAAGGAGGTGTTACACTGCTCTGAACTTGAGAGACCCAGTGGGTAGCCCGAGGGATGCCTAAGGCTGAACTGAGTATTCATTTTCATGGGAGCACAGTTCCCAGGTGGAGGTAGAGAAGGGACTTGCAGACGTGGCCTTGAGCGTGACTTCTACCCCAGTTCAGGGACACAGCTTGGCAGTTCAGACGCAAACATCTTCTCCACTACAGAAGCAAGAACCAGGCTACACCATCTCCAAGAGAAAAGGGCTCCTTTGGGACCAGGATGCTTGCCTAACATACGTGACATCCTAGGTCACATCTAGCACCAAGGAGGTGAGGACAAATACATATCACACACTGGCAACACCAGAGCCGTGACTAAGGACTTGCAGCATTGACCAAAGGGGAGCTCTCCCTCTTAATTTAGGGGTTCCCTCCAGGAACCTCATCTAGGCTCTACTCCCTCACCTCTGTCTGTTGCATTCTAGACCGTTCCCTGAAATGCACTCCTAAGGTTTCATCAGTCGTTGGCACAGTTCTTTCTAAGAATAAGCCTGAAAATTGCAGTCCCCAGACACAGAACAGGCTGTAACAACTTGGGGCAGAATACTGTCCACAGAGTGAAACAGCTGCATTGACATTCCTTAACGGGGAGGGGTCGAGAAGGTCACCAGGGAGTCTGACCACTCCTCCCAGCCATGTGTGCAATTCTGCCTAATTGCACATGGCCGTGGGGTCTCAGGAGGTGCTAGAATATATAGGCTGGAGAAGGTTAATCTAAAAGGTCTGGGTCTATGCGGCTCATTCATGCTGAGACAGGACTTGCCAAGGCAACCAGCTGCTTTGGAGTCAGCCACACTCTTCCACCCATGATCTCTGTAAGTTAGCCAAACAAATCCTTTGGTTTCCAAGGTTGAACTTCAGTGCAATGGTACTTTGATTTGTTGATGGGCCCTTCTCGGAGGAGGGGGAATGACACTGTTTACATCTCCTTAGGCAGGGACACAACACAACCCTCCTTGTATTCAGTCGGCATTCCTGGGAACAGCTACAGAAGAAGCCATGTTGTAAGTCAATGAACTTTGCCCCCTGGGCTGGAGGTGGAGGGGGTACCACACAATCTACAAGATAATGGCTTGAATCTCAGTGCCAGTGACTGACACAGGCTTGGAGCATAGCTCAGCATCAGCAGTGCTTGCTTGCGAGCATGTACCGAGGCCCTGAGTTCAATCCCATAAAACACGATTCACAAGTAGCATCTAATGTGTCAGCAAAACAGAGGCTCCTATCGATCTTCCATTTCCACTATTCTCTTTCTTACTTAGAATAATAAGGTCCATTCAACATTCTCTCATGTGAAAATTACCAGCCACAGAAAAGGGTGTGGTATCTGTCACATGCATGTAGTCCCAGCACTTCTGAGCCAGGAGTGGGAGGATAAGGAAACCAAGACCACGCCAGCTATACTGACAAAAAAGGAGTGGGGGGGGGGGAGCTGACGGCAATGGTGACAGCAGCCGCAGTGGGAGGAGCTGGTTGCATGTTTCTTCCCTCTGCCTGCCAGGCTGGCCTGAAGCTCTGTATACATTGGTGCCACAGTCAGCACTAGTTTCAAGCCAGCTGACCAAGGCTCTGAGTGCTCCACCACCTGTTTGAGGGTGTCAGCAAACCTCCTGACTTTCTGCACCCCCATTTGCTCCTTATCTGTAAATCCGGAGATAGCCAACTGTTTATTCCTATGAACAATGGCTGACATCGTCTCCATAAACCTCATTGGGCTGATTCGGCAGGGAGCCTGGTAAATGTAGCTACTTTTAGTACTCATGAAGTGTCTTCTATGACAGTACTGCCAGGAGGAGGGGCATGAACACAGTTCACACCAAGTTCACACCAAGTTCAGAACTCCAAGAGAAGCACACGGGCCCTGGGGAGCTTACACAGTGGGAAGGTGGACTCACACGGACACCTCATGCCCACTCCTTATCCGTCTTCCTCTAGGAAAATAATTCTCTCTTCTCTCTCTCTCTCTCTCTCTCTCTCTGTCTTATACACACACACACACACGCACACGCACACACACACACACACACACACACAATGCATTGCCACACACATGGGTCAGAACCAATGTCGTAGGCCAATATGGCAGCTTTTATCTGCAATGCAATCCTAGCCAGCACTCAAGAAGTGAGACAGAGGACCTCAGCTATGAAGAAAGTCCGGCCCACATAGTAAGACCCTGTGGTCCCCCAAAAGTAAAATAAAATGAAAATGGTGGGTCAGCAAGATGGCTCAGTAAGTAAAGGCACTTGGCACAAAAAAACCTGGTGATCTGAGTTCAATTCCTGGAACCCATGTGAAGGTGAAAGCAGAGACTAGCTTCACAAAGTTGTCTCTGGCCTCATACATAAGCTGTGGCACACACACCCATTCCCCTCTAATAAAATAATAATAAAATAATAAATTAAACACACACACACACACACACACACACACACACACACACATTGGTTTTTTTCAATGCAGGGTTTCTCTGTGTAGCCCTGGCTGTCCTAGAACTCACTCCGTAGACGAGGCTGGCCTCAAACTCACAGAGACCCGCCTGCCTCTGCCTTCTGAGTGCTGGGATCAAAGGTGTGTACTACCACTGCCCAGCTGAGTTGCTTCTTTATTATAAAGTGGCTGTACTTAGATTCAAGGGAAACCAACCCGTCTCACCATGGAATGCATACTGGCAAGGCTGGGTGTGCCTTAGTTGCTTTGGTGTTGTTTCTCTCTTTATTGGTCGTTCTGGAATTTGCCCCTGGGGCAAGTGACCGCTGCAGTGGTCAGCTTGGCGATTTTGAATTACTTCTTGGATGTATTTACACTCATGTTTGGTTTGATTTGGGAGAAAGTAGTTAATTCATTTAACTATAGCAACTATCACACTAAGTCCAATAAATCCTTCCTACATAAGTAAGCTAACTACTTTAAAAACACAAACTGGAACTGCTGGCCTCCAGTAAAAAGCGGTCAGGTAATAACACCCCCCCCTTCCCGAAGACGTGAGGAAAGAGCTCTGGGCTCTGAGGTTAATCCTTTAAATTGAATGGAATTTTGGGAACTCTGGCATCTGAGTGATGGCTCATAAACCACTCCCGTGCTGAGTCACATGGCCTGATTTTTCTAGGATAAGTTGTTCCTCTTGAGCATTGCCTTTTGAGGAGCAAATACATGGTCCCAATGCCTGGCTCGGTTCTGCTTACGGTGAGTAAGAATCTCACTCTAAGCAGGTTCACTGTCAATCAGCTGTGCTGAGAAATGGCTTCCATAAATAACTGAGTTTCCTGCTCTCACTCGGGGCAGGAGGTGGCTGAACCTCAAGTTTTATGCAATTTGCAAAGGAGGCTTCCGTTATGTGACAATTGTTAGGCTGAACAGAAACTAACCTACAGAAAAAGGGAAATTCAGGCTCCAGTGTCACCCAAGGAGGACACTACAAGACATTTGTTTCCATCTTAGTTCCTAGCTTTTACTACTACATACTACACTTCGTGGTCTCCGGCACTGGGAGGTTTGGGCTCAGGAGCTGATATTGGAACGGCCCGGTAGCTGTGGCCTCTGGACTGGGGTGAGCCTGGCACCCAGCAGTGACAGGGGAGCTGACCTGTGTCCTGGCCAGTCTTACGGGAGCAGGTGACTGACACCTATTACAGGGCTTTCAAGGTCTCTATGCTTCCCAAGCCAGAAAGCATGAATTCAGCCTCAAGTACAAGTGTCTCAAAGACAACCTCCATCTGCCTGCAGTGGTAGCTGAGAGGAGCCTGGGAACCCAAAACAACAAAATGGGAAGCAGCAGTAACAGGAAACAAAAGCCCAATAAAGGAAAAATCAGAGATCACCTCACCAAATTAAGCTCTTAAATCACTCAAGCCAATGAGGCAGCTGAAAGCAACAGGGCTGACATTTGGAGCTGGGGTTGTTTGGGTTAGAGTGCTTGTTTGGCATAGGAGAGAGAGACAGAGAGACAAACACATACACATGGAGAGAGACAGAGAGACAGAAATAGTCAAAAACAAAGACAGAGAGCCAGAGCATACAGAGACAGATAGACACACATACACGCCCAGAGAGAGAAAGAGAGAGAAAGCAAGCATGCTTAGGACATACACATAGTAATGTCAGGCTAAAAAAATGAAGCAAACAACCTCAGAGCTACAACTCAAAAGAAAAGAACTTACTATTTTTATCTTAACTACGTGGGGAAACAACACATTTAAAATGTCAGCCCATACTCGCAGCTCCAAGACCTGAGGACTGGGTGGGATACAGGTTCCTGTGAGAGGGGCTCTACTGTGACACAATGTCACCTTCCAGGTTCATGTTTGAGAACCCTGTGACTGAGTTACAAAGCAAAACAAACATCTCCCAGTGTTTTAAGCAACTTTTAAACACTTTTGTGTAGTGCTGCATTCATAGACATCCTGCCCCATTCAGCCTGTGGGCCGTGAACAGCACATGTCTGGTAGGGCTAACTTCTACCTCTCTACCCAAATCCTCGCCCTGGTATGGGCTGGCCCCTTTCAGGTAAGTGCTCATCAGTGTGTGGAAAGAGACCTGAGATGGACACAACAAGGGCAACACAAAGAAATTACCGAAGTTGAAGAACGCCACTTTGGGGCTAGAGAGATGGCTTAGTGGTTAAGAGCACTGGCTGCTCTCCCCAAAGACCTGGGTTCTATTTGCAGAACCTACATGGTGGCTCACAACTGTCCATAACTCCAGTTCAGGGTATCTGAAGTCCTCTTCTGGTCTTCACTGGAATCAGGCAAGTGGAGCATAGACATCCATGCAGCCAAAACACCCACACATATAAGATTAAGTAAATAAATAAGTGAGAATGCCAGTATCCACTCTGGATCCTCAGACTTTTCACCAGCAGACCTGCTTAGCAACCCTCAATCCTGCCCTCTCCCCTCCTTTTTGCTTTGTGGTGCTGAGGCCTTGAACACTGTGTTAGGTAGCACGCTACCCTACCACTGAGTTATATCCTCAGCCTCTAGAGTTTTCTATATGTTTGTTTTGATACAGGGTCTTGCTATGTAGCCCAGGCTGGCCTAGAACTGGAGCTCCTTTGGGCTAGCCTCTGAGAGCCAGGGTTGTGGGTGTCCAGGACTGCTCCAGTCTTGCCCTTTTGTCTTAACTCAGGACTGATGAGGTCACACAGTCTGCTTCCTCTTGCCCAACTGGTCCTCTTGCAACAACTCAACCTAGCCCTTGTCCACTGGAGACCCCTGCTCCCCTGAACCAAGGACATTTACTGCAGGACACAAAAGCCATTCTGTAACTGTCACTGCTGGTCTTCAGCTACATGCTCAATGGAGGGTCTAGGGCAGCTGAGTGCCCCCGCCCTTCTAACACACTGGCCATTGTCAAACTCCTGCACACTTCCTGCCCTACAGGCCATTAGCATCATAAACAGGCACCACATTTTGTTTCTTTTTATGCATTCTTCTTTAACAAAGTTTTTGCTATTGTTTTGTTAACCTATTAAATATTCACAACTTCCTTCTAGAATCTTCTGGAACCAAACATGTTCCAGAATTCAGCATTGTGAGATTTTAGTAGGGTGAAAGGAGGCATAGATCACATTTTGTTAAGTAGCAGTCCTTCATCAAATGCAACGGAGAGGGCTGCAGAGCAATGTATGACGGTTATACTACATTAAGAGAGAGAAAGAAAGACTAAAACTAAGCTTATCTGACACAGGGCAGGGCTCATTGCCAGATGGATTCGGCCATAATCTTACATGCAAACACTCACACACTCTTCAGTGCTCTGTGGTTCCTGGACTCTAGAAGTGGATGCAAGGCATGGTGGGCCTTGCTTAGCCCAATGGGCACCAGGAAGAGTATCTGGCTCCTGCCTCTTACTGCAGGGCAGTATCTTGCCTAGGCCCCAGGCAGGCTCCAAATGTCGAGTAGGGGGACCTGTGGCTGATATCTTGGAGTTGGAGATGGATTCCCACCTGTTGGGCCTTTCCCTGCCTTCCCCACATTCTCTTCTCAGTGTTTAGTATTTATTTTTCCCCTTGCCTGGGCGTCCTGCACTTGGTTCCTGTATGCTAGAACAAGCCAGGGCTGACTTCCTCCCCAATCTTGCCTTCTATGGTGTGCCTGGGCCTCTGTTCTGAACACCACTGTCTCAGGAACTTTCCCTCCTCCCGATCTCAAGACTCCCCTGAAGAGGGTTCTAAAGTGGCCCTGCAGGTTCCTTCCCTAGGCCTACAGGTTACGGACTAGCTCCAAAAGCCTGATTTACTGCCAAAACTTAAGTGAGGTCATAGAATAAGCACATTAAACAGACGGGGGGGGGGGGGGGGGAAGGGAACCAGTCCTCAGCAAGGTATTGACTTTTCAAGTCTGTCATTGGAATCAAAGTTTACTTACACCTTCCTAGCACTCCGAGGAAGCTCCCCCAGTCAAAGAAGCCCTCACCTTAACTATTCCACAGACACCAATTACAGGATTAATTCGTACCTGGTGAATGAGTGACCAGGCTCACACTTTTATCAAGGTCTCACAAAAAACCTGATAAAATGGGAACCTTGGGTCTCCCTCTGTCGCTAGCACTAACTCCATAAAATACACCGTTCCAAAGGGTACCTTTTACTTTTAGATATGCCCATACATAAAAAACTACAGCAATGGACCAGGTTCGGGGGGGGGGGGTGCGGGCGGCTAAGCCCAACACTGTGGAGGTTGAGACATGAGGGTACTGACTTCAAGGCTAGTTTGGGTTACTGATCCTGTCTGAAATCCAGCCCCCAAACCACAACCATAATCTATGGTGGCTGTAACAACCAAAGGTCCCCAACTCGCTGGTGCCCAGTTTTAAGGTCACAGTCCTCACTCACTGTCCCTCCACAAGTTCAGTAAGTGAAACACGTGTAGAGACTCCTGACACCCTCCAGAGTAGATATAGGGCCCTGGATTCCTGAGGGAGTTGTTCCTAAGTTCAAGCGGCCTGTAAACCCTCCAAGTGTAAGCTTACACTTGGAGGGCTCAAGGCAAGGTGGGACCGCCGGATGAGGGCCCAGTTCCTAGGTGCTGTACTGTGTAAAACACCAAGCCAGCAGTTCCCGGTGAAACTCTACACCACGCTCAGATCTCAGAGTTCGGTTGAATCCTGGCCAGAGCCAGCCAGCTGGGCAGAGCCTGCCTAGAGACCATTACCGTGGGCAGAGGGAGAGACCACGCTCCCTTTCGACCTTGAGAGGGGCGCTGGGACGTAAAATGTATTTTTCAGAGAGCCACCTGCGGACACCTTGCACTCAGCCAACTACCTGGCGGCAGGCAGAGCCTGCCCTATGTCGGGATTTTCGTGTGGCTGCCGCCGAGCCCACCCGCCTCTGCTCCAGCAGGACCGCTGCAGCTGAAGGGGGCCTCTGCCCTTGACCTTAGAGCCGTCGGGGGACCCAGCTCGGTTGGTGGTTGCTGGCAGGCTCAGGTCTGAACCGCGTCTTCCTCTTACCAGTTTTTGCGCTTCTGGACTCAGACAATCGATTTCGTTGTTTTGCGCGCCCGCCGGGCTGGTCATGTTGCCGAAGTGCAGACCAACTTCCCACCCACGAGTTCGCGCCGCAAACCCGCTCCAGTGTTCGAAGGCGGAGGGCTCTCAGCGATGCCACATTCCAGGAAAGCCGTCCAGGCCGAAGTAGAACTCGCGACGATCCCCTTGGCGCACACAGCTAGGACACCCGGCCCCGTGGTTCCCCAGCTGGGGTGCGGCTGGCAGGGCGGGGCGCAGGTGGCCCCGGGACAGGGGCGGGGGTGGCAAGAGAGGCACCCGAGGCACACTCCGCCCCTGCCCCGCCTAGTCCCGCCTCCGCCCCACCCACCTTGGGCCCGCCACTACTTCCCAGCCTCTTTCCCGCGCTCTTTCCAGTGGGGTGTACCACCTTCCTCTCCGGCTCCACCCACCCGGGAATCCATCTGCCTCTAACGCTCTTCCCAGGCGGCCACATCCTTGCCCCTTCAGTCGCCTATTTTTCCTACGATGGCACTCCGAGCCCAAGTGCTCCTTCCAGGAGGCCCACCCGAGTCCGCCCACCCGCAGCCCCATGCTCCTCCTCGGCCCCGCCCCCACTCCTCCCCCTGCCCCGCCTCAGAACCTCCGGCCCCGCCTCCCTCCCCTCTCAGACTGCTTCTGGCCAGCCGGCGGCGGTGCCATCAATCACCCCCCAGTCCCAGCGGCAGACACGGGAAAGGCGGAGGGAAATGACCCTGGGGACCCCCACCCGGGGCCACGCCCTGGCCGTCCCCGGGCTGAGTCAGCGAGGGAGACCGGCCCAGGCCTCGGGGAGCGCGCCTTCGGTAAGGACACGCGTGGCTTCTGCTGGAACCACACGGAACCACAGTGTATGAGCCTCTGCCGGAGCGCGCGCAACTGCACCCGCCGCAGTGGTCTTCCGAGCGGCCGGGCCTTGGGAAACCGCAGAGCTACACTACAGCTCCTAGACTCGCAAGCCCAGGTGACAGCCGCGGCCCGACCGGATGCGGCGAGGAACTGGTTGGTCTCCACGCGGGGACAGTGACCTAACTCCTAGCACGCGCCTTCCATGTCCACCGAGCGGGAGAGCCCCTGATTTAAAATTAAAGCCATGAGGCGAGCAACCAGGTGGTTCCAGTGTTCCGCGCTATGGACAGAAGCAACTAAAGGCGGCTGCACGAATTTCACCCTTAGCCAATCCGGGCTGCATATCTCTCCATAGCTCTCCCAGCAGACCTGGGTGACCCTAGAAGGGCCTTCTTCGTGCTCAAAAGGAAAAGCAGCAGGGTGCCCTGCCCTTTTTCTCTGTTCTGGCGACTCCAGAAAGATTCTGGAGGAGGGTCACATGTGAGCCCAGGTGACAGGCTTCTTGGTATCCAAGAACATCTGTGTGCGCTGTCCCCTACAGGCATCCTGGCCCTACGTTTCCGGGCAGTGCTTCGAAGGACTGGGTTGGCCAGAGGGTTGATATAGAGACTTGGCCCAGAGGGGTGAAGGAGGTATGGTTTTGGGAGTAGTATGCGGAATGAAAGAGAATGGGCACCAAGTTGTGCTGAAGTGTCTCAGATGAGGAAATCTCTCGGGAAAGAAGAGGGCTGGCTTCCAGCAGCTGGTCTCACAGTCAGTTAGAGAGAATAGTTTTGGATAACATAGCGACAAGGTTTGTGAATTTATGTGGGGCACAACTAATTCTACTAGGACTAACTTTACAGGTGAGAGTGGAGGCCAGCTAATAGCATACCCTAATATAGTCCAGCTACTGTATTCTGACCTAGATAACAGATTTGAAGCCTCTGGCCTTATGGAACCCTGGGACTCCCACACCATTGCAGCCCAGGGTCAGGTTTGGTTTGCTCTGCCTGTCCCCAGACAATGCCTGAAGATATTTGTTGCTGACATGGGAACATTTCCCCAGATCCAAGGTGTCCATTGGCTTCTAACAAGCTCATAAATAAGGACTCTCTCTGTGCCAGGTGTCCAGGAGTTCAGCAAAAATCACAGTACACTGTCCTCACTGACCTTGGAATCCTCCAGTAAGAATACACCCCCCCCCAAAAAAATAATCCCTGTCCACCCATTGTTGCCTCCTCTTCCACAGCTGTGAGGATCCGTGGGACCCGAGATCCTTACACAAAGAGCTGTGAAGCAGATGATGCAGCTAAGTTTTCTCCTTTTGTAAACGTGGCCAATGGGCAGCCATTTCTAAGAAGGAGGCTTTGCAGTTTCAGTCTCTTCTACATGGCCTGTCTCTGGCCAGGCTCTGTCTGACCTGTGAGCTCACAGATTTGTCTTGTTGACACTATTTAAGCCCTGGATCTCTTTCTGTGAGCTCACAGTAGGCTTTGGGAAAGATCTGTTTCTGCTATGCTTATGGTGTATGTGTGTGATGTGTGTATGTGTGTACATGTTTGTGTCTGGTGTGTGCGTGAGTATGTGTGTTTGGTGTGTGAGGTGTGTGTGATATGTGCATGTGTATGTGTAGGATGTGTGTGGTGTGGGATGTGTGTGTCTAGTATGTGTATGCATGTGATCTGTGTGTGGTATGTGTATGTGAAATGTGTGTGATGTGTATGAGATGTGTGTGTGGTGTATGATATGTGTGGTATATGTGTGTTTGTGTGATAGGTGTGTGGTATGTGGTGTCTGTGTTTG
>CAJQZJ010013540.1:14250698-14262655 GCA_907164525.1 Lophiomys imhausi | reverse complement strand
AAGACACCAGGTAGGCGCTGGGGATCAAACCCATGTCCTCTGCAAGAGTAGCCTGTGCTTTTAACTTCCGATCCACATCTCCAGCTCCTAGACCAATGAAGAGACTTGAGTCTGTCTGAAAGCCGACAGTGAAAAAGATGGAGCTGGGGATGTTTTGAAGTAGCTCAGAGAGAGACTGTCCTTAAAGGGACAGGAGGAAAGGGACAGACCCTGGAGCTGCCAAGTCTGAGAAAGGGTCTACTTGAATGAAGTGGGGGGAGGGGGGTGAGGCTGTTAAGAGAACCCAAGTGGTCAGGGGTAGGTGGGAGGGTGAGAAGTTCTGATCCTGGCTGGTGACAGTGCTAGGCAAGGTTGGGGCAGGACGAGGGGCAGGAGGTCAGAAATGGAACAGTTAGGGTTCTGAGCCGGCCTGCGGGGTCACCCTTTTGACAGTACTGGGAAGCAAAGTCCTTTCTGGGGAGCTTCATCAAGTCCACCAAATTGCATGGGGTGACGGCGGATCCACTGGAGATAATTTCCAAACCATTTCACTTGGAGTTCATCCCCAAAGTGTGGGAATCTAAATGTATTCTTCCAAGCCATCCTTCAGAACTGGCAACCACCGAAGCCAGGCCAAAGCTATCACAGAAATACCTCCTTTCACTGTGAGACCCAAATATCCAGTAAACACCTCCAAGAAAAATCAATTCTGCTTTTCATGGAAACAATGTGCTGCAAATACCAACCAATGATTTTCAAACAACCCTACTAAAGTCTCAGGCATGAACTCTTAAAAAAAAAAAACCCAAAACAACAACACAACAAAACCCTTTTAGATCAGCTTGACAGCAAAGGAAACAGCAGCC
Organism: Lophiomys imhausi; assembly: GCA_907164525.1. NCBI lineage: Eukaryota > Metazoa > Chordata > Mammalia > Rodentia > Muridae > Lophiomys > Lophiomys imhausi. The sequence goes on along the minus strand of CAJQZJ010013540.1, from coordinate 14,261,810 downwards.
ATCTTTGCTCAACGTAGTCCATTTGAGGTACTTGACCACAATACACAGTGGCACGGGAAGACAAGTTTTCCTATCCACGGTTGTGTCCACCAGATAACAGAATACCCAATGACAAGAATTAAATTAAAGCCTGATTGCTAAAATAGAAGACAACAATTTAAAACTAGAAAAAGAAAGTAATCCATGTTTTTCCAAGTACCATTTAGTTTACCTTAGTGATCTTTCCTATGAGTTTAACATTCTAGAAAATACGCAGACTATCCTTAAAAATCAGGGCACAGCGTAAATCTTTACTACCTGAGATATCCAGAAATCAACTAGGCTACACATGTGATTGATAAGTGTCATTCTCAGAGAGGAAGCACAGAGGATGTAGGACCTCTCTTGTAATCTGACTTTATAGGGTGCCCATAGCAACCATGGAGATTGAAGGGTCCTGAAGATGGAGTCAAAAGTTTACAAAAAAAATAAGTGACTAACCTTCAGCTGAAGATCCTCACACTTAAAATAGTATCCCAAAAATCTACCCAAGTGTACTCCCCTAAAGGAAAACAGACTACACCCACTTCAGCAGACTCCTAAGAATGCAGGCCCACACTCAAATCCATAAGGGTTCCTCTTGCACTGTAGCCCTGGAATTATAGTTCAGACGAGTCAAAACTACCAGACTACAGAAAGCTGCCAGATCTCAATTGACTTGTACCTTTCCGGCTCCTGTGACTGGATTGTCTGTCGAGAGGACTTAGCGCAGAGGGATAACACCTCGCCCTTGGAAGATGATGGCTTTAGGTGAGCGTCCTGAGCTCTTGGACAGGGAACAGCACCTGGAGAGGCATGCTTGGTACAGGAGTGGAAATTCTGGAAAAACTGGAGATCAAATAGCCACTCCTGACCACGTCACCTTTCTGCCTGCTGGACTCACTGGGGCAGCTGCCTTTGCATAATGGAAGGGTGTGGCCCTGAGCCCACAGGACAGTTTCCAAATGGAGGATCTCCTCTGACCATCTTGTCTAACTGCAGCTATTTAGAGTATGGGCCACACCTCCCCTCGCCCCTGCTGCAGTAGCACATTGCATGGGTGTTGGACTCCCGGGAGGTCAATGTAAGTAAAGAGCTGGCTTTCTCAAGGTCAACCCTACCGACATTTGGTGGTCAAATGATTTGTTGTTGTTGTGGGAGGCTGTCTAGTGCAGTAACTTGCTCTCAGCAAATGCCAGCAGCACCATCCATCCCGGTGCGGTAACCCAGACAGTCTCTAGACATTTCCAGTTGGCTTCAGTTGAGAACCCCTGATATAGAGGAGAACCATATCTACTTCCAAATATCCACAGTGTGGAAGGACCCTGACTTACTGATCTCTACAGAGCTGCCAGGGTCCTACAGACCCATGGTTAGACACAATCATATTGGAGAGGGTAGAAAGGCAAAAACATATCACTAAAATCTGCTGCTCTATCCTACATGGAGGATGAACTCAAAGCAAAGCTGTTGTCAGGAAGACACAGAAAGCCAACACTGAGAACCCAGCAAGAGGTAGCCTAGGGTGAGAATTGAGATTTCTGAAGTTGTATGGCCATGCAGAAGCCAAGGGTGTGATCCCACAAGTGAGCTGGTAGAGACAGCATCAAAGTGAGGAGTCCAGAAACTGGGCTTAGCTTCCTGGCATCTGAGGCAGGGCCTGCTGTGGAGAACAGAGGCTGAACATTCAGTCCTGCACCCGAACAGAGACTATGAGGTGTCCTCAAACGTCCTGGCAGAGTTTGGCAGTTAGGCCTGGAAGTCCTGTTCTGTATTTAGTTTCTGAGAGTCACTGCTAACTACATGGGCCTGCTGGGAAGTCCACCCACAACAGGGGCCAGTATACACAGGCTCTGTTGAACTCCCAGCTGTTTGATGCACACAGTTTTCCTGCCAGATAGTCTCTCCATAGTCACAGATTACATGCAGGATAGAGAGGTCTTTGGACAAGTCCAAGGTCACTTCTTCAGCCTGAATGTGATAGAAAGCGTCTATCGGCATTTGGGGGCTCTTGGGGAGCAGCAGGGGCCGCTTTTCAGGCAGCTGCCATTCTTCAAGTCCAGAATGCCACCATTGCCTTCGGCTGCCTCCAGAGCCAAACTTCTGAGTCTCGGTTTCTGGACAAGTGTGTTATGACTGACAGTGTCTGCATACAATGACAGAATGGAAATACGGAATAAACTGCAGTCTGGTCCAGGTCCGTGTAGAACTGTGAGCTGTGACTCCATTTAGATATCATTAAGAAGCTCTTTTTACAGTTCCTCGTGCTCAGGAACTTGAACTTTATCAAGGAAGCTGTAAAGGGCCCACTGAAAATGTCTGAATAAAGGCAGGGAAGATTTTGTTTGAGCAGAGCCTAGCAGCTACAACACAATTGAAAACCACCCTCCCCATTGTTTTCCAGACATGTCTTGGCTGTTATTCTTCTAGATTAAGTTGAGAGTCTGTTTATTAAGCTTCAAACCAACCTTCCCTCCAAGATGGGATTTTATTTGCAGTTCATTATATTTATAAATTATTCAGAGATGGATTAATAGTTTTAATATGGTATTTTCTTACAGAACTCTAGGGCCACAGTCTCAAAGCTACTGTGATCCCAACCTTTCTTCTTTAAGTAAATATGCTACAATTACGGACAAGGAGGACACAGAGGCTTTGAGAGCCTACACTGTAATAAGTCAGGACAAGACTCAGGGCTGTTAGAACTTAAATATCTAAAAATTGCTAACCTGGCAGATAGAGAGTAGTATAGCTCCTGGAAAGAAACAAATTATATATCTCTCAACAAGATACTCTTACTGAAAGGTGGAAGATCTAATTTTGAATGGCAAAAGATAAACAGATAAAGCAACTTGGAAACAGAGCCATCTCTAAGTCAGGGAGTCATTGTTATAGTTGAAGTTAGGATGCCACTGTGCCCTGCAGAAGGCCACTGTGAACTGTAACAAAGTACATAGGTTCTGGGGCTACCATGACCTGGTGGAATTCTCCAGCTCTGGTCAGGTTATGTGACCTCTCTGTGTGTCCCAGTTCCCTTGTCTGTAAAGTGAGAGCAATAAGGGTACTTAGTTCACAGGGTTTACAAGGACTAGATGAGCTGTTGTTCTAAATGTAACAACACTGAATATAAATAAGAGCGGCCAGGCCAGTTGGTCTGTGTCATTCCAGCACAAAGTAGCTGAAGGAAAATTCAATCTGCATTCACTGTGTCAATCTGCATTCAAATGTCACAATTTAAAAAGGACGTTGTAGTAATCTGTGTCCCAGACAAATCTGCACCTCATTCCTCCCACACCCAGTGAGGCTCCTGTCTGGCCCTCAGCTCAGACCCCCAGACTTGGGGAGCTCTGGGACCCACAGTACTGTGAGCTGGTGAAACACACACACACACACACACACACACACACACACACACACACACACACATTCAGTATCAGCTGGAGTCAAGGCTCCAGGCTCCAGTTGACTGACCACATTGCTTTTCTGGAGTAAGAGGCCTGCCTGAACTTTGTGCTGGTTACTTACTTACTTACCAGCACCTTACTTCCTTGTTGTGATACAATCTGGAAGGCCACTCTTGGACTTCACCAGCCAGATAAGGAGTTGTGACTATGTTTCTAAAGAATTCGATTGGGTAACAGGAGCTTGTAACTTCCCCCTTTGGGTGAAGAGACCTTCCCACAACAGAGATGGTTGTGTGTGAATGCATGTGTATATACGTGGAGTGTCAAAGCTGACATCTGATGTCTTCTTCTATCACTTCTCACCTCCCTCACTGGGTGAGGCAGGGTCTCTCAGTGAACCCCAAGCTGGAAGACTCGGCTAGTCTAGCTTTCCCTGGGAATCCCCTGTCTCTACCTGCAGAGCATGGGATCACAGGTGGGCCACCATACCCACCTGGCTTTTCCATGAGTACCAGAGATCTATACCCTGGTTCATGCTTGTAGGGTAAGTATTTTATCCACTGAACCGTCTCCCCAGCCTGGCAGAGGTTTTTAAAAGGGGGCTGGGGGGATGGCTACATGGAGACACAATTTCAGACTGAAAAAAAGTGAAAACAGTCAATTCTTCCATTCTAATGGTCTACGATTATTAGAACACACCCCGCACGTTTTGACTTGATTATTTTAGATTCACAGCTAATTTAAAACATATTTGTTACTATTATCATGCGTACTTGTGTGCATGTAAGGATGCTCATGTCACAGCGTGAGTATGGAAGTCAGAGGATAACTGTAGAGTCAGTTTCCACCTTTCACTGTGGGTTCTGGGAATCGAATCCAGGTCATCAGGCTTGCATGGCAAGCACTCTGTCTGAACGCCCAACTCTTCAATATCATGGTTTTTGTTAATTTCTAACTTTAGCATATTCAGCTCTAGAGGAAATCAAAAAACGCGTGGGCAGAGAGAAAATCCAAATAAGGGAGGAGGAGGCAGATAAGAGACATGTGCCTCAGGCTTAACAATATCAGGTGATATAATGGCACTGGAAAACACGTTAAAATGTCAAAGAAGTCACATTAAATGCAAAATCTGTAGATGAAAGAGATCCACAGATGAAGAACAGCTGGTTCACATAGTGGGATACATTCGCCCTTAGAAGAGAAGGGAATTCTAACAGGAGGTCAAAGTTGAACAAATTGAGAGGATGTTAAGGTCTATCTGTAAAGTATTGCATGACTACAGTTGCATGAGGGCATAAGGAGGTTTTAAATTTGTTTTTGGGGTGTTGGGAATTGAACCCAGAGTCTCTCTTCTGCTGAGCACAAGTCAGTGTGATACACCCCAGCCCCGGGCCTCATTGGTGGTCAGAGTTGCAGGTGGCACTGTGTGGGGCAGAGACTGGGAGAGGAGAAAATAGGAAGCTGATTTTAAGTTGTGCAAGAAGAAAGTATATGTGGTTAAGATGGTAAGTTTTTGTTGTGCATATATTACCAGAATTTAAGTAATACTATTTTTAAAAAGCAAATGTACTCTGTTGTGTATGTAACATCACAAAGAGAGGGAGAGGCTAGCAAGGCAAGGCTTCCCCTAGGAAATACAAGGAGGATGGTGGAAGTTCCAATTGACTGCAGATGAAACAACCAAGAAAATAAATAAATAAATAAATAAATAGGAAATCTGGAGTGCAGGCAGCCAACCTCTCAATTTTATTTTATTTATTTTTTTATTTTTTATTTTTTTATTTTTTTTGTTTTTCGAGACAGGGTTTCTCTGTGTAGCCCTGGCTGTGCTGGACTCACTTTGTAGACCAGGCTGGCCTCGAACTCGCAAAGATCCACCTGCCTCTGCCTCCCAAGTGCTGGGATTAAAGGCGTGCGCCACCACCGCCCGGCATCAACCTCTCAATTTTAAAATCATCCCTATCCTCAGCTCTGGACATCTGATCCCCAAAAGTAGAATATCACTGGTGACTCCATGTGCATATTCAGGCTACCACCAGGGAAATAACAGCCGACTGGGCCTGGCCAGCTGGTATGCCTTTTTGACAACTTCCGATTTAACTTGAAAAGGAGGGCTGAGGATGAAGATCCTCCCTTACCTTGTTTGTGCATGACACTGAACTATATCCCTAAACATCAGATAAGACTATCACCGTCGCCTTCTTTCATTACCCAATGGTCAGGTGAGGAGAAGGCTCTGTGGCAGGAGTGCTCACTATGCAAGCATGAGGATTTAAGTTCAAACCAAGAACCTACATAAAGAGCCTGGCAAGACTGTGGGGGCTTGTGACCCCTGCACTAAGGGACATGGAGACAGGAGGATTGCTGGGCCTTTCTGGCCACCAGCCTAGCTTCACACATACACACACACACACACACACACACACACACACACACACAGAGCAGTGGTGTTTGTGATAAGACTGTGATAGGATGCAAAGTGCTTAAGGAAGTGTTGAGTGTACAAACACCGTTATATTTATGGAAAAACATTTAAAAATAGGGAAAAATGAGCCATGTCATCTTTGTGTTATGATACAGGGAACCTTCCTTTCTTCCTTTCCTTCCTTCTTGGCAGGGGATTAATTTTTTTCTTGAAGATTTCTTTCCTCCCCACCCATCCAATTTTATGCCTTTTCTCTCTCTCTCTCTCTCTTCAGAAAATAAAAAAGGAGAAAACCAAACCAAAACAACAGACCAGAAAATGAGAAAAAAAAAAATACAAGAAACACACCCACCTAACCCACCCCCACCCCCACCAAAACAAAACCCATAATAACACAAAATTGGAAATCATAACACACAGGCAAAAGATGAGGAAGAAAAAACCCAAGTAAAGCAATATGAGACAAAACACCTCCAAAATGCCATTGAGTTCATTTTGAATTGGCCATCTACTGCTGGGCACTGGACCTCCCTTAACTGTCATTTGTGTATCCAGCAAGACGCCATCTCAAGCAGATGTCAATTGGAGGTAGTGCTTTGGGTAAGGATGGGTGACCTTCAGTGCTGCAGCCCTGCCTGGCTTGAACTCCTGCAGACTCTGTGCATGCTGCCACAGTCTCTCTGAATCCATATGTGTGTGTCAGGCTTATTGCATCTGGAAGACACTGTCTCCTTGGTGTCCTCTGTCCCCTCTGGCTCTTCTTCCTCAGAGTTCCCTGAGGGGAGAGGCTTAATGATGACTATAGAAGTCATTTTAATTGCCTTTTCTCTCTGATGTTTTCCAAGAGTGTGCACTGTTTTTTTTTTTTTTTTTTTTTTTTAAGAGGAACATAATACATGGTTCATTTTCCTCAGTCCTGTTCTTTGAAAAGAAAGAAAGAAAAATGCTGGAAGGAAGAATCCTTTTTGGTGTGGCTCTAGAAGCTTGCAAACCTCCTCTGGGAGATAAGAAGAAAAACAAACCTAGTCTAGGAAACTGCAATTAATTAATTAGGCTGCAACCATTTTTAGTGCTTGCCTATTTCTGTGTGTGTTAGGGATCCTTTCTGGCTGGCTAGGGAGCCATGAGTTCTTTTCAGAATACTGTTCTAACTTAAAAAACAAAATAGTACTACACCCAAATCAGACTTTTGGCAAACATACTTGCAAAGTGTGATGCTTGGTAAGTGTTTCTTTTAAATCCTGACACAGTGTAACAGCCTCTGTCTAGTCAACGCAAGAAAGCCCTGGGATTATTTTTAACAAAGTGAGCAGGTGCCTGTAGCTGGGCTGCCCAAGGCAAAGGGCCCCAAGGAACACAGAAGCAGTGTTTTGGAAACAGCTAAGGCTGGAGACAAAGCCTGGATAACTGGGCCCCAGGGGCTTGGAGTGGACCCAGCCTCGGAGTAAGAATTCCATCAAGTCTTGATGAAGCTCTTAGTGGGAGGATAGAAAACACTAGAAAGGTGAGCGGCAGCTGCTGCCTAACGCTGTGAGAAGCAGGAAGCAGTCAGGAAGGTGTGCTGGGCAATTCTTTTCTGCCCTCTAGCATCAGGCTAGCAGAGCCCTCTGGGCGAGGCTGGCCTATAAGGAGGCTGTGCAGAGCTCAGGGTAGAAAGGGTTTGTAGCAGGGGTGCTTACACTTACTGGTGTGGTGAGAACCCAGAGCTGACTTCAGCAACTATACTGACTCGCTGATACATGTCAGCAGTCGCCCTAGTAACTGTAGTCACTGACAAATGATGTCACAAAACCTGTAATGACCCGGTCATAGGCACTTCTAATGGCCTGCATTCTTCATTGAAGGGAACTCCAATGCAATCAGATTCAGAACTCTCTGAAAATCTATCCAAAGGTCCTCAGGGGATCTCACACCCAAGGTGAAGAATTCTGTGAAGTTGTCCCAAGTGTCAAACGCAGCTCTTCAGTCTTTTAAATTTTGCTTTTAAAACCACAGTGTAACAGGCAGCTTGTTGCTCTGATTGACTCTTGTAACCAACCCCAGAATTAAAAGCAGGGGTAGGAGGATTTCCATGGAACAAGTTCATGGCCAGCTGGGACTGCACAGTACATCCCATGCCAACCTGGGACACAGACTGTGAGATCCAGTCTCAAAAAACAAAACAAGAACAATGAGTAATTACTGCAAAATAATGCCTCTCTGCTCAGCTTCTAGTTGACATACTCATTACTCTTGCAAGCAGCTTGGAATAGCCTTCGTACATTCTTTGCAGCATGCCTGTTTCTGAACACTGCAAAGAAAGATAGCACAGAGGTGCGCCTGCATCCCAGCCTACTCTGGTGGGAGCATTTCAGAGTCCTTGGGTTCTTCAGAGTGTTTTCCTATGTTGTTCTTGCTTCCTGGGCTCTCACGGCTCTGCTGCTTTGAACATGTCCTAGATCAGCGGTTCTCAACCTTCCTAATGCTGCGATCCTTTAATACACTTCCTCATGTTGTGGTGACTCTGAACTGTAAAATTATTTTCGTTGCTACTTCATAATTGTAGTTTTGCTACTGTTATGAATTATAATGTAAATATCTGATATGCAGAATGTCTGGTATGTGATCCTGTGAAAGGATTATTCAGGCCCCCAAAGGTTTACGATCCACAGGTTGAGAACCACTGGCCAGGATGGTACTGAGCACCAGATCTGCTTTCCTAATCCTAAATTCTCTAAACTTCAGCAACTGCCATCTGGACACCTTGGCCACACAGGTCCCAAGCAAGCTTCCAACCCCCCCCCCCCCCCCCCCGCCCCAGACTCCCTGGTTCTTCCTTCTCCACTTCTTCTCTTAGGGGAAGGCAGGGTTAGCACCCAGCACCAACTTTGTGTAGCTCCTCTGTGCTTTCCCTCGCCATGAAGGAGAGGCTTTATAGTGGCAACTGCAGAAGATTGGCTATTCTTAGGCATGTAGAGATGGTACTTGTGGCAGGTACAACTCAGAGTCCACATAATGGTCGTGGCCACATGCAGTCGATATGAACACTGTTCTCGGGACATCCTCTGCGTCCTCTTCCTCTCAGTCCATCACCAGAGTGGCTCCCCCATTAACACTGCACCACCATAGCCCACAGCCAGTGTCTCACTTGAGGTTTCAGCACATCTGCTCAGAATGACTAAAGCCTTCCCATACTACAGTCGACCCGTTTAATTATTCAATAAATAAATACTGACAATTTTGCACCAAATACTGCCACATATCACACTGCATGCTAATGATAGATATAGCAATGATACTGAGACCAGGTAGGAAAGGAATTAGAGGCCGGGCAGTGGTGGCGCACGCCTTTAATCCCAGCACTTGGGAGGCAGAGGCAGGTGGATCTTTGTGAGTTCGAGGCCAGCCTGGTCTACAAAGTGAGTCCAGGACAGCCAGGGCTACACAGAGAAACCCTGTCTCAAAAAAACCAAAAAAAAAAAGGAAAGGAATTAGACGGCAGGAAACCAAGAACAGCTGCTGAACATCTGGTGTCTGAGTTTCCTGGTTAGGTAGGAAGACAGGTGTGAGGGAGTCAAGGAACCTGAATTTCCCTGTCAGTCAGAACATCCTCCTATGGCTAACCATCCTTGAAACTGGAATTAGGCTGTTCTCTCTATATTAGAAACACAGTCACTGGACGCTTTCCTGTTTGACAGACATGTGCTCCAAGGAAGGGTCTATGTTCTCAAAAAATGGATCATATAATTTTCTTTGTGGTTTTGATCTCTCCTGGGAGCTTTTCAAGAGGATTATGGGAAGAAATACCCTAAATGGAAGATATGATCTACTGTTATTTGGGAGAGGAAAGGCTTACATTACTCCTCAAATATTCCATCTACCTCATAAATATTCATAAAACTTCTTTTGGGGCCCAAGAACTAGCTGAGCCCATAAAGATGCCTGCCTCCAAGCCTGAGGACCTGAGTTTGACCCCCAGGAACGCATGGTGGAGGAGGAGAGCTGATTCTAGAAGGGCATGCTCTAGCCTTCACAGGCACACTGTGGCACACAGAATAAATACAATGTAACACAGAGAAGTAAGCAACTTCCTTTCAGTCCACAACACACAATCTTGTTCCCCATGCTTTGGGTCAACCACTCCAATCACCCTCCAGAGTGGACTATCACAGACTTTTGTTTCATCTCTGTGCCTCTCAAACGAATTCCACTCTTTGAGAAGACAAGAGCTAAGGAGAAACCTTCGACAAGTAACTGATAGCCAAGACACCCACCATGACCTGAGACAGAAGTGTTCCCTCCTTAGTGGGCCCTAAGCAGTGTTGGGGAGTGGACCGCAGGTGGAGGCTCTGTCTGGAGCCTTTGGAAGGCGTGACCTGGAAAACTGGGTGCAGACCAGCCCCTCCTGTATCACTGCAGAGTTTGCTGTGCTGAGCTCTGTCAGGGAAGCCCATCATTGTCCTAGGGACTCTCAGACACTGACAGGGAAGTGGCAGACCGTGACTACTAGTGGTGTCTTCAGGGAGAGTGAGTCTGTAGGTTTCCCTTTTCCACAATAACTTATAAAATTCAGTCATATTTGTATGAGAGAAGACCTTCCTGTAGCTGGGTAACTTGGTGACAGACTAATGCATTCATGTCCCACTTACTGAAGAGACGCGATCCCGCTCTCACTGCTTCAAACAGTGAGTAACCGCAGTGTGTCAGTCGGTCTGCCTCGCATCCAGAAGTCTAAGCACGTCCCCTGTTTTCTTTTTATTGAAAATATAGTTTTTTTTAAAAAATCTCACATGATATATCCCGATTCTGATTTTCCTCCCTCTATTCTTCCTAGCTCCTTCCCGTCTCCCTTGCCATCTGGATCCACCTCCTTTCTATCTCTCATTAGAAAACAAACAGGCTTCTGTGGGACTATAATAAATATATAATATAATATAATATGATATGATAAAACAAAAACTAACACATTGGAATTGGGAAATACAAACAGAAGGAAAAGAACCCAAGAGAAACCACAAGAAACAGAGATCCATTCATTTGCACCCTCAGCAATCCCATAAAAGTCATTAAACTAGAAGCCATAATTTATAGGCAAAAGGCCTGTAGGGTAAGAAGAGAGAAGAGCCAGGCGGTGGTGGCGCACGCCTTTAATCCCAGCACTTGGGAGGCAGAGGCAGGCGGATCTCTGTGAGTTCAAGGCCAGCCTGGTCTACAAAGCGAGTCCAGGACAGCCAAGGATATTCAGAGAAACCCTGTCTCGAAAAAACCAAAAAAAAAAAAAAAAGA
>CAJQZJ010013540.1:14156932-14250598 GCA_907164525.1 Lophiomys imhausi | reverse complement strand
CCCTTAAGAGTAGTTTGTTTCAGTCAGGCATGGTGGCACACACCTTCAATCCTAGCACTCGGGAGGCAGAGGCAGGCAGATTTCTGTTGAGTTTGAGGCCAGCCTAGTCTAAAAATCGAGTCCAGGACAGCCAGGGCTTATTACACAGAGAAACCCTGTCTCGGGGGGGGGGGGGGGGGGGAAGGAGAGTAATTTGTTTCTCCAGAGTCTCCCTTAGAGGAAACTAAATTTTAATTTTTCGTTTGCAAGTAATTATCGATTGGAGATTGCTTTGGGGTTAGGATTGGGGCATGTGGCCACTTCTCCTTTCAGCCCTAGGATCCCAGCTGGTGCAGGCTGCCTCAGTCTCTGGAGCACTTCCCCTTTATTGTCAAAGGATTTCATCATGTTTTTTGGGGAACTGAAAAACCAAAGGTATTTATTAAGACACCAAGTCTCAAAATTTTTTGTGGCTGGGGCTGGAGAGATGGCTCAGCGGTTAAGAGCACTGGCTGCTCTTCCAGAGGTCATGAGTTCAATTCCCAGCAACCATATGGTGGCTCACAACCATCCATAATGAAATCTGGTGCCCTCTTATGGCCTGCAGATATATACCTGCAGACAGAACACTGTATACATAATAAATAAATCTTAAAAAAAAATTTTGTGGCAAAAACTTTAAACACAAAGTAGATGATTGAGAGATTATGATCAGTGTCTGATCTAAAAGGATTTTTAAAAACAGATGTCCTCCACTTCTAGGTGTCTGTAAGATCTATTTCAAGATATAGTAAAGTATACATCTTTTCATGGTCATCTGAAGGAAACCAAATTTAAAATACAGTTCCAAGGCTGGGCATGGCAGCATGTACCTACAGTCTCAGCATTCAGGAAGCAAAGGCAGGAGGATTGCTGTGAGTCTGAGGACAGTCAGGGCTACATAGACCTTGTCTCAGAAACAACAGAGACTAGAAGAATGGCCCAGTGGTTAATCCCACATACTGTTCCTGCAGAGGACCTGAGTTCTGTTTTAAGTTCCCAGCTTGCATGTCAGGGAACTTAAAACGGCCTATAACTCCTGCACCAGGGGATCTATTGCCCTCTTCTGGACTGGGCAGGTACATGCACTCCAGGTGCACATACCTTGCCCTCCACCCTTACATACATAATTAAAAATAAAGTAAATCTTTAAAAAATACACCACCTGTGGTGGTTTGAATGAGAATGGCCCCCATAGGTTCATAGTACCACTATTAGGAGGTGTGGCCTTGTTGGAGTAGGTGTGGCCTTGTTGGAGGAAGTGTGTCACTGGGGGTGGGCTTTGAGGTTCAGATGCTCAAGCCAGGCCCAGTGTCATTATCTCTTTCTGCTGCCTGCTGATCTAGATGTAGAACTCTTGGCTTCTTCTCCAGCACCATGTCTGCCTGCATGCTACCATACTTCCTGCCATGATACTAATAGACTAAACCTCTGAATTAAATGTTTTCTTTATTAAGAGTTGCTGTGGTCATGGTGTCTCTTCACAACAATAGAAACCCTAACTAAGGCACCATAGTTCAATATTTTTTTCAAGGATGCGACATAGTTGTTACCAGTTGCAAAACGGTCCCTGCTACCCGCTTTAAATAAATATTCTAACTGAAGGAGAAACCTAAGTATTTAATATTTCATTTGTTGTAGTTTTTAATCATTCAAATATTGAGTTCTCCTTAAGCACAGAATGCGACTTATTAGTGACTGGCATTCCTAACGTCTGTGTGCACAGCTACATGGCGTTTCCTGAAGGAGCAGAGGAGCCAGCTCAGAGGATGCCACCTTGCTGTGCTGACTACCACCCCTGGAGTCATATGAGTGGCTGTAGCTCAGACAGGACCCTTTGGTCTATCTATTCCTATAGGAAACAAGCCACAGAGATCTCTAGGGGGTGAGAGGAATCCTCCACACACCTCTAGGATAACTTTGGAGGGAACAGGCTGATTCTTCTGTGAGATGCTGTCAGTCTCTCCAGAAAAGATGGGAGGAGTGGAACAGTGCCTCCAAAGGCAAAAGCTTCAGGCTACCTAGCTTGGCCATTGGCACCACCTGGTGACCTTGCTGGCGTCTCAGGGAGCTATTTCTAAGGGGGAGAAAGGAAGACAAAGAGGACAAAGAGGAGGAGGAAGAGGAGGAGCAGACAGTGACAGCAGCAAGCACTCTGGGCCAGACATTACTGAAACATGGCCAGACATGGCGTTTACTCCTCACAGTAGCCTGGTGGGGAGGATGTTCGCAGTCTTCAACCTGGACATCAAGGCTCATGGAACAGCTTGTTGAGGCCCCGCAGCTGAGCAGAATTCTCCCAGACATACAGGGGCCACCATCTGAGGGACACGAATAGGGGCCACTCCAGACTCCCTCTGAGCACACAAAGCACTAGGACCCTGGTGGCAGCTTGCTCCTACCAGTTTTGACAGCCCTGAGAGTTGGTGATGTGATGTCCCCCGACACCATTGTAAAACAGGTGCAGAGTGAGTCATGGCGTCAGTTGATGTAGGGCTGAGCCCGGCAGCTGGACCATCAGCTCAGCTCTGCTGGCATCCATGTGATGCTACTTCCTCTCTTGTTTAAGATCATGGATGACAAGAAGGTCCCAAAGGTGACCTGGCAGAGCCACACTCCCAAGCAGGCTGGTGCCATTATTCCCAGTTTTGACAGGTGACCTGCCTGAGGCCACATGGCTCATCAGTCAAACACTGCGGCTACAGGCACCAACCAGGCACCAACCTGCCCTCTCAGTGATGCTGCCAGTGTCCCACCAGCTGTGAGACAGACACAGCAGACAGCTTTACTTTGGACATTTCAGAGCTTTATCTCTGTGAAAAAAAGCCAATGGACAAATTATTCTCAGAGCAGGTATTACTTTTCCGTCTTTAAAGTCACAACCAGCAAGCTCCAATAACCCGATTCATGTCAGTACACCTTCAAACCCCCCCCCCCCCCCGCCAGCTTACTTCCAGCAACAACTGGGATTGTGCATAAAAAGGGCCACACGTGGACCCTCATTCCAGTGATATTTAGAAAAGAAACCCAGTGGCCTCAATAAAAAACAAAAACAAAAACCCATGGGACACACTGAACATCCAAAAGTCATTTGGTAGAAAAAAAAACACATTTAGAAAGATTACAAAAGATTTGCTCAAAATGTAAAGATTCAAGCAGAAAAGCCCTAAGAAAGTAGCAAAGCAGGCTTTAAAGACCAGGCCACTTGTTTTCAAAAGTTAACCCAAGGAAGCCTTTGAGCTTTCTAGAAGATTCTCCCTGGAATACTTATAACATCTCTGGCTTCTTCCAGACATGGCACTGTTCCAGCCTTGAAAACCTGCCCCACATCCAGATCCCTGTTATTTGCTGATGGGTTGCAGTCCAGTCACTGGTACTGTGGAGAACTGAGCAGCAGGATCTAGCAGAAACCCACCACAGGCACAGCTGTGGACAGACACTACGGAGAATGCAACCAGTCTGTGCCAAGATCACAGCTCCAAGGATGGGGCCTCTTCTCTCTGTCCACAGCCCCACTGAAGCCCCTGGTGTGACTCAGTGGTCTCCTGTGTCCGGGCACAGCACTGAGATTTCTCTGGATGAGGACCCTGGGACTTCTGTCCTGTAAGACACATGTGATGTTCTTTTCTGTGTCCTCTGAGGATTCCCTTTGCCCATCTGCACCCATCCTTCCTTCTCAGGAAGCTATTCGTCTACCCACCCACCCTTTTGTCCATTCTCAGTGTCCCCATCTCTTGAATATTTTAAGAGAGCTCATGGCCCCATATGGATGGACCACCCCTTGTGGTGAGTGATTCTGGCTCTCTCTATTCAGATCTACAGGTGTCTTGGTTAGGGTTTCTGTGGCTGTGAAGAGACACCATGACCAACGAAACTCTTTTTTTTTGTTTGATTTGTTTTTTTGTTGGGGGGGGGGCATCTGTGTATCCTTAGCTGTCCTGGACTCACTTTGTAGACCAGGCTGGCCTTGAACCCACAGAGATCCGCCTGCCTCTGCCTCCCAGGTGCTGGGATTAAAGGTGTGCACCACCATGCCTGGCCAACTCAACTCTTATAAAGGAAAACATTTAATTGGGACAGACTTACAGTTCAGAGGTTTAGTCCATTATTGTCATGGTGGGAAGCATGGTGGCATTCAGACAGACGTGGAGCTGGAGAAGGAGCCCAGGGTTCTAAGTCTGGATCAGCAGGCAGCAGGAAGAGATAATGACACTGGGCTTGGCTTGAGCGTCTGAGACCTCAGAGCCCGCCCCCACAGTGACACACTTCCTCCAAGGCCACACCTCCCAATAGTGCTAGTCCCTATGAGACTATGGGGCCATTTCTATTCAAGCCACCACAACAGGTCTGACTGTTTACTAGACCTTTCCACTTGGGCAACCCTCAGCTACTTCCATCACTACCAGAGTAGATCTCAGCCCCCTTGGTAAGGGCTCTAATACACCCCCAAGGATCCCACCCTCACACCCAATGGAAAGACTCTACTTCTCCACTCTGTAACCTCTTAGGTTAGGGCTTCAATGTGGACTTTGAAGGACACACACATGCAAACTGTAGTGACCCTTCCCTTCTCCATCCCACAGTCCGGCCACGTTATTTGGCAATCATTTGCTAAAACCCCCACTTGCTAATCATTTTAGTAAAATGGGTTCTAGTTTTTAATGTTAACCAACACATTTTAATTCAGAGAAAATAGGTTTCACTATAAATAGCCAGGTCAAAAACAGAGCGGCAGCCTGTCCCAGTTACAGGTAGTATTAATAGATTTTTCTGTGGAACAAAACATTTCAGGTCAGTTTGTGACATTATGTCATACATTTCAAATCCCAAAAGGAAAAAAAAAATACATCTAGTAGTTGGACCTGAGACTACAGACAGTTGTGTGTTGCTATGTGGCTGTTGAGAATCATACCCTGATCCTCTGGACATCTCTCCAGTCCTGATATTTTAATAAACTTAATAAATCATGTACCTCACCAATATGCCAGGAACAAAGGCATCTATATAATATCAACAAAGCTAAAATGCTCAAGTGGCTTAAAGTCTATATTTCATCTCTCCTGGCAAAATCACTCGGCTTAAAAAGAAAATGTTCTCATTTTCTTGTATTTTTCTTATATATTTCTGGGTTATATTATAACCCAGAAGCAGTTATATCTGCAACACTGATTTATTTATGCAGCTCTGTTTCTTTTGAAGCACGCAGATCACTTAAAGTACACAATAAACATTGGTACCAAAACCCAATCCTTAAAAAAAAATCCAGACCAGATATGTATGACACTCAATGAGAGGTCACCCCACTCCTTACCACCCCTCCTCTCACCTCTGCCTATCTTTGGTTATAAAGTTCAGGTTCAGGGAGTTGAGGCTCAAAATAAAACAAAACATCCACAATAACAAAACAAATGTCTCATCGAGTGAATGAATTTTACCCTGGAAGACAAGTGTTCACATTAGAGAAAATGAGAGGAGAAGGAGATGCTGGAAGTGTACCGAATCTTGTGGGATAGCTGGTCTTGTTCATTAGAAACCTAGTGGTCTTTAATCCCAGCACTCGGGAGGCAGAGGCAAGTGGATCTCTGTGAGTTCGAGGCCAGCCTGGTCTACAAAGTGAGTCCAAGACAGCCAAGGATACACAAAGAAACCCTGTCTTGAAAAGTAAAAACAAAAACAAAAAAAGAAACAACAACAACAAAAAACAAACAAAAAGAAACCTAGTGGTTTCTACTTGCAAAAATAAATAACTCCTTTTGTTTTTCTTTCTTTATTCACTGGAGGGTTAGTATCTTTAGGTCTTTTTTTTTCTTTTGTTTGCATAATTGGGTTTTAACCAACACTGGCTTACTGTGTTGCTCTATAGTGAATACACAGAACTGCTTTGGGTTTTATGCGTGTGCGTGCGTGCGTGCGTGTGTGTGTGTGCGTGCATGTGTGTGTGCGTGCGTGTGTGTGCGTGTGTGTGTGCGTGTGTGTGTGCATGTGCGTGCGTGCGTGCGTGTGCCTGCGTGTGTGTGTGTGCGTGCCTGCGTGTGTGTGTGTGTGTGTGTGTGTGTGTGTGTGTGCGCGCGTGCGTGCGTGTGTGTGTGTTTGTAAGATCACACATGAATGTCTGGTTCTTCCTCTGTTGCTCTCCACTCTTTACATTTTTAACTTTTATTATTAATAATTATTTAGTTAGATGTTCATGCATGTGTGTGAAGGTTATGTGCAGATGAGAATAATGTCACTGGAGGCCAGAAGAGGATATCAGATCTCCTAAAGCTAGCTACAGGTTGAGAGCCACCCAGCGTGGGTGCTAGGAACCAAACTTCCTGAGCCATTTTCCTAGTCCCTGTACTTCTTTTGGGTGGGGGTGGGTAGGGTCTCTCACTGAACACGGAACTCACCAATTTAGCAAGACTAGGTGGCTAGTAAGCTTCAAGGATTCTCCTAGCTCTGCCTCCCTAGTGCTAGGATTGTAGGCACATGCTGCCATGTCTGCCTTCTTGTGTGGGTGCTGGGAATCCAAATTCTGGTCCTTATACTTGTACTGTGACTCTTTACTGGCCAAGTCAGCCCTTGGCACCCATCTCTATCTCTACGTATATATATCTATGTGTATGTCTATCATTGTCTATATCTACAGATTTCGAGACAGGGTCTCACTAAGTTGCCCACAAGTAGCGAGGACTACAGGCTCGAGGAAACTGTAGCTGTGCCATTTCATGGAATTGAAACCATATGTCCTATTTATATTCAGTCAGAAAAGAAGGGAGCACATGGGCTTTAGTTGATTCAGGAGACTGTCAGTCTGTCCTGTGTGCTTCCCACTCATTTCAAAGTGACAGGCATGCTGGTAGCCTGGGAATTAACCAGATACCACTTGGGACGCAGCGGTGAGAGGTTTTTAGATGAGAGCTTTTTGTGTTTTAAACAACCTGCAGGTGTCAATATATCCACAAATATAAACCCTCTCTGTTAGAAGGCCTCGAGAGTCCCCTTAAAGAAAAGCAAACTGAAATGATTGCACTTCATGGTATGCGATTGTGATTCAAAAAGGTAACTTCTACCCAGGCCTGTGATCCCAACTACTTGGGAGTCTGAGTTGTGAAGATTGTTACATTTAAGGTCTTCTTGGGCAAAACAGCAAGACCTTGTGTGACAATTGATCTTAAGTTAACTAGATTTGGAACTGCCTGGGAGACACACCTCTGGGCATGTCCCCCCCCAGAGAAGCTGAACTGAGGAGGGGCCTGTCCCTAATGTGGTGGCACCATCCCAATGGCTAAGGTCCTAGTTTGAATATACAGGGGAAAAGAAGCCAACTGTGTACCAATATTCATTTAGCTCACTTGCTGACTACAGAAGCAATGCAGCTAGTACTTCAGGCACCTGATGCCAAGCCTTACCCACCATGATGGGCCATACCCTGAAACTGTGAGCCAAAAACAACACTTTTCTTACTTAAGTTGGTTTTGTCACCTCAGCAAGCAAAATAAACAAGTATTCCTGTTTTCAAAAAAAAAGAAAGAAAAGAAAAGAAAGAAAGAAAGAAAAGAAAAAGTGTAGTGGTTTGACTGAGAATGCCCATAGACTCAGATATTTGAACACTTGGTCCCCTGTTGGTGGTGGTGTTTGGAGGGTTAGTCTTGCTATAGGAAGTACATCACTGGGGGGCAGGATTGAGTGTTTATTGTCTCACTCTGTTCCCCTTCTCTGCTTTGCTCTTACAATTTGAAAACGTAAGCTCTCAGTTCCTCTCGTGGCTACCATGCCTGCTGCTTGCTGCCCTGCTTCCCTACCATAATGGACTCTTATCTCTCTGTAACCATAAGCCAAAATAAACTCATTCTTCTATGAGTTACTTTTAGTTGTGTTTTTTAAAATTAATTTATTTATTTTATGCATATGAGCGTTCCATCTGCATGTACACGTGCAGCCAGAAGAGGACATCAGATCACATTGTGGATGGTTGTGAGCCACCTTGTAGTTGCTGGGAATTGAACTCAGTACCTTTGGAAGAGCTTAACCACTGAGCCATTTCTCCAGCTCTTAGTTGTGGTGTTTTTCATCA
Source organism: Lophiomys imhausi (assembly GCA_907164525.1). Lineage (NCBI taxonomy): Eukaryota > Metazoa > Chordata > Mammalia > Rodentia > Muridae > Lophiomys > Lophiomys imhausi. The sequence goes on along the minus strand of CAJQZJ010013540.1, from coordinate 14,242,524 downwards.
CAGCAGTAGAAAGTAACTAATACAGCTGACATGCATTTCAGCAGTAGAATGCTTGTCTAATAGGTGCAGTGTGTGGGGTTCAGGCCCCAAGTGAGCCTCAGTCAATCAAGCAATTGATCACATGAAATGAAAAGAATACTTCTGACTGTGGTGGCCTGGAGTGGTCATCCTTGAACACGTCCAAGTACATGGGTCACCAAGCTGACAGCACCTTGCCCATATGTGGGAGGCTAAATGAGGAGACAGTGAGACTCTGGGCTCCTAGCTGAGTGACTGGGGAGGGCGGGTCTCAAAGGCATCAAGGATCACATCCCAAAATAGTGACTCATACTATAAAGTAATGGCCAACACCATTAAAGTGCCAAACACCCTTAGCATTTAAGAAAAGTCACTCATAGACACCAAAAGCCATCTAAGTACCTAAAAACATGGAAATTGGGGACAAGACATTGCTCCACTATTTGTGTTTGTCCCAAGCCATTACCCAGGTTAAGATCTGACTTCCAGTGTGCCAGCCATTCCTTCACTAAGTTCCTGGCTGGCTAAGTTGTTTTGTCATGAGTGTGTGAGTCATTTCCTCTGTGAACAGACTGGACTTGGAGTTAAAGAGCGACAGCTCTGTCAGACCAGAACGGAGGATCAGAGGCAGAGCCTGGAAGACCTGATGTGATGCATCAGTTCTGCTCGGGGATATGGGATTCACAGGGTGGGTATAACTTGCTGTAAAATCTCAGGCAGGTCATTGTCCTCCCAAATCACATTTTTCAAACAGGAAATGGGATGAAGATAAATATGCTCCAAGACTCCTTCCAGTTCTGACTTACAAAGATTGTTTCACTTAAATCTGGCAAGTGTTTAGCAGATGTTCCATTCTGATATGAGCGGTTAGCCTGTGAGATTCTTTTTCCTCTCCTATCTGGGGATCGAACCCAGGACCTTGTACACAAGGGGCAAGCTCTCTACTAACTGAGCCACATTCTTTGCCTGGAATACTTTTAACTACTTTCTTAAAAAAAAAAAAAAGTGTGTGTGTGTGTGCATGTGCACGCGCCCTCAAAAGCCAGAGGCCTCAGATCCCCTGGAGCTGGAGTTACAGGTAACTGTGAGACCTCACAGAGGTGCCAAAAACTTAACTTGGGTCCTCTGCAAGAGTAGTATGTGCTCTTAAATGAGGAGCCATCTCTCCAATCCTCCTAGAATGCTTTTTAATGGGCTATCTTTGATGGGAGTCAAGCAGTGGGCAACAGCTGCCCTCCAATGAGCACCCAGCTTATTATTCCTCTGCCCCTTCACCCAGAATGGCCTCAGCCACACCCTTGGAGAGCAGCCCCTAAAAACTGCCACCATCCAATCCCCCCCCACCCCTGTGGCAAACCAGACTGAGTGACAAAATCCAAAGGAATGAGACTGAAGTTGCAAATGGCTCTAAACTCCAAGGCCAGAGCTATTTCTGGAGAGACACTTTTTGAGATTGCCCCTGTGAAGAGGCCCTGATGTGGGGAGTCAATACACTGCCGGTCCTGTTCCTTGAGACTTGGCCTCGGAAATGAGAGCCCAGGCCAGCCTTGAGTGATAGGCCGGGTCAGGGAGACAGGCTTCCCTCCAGGTCTTCTCTAGGGCTGCTGGTCCAACAGTGAGCACATGTGGAAGGGCTGGCTACAAGAACATCCGCTGGGGTCCTGTCACTGACCCCAACTACTGGGAAGCCATGAATGGAGGAAGGCCATTTAGGGAGCCATTGCTGTTGTGGTCCCTTGGTCTACACTAAAAGGCTTCCTCGTTGTAAAACTGCATTGATGGATCACAGAGCAGGACATGCACCCCCAATGACCACAGTGCAGCACCCAGCCCCCACCCCCCCGTCTTCATGGTAAAACAAAAAGTACTCTCCTTGGGGAGGGTGCGGACACAGACAAAAGGGAATTGGCATACATTAGGGTGAAGAGCTCTCAGAAGCACATAGTGCCAACTGGAGCACCCATCTTCAAGAGTGTAATCCAAGAACTTTTGGTAAATCCACGAGCGGTGCACCATCCAACACACCCTGGTAGCAAGCCAGGCTGAGTGACAAAATCCAAAGGACTGAGACTGAGGTGACAAATGGCTCTAAAGTCTAAGGCTGACTCAGAGCTATTTCTAGAGAGACACGTCCTCTGCAGAGGGGCTGGGGGGAGTGGGATGCTGCCTGGTCCAGTCCACTGCATTCAGAAGTGTACCACCCTGACCATTAATGCCCTCTCCATTTCAAGTGTGCAGTTCAAGACTGTTAGTAAATGCAAAGCAGTGCCACTTCCAGATGACAGAATTCAGGACATCTCCATCTCCCCAAAGACCACAGTTTTATGGGCTGCTCTGAGCAATCTCTATGGCCGACTCGTTCCCAGGAGTCCTTTCAGCTCTGTCTAAAAGTTACATGGGTTGTTTCTGCAGCTTCCAAGTTTGGGGTGAAGAAGCAGTTTTCTTTCCTCAGCTGCATGGTGTTTACTTAAGAAGACACCATGCTCAGTCTCCCCACCAGCTTGCTTCTTCACGGTCTCACTCCTCTTTTCTCCCCTAAATGTTATTCTGAGATCAGCATCCTAAATGCCCTACTTCCCAGGCTCTGGCAAGCATGGTTCAGTTCTCTGCTTCTGTGAGTTGTTTCTTCCTTTTCTTCGTCTTCCTCCTCCTCCTCTTCTTTATTTTTTTTTTTCGAGTCAGGGTTTCACTGTGTAGTGTTGGCTATTCTGGATCTTGCCCTAAAGACCAGGGTGGCCTCAGACTCACAGAGATCTGTCTGCCTTTGTCTCCCCAGTGCTGAGATTTAAGGCGTGTGCCATTACCACCCAGCCTAATTTTGTATGGTACAAGACAAAGTCTGAGTTCATCTTCGTGCACATGGACATCCAGATTTGCTAATAGCATTTATCAAACAGACCATCTTTCCCTGCAGTGTGTCTTAGCATCTGTATCAAGTGTCACCGGACTGTGAATTCAGGGGTTTCTTTCTGCATATTCTGTTCTGTACTCCTTCCTGGTCCAAGTGTCTGGTTCTGGTCTAGTATTTTGCTGCTGTGATTACTGCAGCTTTTCTATAGGCTTTGGAATCGGGTGGTGAGAACCTCTAACTTTATTCCTTTGCTTAAGATTGCTTTGGCAGCCGGGCGGTGGTGGCGCACGCCTTTAATCCCAGCACTTGGGAGGCAGAGGCAGGCGGATCTTTGTGAGTTCGAGGCCAGCCTGGTCTATAAAGGGAGTCCAGGACAGCCAGGGCTACACAGAGAAACCTTGCCTTGAAAAAAAAAACAAAAAAACAAACAAACAAACAAAAAAAGATTGCTTTGGCTCTTCCGGCTTTCATGCGGTTTAGTACACATTTTAGGATTCATTGTCAATTGCTGTGAAAAATGCCACTGGAATTCGCTGGATATTGCACTGGCTGTATGGATTGCTTTGAGTAGTGTTGACATTTTAATAATATTGATTATTTAAAAAATGGAAGATTGCTTTGCTGGAAAAGCTTTCAGTGCTCATAGATTAAAATAACTCATATTGGGGCGGGAGAGCTGGCTCAGCAGTTAAGAGCATTTGCTGCACTGGCAAAGGATAAGTTTAGTTCCCAGAATCCATATAGTGACCCTGGACTTCAGTTTCAGGGGAACCGTCTCCCTCTTCTGGCCTTCATGGACACTGCATTCACATATACATGCATACATATGTGCATATACATGTATGCAGGCAATACACTCAGACACAAAAATAAATCTAAAATAAATAAATCTTTTTAAAAATCTGAAATTCTTTCCTCAGTGTTTTATAGCTTTTTTTGTTTTGTTTTGTTTTTTGATACAGTGTTTCTCTGTGTAGCCCTGACTGTCTTGGGCTCACTCTGTAGACCAGGTTGGCCTTGAACTCACAGAGATCCACCTGCCTCTGCCCCACGAGTGCTGGGATTAAAGGCTTGCACCACCAAGCCTAGTGTTTTATAGCTTTTAATATACAGATCTTTCCTTAACTTAAACATATTCCAAGGTAATTTTTGACTTTATGTAACAATTACAAACGGTATTTTGTCTTAATTTTTCTCCCAGTCAACTCCTTAAGTGAAAAATGCTGAATAAATATATCCTGAAACATGTGCTGTCTACCCCAAGTAGATAAATGCAATCCCCCCACATTCAGTAGTTAAGCACACATCCCCCACTCAGTACATACAACTGCTTTGCCTTCGGCTGTTATCTTCTGGGAATCTCTACAGGGGAAAACGGAGCTGAGATAAAGGAAAAGGTGTCCCAGTAAGAAAGGCCCAGGGTTGGCACTAGGGGCTCCATTCTGAGCACTCCTGGAACCTGGTTTGCCCCTAGGAGCACCTTACAGGAGGAGAGGTGCAGTCTCTGCCATTCAAGTGTGCCCTCGCGGAGTACAGGCTGGACTTTGTATTGTTATTCTGTGGCTGTATCATGTTTTGTAAACACTCCGTCCATCACCTTCTGATTGGTTAAATAAAGAACTGAACGACCGATAGCAAAGGCAGGAAGGAGGAGGCAGGACTTCCAGGCTGAAAGAAAGGGTCTCAGATGGGAACCCAAGAGGGAGAGAACCACTAGCTGGACATGGAGGAAGAAGCAGGGACTAAGAGACTAAGAAGAAAAGGTAACCAACCATGTGGCAGAACACAGATTAATATAAATGGGTTAATTTAAGTTCTAAGAGCTATTTGGGAACAAGGGTAAGCTAAGGCCAAAGGTTATTACAAATAAATATAAGTCTCCGTGTCATTATTCATAGCAGGGTGGGCACAGAAAGTCTTCAAGGTTACAGAGGGCAACTTGTAGAAGTCTATTCCATTCGTCCATCATGTAGGTCCTGGGGATCAAATGCAGATGGTCAGGTTGAGTGGTAGGTGACTTTCTTTATGCACAGAGCCATGCCATTGTCTCTGGTTTTGTTTGTTTGTTTTGCTTTGGACACAGGGTCTCTCTCTCTCTCTCTGTAACTTACACTCACAACAAACTTACTAGAAATTCCAGGCTGGCCCCAAATTCAGCAGAAATCTTCCTACTAAGATTACAAGCATGAGGCACCTTTACTCATTTTATCATGCTGTCTTTACTCATTTCAACATCAGGAAGCAAGAAACAAAAAAAAATTTTTTTTAAGTGTCCAGGGAATACCAGTTGTTTAGATTCCCTGGGCAAGTGAGTTGTGGCTTACAAAGGTGTTTACTCTCTGGCTTTGGGGCTCTTTTTCAGTCTTTCTATAAGACATGCTTGGATGCTGGGTGAGGATCTGGGACCAGCATTTGGTCAGCATGTGAAGCCAGAGTTCCACCAGCAGCCCTGCCAAAGGGAAAGCTGAGTCACTTCAACTGCACGCTTGTGTTTTTGAAACCTGAAGTTCCATCTCAGGCTGAGTGAGTTAATGAGCAGATGTGACAATGAGAGAAGGTCAAGACAGTTGCTATTGTTTCCACTCATTACATGTGACCTTCATTCAAACAGTGACCCACTCCCACCCCTTGGAGAAGATGGAGTCAGCAGAATGACCTGCCAGGGCAACATTCTTGTTTCTGCGTGTTGGGAGGGAGAGCTGCGATAGGAGTGGAAGCCAGAGCACGGGAGCTGCTGGGAGCTCTCTCTTCCCTGCTGCTGGCTGGGGATGGGGTGGGGAGCAAGGAACAGTGTGGGCAGAGAGGAGTCTGGGAATCCAAGACCCTGGTAAGCAGAGGCCTCCAAGGAGTCGGTGATTCCCAGAGGCCCATTCACAGCCCAACAGGGAGGAATGGGGATTAAAAAAAAAAAAAAAAAAACCGGTCAGGGATGAGAGCCAGGTCCTGAAAAAGCCTTCCAGAGCTTCCCACAACTCCCTCTCAAGCTCTTTGGGGATACCAGATAACCCACTTTTGCCAGTGACACACAAAACTAACACAGAATTACGTGCAGCTGAGCATAGTGGTGCAGGTCTGTAATCTCAGCACTTGGGGGGCAGAGGCAAAGGGATGGCTGTAAGTTGGAGGGCAGTCTGGGCTACATAGCAGCATGGATTTATCTCAAAAGTAAGTAAATGAGGAGGGCTGGGTAAGTAGCTCAGCAGGAGCACACTTGCCTACCATATGGAACTTGTTAAGCTCCCAACACTGAAAAAAGTGAATAAAAACAATCACAGAGTCACTGGCAAATCCTTTAGGGTGGCATGGGCCATTGGCACAGCCTCCAGCATGGCTTTCTAAACTTACTAAACACACCACTAAGTCGTGAGCCTTACCTCCTCTCTCTAGCCTGGGCACTGGGTCCGTAACCTGCTTTTAGTAAACAGAACTGAACAGGGTTGTGAGAGGGAGACTAACTTTACAGTGGGGGACCAGGGCACTTGCATGGCACTTTATTGGCTGAACCATCTCCTCAGCCCTGGATTCACAACTTGGTGGCATTATTGGGAGGTGATGGGCACTAGGAGGTAGAGCCTACTTGGAAGAAGTAGGTCACAGGGATGGTTACCCTGAAAGGGTTCATCTTATCCCTGGCCCCTTCCTCTCCCAGCTCCTGCTTTCTGGATCATGAGTGGGGCAGAAACACTTAGAAGGCCTGCCTGTTAATGCTGCTTCTCAGGCTGAGTCCATGGCACCAGCCGACTCTGGACCGGAGCCTTTGAGACTGTAAGCCAACATAAACCTTTCCTTTGCTGACTCAGTGTTTTATCCCTGATATAAAAGGAGTTAGAGTGGTTTTAAGCTTAAAAGATAAAAAGGGAAGAAAAAAAGAACCCCATCTTGCCTAAAACAGTTATGTTTTGCCTTAAAGATCAGTCTGGGGCTGGAGTTGAGGCTGGGACTCGAGGACAGAACCCTTGTCTCTCCTGCCAAGAGGCCCAGGGTTCCAATACCCAGCACTGTGGGGGAATGAAAGAGACTAGCCTAGCCAACTTTCTGCTTTCCTGGGGCACATCTTCAATGGTTTACTCATTTTTTAAAACTTTTCATCTGAGGCCCCTAAACCCCCCTCCCCCCGTATGTGTTCTATTACTCGAGGGGTACCCAGGGCTTGTCAGAAGTGCAAGTGTGAGGTGAAGGTTGGCCAAAGGCATCTTTTTATTGCACCTGGCAGGGCCTATTAATACACTGAAATTCCTGCAATTCAAGTGCTTTGCCCCAGCAGGGCAGCCACACGAGAGAATGTTCTACACAGGGTCCAAATGACTTCAGCCCCTGGGTGAGTGCCACCCTCTGAGGCAGAGCCTTCCTGGACACAAGGAATGCCTTTTTAGGGTGTGGGATCTCAGCACACTGGGAGTGTGCAAGGCAACCTGATCACCCACACAGCCCTTACTGAGGTCACAGGCCCCTCCCCTGGATTGTTGGAAAGATTTTTCCCCCCATGTGTAACATTACAAGAAAGCCAGTGGGGCAATGCCAGGGAGGAAGTCGTGGGAATGGGGCACCAGGAGTGGGGAAAAATTGTGGGGGCAAACAGGAAAAGGGTTTAGTGTCTTGCTGTAACTGTCCCCTCTGTGTCTGATGATGGAAGGGCGATGAGGTCACAAACCACCTGCCAAAGCACAGTGGACCGAAGCACAGGCCCACAGAACCAGCACCGGGCCAGCTTGATTCCTGCTGCCCCTAGGCACTAGGTGAGCCTTCAGCTACTTAGAGGCTACACAGCTGGTTCTGATGAAGTAGATCCTTCTTGCTACTTTGAAGCAAGGCTAAGTTCATTCAGGCATGCATTCCCCCACTGCTTGCTCAGGAACTCCACATCTGCTGTGTGCCAAGAGCTACCACCACTGTAAGAGCTGCCACCAGGCTTTCTGCCTCAGAAAGGTGCTGTGACGGGGTGGTTCCTTGGCAGGTAGCTTTTGGCAGCTTTGTGGTCTGTGGCCACAGCAACAATCACAACTGCATATACTGCTGAGCTAGAAGAGGCTGCGCCGGTCCATGGAGATACAGGATGACACAGGGCCTCCATCCCCCACCCTCCAAGCAGACAGTCCAGATGGCCAGGGCTCCCCACACCTGGCAGGTGTGTACTAGCACAGGTACCACTCCACCCAGGGCTCTGGATCCAGCCAGCACTTCCAGTTGCTTTCAGGTGGGGGAAACCCTGTGCCTGGAGGCCACATTTTGAGAGCCACTGGGTCAGAAGTTTAAGCCAAGTCTCCGGGCTCCATTGCAATATATTTTGTTTTCTCAGACTTGGGCTAAACAACTCTCCAGACATTGCTTCAGAGATGCTCCAGCGGCAGCCGCATCTGAAGGGTGGAGCCATCTAGGAGACAGGCTTGCAACTCTATCCAATGATGAACATGTGGTTTTCATGAACAATTTACATCTGTATAATACGAGAGAGTAGGGAGGGAGGAAGAGGGAGAGGGAAAGCAGGCACACACATGTGTGCTAGGCTCTAGTTGGTAGAGGGCAGGACCCTGCGGCTCTCATATGTAACACAAGGCTCATGCTTTCAAGTTTCCTCCTCATGTGGTTACAGACTGGGTAGCCACACAGGAGAATTGGTCCTACCGGACAGCGCTGAAGGTTGGAGAGATTCTGTGGAAGCTTGAGAGGGCTGGGGACAGCCCTTCCAGCCTAACTGAGACCCTCTCTGACAACCTGGTATTAATCCTGATGTTGCTGGACATCCGTGGCCATCATGGTGATGGCAACTCCATTCCATTTCTTTCCCATCCCATGGACCTGAGTGGGCCAGAGTCTCTAAGGCTAGAGAAGGCCACAACTAGGCAATCTGTACCTGGCTTTGTTTCTTCCTACCACGCTTCTGGTCAGCCCCTACTTTCCTGAGGGACGTTCTAGGCCTGTGCTGGATTTTTGGCCATAGAAGAAAGCAACAGCATTGCCAAAGAATCTATAAAGAGCAATGCAAGCTGGGTATGGTGGTGCATGCCTGTAGTCCCAGCACTCGGAAGGAAGAGGCAGGTGAATCTCTGTGAGTCCAAGGGCAGCCTGGTCCACATAATGAGTTCAAGGGCAAACAGGAATATGTAGAGAGACCCTGTTTCAAAAAACTAAACTAAACTAAACAAAAGCCAATGCACCCTTCAGAGCCAATGAACATGCTGTCCCAGGCAAGAAGAGCCCAAAGGCCTTGGTCACAGGGACAGCTGTAGTCTCTGGGGTTGCTGGCCCTTTGCTGGTGAACTATGGGGAAGCTAATGGGCAGAAAGGCTGTACTTCCTGGGCATGCTGGGAACTGAGGAGCTGTGAGGATTAAGAATGGGCTATCAAATTAAATTATAAGTTGTTTAGGAATTAAAAGGATGTTCTAGTTCTAAGGAGATGTCTTTAAGTTGGTAATGCAAGTTAGGATGGAAACTGAGTTAGGTATAGAACTTTAAACTCATTGAGATAGATAGATAATAGAATATTATTATCAGTTGCCAAATATGTATGGACTGGACATTAGGAATGTATGTTATACCTTATAATTTTCATAATTATGGCCTAATTATTCTTATTGTATTGTATTGTATTTATTGTTATAAGAAAAAGAGCCTTTTATTGGGCTGAAAGGGAGAGCTGTTGGGGGGAAAAGGATACACATTAAATTAAAAAAAAAAAAAGCAGATAGGAGGGTGAGGGGGAAGAGGGTAGGAAGGTGGGACCAGGAGGGGGAAGAGAGGGGTGACTATGATTGAGATGTAACTTGAAGAAATAAATAAATGTTAAAAAGAAAAAGAGAATGGACTATCCTTAAGAGCCACTCCATCCACCCACCCATGCATGGACTTTGACAGAGACTAGTAACCTGCCTGGGAAATAAACGCTATATTCAGATGTTTCCAAAATAAGTTAGTGTCCACAAACCAAATAGGAAGTCATGCTTACCCTGTGATTGATTTCTCCCACAGGTGCTGCTGTGGCAGCATGAGGCCCACCAATTACAGGGCTGGGCAGCCTGGAGGACTCTATCTGGTGCTCATTGGGAGTGCAGGGGCGAGAGGATGTAACAGCCCACTGCTCAGTGTGACAAGGGGAGGGACCTGGGGAAGGGACACATTTCAGGCTGGATGGGAAATGGGTAGGTCGTGAGGCTTCCCAAAGAAGTGCCATGGACTAGAGACATCAAAGGAGGAGAACAAGCAGGTGAGGATGGAAGGGGACAGTGTCCTCTTTAAGTAAGATAGACCTGGGCTGTGGACACACATCAACCAGGAGCCTGCTTAATGACTCCTGCCTTCCACCTACAGAGGAGGCACCCAAAACCTCCAAATACTCAATGAGCCACAATACAGACATGGCTGGCAGCAGAGCTGGGATCTATTCACTCATTGAGAAAAAAATTCATCACTATGGTACCCTGAAGGGGCCTAGAGAGAAAGCACCAGCTGTTGAAGATGAGGTATTTGGAAGGTGGACCTCATTAAGTGACCCCAAACTTTAAAGAGAAGATACAGAGTGGACACAGACACAGGGTGACCACTGTAAGGGCTGTGGCCAGTTACACTTTGATCCTGAAGAAGACATCTTTGTTGGGGTAGTGTTAAGCATTCTAAATGTTAATTAATTGGTCCTGCTTGCTGTCTGTTACTTACATTGACTCTGATTGGTTAAATAAAATGCTGAGGCCTGAGATTGGGCAAAGACAGAGAAAGGTGGGACTTCCTGAGATTAGAGTAGGAAGCCTGTGCTTGAGACAGAGAAAAAAAGGAATTCCAGCCAGGAGCAGCAGGAAGGAGGCACACACCATGGGTTAGAAAAAGGAACCTCATTCCACATGGCCAGGAACATCGGCATATCGTGGAGAATGGCAGTCCAAGGGGACGTATGTATATATGGGGTCATATTTGGGTAATAGAATTAAGAGCTAGCTTAGATGGGCTAGGATTACACAACTCAGGCCAAGGCTTGTTAAAATCCACATGGTGTCTGTGTACTCATTTGTAATGCCTGCTTAAATATTAACAACTGCCAAACCAATTAACAATAATATAAATACTGTTTAAATAGTTTAATTAGCCATATATTTTTCTTTTTACACATCTTAGAAACAGCTGTCGGGGGCTAGCCACTGGGTTGTGGGCATCATCCGTCTCCCCACAGTACTTGATAGCATTGATTAGCCTTCCTGCCATATGGAAGGAAACCGGGAAAAGATATTTAGCCAAGAAAAAGTAACTAAGGCTGAAACAAAATCTAAGTAAAAAGGCCAAATCAGCTTCCCACTGAAGCTGGGTTTTCAGTTATTGAGAGGGATAGCTAGTGTGTGCTTCCCTCACAATTCACACATAAAAACAGGAATGACAGGTGTAAGTGATGGGGTAAATACTCTAGACCAGATGTTCTCAACCTGTGACCCCTTCAAGGGATCGCCTAAGACTGTGGGGAAATCCACAGATTTACATCACAATTCATAACAGTAGCAAAATTATAGTTATGAAGTAGCAATGAAAAATTTTTATGGATGGGAGGGGGTCACCACAACATGAGGATCTGTACTAAAAGGTCACAGCATCAGGAAGACCGAGAACTGTTGTGCTGAAGCATTAATGATGCCTTCCTGTCCCATTCAGCAGCCCTGGGTGGGTGACTCACGTCCTTCTGGCTAAGGGAATGGAAGGCCCTGGGCTGAGGAAGGGTGAATCCTCAGTCAGACAGTGCTGCATGCACAGTCCTCTCTTGGCTAATAGAAAGAGGGGTGGAGGCTACACAGTCTGTTCTGGGAATAATGGAACTGTGAGGGAGGAACCAAGATGGGAGTTGTAGGCATGCAAGGGTGATGGGGAGGGGATTTTGGGCAAGACAGTGACCCAGCATCTATTTTAGGAAGCTCAGGTATGTGGCTTTGTAGGAGGCACGGGGACAATTTTAATCCTGTGGAAAGGTGGATGTCATTGATCATTTGTTGTCTGATATCTGTGCCATGGAAATCAGGGTGGAGTATTAATGGGTCCCCAGCCCCACCCTCACACTGAGTTGGGATGTGCCCCATTTTCCCTCTGAAGCCACACCTGGCTTTCAAGTGGGCAGCTGATGTAGCAGACCAAGATTGTACCTGAATATGCCTTGACCTTGAACTTGAACTTGTATCGGCCAGGACTGTGAGTGACCAGCATCCGTGTGACTATGCAGTTTGTGGTGTATTGGTAGAGTGGCACCCCCTACCCACACACACACAGGCAATACCACCATACTTCTGGAACACAGCCAAGTGCCATCAAATTTGTACCTGAGGCCACCACTTCCAGAATCTGCAGCTGACTTCTAGAACCGCCCAACCTCCCATGCCTGCCTCTGAGGTGATGGTCGGTCCCCTCTCTACAACTTTCCAGAAGGTCTGATGAAGGAAATACCAAAAGACGGGCTAGGCTTTCTGTCTGCCCAGAGGACAGCCACTCACCCTGACAGGGTCAGAGTAGAGAATCCAGGTTTCTACAGTAGAGACCAGTGGTTCCAGCTCAAGGCACACACCCAGCAGAGGGGAGGCAATGCCTAAGTCAGGGTTCTCCTCCCCCAGGAGCCATCTGACAACATCTGGAAAGGATGGTGGGAGTTACAGGCATCTGCTGATCAGAAGCTAGGGTTGCTGCTGAGCCTTCTATGGTAGATACAAAAGCTTCATCTGGTCCCCAAAGCCAACAGCACTCAGGCTGTTGCAAAAGGATGAACGAAGACATCAGAAACCAAAATGAGGAGTTGGAAGGCCATCACCTCATCTCAACCCATGTGGCAACTGCTCTGGCTCGCTGGAGGTATGGTTTAAAAATAGGGAGGTAATTTAGTAGCTTCTAAGAGGTCAGATGAGCCCCAAGATAAACAGTTGTGAACAAGCCAGGCATGTAGGGGCAAGGGTCTTCAGGAAGTCACCCAACACAGGCGCCCACCTAGGCTACTTAAGGATGGAGTACTAGGCGTATCCCCCTGCTGACTTGAACTGAGGACCGAGAAACAAAAGTGACACTGAATACTGAGGGTCCTTGGTGCCGAGAATGGCATCAGTGGACTTTTTGTCACTCAGATGAAATACCTGACATAACTTAAGGGAGTGAGGATTGCTTCATGGGAGGTGGTCTGTGGACCTTGGCTCTGTTGATTCTGGGCCATGGTGAGGAAGAACGCCATTGTGGCGGGAGCTTTTAGCCAAGGCTTCCTACCTCATGACAGGCAGCTAATAGAGAGTGAAGACAGAGGAAGGCCCTCAGACAAATACAGCCTCCAAAGATGCACCCCAATGGTCTACTTCCTCCATCTATGTCACCCCCAACTCCTAAAGCTTCTAGGACCTCCCCGAATACCACCAGCAGCTCCGAACCAACCCTTCAATATACCAGCCCTTTGCGGGATGCATTTCCTATCCAAATCATAGCAGTCCCCAGCTCTCATACCGTGAGTCAGGCATGTGGACATTAAGGTATATATTCAGTTAAACCCCAGCCAAGAAGCCAGGTGCAGTGGTGTATGGCTGTAATCCCAGCATTCTGAAGCAGGAGAATCTTGAGTTCAAGGCCAACCTAGGCCACATAGTGATACTCTGTCACACACAAACAAAACCACATCCATGAGCATTTTCACCGCGAGTTCACTTAACCAGTCCCTTACGCTACCTGCATTTCTCTTCATGGTCGAAGTTTATCTTCCTTGTAATTTCTCTCCTATCCCTTCACTTAGGAGGAAGAGTTTCAGCCCTGGCCCTGGATCCCTGGCCACATCCCAACTGGACTCACAGCACCAAGGCCCCCTGCTTATCTTCCCAAGCCACTTGGAGGCAGGAAATGTCCACCACCCTTTCAGCAGTACCTGCTAAATGCCACATGACACACCCTACCACATTACCATAACTACCCTGGCAGTACCATTCCTCTTTCAAAGACGAACGGAAGGGATGGAGACTGTGACCTTGCCACAATCATGCTTCAGGCAAGGCCCCACCACAGCCTACCCTTCCTACCCGAATCCCATTTCCCTCCACTGCTATGCCAAACCATGAGTGTGATACACGGCCTGAGAAAACTCAATTGGGATTTCAATTGATAGGACATGCCTATTGTAATATAACTCCATGAGGGATGAATCGTTGCTCCAGAGCTATGGAGCCTTTGCCAACACAGTGGCTACTGGCTACGTGGTTATTTCAATTAGTTTCAAAACAATTGAGAACGAAGGTCCTCAGTTGCACTGCCACACTACAGCTGTTCAAGGGTGGTCCAGGGTGGTGGCTCTTGTGACACCCTTCAGAGACATGGACAATTCCCATGACAACAGGTTGTCCCACAGGCCAGACTGTGATGAATGTGTGTGTGTGTGTGTGTGTGTGTGTGTGTGTGAGAGAGAGAGAGAGAGAGCGAGAGAGAGAGAGAGAGTGAGGATGTGCCAGAGGCAGAGAGAAGATCTTGGGATATTTGGGGTGGCCATGTTTCCCACTCAGTCTACACGGGAATCCCACTTCCAAGACTGTCAGCCTGGATATCCCCATATCTTCCCAGATGAGTGATGTCATAGACAAGGGTGGAAAGTAAGAATGAAAGAAATCAAGCAGAAGGGTCGCAGGGCAGCGTGGGTAGGGCTGAAAAGCAGAATGGAGAGCGTGTGAGCCTCTGGTGGTGTTCTGTATAAACAAGGGTCAGAGAGGCTTTGTGAATCACACCAAGCAGGGAGTGGAAATCCTGACAGAGGCCCCAGCGCAATGCTGACTGTTCCTGGCTCTCACAGGCTGCTGACCTCAGCTTTTATCCACTGCCAAGACTGGATCACATTCTGCCGACCCAACTCCTCAGGTGGTTTTTTTGTTTTGTTTTGTTTTGGAGTTTTTTGGTAAGGTGTATCTCATGTCCTAGAGAACTTGGGGGAAATAGGTATTTCTCCCAAGGGATGGCAGAGGCAGGTGGATCTCTGTAAGTTCAAGGCAGATCTAAGCTACATATTGAGTTCCAGGCCAGCCAGGGCTACATAATGAGATCTTGTCTCAAAATAAGTGAATAAATAAAAATAAATACACAAATAAAACAAAATTTAAAAGGGAAAAATCACAAAGAAACAAAAAGGATGAGAGACAGGAGGGAAACCTCAAGAAATTAAAATTAAATATAGTTCGGATATATTTAGTAAGAGTACATTAATTTGAATTCTCCCCAAGACAATCTAACAAATGACAGAAATATAGAAAGAACAAAAGGAAGAATTGTATAGACAACAGGCATACCTAGAAGAGAGAAGAGGGCTGGTAGGGTGGGACCAGAAACCTCTTAGAACTTCCGGATAGTCATTTCCAGATTGACTGAAGCCAGTCATGCTCTGTACATATGGGAAAAGCCCAGTGTACTAAGAATAAAGTGACCACCACAGGGTACAGAGAATAAAAGCAGATTACAATGCTGATACTGTGGAAGGGACTAAAATCCCCAGAACAAATGCTAGAATAAGATAGGAAGAAGTCTTTAGATGATGACAGAAATTCATTTTTAATTTTTACTTTTCCTTGTTGATTTATTGACTTAGTAGGTAACACAGGTACATCCTTGACAAACCTGCTGGCGCTACTTCCCACGCTCCTCTGCTTTGGGTCCGTCAGTATTTCTCCAAGTGAATGCCAGCAAATTGCAGCCTTTCCCCCACAGAGGGCGGACAGCCACCTTCAATTTCTGCACAGGGATCTTTTTAAATTAACAATGCCAATCGGAAACCACTTCAAAGGGCACAGAGAAATCTTTGACATCCATTGGAAACTTATTTTTAACCTAGACCTCTCTATACAACCAAGCAATCAATTAAGTGTGAGGGTAGAATAAGAGGTTTTTTTTTAGAGGTGCAAATATTTGGAAAAGGTACCCTTGTTCAGAAGGACGTGTTCCAGCAAAATGAGTTGTGAGCCAAGAAAGACAATGTTCAATTCAGGAAACAGGGACTCAACCCCTTCCACTCAAAAGGGTACAAGGATCCTTCAGAGCTGTAAAAATGAAGTGAGAGTTGAGGTGGGCAAAGCTTGAGGCCACCCAGACCCCTGGGTGGGTTGTGGGGGATGAATGGAATGGAATGATCGTGATCTTACTAGACCAATATTACAAAATGGGACCATAAAGGGTTCTGTTAAGACTTTAAAGATAATTTCAGATTACATATATGTGGACAGGTAAGTTGGAAAACAGAAAGTTGTATGAGTTGGCTCCACAAAGCGATTTGTAGCATGCAGCGCGGTCACTGGCATTTCCTGAACACTGACTGTGTGCTCTTTGGCCATTGTTCTGAGATCTTCACATGACATTTCTCATTTGCCCTCGTAACCACCTACTTCGTGGGAAGTGGACTATTAGCATTTCCCTACTGTACTTATGGGCAGGCCCGAAGTGCTTAGGTAATTTGCTTTTGAACCCTTGAAACCAGACTCTAGCACCCATACCATCAACCCACCATGTCATTACACCAATGGGGATATTGGTTAACCCACAACAGTGGGAGTACGGTGTGAAGATGTGGGGCTGTGGGGAGAGGTGTTCTCATTCTTCAACCCAGGAAGCCAACAGACAGCATCTAAACTTGATAAACTCATAACAAGTATTTTTATAAGTAGCATTTAAATAATATATTATCTACTTGTAAGCATAATATTTGTGAAAATGAAGATACTCACCAGGCCATTCGGGGACTTATGGGCCCTAAAAATTTCTGGCTCTTACAGGGTTGTGGCAATGTAGTGTTTATGAAAATATCTCACCTTCTAGAAACTGGAACTTTTGCTGGACCTCACAGTCATGACTATTATACCTTGAGGTCATGTGAGAATTAGGACTGATACTCTAATGTTTACTAAGCTGGTTTGTTTAATCTACCTTTAAGAAAATGGTGTAACAATCAACTTGCCTTGGATTTCCCATGTAGTCAGCTTTTACAATCTAAGCTAATACAAAGATGTAATCGTAAATTATGCATTCTTTCATGCCCCTGGCCCAGAGAAGAATGTGTGTGTGCTATGATAATTTTGCTGAAAACAGCAAATATAAGTTGAAAGCAGTCTCATAAATTGAATATCTACCATTAACGTTGCACACAACAAACAATGATGCTTGTAATAATGTCTATTAGTTGGGGTCAGTTGGAGTCTGTGACTTAATCCCTTGCAAAATTCTGTTAAAGATTTCTATAAAGTATCCCTCATCCCTTCCCCCTGTGATGCTTTCTGTACTGCTCAGTGAAGACAGAGCAAAGCCCTTTGTGAGACACATACAGACAGGAACATAGAGGAAGACTCACTGGGCAGCATTCAGATTCAGACTCACATAACAGACAGACAGGGATAACAGAAGACACAGAGCAAAGAAAAGAATTAAAATCTGGACAGCTCTTGGTTAAATGACATCAAGGGGACATGCTTTGATTTCTATCCTTCCTGGGACACTAGGCATTATTGGTGACTGAGTTTATTATTAATGTTTTCAGACCAATTCACACAGTGACATAGAGTGCCATGGGAGAGCTCTCACCAGAGAAGTGTCAGGGTCTGACAAATATTAAAAGGATGGTTCAGGAGCCAGAGAGACAGTTCTGCCATTAAGAGCACTTATTGCTTTTGCAGAGGACCTGGGTTCAGTTCCCAGCACCCTATATGGTGGCTCACAACTGCCTGTAACTCCAGTTCCAGGGGATCCAAAGCCTCCTGGCCTCCTACATACATGTGCATGGTGCACATAAACTCTCTCACACACAGACAAATAAATAAATAAATAAATAAATAAATAAATAAATAAATTTTAAAAATCCTAAATTTAAAAATGACTAAAGGAACTGTCCATCTGTATGGATAGTGGCCTAAAAACATGGGCAAAGGTAAAACTGCATATTAGTTTGCTGAGCTGAACATTAAAGTTTTACAGACAGAGGGGAAAGGAGCTCTCTGACATAGGAAGGCAGGCAGCACTAGTGTGTGCCTCATGAAAGCTTACATTGGGGGCTCACAGGTCAGTTGGGGACAGCTATCCCAGGGGCAAGTAAAGTTGGCCTGACTGGAGGATGTCGTCTGCGATGACGTCTTAGATGGGGCATCAAAAAACCAAAACAACAACAACAACAACAAAACTGCTCTTCTGATGGGACTTAGTACACTTCTGAGAACACCTGGCCCACTGAGTTTCCCTCACTTCTTCCTTTTGTGCCCCCACACTTTGATGAGACCTGAAGGTAACAGTCTTGACTACACAGCCCTGAGACTGTGGTCTTCACCATTCAATCAAAACTTAGTCTCTTCAGCCTTTCATACAAAAATCCCAACACTGAGCAAGGAGCCAGGAATCACTTAAAATTTCCACAGACTGGGGAAGAGACAGCTGGCTCTGACAGAAATAGCTGTGGGTGGGACCCAGAGGCCACCAGAGACAGCAGGGCTGTCCAGCTGGGGCTCAGAATCCTCTCTAGCTTCTTCCGTCTTTTGGGAATCACATCAACAGGCCAAACTCACAGGCCCAGGAACTCCTGCTTTGGCCATTCATAATACCTCACAGATGACGCCCCTCCCCATCTGTGTCTCTTTTAGGAGGGCCACCCAGGATGGGTGCATTAGCATTTGAGGTGGGGCAGTTCTGCACAATGGACAATGAACAGCCTCATGTTCCCCTACCCTATGGAAATTGGGGTACCACCACTTCCTGACTTCACAGTCCTAGCCACCCTCGATGGCACAGCCAGCCAGTCTTCATTAGGTTTTTATCAGTTGACTAGTCTTGGAAAACAAAGTCAATTTGGGTGGGTAACAAAAAGGACCACCTCTCTTTGTCGAATTCAGGCAATGATTGCCCCTAGTGTGCTGTTACAGTGGGGGACAGGGCATGGGGACTATGACAGAAGCCAGGAGTGTGTAATGGTAGCTAAATTCCTCCTAGATCCTTCAATCCAAGAAGCCAGGTACTAAAGGTAGTGGAGGGAAAGGGTCTAAAATGAGCTAGACCCATGAGCATACCCCAACCTATTGAAATCCCAATGGCCTTGAAGCTTGAGAGGATCCACAGGCAAGGTCACTTCACACAGACTGAGTTCTGAGGCCTGTTTGGAAGGATGATAAGCAGATAGGGTGTAGAAGGTCTATCTCAGTAGGACTGCCCAACATAGAAGTGGTGCTCACAGCAGTTCCCCAGGAGTACAGCCTGCAGCAAACATGTGGCAGTTAGTGGTTTCTTTAGAAAGCCCTAGAGGCAAGCTGGACAGAACATGGGCTCAGCAGGGCCCATATACACAAGTACTATCAGCCTGACCTTGCTGTGAGCCTAGAACAGGAAGTTACCAGAGTGGGAGAATGACACTCTGTCTTCATTTGTGTGAGCCAATGGCTGCAGGCTACCTCACCCAGGAGCTCTGTTGGGGATGGGGGACCTCTCCTTCCACATGCTAGGAACTTTGGTCCAGTGAAGCTGAGGTTGGGAGTGGGCTCTGAGCTTTCAACATTCAGCCCTCCAGGACCACATGCTGGGAGGATTCACTTACAGTGGGTTCCTTGAACAAGAGGCTTCAGGGACAGTTATGGATCAGAGTCTCCTTCCCACTTCCTGCCCTGCCCTGCTGAATGAGGAAAGGCCTCTCACATAGGCCACAGAGGGAGGGACCAACTCACCACCCAAGGAGATGCCTCCACTCGCTCAGATGGACAAACCCACATAAAACCAGCTGCTGTGATTGTGGCAGGAAAGGCCCTGAGAGGACACTGAACAGCCTTGGGCAGTGCTGAAGGGGAAATCCAGGCACTTCCAGAGTCCCTGGCAGAAGGTCTCATGTAGGAGGAGGGAAGACTCAGCCTTGAGATTTACCTTCTGAAACTTTAGAAACACCTCTGCCCAAATGTGAGACCTGGTACTCTCAACCTCCTAGAAGACTGTGTCTTAATGTCTGAAGAGCGCTGGCAGGTCTCTTGCCCCAACATCATACTAGTATTCCTCCTCCCAAAGATAATCCAATCAACACTGATATGCCAGAGGGTTATTATTATTATTTATTAGTTTTTGTTTTTTGAGACAGGGTTTCTCTGTGTAACAAAGCCCTGGCTGTCCTGGATTCCCTTTGTAGAGCAGGCTGGCCTTGAACTCACAGAGATCCACCTGCTTCTACCTTCCTGGTGCTGGGATTAAAGGTGTGCACCATTCCTGGCATATACTTGTTGGGTTGGAGCCAGATAGGACCCGTGGAAATGGAAAGACAACGCAGGATGGGGGGGGGCACTAAAAGGTTCTGTTCCTTCCTAGAGAACTTCAGACCCCCAGGAGAACTGGACTCCTATTCCACTCCACTGGGTGGGTCCCTGGCCTCCTGATGACCTTGACCTAGAATCTCCCACTTGTCCCCCTGAAGGCAACCCTCCTCCTGCTATGTTCATAACTGCTCTACCTCCATTCAGGCCTGTACAATTTCCTAAAGGATTCAAAGCAAGCTGGTGCACCCCAGCTCCAGACCGGGCATGGGTAGTCCTGACTCCTTCGCCTCAGGGACTTTATGGAAGGCAGCAATCTGTGTTCTCAGAATTTGGAGCAGGGAGCTATAGAGACTTGCAGAGGTTCCTGAGAGCTGCTTCTATCTCTCTGGAGAGAGGCAGACAGAGGGGACCATATAATTCAGGGGTCCAGCCTGGGACAATCCCTTTGTCAAAGCTGAGGTCAGTGAACTTCCACACAGTACCTCTGGCTGTGAATGGGGTCAGCATAAAGGAGCCTGTAGTGTTGAGATACAAGTAATAGCATGAGGAGAACCCTGTTCTCTCCTGGGATTTTCTTACTCTCCTGGTATGTGTCCCTTGTCTAGGTCAAGTGGCCATGGCTTTTGTCCTGGCAGGCAAGCCATCTGGCTTGTAGATACATCCTTCAAGAACTCAAGGTGCCATTTCCTCCAGGAAGCAGCCTCTGATGGCATCTGCTAGCTGGAATTCTCTCTCACTCCAAACCTTCAGGCCCTTTCTGATCAGATCGGTCTTCTACGGGCACTGTTGATCTACAGGTCCAACCTACTCTTCTATTTTTGTGAGATAGAGTCTCACTTTGTAGCCCAGACTGGCTTCCAACTCTGTATCCTCCCAGCTCAGCCTTCCCAGTACTGGGATTACAAGAGAATTCTATTCATCTTGTTAGATCCCTTTTTGATCCAAACCTTTGCCAATTTCCCCCCCAAAAAACCTTTTCTGTTTAGGGTGGGTTGTTGGATACCATGATCGTGGATTAGAGAGTGAATAGGAAAGTACCAAGTCTGAGAATTTTGCTAATGTTCATAAGAGCACTCAATAATTCAGGGAATAGATATTTGCCATCTGAACACTGCTTCAATTTCACAGTTGGGCAACAGAATTCAATCTGTAGCAAAGCAGACAGCATCACCTGCTCCCTCCAATCTTTTCAATGACTGGCAGTAGGTCTGGGCAAGGGCCACATCTGTGGCTGACTTTCACTGGGGGATTGGGGCACTCGGGGATGCACTCATTTTTTCCCCCGAGTTGTTTGGATACACTTTGTCTCTTGTTCCTTTGCATCTCTCCCCACAGCCTCGGGGTGTCTGTCCCTCTTTCGGAGATGAGAACAGGGCTGAGAAGGGGCTGGGAACTGGCATTTCTAGAGCAGGAAAGCTAGTACAGAGTGGTGTGTCCTGTCTGGAAGTTCAGGTCTGATTCCTGCTTGTCTTTATAACTGCTGACTGCGGCTCCCTGGATGCAAGGCAGAACCATTCCCTGGCCTCTGCCTCCAATCTATTTTTATAACAACCAGCCGATAAGAGACTGGCTTATAGGACTTCCAATCTTCTCATTCCTTTGTCCTGTAACCACCAGGATTTGTGGGGCACTCTGGCCCTCCCAGGGACAGTTGTTTGCTGTGTGGTCATACACCCATGGAAGAGACTGTTGTAACCACAAAATTATATTCAAACCCTTTAGCAAATGTCTGTATTTGGCCAAAGGTCCGGTAACCAACGCCATTAATCAGTCACTGTGCACTGTCTCTAATGAGCTCTTGGTGTAAGATATTGCCTTCTACAGGTGACCAACTAGCCTCTGCACATTCTATCAACTGTACCAGGTACAGGTTGAGATTTATGCCTAGGGTGACATGGGACAAGTAAGTGTCAAAAGACCTTATAGAGGACAGAATTTGTACAGTGATATTCAGAAATGGGTAGGCGGTTGCTGAAACGCCCCCTCTTGTCTTGTACAGAGAAAACCGTTTCTCCACTCCGTGTTTTGCAAACACGTACCCAAAACACCAGTAAGACTGAAGTCAGGCATTCACAACTACAAACAGGAAGAACCTGTGCTGGGCAGAGCTCAGCCACTACCTCTCCAAAGTAACCGCAGCCTAAAACTGCTGGGAAGTTTTCCACGCAGAAATAATACAGAGCTAACTGTCCGTCACAACCTACGCGGGAGAGATGGGAGGAGCTTGGATTTCACCTGCGTGAACTTCCTTTTTTTCCTTTTTCTTCTTTTTAGTTAGTATGCACAGAGGACACTCAACTCAAAGGGAACAGAAAGGCGATACAAATTTCTCTGATTCCTTTGTCCACCCTTCGTCTTAACCAGCCGGTTCCCTCCCCCCCAGAACGGCTGCTACCAGTTTGCTCCAGTCTTTCCACGTGTCACGCATACTGCCGCAGCCTAAAGGTTGCATCTTTGTGGGAGAAAACGGGGCATTTGTGCAGACACTCACACCCATGCGCCCTCCTTTGCCACACGAGCAGTTCATTAGCCAACGCATTTACCAATGTAGTGAGCTGTCCAGGAAACTTTTTATCAAACCTCCAAACATGCCCTGGGTTGCTTTCAGGATGGTCCAGACACGGGACCCCAAGTTACCCCCAAGCTGATCCCTATGAGGCAATGGTCACCAACCAACTGGGGCCATTTCAGCAAGGCCATGCGGCTTCTGGGGCCTCCACTGGTCAGAAGTGGTCTGCCTAACCTCCTTTCCCGGTACAACAAGGCGCGCTAGAACCCCACTTGAATGGGAACCGACCACCTTGAGCCCCTGGTGACCCGGTTCAGTCAGTTCCCGGGACTAGCGGCCCACAAGGTCCAGAGTCTGGGGCTGGGGGCAGCAGTGCCACCAGCTTGTGGCGGGCGCGTAGTGGTCCGCAGGCCGTGGATGAAAGCCGGGGCCCAGAGCTCCTAGGGCCCGGCCCAGAGCGCGGCCGCTGGGGACCGCTGGGGACGATTGGGGACCGCGGGGGACGCTGACAGCTGTGGCCGCGCCTCGCTCACCTCGCGCGCGATCTGGTTCAGCGCGTCGTCCTCCGCTGTCAGCCGCTCCCGGTTGGGGAGCCGCTTGCGCCCTGATCCCTGCGTGCCCATGTCCATCGGCCGCGGCGCACAGCTGCTGCGGGACCGGTCTTGGAGCCGCGCTCGCCCGGCCGCCCGCTCCGCCCCTCGCTCCGCCGCGGCGTCATGGCGTCAGCAGCGCGGTGCTGGGGACGAAGGGGACGCGGGAGGCCCGGGCCAGGACCTTGGGGGATCCTCGGATACCCTGGAGACCGCGAAGTGGGACGCAGGGACGCCGGGTGGTGATAGAGATGCTGAAGCGTGGTAGCGAGGAAGCTGGGATGCAGAGAGCCCTAGTGGAGCTCGGGGCCAAGGCTAGGCAAGGTAGAGACAGAGGATGCTGAAAGTGGTTGAAACCCACAAAAGAGACTCCCTCATAGGGGCGGGCCAGGGGTCAGGGACAGTAGAGGTGAGGTGTTGGAATACCAGAACAGTGGGGACACTGGGCATGACGGGATACTGCGATACCAGGGGTTGTTGTTGGTGCTCAGGGGCGTAAGTTGAAGAGGGCACACTGTTAGGAACAGGGCGTGCCACAGATCACGGTAAGAACAGTGGGCAGCTGGGTGGAAACCTCTGCTGGGGTCCTACAAAGGTTTTCAGAGGATTGGATGGTCTAGAAGAGTGTGCACTGAGGGATGGGCCCAGGTTGTTGTTTAAGCTGGCATCCCTATCTCGGTCAATTGAGGTAGAAGTCCATCTCCAGGGAGGGAGAGCCTTGCTCTGGGATGAGGTCCAGGTGCCTTCAGATGGCAGCCCAAGTACCAGTGACTCCAAGCACAACTCTCCTGTGAGAGTATCCAGTTCTGTACCCTGTCTTTCTGAGTTGACCCCAGCTTCTGGTTGAGGCCCCAGCATATTCCTTGCTATTGTTGTGAACTTCATCTCTGAAGCTCTCTATGGGCACCACGGAGGGCTAGAAGGCTGCCCTGGGGCCAGGCAAGGTGAACAGAGTTCTTATGCCTGCTTCTCCTTGTCTCCTGGCTCCTAGAGGACTGTTTTGTATTTGACAGGACATCTGTGGAGGGTCAAGATGGAAAAAGCACTGGGTGTCTGAAGTTTGGGTGAAATTCAAAGGTGTCTGGACCTGGGGAAGGACAGGAGGAAGGATGGCCCAGAAGAAAGGGGAAGCCTTCCAAAGTCATGGGTGGCAGCTCTGCTCTGACTAGGTTTGGAGGGGTTAATATTCTAATATATTTCCAACCAAATTGTATGACCAAGTGGGTGTGAGCCCTTAGAAACATCATATGGAAACTAAAGGGGACAAGAGGCAGAACCCCCAGTGTCAGGGAAGCTGTTGGAAGTACATATGGGGTAGGGGGGAAATGGTCAATGGAATAACATGGGAGGAGTGAGAGATTCTGATACATTCCTCAGGTTACAGCCTGCTTGGCACACTGTAGGCACAGGGGAAATACCTGTTAGCTGAACCTCTTCTGCCATGTTCATACCATATGGGGCCCCATACTCCTTAGCGATGTAATCCTGCCTGGAGATGTCTCAGGCATTGTCTTTCTTTACCCAGGCCAGCTGGGGTCTGTCTGGTCATCATCTCCCTAGCCAAGGTGCACTGAGATGACCCTATGTCTGCCAAGGCTGTGTCCTGCCAACCTGTTCCCTCATTCACCCCTCCTCCACACCTGCTACCTGTCAACTGATTGGCCAGACTGTTAGGCACGACCATAAAGGAGGCAGGAGCATTGCTGCCCTCTCAAGCAAGGAGGGTGCATCTTATCCAAAGCCAACTCCAAGTTCTGGGACAAGTCTGTCTGAATCCTCAGGCCTTTCCCTCCACCTTAGATCCTCAGCCCTGCCCACCAGGCTTCCCAGGAGCCTGACCATTTTATTCTAAGGGTGTTCCACTAGTCTGGCTGGCACAACCTCTCTCCTGTCTCGCACAATAACATCCATAGATTGTTTCAGAGCAGTGAGAGGAGGCATCTCGCAGATCTAAGGTACAGGACCACTATGTTCATCTCTAAGGTCCTCCTTAAACACAAACGCCACATTTGGAAAGGATCAAGGTAAAGAGTAAAAGGAGCAGGGCAGCCTGGACAGAGGACACTGTATGGTTGAACCCTATAGAGTTTTCCTCCCTGGACCTCTTTCTTTTACTGGGCAAGCCCTGCAGGGGACTGGGAAGTTACAAGGGATTCAGTCCAGTTGGTGTGAGGACTTCTGGGGAAGAGGTCCACATGAGCTGTCACGGGGATTAGGCTGGTGCTGTGAGTCATCCTGTGGTCCCCAGCAAAGGAGGAAAAGACCTCTCTTGGAGTATAGTAGAGAGACTCAGGGGGAGCCACAGCCCTCCCAGGGATGGCTGTCAGAATGGAGCAAAGCCTCTTGTGGTAGAGCATGGGGCCAAATTTATGGGTACCAGTGGGACTGACAGCAGGTTCTGTGTCTTATCGGGGGATTGGTGACTTGTCTCCTATGACCAGCTAGCCATTTTCAGTAGCTTCTTTCAGTGGTTCAAACACATTTTTTCCAAAAGAATAGACTCACCCTGATGCTCATTATCACATCTTAAATACCTGTGGACGATCTGTCCTAGTTACGGTTGTATTGCTTTGAAGAGACACCATGACCATGACCACAGCATCTCTTGTAAAGGAAAACATTTCATTGGGGCTGGCTTACAGTTGAGAAGTTTAGTCCATTATTGTCATGGTGGGAAGCATGGCAGCATGCAGACAGACATGGTGCTGGGGTAGGAGCTGAGAGTTCTACATCTGGATCCACAGGCAGCAGGAAGAGAACTCATCTGAGCATAGAATACCTCAAAGCCCACCCTCAGTGACCCACTTCCTCCAAAAAGGCCACATCTACTCCAACAAGGCCACACCTCCTAATAGTGCCACTTCCTAGGACCAAGCATTCAAACACATGAGTGTATGGGGGCCATTCCTATTCAAAACACCACACAGCCATTTCCAGCAAACTTTAGGTTTGATAGAAGAGACACTTGGGAGTTGTCTTGGGCTCTTTCTCTCCAATCCCTAAACCTAACCAGATGCCCAAACTTGTTTTTTCCTTCACCTCTGATCAATTTCCCTGCCCCTTCTGCCTTCCACCAGTGGTCCGTTCCCAGTTCAGTTAGATTCATCTTCTCTATATTGCTGGGGTGGGTGGTTTCCTAAGTGGACTGCATGAAACAACCTCAGGGGGTTCTGTAAGAAAATACTAGAACTTCTATTAATAGCCAGAATGGATTACATGAGCAGACTATAAGAATGTGATACAAGCTGCTGGTTTCCTCTTACAGGAAGGGAGCACATGGGCAAGAAGGCCAAGTAGGACTTGAGTGGGCTATATTTTGAGGTCCAGCAATGGCCGCCTGAGTGTCATTGAGATTGATTCTAAAAGCCCTCTTCCATCAAGCTGCCACTCACATCTTCAGGATGGCATCACGGTGGCTGCCAGAGCAGCTGTGGAGGGGCTCAGTCTTAGGTGTGGCTGCTTCAATAGTAACTTGTGACTAGTTAGAATGCTGAAGTTCTCAAATTCATTTCAAGTTTTATTCCTGTGGAATCTCCCATTGCCAAGTTCTACCTACTTCAGGAGTTTTCTACAAACAAGGAGGTTGAGTGGGAAGGTGTGATGCTTGGACATGCCGTGAGTGTCTGGGAGGAGGAGAATGGAGGAGGCAGTTCTCCTGCACAGCCAGCTCCTCAGAACACCTTTTTCCTTGTCTTTCGTCCCTCCTCCCCCTCCTCTTCCCCCTTCTCTCCCTCCTCCCCTCCCTCTTCTTCCTTTTGGGTTTTGGTCAAAGTCAGGACGTTGTGCCTGCTAAGTGTGTTGTCTACTGCCTTTAGAGCATCTTGTGTAGCTCTCAGGGCAGCTTCCCGAGGCCTAGGACCAAGCTTGCCTTTTTATTCTGCCAAGAGCCTTGTGCAGGGTTGTAGATCCCTGAGTGTTTAGAAAGTGTACTCCAGGGGCTGGAGAGATGGCTCAACAGTTAAGAGCACTGACCACTCTTGAAGAAGACCCGGATTCAATTCCTACCGCCCACACAGTGGCTCACAACCATTTATGACTCCATTTTCAGGGGATCTGATGTCATCTCTGATCTCACTGGGCACCAGAAATGAGCGTGGTGCTCATACATACATACACACATGCAGGCAAAACACTCATACACACAAAATAAAATAAAATAAGAAAATAAATCTTTTAAAAAAATAAAATGCACTTGACTGCACAAGAGATTTTTTTTGCATGTTGCTGTGTAAAGTAGGATATAAAAACCAAATGCTACAAATGCTTATCAGCTAGTGATGGAATCAGATTTCTCCAGTGTGGAGTTTATTAGCTATTGAATCAACTGGCTTAGGAAAAAAAAACATAGAGCAAGGAACTTAATTTTTAGATCCTAGCAGTGGGGTGAAGCTACATCAAAACCCAGAATTCTTCTGACCACAAGCGTGCTAAACCTGTCTGTACAGGAAGGAGCCAATAGTGAATACCAGGGAGTCAGAGACAGATGGGAATCCAAATGGGCATGGTCTCTGCAGTAAGGGAAGCAGACAAGGTGACATTTTCCCAGTGAGCCTTTTGGCATCATTGAGATATACCAGAACAGGTCTTAAGACGGTGGACTGAATAGTTACATGTCAGAGTCTGGGGTTGCAAAAATCAGTGGGAAGAATCAAAGAAATGGGAACCATGAAGGAGTAAGTCACAAGATGCTAAATATCCAATCTATGTTGAGTCCTGAATGCACATATGTGGATGACTCTCCAGGAAACCTAGAAGAATGTAATGGCTAGAATCCCGAGAGAACTGAGCAGAGGTTGTTAGCAACCATCTAGTGCTAGGGCCCAGCTAGGGTCCAGCTTAGTTACCAAGGCCTGGGGCTGTGGTTTGGAAGTGTCTCCCAAAGGCCTGGGATTTGAAAGCTCACACAACAGCCTCCAACACCACAGAGAAGGTTGTGTAGTTTTTGTCAAGTTGAGTCATCTGGGAAGAGGAAATCTCAGTTGAGGAGTTGCTTCTATCAGATTGGCCTGTGGGCATGTCCGTCAGGCATTTTCTTGACTAGTGATTAATGCAGAAGGGAGGGCTTAGCCTACTGTGGGCAGTGCCACCCCTGGGCAGGTGGTCCTGGGCTGTTTGAGAAAGCAGGTGAGCAAGGCATGGAGAGCAAGTCAGTAAGAAGCATTCCTCCATGGTCTCTGCATCAGTTTCTGCCTTTTGGTTCCTGCTCTGACTTTCCTCAGTGACAGACTGTGACACAAGACCTGTAAGATGAGATCAACCCTTTCCTCCCCTAAGTTGTTTTGGTCAGTGTTTTTGTCACAGAGAAGCAAACTCTAACAGAGGTGGTGGAACCTTTACAAGGTGGGACCTGATAGGAGGAAGTTAGGTGATTGCTCCATGTTCTTGAAGGACATAGTGGGACTCTACACACTTCCTGTCTCTTTCTTTGCTTCTAACCTCCAGGGGTAGGGTGTGGGAGAGCAGTCTTGTCTCAGCAAGATGTGTTGCTTTGCTACAGGCTCTAAACCAACGGAACCAAATGACTATGATTTGTGACTTCTACAACCACTAATCCAAAGACACCTTTCTTCCTTACAAGTTGATTCTCTCAGGTATTTTGCCACAACAACAGGCTGTTAACTACTGCACCTGACAGACGCCTTCAGCTCTCACTGAAATCCCCAACCACTTCTTAAGGACGAGTCCACATTTTTGGCTAGAAAATATGATAGAAAAAACCATCTAGACACATTTTTAACAAATCCTAGAACTAAGTCTGAACAGGACCAAGGTGACAATCAGGGCTGTGGAAAGTTAAAGTTAACCTACAGCTGGGATTCATCGCTCTTCCAAAGAAGACACCAGGATCCAGAGTCTGCAGAAACCATGCCCTCACTATACACTATCCTAAGGAATTACTAGACAAGAAAGGGATTCATAGTCAAGAGACATTGAGTCAATCGGGAAAAATCCAGAGGTGACACAGATGTTGAAATTAGCAGAGAAACAGCATAAAATAACTATAACACTATAACATATGTGGGTCTAAAGGATGAAGACCAGGGAATGCAGAAGGCACTTGGGATCCTGAACATGATTGTGCCAAGACACGCTGATACATGTAGAAGTTCCCAGTCCTCATGAGCTGATGCAGGGGACTCGCTTGGATCTGTGCTTGTGAGAGTTCATGCCAAGTAAATGTAGGTGTCTATGGAGGCCAGAAGAGGGTGTTAGGTCCCCTGGAGCTATGGGCAGTTGTGAAGACTGAAGTGGATCCTCTGGAAGAATGGCAAGCACTCTTAACCACTGGGTCACCTTCCCAACCCTAGAAAAATATATTTCAACTATATATAATGTATATTATAATACTAATACATAACATATATATATATACTGGTATTATTAAGAGGCTGGATAATATATAAGAAAGTATTAGTAAACTAGAGGAATGAACAATAAAGTTACCTAAATAGAATGACACACACACACACACACACACACACACACACACACACGCACACACACACAATGTAAAAGAACAAGAGTGGGTTGAAGGGATTCATGTTCCCATAGTGGTCAATGAGTTTCAACAGAGGCATCATGGGAATTCAGTGAAGAGGAGGGACTGGAGCCCCTGGGAGTCTAAATGGGTGGGGTAGGGGCCTTGAATTTTACTTTCCCCACCGCTGTGTGCAATTATGTTGATTTTTAGACCCATACTTAAACGTTTCCAGAAGAAAATGTTAGAGAACAACTTTCAGACCACATAAAAGGCCAACATTTCATAGATAGTACACAGAAAGCACAAATCATGAAATTGAAATTGACAAAATTCCTCAAAAAATTAGAAATTTTCTAATTTAAGGATTTCATTATGAAAATGAATGAGCCATAGATCAGGAGGGAATTTCCGCAATACATTGTGGTGATGATGTACCTGTTTCCAGAATAAAGACTTCTGAAGCAGGACTTTCACATCAGAAGGGATACAAATGCCAAGATGTAAACAAAAAAAAAGAGTCTGGCAGTATTGTTGTTAAAAAGATGGAAAATAAGAAGATAATATAAGCCTCCTTTTGGAACATCTACAGGCCAACTGGTGAGGGTGCTAAGTCAGGGTGGGCATAAACCATGTAGATACTTTAAAATGGTGCCTGGGAATTACTTAGAAACAGAATGCAGTAGTTATTTTTCTTATTGTTGTGATAATATACCTGACAAGAGAAACTTAAGGGAGGTAGGGTTTATTTTGGCTCACAGTTCAAGGGTTCACAGTCCAACAGAGTTGTGGAAAGTATGGCAGCAGGATTGGAGGCATCTGTAGTCAGCAAACAGAGAGAGAGAGAGAGAGAGAGAGAGAGAGAGAGAGAGAGGAAACCTGGTGCTCAGCTTGCTTTCACCTTTATAACTCAGTCCGGGACTCCAGTGCCTGGAATAAAGCCACCCATGTTCAGGATGTGTCTTCCTATCTCAATTAACCCCATCTAAAAACTCCTCACCCCAGATATGCCCAGTGGCATACCTTTTAGATCCTCTTGAGTTGACAGTACTATCATACACAAACTGCCATATGATGCAGACATTCTACTCCAAAGGATTTATCCAAGATAGGTGAAAATAAGCCCCCAAAGACATACACCAGAATGTTTGATTTATAATAGCCAGAAGCTGAGAACAACCGACTGTCTATTGACAAGTGAATGGACAAATGCAATGTAGAATACACAGTCCTTTTCATTAACAACAAACATAGTAATACAGGTGATGATGGCGGGTTCCAGCATGGCTGCCTGGGTACCACGCGCACAGGGATCCCTGTTGTGGGCTGGCTCCTCCGCATCCTTAGAGCATCCACACACACCTGCACATGTGGATACCAATCCACCATTCCTCTGAGGTTACTGGGTACCTGTCACCAGTGAAATTGTGCCCAGAGCATCACAGTATTTATACTCAACACACCATCCTTATCAGTCACAGAGCCCTGTCCTCCACAGTGAAAACAGCACAGATGTTTCAACTCTCTTTTCTGGGTCTGGAAGTTGCTTCTCATATTTTTGGCAGTGACTTTTAAAGCACATCATGTCCTTGATTTGGCAATTTTAAAATAGCACAAACATTTCATCAAGTTTTTTGTTCACTGAATAATGCCTTGGAGACTGTGTGTGTGTGTGTGTGTGTGTGTGTGTGTGTGCGCGCGCACGCGCCAAAAATCACTGGAAATTTCCCTTCATTAAGATAGTGCTGACAGCCGGGCGGTGGTGGCACACGCCTTTAATCCCAGCACTCGGGAGGCAGAGGCAGGCGGATCTCTGTGAGTTCGAGGCCAGCCTGGTCTACAAAGCGAGTCCAGGGCAGCCAGAGCTACACAGAGAAACCCTGTCTCGAAAAAACAAAAAAAAAAAACAAAACAAAACAAAAAAAAAGATAGTGCTGACAATGCAAACAGTCTGAGAGCCTTGATCTGCCTGGCTTCACTCAGAGAAGGTCTGAGGTAAAGCATTCCACACCAGCACCCAATCTATTTTAAGAATACAACAACAACTCATGGGGCTGTAGATGGCTCAGCAGTTAAGAGCACTGCCTACTCTTGCAAAGGACCTGGGTTCTTGTATCTAGTCCCCACATAGTCACAAGTATCTATATCTCCAGTTTCAGGGAATCTGATGTCCTCTTCTGGCTTCCTTGGACACTGCACACATGTGGGCACACTTACATACACACAGACAAAATACCCATTTACAAAAAATAAAAATAGATAAATCTTTTAATAAAAGGAAAATAGCTTGTCAATTATTCATTTATGTGATATGTTCAAGTTGAACTTTGTTGTAGTAACATCCCTAGAGAAAGAACAGTTAATAAAATATGCTGTGATTTATCAAATTTAGATCGACTCAGAGTAGAGGGAAGGTCGTGGGAGTTCTTTGCTGCAGAAGGCTTTTACCACAGTAGAATGTGATCAAATGCAAGGTAGGGTCATTGAAGAGATCTGGTGGGAGTAGAATTATCTGAAAATATATCATGTCTTCAGAAATTGAATATTTGCCAGCTCTTGCAGCCAAGCTCATAAAATGCCTGAAAATCGTTTAAAACTATGTATTCTGCTTCCCTGCTATGTACTAAGCCTTTTCAGCTTGTACTTAAGAAAACAATGTAACTAATGGTACTATGCCTTTGGACCTCTTTTTTTTTTTTGGTTTTTCGAGACAGGGTTTCTCTGTGTAACAGCCCTGGCTGTCCTGGACTCACTTTGTAGACCAGGCTGGCCTTGAACTCACAGTGATCCGCCTGCCTCTGCCTCCCAAGTGCTGGGATTAAAGGTGTGCGCCACCACGCCCGGCTAAAAAGGTGGCTGGAGAGACAGCCGTGGGTGCTGGGAACCGAACTCTTACATTTTTGGTTGTGAGCCTAGCCTTTAACGGCTGAGCCATCTCTCTAGCCCGCCTTTGGACCTCTTATGTAATGAACTTTTACAAAATAAGTTAAACATGTAACTTTAATCTTGAACTATATACTCTTATATGCCTCTGATTCAGAATGTGTATGTATATATGTGAGTGTGTGTGTGCATGAGTGTGTGCGCGTGCACGTGCGTGCATGAGTGTGCATGTGCGATTGTGTGTGCGCGTGAGTGTGTGCGTGTGTGGCAGTATGGATAGGTAAACAAAGTCTGCTTCCTCCTTGTGGTCAAGAGGTTGCTTTGTTGTCTCTTGGTGACTGAGGAATGGACTGTGGGAAACCTTCTCACAGTACAAAAAGGGTCACTCATTTATCCACACCCCCCTCCTAGAGACACTCAGGCCTGTGTCTGGCCATGCAAACTTCAGTGGGAATTTGGACTCCTGTTCACTCACTTCCAAATTCAACAACTGCTTCCTGAATGCCATGGGAACAAGATAAAGGCTTCATCTTCCCTCAGCCAAGTTCAAGGTGAAGGGATACCTCCTCCAGCATATGTGAGAACTATCTCTTTCTTCCCAGTCTGTCATCAAACTCACGGAAATCTTCCTGCCTTGGTCTTCCAAGTACTGGGCTTACAACCATAAGCAACCATTCTTAGCTCTGTTCTTTTGGGATAAGGTCTCACATTGTAGTCCAGGTTTGCTCAGAATTCACTATGTAGCCCAGGCTGGCCTTAAACTCAAAGTAATCATCCTTCTTCAGCTTTTTGAGCCTGGGAATTCAGGGGTAGCTATTGCACTTGGATTTTTTTTCCCAAGGGTCCACTTGGGCATGGATTTGGGGCGATATTCTTCAATTCAGGACTGGTTCTGAGAAATGTAAAACCTTCCTCTCTGGCACACAAACCCTCAGAGGACAAGCCCTTGGGAAATGTGCACACAGTCTCATCTTCTCATGAATATTGAAGACACATCATGAATATTTATCAGTGGAACTGTGCCTCCCCAGGATGATGTTATTTGAATTCCTAACGTGTCTCGTTGAAAATGGCCAGACCTGAAATAAGGGCTTTTCAGAGCTGATCAAGTTGAGATGCAGTCACCAGGGTGGTACTAATTGAGTAGGACTGGTGGTGTTATAAGAGCGGAAGTTTGGGGACAGACAAGAGCACAGAGAGAAGCTACCTGAAGATGAAGACTGGAGGCTGCAATGCTGCTCTGACCAGCCAGGGGCATGAAGGGCTGTAAACAGCCTCCAGGGAGAAAGGTGACTATCAGGGAGAGCTTCCAGATACCTTGATCGTGCGCCTCCTGGCAATGAGGCAATCAGGTTTTGCTGTTTACGGAACTCAATGGGACTTTTGCAGCTGTTTTTGGCAGATGCATACACAAGGGTTGGGAGGGAAGACAGTATTTCTCTGGAGGAGATGGGTCTTCTTTCGTTCTGGACCTTCTTCCCCCAGGCCTGCCTGACTGTCTATGACCTTGGCTGTGAGCCTCATTCTTGGAGAAGCCCTTGCCTCAACAATTGTCCTCCATGTGGATATAGGTCCAGCAGCCCTGGCTACTAAGAAGTGAGTGTGGCTCTTTCCATTGACCCTTGGGAGGGTCACAGGTGTTTGAGAAGGCCTACTCCAGAGCCTGTCAGTGGCTCACTGTGGGAACTCTGGTGGACATGTGAGGAGAGGAGCCACCGGAAGGACACCCAATAACTCAGGTCCCAGGTGGTGGCTGAAACTCAACTGGATCTGAGCTCCTATTCTGTGCCCTGCTGTGGCTCCCTGAACTGAGTTTCCAAAAAGGCTTTCATAATGCATGCTTTGGCAGGCTGGCATGAGGGTGAGCAATGCTGCAGTCAGCATTAGTGAAGCTGAGAGCACCAAAAGAACGAGAGGACTGAGTCACTTGCTCCACTGTGCCCGCTGGGCTCCAGATGCGCGGAGAGCGTGACCGCAGCACTGAGTGCCGTTTCTCCCTGGGCGACTGCTGAGTCAAGGGCTGTATTGTTGAAGAGCCCATTGACGGGACATTCCTGTGTGTCTCTCAGCAAACAGCTGCCCTGGTGTGTGAGCCGCAGCAGCTTGTGGAGGTGCCATCTGCCCTCGTCTTTGCCAACCGTGGGTATGACGCCTCTGCCCACGCCTTTGCTTTCTGTGGGGGCTGGACACACTGGCCAAGTGGAATGCTTGTGCGCCGACTGCCTGCCCCTCAGCTGTTTTCAGTGAATTGTTTGTGCCTTTGTCTTTTTTTTTCTTTCAGATTTATAAATTAAGGATTCAAAGCAACATCTCTACAAATATCTCTAAAGAGGTTATTTCCCCAGGATTTCATATGATGACGGCTTTGATTGGCAGGAGTTCATTTCCCCTCAGGGTTGCTTTCTGCCTTCAGAGGTACAGTGTAGTAGTTAACAAAGATGAAGATGTGACTCCCACTTCAATAGCTACATAGCTGTGGGGAATGTACTTGCTTACTCTCTCTCCGAGCCTCAAATTTTCTGCCCATGTAGTGGAGATAACAATGTAGGCTTCTTGTGATGCTTAAGATTCTTTTTATAGTGTGTGTAACCACCGAGCTGAGCAGGTACCTAGTGGACACTAGCACATGATCCCTTCCTGTTCTTTGACTGTAACTGAGCACCTATCATTGTGGGTTTCCTCCTGCCCCGTAGGTAGTCTGTAAACTAGGCTTTAAAGTGAAGGTGCGGCTCTTGCAGGTAAAGGGAAGAGGAAAACACAGTTGCTCGGATAGTTTGTGCCTTCTTGACAACAACATTGGACAGGGGCATTACTGTGGAAGTGAGTGGGCAGAAAAATGAGATCGTGTCCAAGAAAAACAATGTATGGTGCGGTAGAGTGCTTGCCTAGCAGGGATAAGGCCCAGGGTTCCACCTTCAGCACTGCAAAACCAGAAATAAAATGATGGAAACAGACCCATAAACCACAATTTTAAAAACCCATCAAGCTACAGTTAATGGATAAGGAATCTAAAACACTACATTCAGTACAGCAACAAAAATCTGTAAGAGAAATGTATACACAGCAGGCAAATAAGTTGATTTTAAGAGAGATTTAGCAACCCATGGAGAGGACCATTTAGGAATATCAGGACTGAAAATCTGCAATACAGTTCACCTAAGAATCCAATAAGGAGGTGGGATGGACGATAAGGATATTGAGTTACATTAAAAGGAGAAGGCAAGGCAGAGAAAAAGAATGGAGAGTATAAGGCTGTAAAGTTGCTGAGCTCTGACAATTGGAGGTTCTGGTGACTTGATGGTGTTACGGGTCAGCTGACTTGAGTTCTTTTGCAAGGAGAAAGGGCTCAGTGTTGGCCTTGAGAGCTTTTGTATCCCCTGACATCTGGCAGCAGAGTACAGTGGAAGCAATCTCTCAGGAGCAGCAGCAGCAGGTGGCTCTTTCTAGCATTAGCATGCTCCTGTGCAGACTTGGGGTGTCAGGCCTTTGTGTAGGCCTCAGGTGAGATTCTTCAGCGGCCAGTGTTAGACTTCTCAGGCCTGGGCTCTTTGAGACCCTTGACCCTCTTTCCGGTCCTATTCTCTGGCTCCTTATAACCTCTGTTGTTGGGCTGCACCCCGTTCTGCCTTCTTCTGTCCCTCTTGATCTTACACGGGTTGCTGTCTTCAATTGGTCGGCCACCTCCTGTTGCTATGGCCACAGGAGCAAACTTCTGCTTGCTGCTGGCTGCGCTGCTGGCAACCTGCTTCTTTGCTGCTGTGAGTGTAGCCAGGTGTTCTGCTGTTTTTGCAGCTCAGCCTCCTGGCAGCTTAGCTTTGGCTCCTCAATGTTAATCAATCTTTCTTTCTTTGTTTCTTTCCTTCTTTCCTTCCTTCCTTCTTTCTTTGTTTTTTTTAATGCTACAGAGCTACCCATGTGCGCTAGCTAGTTTTATGTCAACTTGACACAAGCTAGAGTCCCTGGAGAGGAGAGTCCCTCAAATGAGAAAATGCCTCCATAAGCCCAGGCTCTAGGCAAGCCTGTAGATGTAGAGCATTCTCTTAATTAATGATTGAGGGGGGAGGGCCCAGCCCATTGTGGGTGGGGCTACTCCTAGGCAGGTGGTTCCAGGTTCTATAAGAAATGACTGAGCAAGCCATGGGAAGCAAGCCAGTAAGCAGCACCCCTCCTTGGCCTCTGTCTGCATCAGCTCCTGCCTCCAGGTTCCTGCTCTGTTTGAGTTCCTGCCCTCACTTCCTTCAAAGATGATCAGTGAGTGACATGGAAGAGTAAGACAAATAAACTCTTTCCTCCCCAAGTTGCTTTGGCCATGGTGTTTCATAGCAACAATAGAGATTCTAAGATACCATGATGATGCTAAAAGCAGTCAAGAAAAGACCACTTCAGAGAAGCCTTGTGTTGGCCTAAATGTTGTGTTATCAGGGGAGTCGGCAGCGCAAGGAGAGCATCCTCTGGAAAGGGGTGTTCGGTGTTCGGAT
Organism: Lophiomys imhausi; assembly: GCA_907164525.1. Taxonomy (NCBI): domain Eukaryota; kingdom Metazoa; phylum Chordata; class Mammalia; order Rodentia; family Muridae; genus Lophiomys; species Lophiomys imhausi. Next base: position 14,205,496 of record CAJQZJ010013540.1, on the reverse strand, counting down.
CAGCCACAAGCAGCCTCTCATGCACGGGGCGGGGGGGGGGGGTTGTGATTGTATTACTGCACCATTATCCATTTACACCAGTCACAGTGTGCCTGTGAGTGGCCACCAGGGGAAATACTCCCTACTCTGGCTAAGGTAGAATACTTTCAGGGTCATCTAGAGTTCACCAAATTGCGTGAGAGCAGAATGTCCTGTACGAACTGACAGAATCCTGTCTGGGACTGTGCCTTTGGGAGCTGGAGCATCATTATCACTGATTTAATATAGATTTTAATGCACCTTTACTTTGCCAAACATATGTCCAGTGACCCAGGGAGAGGCTCCTCTTCCTAATCTTACAGAAACCCTTCTCAGCGACGTGAAGGTGCAGCAGGTTCGAGTTTATAGAAAGATAGGCACAGTGGGCTGAGGGCAGAGGTGATTCTGAAGGTGTTGGGAGGGAGCTGAGGTACATCTGGTTGCTCTAGAAATGACATTGGTCATCATCCAAGAAAGAAATCAAATAGAGAGACAGCTCCTTTCTTGGGATGATTGTGTAGCCTGGCCACAGCAGAGAAGTATGTGTGCTCTCTGGAAGAAAAGCAGCCTTCTTGAGACCATCTAAGTCTTCTTCCACAGGCCAGGCATCAGGGCAGACAGAGCAGGCTAGACGACCCACAGGATCAGAGGCTGCTCTATTCCCTCCTCTGACCGTAGGGTTCTTGTGCTGGTTTTCTTTTGTGGGTCCTTGGGTCAGTCTGGGTTTCCCTTTCCTCTTCTGTCAGATGAGACGAGTTGAATACCGTCCCCCAGCGCTGATAGAGCCTGAGCGCAAATGGCGGCCCAGGCACCCAGAATGTAAAGAGTTAACAGTTACAAATAAAGCTGAAGGGACACAGATGATAAGTACACCCCAACCCTCTCCTGGTAATAATGTTGGTTTTGATGTCGGTTTGCCACAAATTAGGATTACTTGAGTAGGGATCCTCACCTCAAGAACCATCCTGACTGCCTCAGTTGATGTGGATGGCATCCTCTAGTGGCAGTCTAGATAAAAAAAGACCATGGCTGAAGGAAGACTCACCTTTAGCTTGACTGGCCTTCCCCCTTGTCTGCTCAGGCTGTCTTCTTGTTGACGAGTTAATTCATCCTGTTGTTGCTGACCTTCACTGATATCAGTACCAGTGTTTCCAGGCTTCCATGGTGGACTGAGGGCCAGTGGCTCTCCAGGAAACTTCCAGATTTTTGGCACCAGATTGGGACTGCCAAAGCACCCAACCTTGTGGACTCAGCAGCTATGGGGTTGTCAGTCTCTTTAGTGAGAGACAGCCAGTGTGGGATGACTCCCACTGCTGAGGCTGCCAGCCTTAGGCACCGAGGAACTACTGGGTTCTGTCTCTCAGTTGTAATTGACCTGTTGCTTTTTTAACACAAACTGGCTTAGTAAATTTACAGATATGCACACACACACACACACACACACACACACACACACACACACACACACGTTTATATCCCATTGGCCCTGTTTCTCTAGAACCCCACTACTACACTATCTGCTATATTCTACCACCAAGAAGCCCAGGTTTGTATTTTTTAGAACCTTGGAGCACTGGCCAGGATGGGCTAGCCTGGCCGTAGTGCTACCTTCCTTTCCTACCAGGTCATCCCACAGCAGGATAAGAATGTGGTGTCTTGCGGAATACCCACACTCTAGGCACATTCCCTCAATATGACTGGCCAGGAGCCCCTGATGATACTTCTGGAAGAGTGGACCCAGGGCAGAGACCCTGGAAGGCCCCAGAAATGGCTTGGAGCTCCTTGGTGGAAAATTCTTTGGTTTTAGGATGTGGGAGCACAACCTGGAAGTAGTCTCTGGTCCCAAGTACTCTGCATCAAATGGCTCATAGCGTTCGGACCATCCGACAGGTTGTCTGGGCTCAACTTTGCCACCTGCCTTTTGTTTTTTGTTTTTTTGGTTTTTTTTTCTGTGTAGCCTTGGCTGTCCTGGAACTCACTCTGTAGATCAGACTGGCCTCGAACTCATAGAAATCCAACTGTCTCTGCTTCCTGAGTGCTGGGATTAAAGGCATGTGCCACCTCTGCCTGGCTTCCATCTGTCATTCTTTTTGGTCACTTAGTGGTCTGCCTGCTGATGGCATCCCCTGCCTAACAAGTAGTTGGCCTAACACTGCTCATTCTGCTCCCAGGATAGGGCACCCCTGTCCTCTTGGCTGTGCCCACATAAGCATTTCCTCCTGGGAGAGGTCTTCTCTGACTTTTCCCCATCCTTTCTGGCCTGCAATGTCCTTCTCTTGCCTGGGGCCTCTGAACCCTGGATAGTGACCTGTCACTCTGCAGGGCTCTGTCTCCACCTGCTGGGATACCTGGGACAGGACCCCTGGCCGCTTGGCTTCCTTCTGTGCTGGCTGTTAGTCTTGTGCCTATTGATGGATTGATGGCTGAGCTGAGGAATTTAGCTTGGCATTCAGAAATCGCTGCTGGAATTTCACATTGAGATAAGCAGGGTAAATGTTTGGGGGAGTGGCATTCCCCAGCTCCTGTTTATCTCAAGGACAGGAGATTAGAACATTACAAAAGAGGGGACTTCAGATGATTGTCAGTCTGTTTGTTCTTAGCCACAGCTCTGCAAGGAAGCCCAAGGAAGGAGTGGCTCAGCTCACCCCACATCCTCAGGGGAGCACCAGCAGGCCTGGCTGGCCAGAGGCCGGTCGGTCATCTGGTTGCTTCTGTTGGAAAGGCAGATACATTAGCAACAGGGTTCACAACTGTGGTCTATGCACAGAGAACAGCGGCACAGGTCTGTGCATGCAGTTGGCTGGTCTGCTGCAAGCCCAGAGAACTGCTTGTAAGTCACAAGCAGGGGCCAGTGAGAACGGCTCAGTGGGTAAAGACATTCAGTGCCTGGTGGGTTCCATCCCCAGGACCCATATAGTGGAAGGATTCCGGCAAGTTGTCCTTTGACCTCCGTAAGTGCCCTGTGGCATGTGTGTGCACACACACATATGTACATGCACACAAAATGAATGAATAAAAATGTAATAAAAAAGTGCTGCCCAGATGGCTTAGGGGTTAAGAGTGTTTACTCCTCCCCAGAGGGCCTGAGTTCAGTTCCCAGTACCCATGTTGGGCTTATAACTCCAGCTCTGGGGATCTGAAGCCCTCAGTGCTGGCCTTCACAACACTGCATGCACATGCACAAACCCACACAGAGACACACATGCATGCATATATTTAAAAGTACAGCAAAAAGTGTTTGCAAAACTCTCATGTGTTTAAACAGCTGTGGGTCCAGCTGGTTCTGTGGGGCATAGGGTAGGAAGTTCTGGGGGTCAAAGTTCTAGAGGTCAGAGTTCTAGAGGTCATAGGGCAGCAAGGAGCTCACATGGAATAGCTGTCTATGGAAACAGAAAATGTCTGTAACAGAGTGTTTGAACAGAGGGCGAGAAGGGTTTGCATGGGCTCTGCAGCCCTTACAATGGTACTCAGTTCTATAATTTTGCCTTTTTGTTTTGTTTTGTTTTTTGGACAGAGCATCCCTCTATGAAGTCAAGGCTATTTTGCCCCCTTGTCTCACTCCCTGAGTGCTGGGGTTAGAGATGTGTGTCACCAAGCCTGGCATAGTTCTGACTTCTTTTGAAAGGTGAATGTGTGTCCTGAAGTTATGTGCATGTGGATGTGACCTACTATTTACTGGTTTAGTGAGAATTCTTGTCAAAACCCCCAGTCATTTCTTGCCCACCTCTGTGTCAGACCTAACACTTGCTATTTGACAGATCTACTATCCTGACAACAAATAAAACAGTTTCAAAATATATCAACTTGAAAGAACTCTATTCTCCACCAATCAAAGGGCTAAGAATGCTATCAGATAGCATCTGAAAGCTTATAATTGAGATTCCCTCATCTTCCTGTAACCACCTGCTTAATGTTTCTAGTGTATTTAGAACTACCTCCATTAACAACTTTCTTTGTTCTGTTATTATAAAGCTCCATGAAAATGCTTCCACATTGTTAAACGTGGACTTGACGGACTAAATCTGTGGTCCAGGGCCCATGATCACTCATATTTTGGCTCCTGAATAAATTCTCTCTTACTCCCTTTGAGGGGAGAACTGTGCTTTTGTGTTGACATTCTGTTCCTCTAGAGAACTGTGAATAAAACAAGAAGTAAATTACCTTTCCTTCTGGGCCATCCTCCCAGTCTTTTACCTGATATGTTCTTGGCTGACAGATAGCCTTGTTGAAATGCATTGCTAGGCTTAGTGGGCCTCTACCCTCCCCCAGCCCTAAAGCTAAGAATTACTGCACGTGACTTCTGAGTCCCTCGAAGGGATCTCCCTGCTCTGTTGCAGCCCACCATCCCCTCTACTAATGTCACTGGCAAATATGTTGATGTATGACTCTCTTCTCTTCCATAGCTGTGCTTTTTATAGTGGAAGTGCCATTCAGGGTGATTTGCATCTGTTTTCCTGGGCCACAGTTGGTCATGTCTGGCTCAGGATAAACTTTGGTTTTGTTTGCTTGTTTGATCAAACAAGGGTCTTGCCCTTGATCCCAAGATGTCTTAGAGTTGCTACAAAGCTTAAATGGGCCTTGAACTCTTGCTGATGGGAAAAACAGCTCTCACCTCAAAGGGAATAAAAGATATTTTATCCTGAAGCCAAATATGAATGATCATGGCCTGGGAAACACAGAGCTAGGTGATCTCAGATTCCGAGTTTTCACCTGAGAGAAATTTCATGGAGTTTTTATAGTGTAGTGGTTTGAATGAGAATGGCCTCCATAGGCTCATATTTTTGAATGCTTAGTCAGTAGGGAGGAGAACTGTTTGAGAAGGATTAGGAAGCATGGCCTTGTTGGAGGGAGTGTGTTACTGGGCTTTGTGGTTTCCAAAGGCCTCGTGTCTCTTTCTGCCTGTTGCCTGTGGATCAGGATAGAATGCTCCCAGTGTTGAGCCCAAAAGAGGACTCCTGAATTTAGGGCAGTGGAGGAATCACCAGGCAAAAGTAAGAGGTTTATTTACCAGTGCGCTGGGTGGAGTCGGCACTCACAGAGTCCCCATGCAAGGGGAGGGAGGCGACAAGGAGTGGAGTTTTACATCAGATTTTATATGTTTTTGCATTCAGCGAGCTTCTATTGGTTAATATCTCTATCTTTACATTGATTGGTGCTGGCTAAGGGAGGAGGAACTTGGTACCCGTATGACAGTTAGGGAGTTTCCAAACTTGGGGTGGGGGTGGGTAGTAATTGTTTTCCAACTTGCAGTTCCTGGAGTTCAGGGACTACCCAGGTTCTCAGACTTTTGGAGCCTGACTAAAGTTTGGTCAAGTAAACTTGGGTTCTACACCAGCTGCTGTTCTAGCACCGTGTCTGCCTGCTCCTTACTATGGTAATCGTGGACTAAACTTGAGGAACTGTAAGCAAGCCTCCAGTTCCATGCTTTCTTCATAAGAGTTGTCTTGGTCCTAGTGTCTCTTCACAGCAATAGAACAGTAACTAAGAGAGTAACAGAACAAAGAGAGTTATAAGTCAAGGGATTTAAAAACTACATTGATGGGAACATCAGAGAAGCAGATTATGCCAAGATGGGGGACTCTTTGCCATAGGCTTCAGCTACTATCTGATGACATTCTTACCTTTTGGGCAGGGGAAGCTGGTGGTTTGCTAGGCAAATAGATTCCAAACAGTGTTTATCTATTAGCGATAAGATATTAATTCCAACACAGAGGTGGCCAAGGGATGGCTACTCCTAAGGATAGAGCTAGCCTGAAGTAAGGACACTAGCTAGCCTCTGGAGCTGCACCATTCCAACCTCCCACACCACAGCAGGGCTGATCAGTGGTTGCAGACACAGCCTCTTTCCAGGAGTTTTGTTCACGTTCTCCATCTTCTTGCCTCCACCAGGTGTGATGTCTGCCTTTTTTTTTTTTTACCTTAAAAGCAGAGTTGCTGTTCTAAGTGGGCACCATTGGAGTCCAGACCAGGCCAGGCCATGACACCTGCTGAGACTCCTCTCTTGTCACAGGTAAAACACCCCCCCCCCCCCCCCCGCTCACAGAACTTCTTACAAATCTCTAGCTCTGGACTTCAGTAGAGGCACACCAAAGGGCCAGCTGCGGCTATGAAGATCACACATCTGCTTCCCCACCAACTTTGCTGTGTCCTGCAGAGGACTTGGGGAGCCTAGCTACTGTGCTGTGAAAACTCTCCTTCCTCAGGACCTATAAGAAGGTCCCGTGGGCCCAATTCCTCCTCAGAGTCCCTCACTACTGTCTGTCATGTTATTGTTTCAGACTTGGGGATACCCAACCTGTGCCGCAAGACAGGTGAAACCACCCTTCTTTAATAAGCCAATTAAAAGAGCCAAACTAAAAGAGGAAGGGAGAAAAAGGAGATTTATTTAGTGTGGCCACATTGGGAAGAAGGAAAAAGAGGACCAGCTGATCCCCAAGTCAGTTTTCAGGGTACTGAAGCAAGATTGGAGTTTAACTAGAGGGCCAAGGATATGAACATCTATCTAGTCAGTCTCAGACAGGGTGTGGCCCTCCTACCACTGATCCATCATTATCTGAGCTTCAGTCTCATAGAGTAAGGTGGTCTGACAAGTTGATAAAGATTCGTGAAATCTCTTTCCCCAGTATGAGATTCTTGGGGAGATTCCCACTTCTTTGGGGTTTACTCTTTCCACAGTCTGATAGTCAAATTGAGAGTTACCTGTTACCCTGCCGCTCTCAGGTTTGACCTCTCCTCAGAGCCCCCACCATATTGTTGTCTGTTTATATGTCCTGGTGTTAATAACTCTTCTGATAAATTTCTTATTGCCTAAATCCACCTCAGTGTCCCCTTGAACTCCCGAGACCTTTCAGTCACTGTACTGTAACTTTACCTTTGACAACATAAACAGAAGAAGGTGCCCACACACATCTTCACCCACCATCAGAAGGACAGCAATAGCATTGTTGGTCACCTCCACATCTTGGATGGCAACCTAGGCACAGGGGGTCGCGGTCCGGCCCAGAGACAGAGTGAAGTTCTTGGTCTTCAAGGCCGTGCGGGCGCCCAGGCATGTGGACAGGGAGCGTGTCCTGGAGGACAGGGTGACTAGAAGAGGGCCAGCAGAGAACCGCCTCAGCAGAGAACCAAGTCCTTCAGGGACTGTTGGGACACTTCTTGGGAAACCAAGACAGCTGTGCCCTCTCCACCCCATTCATGGGGCTGAGTTCTCTGTTGCCCTGTGCTTTGGGAACCCAAGCTAGTAATCCAGGGTGAGTTCTGAGCCCAGAGGAGACTCGTGGCTGACCACAGTAGAACTGATTTCCATCTTCCATCTGCATAGAGTTTCTCTTTCTGGGGATCCTCCAGCCCTACCTAGCCAATTACCTGTCCCGGGGACACCCAGACCAGGCCCTGGCCCCTGGCCCTGCCCACCAGGGGCTGCGGTCCCCAGACTGTTTGTATCAAGAGTTAAGAAATGAGCTCATGGGACCATATTGCTGTTTCTCAAGTCTATGATGCTTTCTGGCATAAGGAGTTGTGACAGGTGAGCCCTGGAAATGGCTGAAATTCTGGGCTGCAGCTAGATCATCGGAGCAGGGAACCAGAATGTGACTTTTAGCCTACTCTGTCTCAGGTGATCACATGATCACATGGGGACTTTGCACTGGACTTTACAGGAAGAGACCAGACCTGCAGGCTGAGGCCTTGGCAGGAGCAGGGGGCCTTCCTACTTTCTTTGCTCTGCCCTGGTTGTCCATTGGCATACAGCTCCTCCCACCGTGCCTGGCAGGCCCCGACCAGTCACTGAACACCCAAGGGAAGCATAGCCAGGGAGAAGGAGGGAGAGAGGGGAGCTGGCAGGGGCCTTGTGGGATGATGGTCTGTCGAACTTGCGCAAAGTGAACAGGTGAGTCATTGTTTTAACTGTCCTGTTGTGTGTGTGTGTGTGTGTGTGTGTGTGTGTGTGTGTGTGTGTGTAAGCAGATCTGTGTCCACATTTTTAAGACCTTAATCAGAGGCAGAGCTGAAACAGTACACTCCTTGAGTTTGTTCACCACAAACAGTGTCATTGTTCAGATCACAGGTGGATCACCAGGTCAAATTCCATTTGAATTTTCCTTGCACAGAGTTCCAGCTAAGGGGTTTGAACATAAACTGCCAGTGTGAGGAGGCACCTTCTACGGAGGCCTTTTCAGATGGCAGTAGAGGCTCGAGCAGTATCAGGAGCTTGGCAGTGTTTCTCCCAAAACTTCCTTGTTTCCAATCTGCAGTTTGATTTTTCTGTCATCTCAAATGCCATGTTGATCTGAAGTTCGGAGTGTTGGGAAAGAACGGTTTTGAGGATCCGGGCAAGGAGGATGAGGTGCAGCCTTCTGGGGCATCTTGAGTGTTTCTTCTTTGGTGGAAGAGAGGCAGGCTTGTGATCGCTTGTGAAGAAGCATGAAGTAGGGATGAGAAGGGACTCCTAATCACAGTCTGGCAGTCATTGTCTTCGGAAAGATCTAGATTCCAGAGGAGGGGACAGGACCCACATTTCCAACTTTCTCTTTGAACAAAGGGTTCTGGCCTTGCTGTCTGAGCCATGTATGGGTTGGCCCCCAGAGTGATCTGTAAAGGTCCTTCAGTGCCTGCCAGCAGTCCTGTCCCATTTCTGCAAGTGCACCAGGCACTCCTCCAACACGCACCTGGGTGTGACTGGCATGGGAACCCGGGGGCAGAAAGCACATCGATCCAGTTAGAACCTTCCGAGCCACTTCCGGGTTCATCCAGGAGACAGTGAGCACCTGTTGTTCCCTCCATGGCCTGGCAGGCTCACTGAAGGCAATCCAGCTTCCGGGTGGTGGTGACAACTGAGACAGCCGAGCCCCTGATAATGCAGATACACTTATTTACAAGCAACCAAAAGCTGAGATCGGTTCAACCACGGGGAACAGGGAGTGAGGCTCCATGATCACAGGGCCTCTGGTTTATGTTGTTGGTTGTTGGGAGTTGGACACATGATGGAGGAGCTAGGGTGGCAGGTGTGACATTGGGCAGGAAGCTGTGGCTGAAGAGAGTTGCTCTGACTCTGGTGACAGCCAGCAGGACTAGAGCTTTACTGAGGCAGAGACCTGGCTTCTTTGACATGGAGCTGACGGATGGGCCTTGGAAGTGCCTCAACTCCAAGACAGCAGTGTCCCTCCTGGTCCCTATTGAGGATTCTGGACTCTGGCTTGCCCTTAGGTTCCAAGGGTGGAGTTTCTGGGTGGAAGCTGAACATGCCATTCCTGGAGGCTGACTCTCTCTCTCTCTCTCTCTCTCTCTCTCTCTCTCTCTCTCTCAGTTCAGTCAGATATTTAAAAAGGCAGGTGCTGGGTAAAGTGTTCACCTGCCCATCCACCCTTCAGTTAATTGATTAACCCACCCTTCCACTCATCTACTTACTATCCCACCTGTTGTCTGTCCACCTGCTGATTTACCCACTCAACCATCCGTCCACTCCCCTGCTCACTCACCTCTGTCTATGCACCTCTGCTTCTCCCCACTACATGCATCCATGCACCCATCCATCCATTGTTTAGGTGTGTGCTGAGCATCTACTATGTGCTAGGCTTTGTGGTCAGCCCTGAAGAAACACAGTCAAGCCTGGGAGTGGCCCTTGAGCTTCACTTCAGGCTTTGGCCATCTGTAGTTTAATTTAAAGTTAATTAGTTTTGTGACGTTGGGTGAACAGGGGCTTTAAAAGGCTTTAAATAGACAAGTTGGTTTTTTTTTTTAATGACCCTGCTCTGAAACCAATGCATGGGGAAACTCTAGATGCCCCTTTGCGATGGGGTCCATGCTGCACTGCTGGCCTGGGGAACTCTGGAGCCCTCTCTCCTGGACTCCAGCTGTTTATCCCTAGAATTGCTCCTTGGTATTAGGACTCTCTGTGAGACCTGGTGTCTGCACTACGTTCTTTCCTTCTGTCACCACAGCCTCAAGCTGTCTGTGATATGGTTCCTGTCCATCTTCCCTTTACCCCTACTCTGTTCTCACTCAGTCTTTGCCCATTGTGGTGGGAGGAAAGGCCTTCTTTGAGAGACTAGCCACCCATAGGCCTTCTTTGAGAGACTAGCCACCCATAATGGGTATAGTCGTTAATTAGGGCACATTCTCTTCCTAGAAGTGGTCCAGATAACTAACACCAGGGATGACACCCCATCCCACCAATTTTTCAAGCCCTTCATGATGCAGCAGACCTAGGGTGCTCCAATATAAAAGAATATAAAAGAGACACAACCAGATATTACCTTACTTCCGTGGGACATGCATACCACACTCAAAAAATTCTTCTCTGTGCTCTCTGTATGAGATCAGGTCTCTGTCCTGAACTACAGCCTATAGCGCTCACAAGAGTATATGGAACCATGACAGCACAGGGAGCTCACGAACTATAGGTTGTGGCCCAGGAAACCTGATGTCTTCACACCTGGCTTGCAAAGAAAGAGCTCGTGGATATGTGTGGGTTTCCTTCGAGCAGCATGAGAGTTCCTGGGAGAGTGAACACTGGGCTCACAGCTCCTGCACCTGTTCTCCAGTGTGATGTGTGTCTGGAAGCTGCTGTCCTTAACATTAATGCCCTGCAGGGTTTCCATGTTTTTACTACAGAGCTGGGCTCTGAGGCATTAGAGACAGCAGAAAGGATTGGGCTGTGCTGAGGTCCTGGAGATCTCATATCTCTGGATATGGAGACAGATATCTCTTCCTCTCTTCCTCATCTTTTTTCTTCCCTCCTTTGTTTTTCCTGTTTCCTTCCCTCCCTCCTTTCATTTTCTCCTCTTTCTTGTTAGATGGAGTTATACTGGGAAGACTCAAATTTGAGATCCTCTGGCCTTAGCTTTGGGCATGCTGGGATTGTAGGTGTGCCCCATCACTCCTGGCCTAAGAGAACTACCCCCTCTCATTGCAGAGCAAAGTTTTCATTGGAAAACAGAGCAGTTTGGGAAAGGGGACTGGGTGATTCTGACAGGAAGAGAGCAGCATCTCCTCAGGTTCTGGGAGATCTGGGCTGGGTTGAGGGAATTTTCCAAGGGGTGGGGGGAATTGGAAACACCAACTTTAATCCAGGAACAACTGTGAGGTGCCCATGTGCTCTTGATCTCTGTTGGGTACTAGAAATAATAAAGACATTTGTAAGCAGTGAGAAACAGGGCAGGAGCAAATTAGGGTAAAAAGCCCCTGTGATGCTGGTGGAGGCCTTTGTAGTGAGGGCTCACAACCCCTTGTCATGCAGCTGACTGTTTCCTGGCACAGCTGCTTTTCTTCTCTTCACCCCTGTTTACAGATGGGGAGGGAGGGCTGGGGTGCAGAGTGGAGCGGGTGTTGTTGGGCAGAGCTTCTTGCTTGGAATTCTGTTCAATGTCTGCATTCTACCTAGGAAGCAGCGTGTGTGTGTCTTAGACTCCCTGAGGTAATTTGACCACAGGTTTTCCACCTGCCTCTGTCTTCTGTGTTTGTTTGCAGGCCATGGCACAGGTTGGTGGGCCGCCACAGGCCAGCCCTACTTCTGGCCAGACCTACGTGAACAAGCTGGTTCTGCTTGGAAACAGTTCTGTGGGCAAGACCAGCCTGGTCCTCCGGTACATGAAGCAGGATTTCAGCAGTGTTTTGCCGACTGTGGGGTGTAAGTAAAGAGAGCCCAGGTAGGGGCAGATGGGAATATGGTCTGCCTCAGGATGGCCCCTGTCCTGCAGCCCACGGCCGGACATGCCTGGATTGCAGGGAGGGGCTCGATGTCCATCAAGGGCAGGCAGGCACACTGTTCTGGAAGTGCGTATAAACAACCTTCACTTAGGCTCACGTTTCAGCCCAGCTGGCATTTGTGAGCGTGTAGATCCAGGGGCTGTGGATCTGGTCCTAGAAGGCTTGAGTGTGGGGGACTAGCAGTGAGGGGTCGCCTGAGGAAGCCCTCCAGCCAGCTGGTGAAGTTCCCTTGTTAATTTGCTCTGTTGAGAACTTGCTCTATGCCTGACATCATCTACCTAGGCTTTCGCTCAGCCTTTTCTGAATTCCCACTGCAAGGTTTTGGTTGCAGCTCTAATTTCACTCTGTACAATTCATCAACATCAAAAAGTGACCCCTTTCTACTTAGATTTGGTCCACTGGGTCTGGTCTGGGGATGGGTATGCTACAAGGGAGCAGAAGGAAACTTGTCTGTGTGCTTGCTTATGTATGCGTGCATGTGTGTGTGTATATATGTGTTTGTATGGTGTGTTTGAGTCAAGGTTTCACTATGTAGCTCAGGCTGGCCTGGGACTCTCCATCCTCAGGATTTTGCTTTCCCCTGTGCTGTGAAGGTGAGTGTGCTCCAACACACATGGCATATTTTAATTTAGAGTAAGAACAGATTAGAGTGCAACCCCCACACCATGCCTGTCATTTGTTATTCAATACCCACTAGGGTTTTCTTAGCTCTCTAAGTAGATGGTCCTCCTGCTCTCAGAAACATGGTCATCAGAGAGAATGGGCTATGGTGGGGTCAGGGGTTGGGGTGGGTAGTAGGTGTCCCTCACCCTGAGGTTCTCTGCTGGGATCAAACTTAAGGATTGCCTTGTGCACAATTGGCAAGCACTCTACCAATGAGCTAGGTTTCCAGTTCTGGAAATTAGTTTTTAATGGACACTTTGAAAGTCCTTAGAAAGCCAGGGCAAAGCTAAATGACCCTCTAGCTGCCTTTGCTTTTAGTTACTGCCTTTGGCTGATGTTAAAAGTGATTGGTTTTTGAGGCCACATGCTGGGCAATACGTTGAGTCTTTCACTAGCTTTACTGCATATGACACTTATGACCATGTGGGCTACGATACAAGGGAGGTCAGGATCCACGAAGTCTACTTATGCCTACCCCTGATGGCTTCATCGCTAATTATCCTCTTTCATTAAGTCACTCTGCTTAAAAAAAAAAGACATAATATTTAAAGTTTATTTACTCTTTGAGAATTTCATACCCACCCCAAATCTACCCACACACTTCCTTGCCTCTTCCAAGTCCTCCAAAAGCCCCACACTACATCCTGACTTCGTCTCCTCATTCTTCTCCTCCTCTTCTTCTTTTGGGCAACCCTTTGAGTTCAGTTAATGTTCCCCTTAAACACATGGGTGTAGGTCTATCTACTGGAGAATGGTCAATTACAAGGGGCCACACCCCTGACTGACCTTTCTCAGTCAGGCATGGTGGTGTATACCTTTAATCCCAGCACACAAGAGGCAGAGGCAGAACTCCATGAGTTCGAGGCCATTCTGGTCTACAGAATGAGTTCCAGGACAGCCAGGGCTCTTACACAGAGAAACCCTGTCTCAATAAGAATAACAACAACAAACAAAAAAATGAACAACAAACAGAAAGAAAGAAAGAAAGAAAGAAAGAAAGAAAGGAAGGAAGGAAGGAAGGAAGGAAGGAAGGAAGGAAGGAAGGAAGAATGAAAGAAAACCTTTCTCCTTCCCCTGGAAACCATCAGATCCTCAGCTAGGGACAAGGCCTCCTGAGCCCCTCTCTCATTCAAGATGGGTTATGGAAGCAACCACAGCTCTCTTTGAGAGTGCGACGGTCCTGCCATGCCCAGGAGACACTGTTTCATGGATTCCTCCCTAAGCTCTGGCTCATACAACCTCTCTACCCTCTCTTCTCTGAGGCTCCCCAAGCCTTGAGGAGGAGGTGTGAAGTAGATGTCTCATTCAGGGCAGAGCCCTCCCCAGTCACCTTTTCTCCAGTTCGGGCAGTTGCAAACCTCTGAATTTACTGGTGTTCACTGATGATGGGTAAGAGCTAATCTAGGGGCACAGAGATAACTATTTGAGGCCAGCTTTGATACTATGTCCAATTAGCAAAATAATAGCAGGGGGTTCTCGCTTAGGGCCCATGAGCCTCCAGTCATCTCACCCTAATTCTTTCTCTCTCTCTCTCTTTTTTTAATCTCAGAAATGACAGGAAGCTTTGTCCTCAGTGGACTTGAGACTTGGGTCTCCTCTTTCAGGTTCCATCTTTTTATGTATCCATCTATCTTTCCCTCAATCTGTGCAGATAGGTCTGGTGGGGGGTGACAGCTCCCTTGTTTCCAGAGTGGCTCAGCTCTGTGTTGTGTAAACATCTCAAGGCTGGCTAATGGGTCATTGCTTGTGTGGAAAGCCACACCTGCTGGGAACTGACACTGAACATGCCCAGTTTAAACTGGAAAAGTTAACTAAAAGATTGCAAGTGGAGAAGGCAGACCTGAGATTTACACCCATGTGCCACGCCCCTTCTGTTCCCTTCTCCTCCCTTCTTCCCTCCCTCCCTCCTCTCTCTCTCTATGTGCAAATAGGATGTATGCACATGTGTGGATGACTGGGTGTCCACACAGAGGCCATGAGAGGATGTCTGGAGTCCTTCTCTATCACTCTCTTGGGAAAGGGTCTCTCACTGAACCTAGAGCTAGGCCTGCAGTGATCCCTCTCTCACCCCTCGCCCCTGATGAGATTATGGGAAGTGTGAGGCTGTGCCTGTTTTTTTTATACGGGTGCTCGAAATTGAACGTGGGTCTTCATTCCTATGCAGAAAATGCTCTTACTCAATGAGCCATCTCCTCAACCTTCAGGACAACATTTAAGATGTTAAATTAACAACTCCTTAGGTCATGGTCACTTGTCACTGCAGCCCTAGGATGATATCCTCAGGGTGGAACTTCTCATTTTTCAACACAGTGGACCTTCTATCAGAACATTTCTAGTTGCCTCCAAAGCCAGGGGCATGATCCAAAGAGAGAAAGAACAGACCAGAGTGTAGTTTAAACACCAATGTTGCTATGGGAATGAGTCCAGGGATATTGGTGGTGCAAAGAATGCAGGAAGAGGAAGTATAAGTTGGTATGACAGACCTGACACTGCATGTGTTTTCTCACGGGGATTTTACAACTACTCTGGGGGAGGGTACCATTAGATAATATTAAACAGGAGGAAAATGAGATATTGGAGGTGTAAGAAAGTTTGTTGAGGCCCACAAAGCTGAGAGGGACCTGTGTCTAAAGTCCACCTAGCCCTTCACCTGCACAGGAGTGCTGGCTGAATTGGATGGTCAATGCCAGCAGTATCCATGCGAGCTGGGAGTTCCTTGTCCTACTGTCCACATGGAGGCTGATGCTTTGTGCAAAGGACAGTTTAGTTAGACCTCAAGTTCACAGTCCCTCAAGTTGTTTACTGAGTCTGAGTCATATCTGCCGAGATGCTGCCCCGAGATTCACGGGGAGAATCCCCGTCTTCCGAGAAGGTTCTGTCCAGAGCCCTGTCTCTGCTCTTTTCAAAGTGAATGGAAATGTGTCCCCAGAGATGACCAAGCTCTGAGTCACACAGCCTGGAAATCGTGATGCCTTCTATGGAGATGTGATCACTTTAGACTCGGGTCAAATTCCATGATGGTCATCTTCAAGAGAAGAGGCGAGGGCACAGGATTATGGGGAGGCAGGTGCTATAGTTTCATTTCTGTTGCTATGATGAAATACTATGACCAGAAACGACATGGTGTAGGGAGGGGTTCACTTGGCTCACACCTCTAGATCACAATCCATTTCCGAAGGTACTTGGGCAGGAACAGGGGGCAGGAACCATGGAGGTTGCTGCTTGGTGCCTTGCTCTCTGACTCACTCATAGGCTCATCTTTCTTTCTTTCTTTCTTTCTTTCTTTCTTTCTTTCTTTCTTTCTTTCTTTCTTTCTTTCTTTCTTTCTCTCTCTTTCAAAGAACTATTTTTTTAGTCTTAATTTATGTGTATGTGTATTTTGTCTGCATGGATGTCTGTGCACCACATGCATGCAGAGCTCATGGAGGACTGAAGAGGGTGTTGAAGAACCTGGCACTGGACTTACACATGGTTGTTAGCTACCACGTGGATCCTGGGAATCAAAGAACAGCCAGTGTTCCTAAGCATTTAGCCATCTCTCCAGCTCCTCAGCTTGTTTTCTTAGACAGCCCAGATCCTCCTGGCTGGATATAGTAGCCCCCACATTGGGCTGGGCTCTAGTGCATTAATCAGTCAAGACTGCCCCTTACAGACATGATCACAGGCCAGTCTGATCTGGGCCATCCCTTAGTTAAGACTCTTCCAGATGGCACCAGCTGTGTCAAGCTGACAATTGAAGCTAACTTGGACATCAGGGGAGGCCAGAGACCAGACTGTGGTAAGTCCACAGCCAAGGAGCACCAAAGGTGTATGGAGTCCTTAGAAGCTGGAGAGAGGTGGGAATGGATTATTGCCTAGAGCCCTGAGAAGGAACTGGCCTTGCTCACAGTTTGACTTGGGGCTTCTGGCTTCCAGAAATGAAAGACTGGATTTTCTGTTTTAAGCCACTCTGTGGTTATACCAGCCTCAGGATAGTTATTTGCTGTCCTTGAGCTGGAGGTTTCATTTCACCCATGTAGGTCTATCTACCTGAATCTCCCCAGTTGTCTCCAAGTCTATCCTGGGTCTGGTGGGAAGTGGCACTGAGTGAAGCCCTTGGTCTCTGCTCACCCTTTACATCCTGGGCTCCCCGACTCCCCCTGTCCTTTTCCTTCTAGACCCCTAGTAGCTCACACACTTGAAATGGAAGGTTTTTTGGTACCATTAAATAACTATTTAAAAATGACATCCAGGGCCAGAGAGGTGGATCCTCAGTGAAGAGCACGTACTGTTCTTTCCGAAGACCCGAGTTCTGTTCCCAGCACCCACATTAGACAGTTCATCACCAGCTATAACTCCAGCTTCAGAGGACTCAGTGTTCTCTTCTTGTCTCCATAAGCATTGCATGCATGTGCCCAAACCACCCGATACCTACATAATTAAAATGAAAAATTCAACATTGGAAAGCAAAGCTGAAGAAAAAAATATCTTCAAAGGAAAGGTGGATTGTGTGTCACATGAGGGCTTGGAGCCAGTCTCTGTGATTTGCCTAAGCAGGTGCTTGAGTGAGGAAAGGAACCCCAGGATCTGCACAGAGAACTTAGGAAAAGGAGGGGAGCAAAGTGGGTGCTCTCTGGGATGACACCTGCAGAATTAAGTAACTCATTTCTAGGGGCAGAAGCGAGGACAGCTGCAGAGGAGTGAGCAGGGGAAGAAGGCCAAGGAGGCTGGCTCCTGGTGACTGAGGGTAGCTTCAGAACTGGACAGAGGGGCTGAGGCACAAGAATTCTGAGTTCAGTGGCATTAGTGGACACTGTACATACATGACAGATTATTTCTGGAGGTTCTTTCCATGTCATGCTCAGGGTCTTATATTTCACCCCAAGAGGAAACCTATAAGGGACACAAAGCAGCTGGCTGCACTTTGCTTTACAGAGAAAGTTCCCCAGCTTCTTCCGGAACAGGCACTTACTCAGCCTCTGTCAGCATGTGCCTTAAGCTGCCTCTCACTGGGCTGCCCAGCACAGACTGACATGACACACTAGCGCCACCCGATGATTACTGTATCCCTGGCAAATGCTCCCTTGGCCTCCTTGTTGCAGGTGCCTTCTTCACAAAGGTGGTAGACTTGGGCCCCTCATCTCTGAAGCTTGAGATCTGGGACACAGCTGGCCAGGAGAAGTACCACAGCGTCTGTCACCTCTACTTCAGGGGTGCCAATGCTGCGCTCCTAGTGTATGACATCACTCGGAAGGTAGGGTCACCGCCTACCTCCTTCTCCGGGGCAACTGTATGTTTACAGCCTTCTACAGGAACCAATGGGAAAGAAACAGAACTGGGGCGTTGTACTACATCAACCAAAGGGCCCACTGAGCCCATTTGAGCTACTCACCTTATTGAGAGAGCCCTCTAGGCAACCCCTTGCACCCAAAGCTGGCCTCTGTTTCTCTGCAATCTCCTGCTACATTCCTGACCCCCACAACACCACCATTGCTGGTTCTGGTATGCTGATGAGACGGCACGGAGCTGCTACAGAGTGGGTCCACTTCCACAGACCGTCCACCTTTGCCACCCGGTGATGTAGAACATAGAGCATGCATGGAGTTGACATGGAAGGGCTGGACTCACATGCCATGTTTGTCCAACCTGGCTTAGGGCAGGGTGAGCTCGCTGCCCCAGGACCTCTAACAGGAGGTATGGAAGTGGGGACTAGTCATGCTGGGTAGGAGGCAGGTGGTACAAGAGGCAAAGGTTCCAGCGGATCCAGGAAGTATGTGCTGGGCACAGGTCCAGGAGTGTGGAGAGAAGGGTCTCCACATCAGCCTTGATGCCAGGGATCAGGAGAAAGGTGCCTAAAGGACACAGTGTCAAGCCCCTCACCTAGCCTATGAGGAGCTGCTTAAGGGCTGGGTTTGGGGGAGACAGCAGTGCCCTCAAACTCTCCTGCACAAAATGGAATCCAGAGTGGAGCTCCTGACCCTAAACGTCCCATGACCCCCTCATCCCCGGCTCTCTGGTGTGTTGCCTGGCTGCACAGCCCTCCCCTAGCAGGGCCAGTCCATCCTGGATGCCCTCCCAGGGGACCAGAGAAGCCCTTTGGCATTGCATTCTGGAACAAGGCCTTGGTGTGTTCACAAACCCATGAGGGAGCTTTGTTTTTCTAGTTCAAGGAGAACTCCAGCGTATTTTCAATTCTGTCTCTTTAGGATTCCTTTCATAAAGCCCAGCAGTGGCTGGAGGACCTGGAGAAGGAGTTCAGCCCAGGAGAGGTGGTGGTTATGCTGGTTGGCAACAAAATGGACCTTGGCGAGGAACGGGAAGTGACCTTCCAGGTGCCACATGGTGGTAGGCAGCAGGAGGGAGTCCTTGTTTCTGTGGACTTGAAGGCTTTTGAGACCTTGAAACGCACACACACACACACGCACACACACATGCACACACACACTCACATTCACACGTGTGCCTTGGGGACTAATATACCCACCCACATATTTGCATTTGCATGTACACCCATGATCCCTCTACCTACATATACGTTTATACTTCATAAGCACACATGCTCACACACATGCAGAGTCATGTGCTTCATGAATATACATTCATAAGCACAAACACACATGCCACCAAAGTCATACATGTTGTAGCTCCATATTCAAACCCACATGCACTTGTGTGTGCAGAAATATACAAAGATTCCTTCTTGGTTTCCCTCTGGTTGGAGATGCATATAGGAGGTGTATGTACACATCTGTACACAGGGAGTGTGTACATCGGGTGGTCTGTGTGAAGAGCATGTGCACATACATGTGACCAACCACAACCATTCTTTTTCTATTGTTTTGAGGCAGGATCATATGTGTCCAAGGCTGGCCTGGAACTCACGATCCTTCTTCCCTAGCTTGCTGAGTGCTGGGATTATAGGCGTATTCCAGTTTCTTGTGAGTCAACCAGGTGTCTTTGGGGGGATTCTCATTAAACACGCTGATTTTTCAGGAAGGGAAGGAGTTTGCAGAGAGCAAGAGCCTGCTATTCATGGAAACCTCGGCCAAACTGAACTACCAGGTGTCTGAGGTCTTCAACACTGTTGGTGAGTGTTGGCTCTCCACAAAAGTGTGGGAGCACGCTGCTCTGCCTTTCCTTCTGGTATCCCCGAGGCAGGGAGGAGCATGAGGAAGAGTGATAGGGAGTGTTCAGGTTAGGGTTCTCAGGAGCCTGGATTCCCACACCAGTAAACTTCTTTTTTCCACAGCCCAGGAGCTACTGCAGAGAGCAGGAGACAAGGGGAGCAGCAGTCCACAGGAAGGCGAGGCTGTGGTTCTGAACCAGGGACCTGCGGTCAGGCAGGGCCAGTGCTGTTCGTGATAGATGCAAGCGTGTGGAGGACATCCCAGCTTGTGCCTCAGACGGTCTTCAGCCCAAGCTGCATCGTCATAATGACGTTGGCTCTTTGTCCATTCATATTCTCTGTTGAAGATGGCTCATGCCTGAGGCCTTGGGGCTTCCAGAAGTTGGCCTCCTTCATAATAACTGGTTGCCAAAGCTGATTGGAACTGTCTCAGGGAGGATCAAGTGCCAAATGCCCCCCAGAAGACTGTTGGCCCCACCTCACTAGATACCACCCCATTCCTGGATGCCCAGAGACAAGTGTCCCTGTCCCAGCTGGCCTGTCCCTTTCAGCTTCCTTGCTGCCACCGCAGAGGAGTTAAATGAATCAGAGAAGAAGCATGGACTGAAAAAATTCTTTGATCCATGTGATGGGAACGTCGAAGCTTCATCCTGGGGTAGCTGGTCCATAACGAGACCACCTTCGTTCTGGGAAGTGTCAGGAGAGGAGAAGGGGGCTGATAAAGGGATCAATGCAAGGAAAAATTGAGAGATGAGCCCAGGGAAAAAAGTGAGCCCAAGGTGGTTAGTCTCAGTGGAGGTGACCCTGGACAGACAGAGTCTGGTAGCTGAGATAGGAGTGTCTCACTGAAGGTGGCCTCACTGTAAAGCTCAAATGGACAAATGTGAAACCCCCTCCCACTTTATCCAGCTTCTCACCAAAATGAAATAGGGGAAGTGACTATTCTGGCATCCCAGGCTATCCTCATCATCCCCAAGATCTCAGGCAGGGCAAGGGATCCTCGGGTTGGAAACCAACCCAGCCATCCTAGAGGTAATGAGAGACTGGGGTTTATCTATAACCACTAGGTGGCGCTACAATACCACTTAGGACAAACCCTTCTATTGGGTACAAGGTGTCCAGAAACTCAGGTGCACCTACCTCCTGAGAGCAAAGTAATTGCTTTGAGGAAGTAGGAAGTGGGGAAACACCAGGAAGATTTGTGGGGTGCCTGCCTGTCTGATTGCCAGTCTCCTCTCTATCTTGACTGATGAGTGTTGCTCCCTTTGACACACTCCAACAGAAAGCCTAAGACTGGATGAATCTGGTGCCGTCAAGTTTCCTGGCCTCCCTCTCAACCAGGCAGGTGAAACTTTCATTGCCCCAGGTGAAAGTGGTTTTGGAAGATGCCAGAGTATACAAGGAGTGTAGGGGAGACAGCAGGTACCCCCAGAAAACAGTCACACAGCAGCATGAGGGTAGTCTGAGGAGAACAGCTTAGATAACAGCCAGCCGAATGACCCCAGCTGAGACCCTCGTGTGCATGTAGGTAGGATGACCCCTTCTGAGCCGGGAGAAGGCCAGCTCAGGCTTCTATACTGGCTGATGAGGCTGCTGGTGACCAGTGGCAGCCTCTGTGCAGGAGAATCTCATTGCTGCCCCACCTTCCCATGGAGTCTCCCTAAGCTCCTATCTGAGCTTCCCCCTTCCTAAGGAGACCAACTGTGTTGTGTTATCACCCACCTTACTTTGACTCAGGAACCCAAGAAGAGACTCCAAAGCAGGTTTCTGTTTGAGGAAGGGCATAGAGACACCCCTCATGACTTAAAAGGACGAGTATAGGATCAAAATGATTGGGAACAAGTCTCTCTGGGATTCTCCTTTGAGCAGGAGGGAGGGTGACATGACCTCATGTGTTGGTGATGCCCCAGGCATGTTCAAGGTGGTGAGGGACACCATGTAGTGCTGACCATGAACCTAATGGACAGCACAGGTCCTGGGTAATGGCACTAGCTTCATGGGCTGGAATGAATGTTCTCTGTCCTGGACGCTGGGAATGGAGCCCTGGATGCGGGGCTCCGAGGAATGTCTACATCATTTAATTTTTGCAGCAACCCTCAAAACAGCTCTACAAGTTAGTTAAAAAAAAAAAAAACTACTGAGAGAAGGACATAGACCATGCCAGGGGCATTGCGCTGCCTTTTCTTTGGGACCAAGTATCTTACATACTGTAGAGTGTGTTTCTCCTGGCTTTATGCAGTGTGCAAGCTGAGTATGTGTTCAGGGTACCTTGGGTGGATGGGAGCTCATGGGGGCAAATGACCAAGGAAAGGGCACCCCATCTCTGGGCAGTGGTGTGACTTTGGGGGAACAGGAATTTACAGGAACACCGATATCAATATTCCCTTTCCCCAGTGCAGATTCTTACGGACCAGGCCAACCTCTGCAGGGCCTGGTATTGAGAGGTCCCAGCTGTTCTACTGGGGGCAGGTTGGAGCCTTTTCTTTCCAAAGAGGCTGCTGGGCTCTGAGCTTCTTTTCTGGTTAACCTCCCAAGAGAGAAAACACCCGCCTGTTTGTTACCACAGGGCTACAGGCATACAGTAAACAGGGAAGCACTTTTATTGGGTTAAAGGGAAAGCAGAGCACAGGGAGGTTGGGGTTGGGTTCAGCATCACTGTCTTCATGAGCTGGGCTGTTATCCTTGCTGGGAGAACTTGGCACCTCTGTCCAGCTGGAGGCAGCTTGGCCGGTACCCGAAGGCCAGGTATGGAGACATCCCTCAGGGCTGCCCGCCTCCTGCCAAAGTGGCCCACAGGCCTGATCCCACGCCCGCATACCAGGCAGGATTGATGTCAGGGGCTGCAAAGGAGACAGCCAGAGCAGCATATGGGACGCCTGGCATGCAGGTACAGTGTCTCCAGCACAGACCCCCTAAGCTGCTGGAGACCTGGGGCATGTTGGCACCCACCCTGATTAGACTGGCTAGGCCATATCTGGGCTGGGCAGTGGTGTGGTTGTGGGAAATGAATTTAGATGTATACCAGGATCAGCACTCATTTCCAGTCCCACTACCCCCTCCTCCACCAAATACTTATTTATTTATTTATTTATTTTTAAATTTTTGTGGCTTTTAAAAGATACAGTTTCTTTGTATAACAGCTCTGGCTGTCTTGGAACTCAATTTGTAGACCAGGCTGGCCTCGAACTCACATCTGCCTGCCTCTGCCTCCTGAGTGCTGGGATTAAAAGCATATTGCTACCACATCCTGTGTCCCATCCCACCTAGTTCTTAAGGAACCTGGCCAAGATGAGTAGGTGGAAGATGAGGACAGGGAACAGACCATTATGGGGAAAGGCCTATTCAACAGGATCAGCCCTCCAAACTGACCACATGGCAAGGGAGCTCTGGCTTAGATCCCAGTGCTTCTCAAGCTGGGGATTGTGACCTCTTTGGAGGCTACATATCAGATATCCTGCATATCAGATATTTACATTATGATTCATAACAGCAGCAAAACTACAGCTATGAAGTAGCAACAAAAATAATTTTATGGTTGGGGGTCATCACAACATGAGGAACTGCATTAAGGGATCACAACATTAGGAGGGCTGAGAACCACTAGTTTAGGAGATGACCACGCCCCGTTCAGGTGCTGGGCACTCAAGGCATGTGGGGAAGGTATGGAGGGAAGGGTGAGGGAGGCTATCCCCCACAAGCCAGGTACTCACTACGGGTCTCCATGGAGTGTTGGTGGGCTCGGCTGGAAGCTCCTGGCAGGACTAAGCCTAGCAGTAGCAGACACAGAAGCCACACCCTCAGTGCCATACTTCTGGCTTCCTCGATGATGCCCTTGAGATCCGATCCCACTGGGGTTGGTATGGCCTGGGGTAGAGGTACAAGGGTAGGTTGTATGCACATGCTGGAAGGGACCCTAGCTGTGCTTTCAGATTCACGTGTGTGCGTGGTGTATACGTATGCATAGGAGGTGTGCAAATGCATATGTTTAGTGCACATAGCTACAGTTCTCAGGAGAGAACTGCATAGGTGTGTGACCTATGCACAGGTGGCTGTATTGGGACATCCTTGGGCCTGTCTGTCAATCTGTGTGAAGAGCCAGGAGGTGGACACAGAGGTCTTGGTGGGAAGCAGGTTTATGGGGAGCTTTGTGGGCAGCAGAGGTGGGAGAACAATTTGCTCAGCCTTAAAGTTTTGAGAATATTGATTGAGACCTCAGAGCTCAGTCCTTCCCCACACTTGGCCCAGGGCCTCCTGACACAGAGAGCCAGGCAGGTAACACTTAGCATCCTCCACCCCTACTGAGTGCACACCCCAGAGCCCCCACAATAACCCAGGACTTTAGATCTAGTTTGCTGAGGCTCCAGAATGGGTCTCTGGCACCTGCTCCTCCTCACAGCCCTCTTGAGTGACAGAGGAGAAGGCTGCTGCTGTTAATGGGAACAAATGCTCTGCTGGAGGATATTATGCTGACCTACCACATAGGATCCCTCTGTGATACCTCCTGCAGGGGACCCTCTCCTCCTCGCTCCCACCCCTGACATTTCAGGTCCCATTGGAAGATGCTTCAGGGCTTCATTTGCTTCAAGGAAGACCCCTCATGAGGCTCACCTTGACTTTCCAACTCCTCCTTGACCACATGGAAAGAGCAGTCTATCAGAGCCCTTTAAAATACGCATCCCCTCCTCTTCACAGTTCTGTTGGGGCATCCCACATAGCGCAGGGGAACGCCAGCTAGAGGAAATGGAGGTGCCACCGTGAATCATTATAAAGACTGCACCCACTCAGGCTAGGTGACGGGTACCTAGAATGCTAGCTGGCCCTGGTTCCTGAGCCCCAGGTACCCACTTTCTGGAGTGCTGCAGACCTGTCTTCCCAGTGTGTCTTCTGGGCTTTGCTTGAGAAGGTTCCACCCAGTGCGACACACTCACCTGCCCTCTACTGTGGACAGCCCTTGAGTGTCAGAGTCCCCAGTAGGGCCTGTGGTCATAGACCACAGACCATAGGCAGCTTTCTCTGTTTGTCTTGCTTGGTGCCCAACTTGACTGCCCAGTAAGTCTGACAGAGAAAACACTTGTACAGGAGATGACAGTCACAGCCACACCTGCCCCTCCAGCACTGCCAAGCTACTCACCTGATGTCCCCTGAGTGTGACAACAACGCTGCCTGGGTGTGAGGTGAGGCCTGCCTGCCTGACTGCTCACCTTTTATAGGCCAACAAGGAGGCAACGGACACCCCTGGTCTCTTCTCTGAGATGGTGTTTTTGCTTATAGCCTGTGGTCCCCAACTGCTCTCCTTCCTCATCAAGATACATTCTTTTTTCTTTCCTTTTTTACCTTAAAAAAAACAAAAAAACAAACAAACTCTCATTGGCGGTGTGATTTGTTTCTTCCTGAATTACATAAATTTCATTTGGGCCAAGTGGTTTTAAAGCACATTAACCTTCCCCTCTTCAGTCTCACCTTTGGGCATAATCCACAGTTACGTGTCCACCCATCCTCTCAATGTGAACGCGGCCATCAAACTCCAATGTGCTCTGCTCTGAGCGCTCTGCCTCCTTTTCCTGCCTCACCTGAGTCATGGCTTCCTGGAACGGTGGCCAAAAAGTCACACACACCCAGGCGGGTGCTTCCTACCTTGGCTGTCCCCACAAGTCGCTTATTCACACATGAGGTCTTTAGGAGTATTTCCTCTATTCCGTCCTGAGTCTATGAGTTAAAGCACGCCAAGTTTATTGATGTAAACCAAACAGGCGCCTGGTGTTGTGGCACATGACTGTAACCCGAGCACTCAGGAAATGAAGCAGGAGCACTCAGGAAATGAAGCTGGAGGATGGCTATGAGCTCAAGACCAGCCAGTCCCAATAAAATGAAACAAAAGACTGAAAACAAAACAGAGAGGGTTACTTTTATTATAAAATTAAAGGTGGAGTGTGGCAGTGTTCCATCTATAACCCCTGGGCTGAGGCAGACGGAGCCTTGAAGCTCATTGGCCAGTCAGCTTGGCCAAATTCACATCCTCCATGTTCAGTGGAGAAAGAAAATGGAGAAAAGATTGAGGAAGACAGCCAACGTTGATCTCTGGTCTCTGTGGAACAAGTGCACAGGGTTCCCACACAAATGTGTGCACACCTCACCCCCAAACATGCAAGAAAACTTTTTAAAAGGAGGGTTATTTTGCTGTAAAATCAATTTACATGTAAGGAGAAAAAAGTTAGTGTTCACCAAACTAGATAAAAAGTTCAGATAATGTGAAAAGGCCAGTGTTTTCAGTTTGGGTATTTCTTCTGGTGAATTCTCTGTGCCTTCTGGGTAGAATTATCCTGTTTATAGGTGTTGAGCCTCATTCTTTTACCATTATATCCAAGAATTGTTAAAATGTCTGTAGGTCTCTGCTGTTGAAAATGACTATGCAATATTCTGCCATTTTATTGGAACCTACCATCACCATGTCAATAGTTACAGATTATATGAAACATCATTTAAATGCAATAGAACATTCTTGAAGGAACCATGCATGAGAAGAGATAAAGCAGGTGTACTTCCTGGAATCACCATTTCCTGACACCATCAGACTTGTAGGAAAAGCTTCAAGCTGCCACTTCACCCTCAGGGCACTTGATCAACATCTATGTTCTCAAGGCATTGCTGCCTCTTCCTTGGAAGAGGGCTCTGGCCAGTGGGCTCCTTAGGAGATCTGGTAGGAAGTGGGTAAGGTTGGAAACTCTAGAAGGAGGAGGGCATAGCTTGCAGATTAGGGTCATGGGGAGTTTTAAACCTTTGCTTGGTGCCTTGGTTCCATCTGTGGCTGGTCCAGGCATTAGGAACAGTGAAAGCCCAGCCTCCCACGTTGGTGAGAACTATCATGGCAGAATATACTTCTGTCTTGGGGCTGGGTCCTTTGGGAAGCTCCCCTGGATGAGTGTTCAGTGCTAGGGCTCAAGGGAACTACTGTGAGACTTTGAAAGCTGGAGTGAGAGTCCTGAATATTGTTGTGGGTCTGGGTCTCTCTCTCTCTCTGTAGAATTTTACTTTTAGCAAAGTAGCTTTGTCAAAGTGTAGTATGGATATATTGTCCCTTTGGGGGTCCAAATGGGAGCCAGCATGCAGGGTGGGAGTCAGGGCAAGGATCTTGGTCTCAGCCTAACCCTCCTCACCGAATGCTTGATGACACCAGGTAAAGGGTTTGCAGACTTGAGGGATGCTTCAGATGGCTGGAGAAGTTCCAAAGGCAGGTGGCAAAGTGCAGGTGAGGTGTTGCTCTTGTAACGCCTCACAGAGCTGCAGGCCTCACCTGGGTACCTCAGGGCTGAGAAGCAGCTTGCATGGAGGGTTTGACCAGAGATCAGGGAGTCTTTCCCACATCCTCTTAATGGGCCATGGATCTCATGACAGGAGAACCATGGACTCCTCAACCAGCTTTAAGCATAGCACTTCCCATCTGGCATAGGCCTGCTCTGGGTGGCCAGCACTGAGGAAGCGCAAGGCCCTCGGTAACTGCACCCTGGGGTCTGGGATAGTGAGCCACGGCTGTTGGAGTGGAGTAACCACAGAGTTGTGGCTGAAGAGGCCATGTCATGGGACATGGCCTGGAATTCTAAACAGCTGACAGACAAAATGAAGAGCAGGGTCATGTGGGGAGACAGAGGCTGTGAGGGTGTGTCACTTGTGCCCCATCACCTGTACCCTTTCCCCACATTCATACTTGAATTGATTTCTGCTCCTTGCAGTGAAGGGAACCCCATTTGAACAAGACTCCCTGGACAGTACCTTATCCCTTGGCCTTCGTCAGGCTTTCAATAGGGGATGAGGACCCTTCTGTTTGGGGTGCACTGCAAAGTTCTGAGGTCTTTGAACCTTCATGCTCTGTAGTAGGCCAGACAGTATCTCCCCAGCTCACACCCATCCAGAACCTCGGGAAACAGTCATATATGGAAACAGGGTCTTTGCGAGTGTACCGGCTGAGGCAGCCATACTGGGTAAAGACGCAACAAATGGTGTCCTGACAAGAGGACACCTGTTCAGAGACATTCAAGGCAAGGTGAGGGCGGGGACTGTAATGTCACTGCCTAAAGCCAAGTTGTCCTGATGGCTGCAATCCCCAGAAGCACCCACCCCTCAGAGCTGCAGATCCTACTGATACCTTGATGGGACCTTTGTCCTCTGAAACCCTGGGGGACACATTTCCTGTCATCATGATTGGCTTTCTTTCTTTTCTTTCTTTCTTTCTTTTTTTTTTTTTTTTTGCAGTGCTTTGTTAGAAGGACACAGGAAACAAATGTGGGGCTCCTGAGATGTGGGTCTCTGTGAATGAGTGAGAGGGTTCTTCCTGGAGTTTATTCTCAGAAGACACTGGGATATCTGTGGGGTCTGGCCTGCGTGTTCTCTGGACTCCTGGAACTTGATACAAGATGGTGGGAAACTGGCAACTGTCCCCAGTAGCAGTGGGTTGGCTGTGAAGCGAGGAGTTTGTAGTCACTTTCAAGCCTGGCTCTGATACACTTGATCTGAATTCTTGATAAATCCCAAAGCAGTCATCTGTGAGCTAGAAACCTGCATTTGAAGCACGAGCTGTCTAGAAAGTGAAGTCCCTATGTAATGTACCCCCAAAAATCTGTGTTAGAGGCTTGGTCTCAATGAGGCACTGTGGGTGGTGGTTAGGGTGTTGGAGATGCTGAGGGTGGGGTGGTTAGTGTTATTTGCTCCTGTCTGTGACCCAACAAGGACATTTGAAGAGCAAGGCCTGTGGGGTGGGTGAGGAATCTGGCGTCCTCATTCACAGCCTGTAAATGCATACTCTCCCATCACATCCACAGACACTTTCTTCTCCCCCTCACAGTCATCAATGTGTACATGCTCAGGGCCTAAACTGAACCGTCTCTTTTCACTCCATCTGTGAGAGTGGCTCAGCCAAGTTGAGAGACAGAATCATAGTGGAAGGGTGTCTGAGTGTTCTTTGGCAGGTAGAGAACATCATCTGAGGGAAAAGTCACATAGATTGTATCTCCTGGGTCAGAGGCTGGCAGGTGCCCTGATTCTGGTTGGTGACCTGGTGAGAGCCGGAGACTAAGAACCTGTCATCTCACAGGTGGATCTGCACAGGAAGTTCTTGCTTCTCATTGGGATGGTGACTACAAGCAGCTGTGAGCATCAAGAAGCACAGAGCCCATGGGGATGTGATGGCTAGGCGGAGGAAACAGTGTGGGGCACATTGTGGTACTGCCTTATGCCCATCAGCCTCCCCTTTTAGGGCTGCTGGGCCATCACCGGTTTCTGTAGGGAACAAACAACACACATTGATTTAGGTGTGTGCACATGGGTTCATGTGCAAGTTGTACACACAGAAGTAAACAAATACACTCACAATTATGTGACAGATACATACAGATGAAACAGGGAAACATACAAATATATGTGTTCACACAGGTAGGGTTATAGACATAAATTTAGATATATGCATGTATACATTCATGCACAGATGATGGCACACACAGATATACACACCAGCATGTGCACATAGATATATGTATGTATATGTAGAGAGACATGTATGCTGTGCACACAGACACACACAGGCATGTATGTACACTGACACTCATGTAGGCATGTACAGACACACATACCAACATGTACATGACACATGGATACACACATAGACACAGACATAAGTATGTATGAAGAAAACATATATGGGCATGTATACAGATAGACACACTCTCAGACATGTGAATGTACACACACAGGCACACAGGCAAGCCCCTGGCTCTGTGTGTTCATATATGCACACACCACTCAGTTGCTTGTGTTTGCTTTTCACCAGCCTTAGGCAATCCCTTGGTCATTTGTTTTGTTTTTGTTTTTTGAGACAGGGTCTTTCTACCAAGCCCTGACTGTCCCGGAACTCACTGTGTAGGCCAGTCTGGCCTTGAATTTATAGAGATCTGACTGCCCCTGCCTCTGGAGTGGAGGGATTAGAGGCATGCGCCATCATGCCTGGCTTCCTTGTTTTTGTTTTTTATTTTTAATCTTAACTTCTCTGTAACTCCATTTTCTCAGATATGACTTTCCATCCACTGAGGTGTGTTAATGGAAATGCTTGAAAATCCAGAGCTTTAAAGACAGGGAACTTGATTTGAAAGGCTACAGATGGTTAAGATTTCATTGGCAGTCATGTCCTTCATTGCTCTCAGTTCTCCTTGAGGGGTGGCTACCCTCCAACTATGAGGGTTGGGTAGACTCCTTCCTGGCCTCAGTGTGGGATATCCATGCCCAAATACACACAATTAGATGGGCATTCAGACTCCTGCAAAGGGGAGGTCCCCAATCTCATTAATGTCTTTCTACTGTTTTTGCATCTCTACCTTTTGACACCTTGTCCTTTAAACATAGAGTAAATGACCATGAGAGGCCATGATTTGTGTGGGTCTTCTAGTAGGGCTCATGCACTGAGAGGGTGTTTTGGGGCACCAGCTTCATTCTGTCTCTCGAGGAAGATGAGCTTGCAGGGTGTGGTGGGTTCAGTGAGCTCCTACGTGGAAGCTTTCTCTGGAGCCTGACTGTAGCCTGCCCTAGTGGCCTCTACTCGCTGTGGTTTCTGCTCCTGGCTGCAGCTCTGCTGGAGATGGGGAAAGGAATTTAGAAGATGCCCCAGATTATCTTTCTCAGTCCCATTCTGTACACGAGTCACTAAATTCTAAGTGACAGTACAGAGCTGGATGGTACACAGAGACCTGTCCTTGGAAGAGGTTCCACTTGGGATCCAAGACACAGAGAGGCGGTGTTGTCATGAGCTATGAGCATGACACATGGCCTGTACAGACTGCTGTTGGGAGGGGCTGCATGTGGAGGACAATGGCTTAGGCCACCGCGATGTTAACCACTGAAACACCTTTCTCCAGGAGTCATTAGTATTTAGCAGATTGCAGGTAGATTCAGACATACATTTTAAAGAAATGCTTAGACCGTCCAAGGTACCTACTGTGGCATGGGTGACCAACTCTAGGGCCTTGTGCATGCTGAACCAACAGACTGCCACCAAGCTCTGCCTCCAGCCCAAGACAACGTTTAAAGAGAAGAATAAATTTGGAGCTCAGTCTTCTTGGACAAGGTGTGCAGAACTGGGCCAGGCAGATCTCTGCTTAACCTTGAAACTAGATAGAAGTAAGCTGAGATGAACATCAGACAGTTCACTGAGTTGGAAACATGGGGGAAGGGAGAGATATGGGGGATAAGGGTTGGCATAGCTTGGATGTAGGGTGTCCCCCATGGTTCATGTATTGGAGGTTTGGTCCCAGTGTGGTGGTAGACCTCAAGGGGGTGGGGCTTAGAGGGAGCTTTGCTGGTTATTGGGGACATGCCTTTGGAAAGGATTAAAGACATTCTCTTGGTACCTGGTGAGTTCTCATTACAACATGGAGGTAGAGAGATGGCTCAGTGGTTAAGAGTGCTTCCTGCTCTTGCAGAGGACCCAAGTTTGGTTCTCAGCACCCACATCCAGGTGGCTCATGCCCAGTTAGTCGTAACCTCAGGTCCAGGGGATCTAGTGGCCTTTTCTGCTGGTGCCCGCCCACATGGTACATACAGACATTCACACATTCACATAGGCACACAGACACACACATTCACACAGATAGACACTTTTCAAACTCTGCATCTGACTCCTGTGTCTCCCGATTGCTCTTTGCCTTCCTGTCTGGTAAGATGATCTCTCTCCGCAGATATTCCCACCATTACAAGCATCTGCTGGGAGGGGGTGCTGGCATCATGCCCTTGAGCTCCGCAGAATCGTGAGTTAGGTAAACTTATCTTCTTTACACACAGCCTCCCTGCTTATTGCATTTCATCACAGTAATGCAGTTAGTTCCAGAAGCACAGAGTGTGTTTAGGACTCGTCACCATCACTGTGTCTCCAGGATGAGGGCCATAGCCTTGTCATCTGAGAGATCACAGTGCTGCATCTGAGTAGAACCACTGGTCATGCCCCTGACTCAGTGCAGAGGCCTAGGACAGTTCACAAGTTGTTCTTGTGTCCAGTGCTCATGCTGCTGAACTTGAGGCCTCAAGGTTCAAATGAGGGTCTTTAGGGTCCACCCTCCACATGCAGTGGCCCTGCCTGGCCTGAGGGTTCACTGGAGAGCAGCCTCGTAGCTTGTGGATTGGCCCCTTCCCAGAGCTGAGGTTTCCCCTTGGATGCTTAGTGAGTCTGCTGTTTTACCATTCTTTCTTCCTTCCTTGGTGTCCTCAGATTTTGTTTTGTTTGTTTTTTAGTATACGTGCTGCCAGAGCGAGCATGTACTCAGGTGTGTTTAAGAAATGTTTTCAATTCTCCTTTTGCAGATTGATGGTTACCCCCCCCTCCCCACCACACACACACACACATCCCTTTTGCTTTTGACCAAGACTTAATATCAAAACGTGAAGCTGACAGGTCACACATAGAGAGAGAGCAAACATTACCGCGAAGATGTGTCTGGCTGTCCCTCTCCTCCCGTTAGGGTTCCTCTGTGTCAGTGAGCCACGGTACACTGATTTCCGATCAAAAGAACCACCTTCTATGCCTTTGGGAAAGGAGAGGGGAGGCACTTAATCAGCCAAAGACCTATCCAAATGAGTTCTTGTCTACCTCAGGCGTTAGATATGGACATATCCTCTGTTGAGAAGGTTTCACGCTGCGGCACACTTAGCAAGGAACACTCAGTGGTTGTGTGAATACCAGTTCAGAAGGCTCCTACAAGAGGCAGGGCAGCTAAGAAAGGAGGCAGGGCCAGCAGGAAAGGGGGGGGCAGTGAGAAAGGAAGTGGGGCCAAAGCTTTTAGGTCACTGAAAGTGGAGTTTGAATCCTTCTTCTCTGTGGCCCTGGAAGAATAACAGGGGGCTTAGGGCACTAGGGTGTAATCTTGTGCCATGTAATTTTTGTGACAGGACAATGCGCCTTAGGTGCTGGTACTCCAATTCTCAGGGCAGAAGTCTTTTAGGCCTTGTTGTTGTGGAGTTGGGGGCCTTGGCCAACTGTTTGTGTTTAGATGAAAGGGTTGAACAAAAACCCACACCTCATAGCTCAGGAGGGAATCTCTCGACCTGGAGGGAAATGGAGTTGCCTCACAGCACTCCGGAGTGGTCTCTCC
Organism: Lophiomys imhausi; assembly: GCA_907164525.1. NCBI lineage: Eukaryota > Metazoa > Chordata > Mammalia > Rodentia > Muridae > Lophiomys > Lophiomys imhausi. Next base: position 14,172,883 of record CAJQZJ010013540.1, on the reverse strand, counting down.
ATACCCAAATTCAGAGGTGTGCTACACATCGGCCTCCCTTCTCCCCTCTCTTTCCTTCCCTTTCCTTGTTTTTCCTCCCCCTCTTCTCCCTGCCTCTCCCTGTCCCTCCCCCTCCTTTCATGCCTTCCTCCCTTCTTCCCTTTCTCCCTTCCTCTCCATCTTCCTCCCCTCCCCTGCTTTCTCCTCTCCTTCCCTTTCTTTTTGAGAGCTGACTTACAGACACAGGGCTGTGGTGTTATTCCATTCCCAGGAGAACACATTATGAACACATGTTCCACCCCTGGGATTAGGTTCTGCCTTATAGAGCTGTTCCAGGGATCACAGCACCGAGTGGAGAGGATGCAGCTGGCTTTGCACACTTATGGACTGAGCCTTGAGGAGCTGTCATGGTGTCATGCTGGCCCTGGTAGACCCAATGACGAGCCACGTTGGAAACATGCTGGCACTGAGATGGTGTAGGAAAGAACTGGGAAGGGACACTCAGGGCCTGCAAATGGCCTGGTAGTGGGACACTCTGGCCTTGGGCTGAGTGCGAATGGCCTCTTGGCAGGACTCAGTCTGTCCTTAAAGTCAGCCACAAAGAGGACTTGAGGTTCACCTCTGTCTTCTTGTTCCAGAAGCCCTCAAATTTCAAGAGCCACTCCTTACCATTTCTTCTCTCAGTTAACCCTGATTCTCAGGGCCTGGGGGTATCATCCCTGTCTTTCTTGTGAACCTGATGTGTGCTGGGACCTCAGTGTGCTGGAATCTTCGTGTGCAGGGACCTCAGTGTGCTGGGACCTCAGTGAGCTGGTACCTCAGTGTGCTGGAATCTTAGTGTGCAGGGACCTCAGTGTGCTGGGACCTCAGTGTGCTGGGACCTCAGTGTGCTGGGACCTCAGTGTGCTGGGATCTCAGTGAATGCAAAGAGGAGGCTCTTCCTGGTCTCTGCTTCACATCTGGCAGGAGATAAGGACCTTCCTCCATCGCATACTCCTGTCACCTCACTACCCACATTATTGGGGGAAGCACGGACTTGACCCTCTGAAAATATAAGCCTAAATATGCATTTCTTCCTTTGATTTTCTGAACAGGAATTTCCACAGTGATAGAAAAAGTAGCTAGTGCATTTCTGTGTACTCAGGACAAGGCTGACGTCCTTGTCTCCGTCACCATGGAGACTTCAAGGTCTTCTAATGGCCTGATATCCTGTGCTTTCTGTAGGGACCATTCTGAAACCATGGAAACATTGGCATCACCAGCACTGCCTGCAGTTATTTAAAGTCACCGGAACACTGTGCATTGGTCCCAGGGTGGCACAGTGGCCCTTCTGAGTGTTCTTCAGGGATAGGGCCTAGGGTGGGCCTCATGGGTTAGGGGGAGTGTACAGAGCCTGCCTGGCTGTGTTCCTTCCCTGAGCTCATTTCTCAGCAGCACTGAAGCAGGAAGGGGAGCAGGTGGCTCTTACCTTGACTGCTAGGAGAATACTTCCTCCTTAGGAGATATGGCACAGCCGTTGCCTAGGAGAAAGAATATATCTGGGTACTCCTGAAGTGTAATTTGAACTAATGTGGAACCTCTTTTTATTCTAACTTTAATTACTGATTAATTTTTTCCATTGTCTGCCAATAGTCGAACTCTTAACAATGCAGGAACGCACACTGCCTGTAAATGGTGCACCAGTGCCCATGTGGAAGAGGTGTCAAGGAACTGCCTGCTTGGGTGGTGGGTGGAAAAGAGTAGAAGGACCTGGACTCAGACTGTAGTGCTGTTTCTTACCACCACATGCTACGAACTCATCCTCTGTGAAACCCAGGCTCTTCCTCTGTAAAACATGGACTCACTGCGGCTGCAAACCGTGCTCCCTGCGGTTGTCGATCGCCGCTTCCTCCTCCCTCCTTTCCAAGTGACCACCTCTCTTCTACATGGTAAGAAACTTATGCTCCGTTTGGCCTTTTCAGGAGTGGAGAGAGCAAATGGTCCAACTACCACAGAAAGATTTCCCAGTGTCTGGGATTCTCTGGTGTGTGTAGTGGCAGTTGCTGCTTGGAGCCTGTAGACTGGGCTTTTGGGGACTCATGGGAATCCTATGGATGTCGGGACCCAGGGCCCAGCCAGGACCCGCTGTCATTCTTACACATTTGACCTTGCCCAGGCACCCCCAGCCCCAAGCCTCAGTTCATGTGTTAATGTCACAAGATGTTGCTGCTCACCCCACCAGGTTCTGTGACACAGGTGAACAGTGGGTAGAAAACAGCACTTGGAACTGGTAAGAAGCTGACAAGTGGCTGGACTTGCCCTGTGGCTCTCAGTGGGTACCTGGGCCAGGTTGGACAGAGCCTGGGGCAGGCCTGGGGACATCCCAGTCCTGTTCCTAATATCCCCTACACACATGGACCTTTCTGCCCAGGCCTCTCCTTTGCTCACACCTCATCTCAGTGTCTTCCCTGTGCTATTCTCATCCCTGAGCCATTTCCCCATACAGTGGCACATCTGTGTTTTCACTCCCAACAACCAGCAATTATGTTTCTCAAAGGACAGGTGACAGACAGGCTGCTATGCCAGAGCTGGGTGGCAGAAGTATTTGAGAATATGTGAGGTTCTAACAAGACTCTTACCCAAGTCTGATATGTGTGGAGGGATAAAAGCCCCACCTATATTACTCCTGAGTAGGGGGCAACACCCCTGTCCCCAGAGCTGCTTTAAGAACTGATCCAAGGAACCTGGGTGTGCTTGAGAGAAGTTCCTTCCACTGTGTCCCCCATCTCTGCATCTTGCTGGGATCCATGGGATTTCCCCATCAGGTGCTACCTGGTGCCCCACCCTCATCTGTGTACCCATCAGGCATTGCTGAGATGACCAGTCCCTCTTTGAGAGTTCCCCCAGCACTTGCTCAGTCCTTGGGAGTTGCCTTGGAATTTGATGGTGGTAGAGCGTACCTTGGGCACATTGGCTTGGTCCTCAGGGTCTGCAAGTAGATCCTTTGGGATTCTGTCAAGTTTCTCAGTCACCCGGGGAAGAAAGATCTGGAGACCAAGGGAGAAACATGTGTTATTATCATCTTGTTGAACCATGATACCCAGAGTGGGAGTCAAGCAGGGCTGGCACAATGCAGAGCAGTGGTCTCTATAGATACAGAGCACGCCCTCCTCCCCCAAACTACCACCTAGGGTAGTTCTAGACAAGGCAGTGGACTCAGCAAATAAAATATAATTTTCAGTGGGCTTTCTGCTTCAGAAACCAACAAACAGTTTCTTGGCATAGTACAGACTTGAGGTCATATGGGGCATACTTATATGTGAATGCCAGCTTTTTTTTTTTTTTTTAATCTGAAGCACCATGCCACTAACCCTGCCTAGGGAGCCTGTAGTTCACTCTTCAATCTTCTACACCAAATCTCCCAGTGTCACTCTTTCCAAAGCCTCTGACTGGACTTGGGGAAGGATGCTGGGCTTTGGTCACCTCTTCAGGGACAGGTCCACTGGCCTTCCCTTCAGTTATTCTAGCCACACCCACCTCATAATGGCAATGTATCAAGTCCCTCCATCGCCAAATGAGGTTTGGCCATGCAGATGGGGGTCCACATATGGAGCTTTATGCGTGAATGGGTGTGCGAACTCCATGTGTGTGGACTGGGGAACTTTGGGTGTTATTCTTCAGATGCCATATGTGTCACTACATATTTACTTATTTATTGGTTTGTTTTTGCTTTTGTTTTTTGTTTGTTTGAGACAGGGTTTCTCTGTGTAGCCCTGGCTGTCCTGGAACTTACTCTGTAGACCAGGCTGGCCTTGAACTCAGAGATCTGCCTGCCTCTGCTTCTTAAGTGCTGGGATTTAAGGCATGTGCCACCACTGCACAGCTCTTTATTTGATTACTGAGATAGGGTCTCTTACTGCCCTGAAACTCACCAAGGAGATTAGGGTGGCTGGGCAGTGAGGCCCATGGGTCTGTCTTCCTGACTCTGCCTCCCCAGCACTGGGAGTATAGTGTGTACTGTACTACCATGCCTAGTTTTTCCTTTTTCGTTCTTTCTTCTTTCTCTTTCTCTCTCCCTCTCTCTCTTTCTTTTGTTCTTTCTCTCTCTCTTTCTTTCTTTTGTTCTTTCTCTCTCCCTCTCTTTCTTTCTTTCTTTCTTTCTTTCTTTTGTTCTTTCTCTCTCTTTCTTTCTTTTGTTCTTTCTCTCTCTTTCTTTCTTTCTTTCTTTTTGTTCTTTCTCTTTCTTTCTTTCTTTTGTTCTTTCTCTCTCCCTCTTTCTTTCTTTCTTTCTTTCTTTTGTTCTTTCTCTCTCTTTCTTTCTTTCTTTCTCTCTCTTTCTTTCTTTCTTTTGTTCTTTCTCTCTCTCTTTCTTTCTTTTGTTCTTTCTCTCTTTCTTTCTTTTGTTCTTTCTCTCTCTCTTTCTTTCTTTCTTTCTGTTCTTTCTCTTTTTCTTTCTTTCTTTCTTTCTTTCTTTCTTTTGTTCTTTCTCTCTCCCTTTCTTTCTTTCTTTTGTTCTTTCTCTCTCTTTCTTTCTTTTGTTCTTTCTCTCTCCCTTTCTTTCTTTCTTTCTTTCTTTCTTTCTTTCTTTCTTTCTTTTTGTTCTCTCTCTCTCTCTTTCTTTCTTTCTTTTGTTCTTTCTCTCCCCCCTATTTTATAATTTCTGAGAATTGAACTCACATCATTTTGCTTGTGTGTCACTTTATAGATTTCCTGTCTCCCCAGCCAATAAGGAGGTTTTGTTTTGTTTTGTTTTCAGCTCAAAGTAATAAATGATTAAAAAGCTCCTGCATGTGTCCATCTCACCAATTGGCCATGGGAAACATGATTGGCAGCATCAGGAAAATCAGGACTTTTACTCCATGGGTTCCTGGTAGGCCTTGGTGGGCACTGTCGGCTTCTGGGGAGGTCCCGGGGGGAGTGTCATAAACTTGGTGCTCCACTCCTCGACCCAACTCACTGGGATGTTTGACTTTCTCCGCGGCTTTCCTGAGGGTTTCACTGTGAGTCCTGCTGCCCTTAAAGCTGCAATCCTGGACTCGATGTCTGATACCTAGAAAAGAGAGGACAGATGACGGACATAACAGAAGACAGGTAGACAGACAGATGTCACTCAGCATCCCATCTCAGATCATAGAGATCACCAGCTCAGAATCCCAGCCACAGCTTGGTCCTGGGCTCTCCTCTCCCTTCCTCCCTGGTTTTCAGAGTACAGCAGAATGTCTCAAGGTGCTGCGTGCTTTCTGGAGGCACATCTGGAAGACTGACTCCCGCTTGTAGGATGATATGTATTTGGGGGTCAGCTCAGACTGATTCTGACCTGGCCACTCCCACCTGCCATCCTTGTCCTGCTCTCACCTCCTTGGCCACTCTTCCCACAGAAGCCAGAAGCATCTAGATGCGGAAACCAAGTTAGCTGCTTCCTCCTTCATTTCTTTTTATCATGGAACACAGGGCCTTGCATGTCCTGATCACGGGGTGCACCATTGGAGCCTGAGCTGTCAGTCTGAGCTGACTCCCACATACACACCCCCGTGTGACCCCCCCCATGTCAGCCACATTTTAGAGGGGAACTCTTGAAGAAAAGCCTGGGCCTGTATCACTCCTTGGTTGTGAGGGATGACTGGCTTGCCCTTTCTTGGGCACTGGCAGCCATTTGCTGATGAGGGCAGGGGCTGGCTGTCTCCGTAGTCTGGGTTCAGACCTCTCTTCTTTACTGGACTCCAGAGGGAGGACACTGCAGTCCCCAGCTGTCCCTGAAAGGCCTGCACACTCTGGCTTGCCTTGGGCCTGTGCTCTGTTGATAAATCTCTCACCCAGACACCAAGCTCTGCAGCTGTTGCTCAGGCTCACGAGGGCCCTCTGCCAAGTCTAGTCACAAGCCCTGCCAACTTCTAAGCCTATATCTGGGCTCTGCTCATGGGATGGGGATAGTGGCAATATGTACGTTTCTCATGGCTGAAAAGCTTGCCTGCACTCCCCAGGTTGAGCAGCGAGTGGAGACCTCCAAAGTTTCATTCTCCTCACATCCTGGCTACCAGGGAGGCGTCTGTGGGGCTGTAGGTGGACTGTTGGGTTGTCAGGCCTCTGACTGGGTCCCATCACCGGGACACTGTCGTCTTTGAGGCAATTCCACCCAGGGGGGTGTGACACTACCTCACTCTCAGCTTGTTGAACTTCAGAGGCCGTCATTGCCACTCTATCCTCCATCTCAGACAACTCCTCATCTGTGCTCTTTGCAGGCCGAGTAGGTTTCCCAGGGCCCGGAGGGCTCCTTTCCTGTGTCTCCATGTGTCCTGTGTCTGTGCACACCTAGTGACAAGAAGGGTGACAGCGGTCATCCATGAAGTAGAGCACAGGCTGTGGCCTCACTATTGAGTTCCCATGCCCAGCTGGTCTCTAACCCCTTTACCTGAACGGTCTTGATAAGACCCACCCCCCAAAGCCTGTAGCTAACTAGCTGCCCTCCCTGAAAGAGCTTATGACTACCTGGGACTGTCCCTCTTGTCCTGCCCTTTGCCTGGGACCGTAAGGAAGACCTCACCTCTGGGGATACCGCATGGAGGGTGCCATCAAGCTTGACCTCATCTTCTGATGAGGTTTCAGGATCACTGATGTTGCTGGTCAGCTCCTCCAGTTTCCTCCTGAGTGTCTCCTCTTCTGTGTCAGCACTGGGGCGTGTTTCCAAAGCTGGTTCCTGACAAGACCAGGCAGCGTCTCAGAGGCATCCTTGGGAGGTAGGCCAGCCTGAGAGGACTCCAGCACTCATGGCCATTTAAGACCCACCCTTTGCCCTGGTTCTCCATCCTCAAAAATGCTCACTGGGGTAAAATAGTCACATAATGTCTATCATCTTCACCATTTTAAGGTACACAGCTCAGTTTCTCACTGTGCATCCAGCACTACCCTCTCCCCACAGAACTTCACCCTCTTGCTATCCTGAGGCTCCATTCTTATTGAATGCTCACTCCCCATCCTCCCCCAATCCTCAGCATCCACCACTCTCCTTTTCCAGCTCTGTCTCTGTGAGTCTGACCTTCCTGGGCTCCGCATATGCGAAGCATCACTTGGTCTGCTTTCTGTGGGCATCCCTTTTCACTCAGTCTAAGTTCTCCAGGTTGACCCAGGTTGTAGTACAGGGTAGGGCATTTTTCTTTTTCTTTTCTTTTCTTCTCTCTCTCTTTTTTAAGGATGTCCCATCAGACCACAGGGTTTGAACAAGACATTGAGCTTTCTTTGGGGGAGGTGCTCACAGGTGGAGGGCACCTCCTCCCTCCACCACACCCTACCCCTTCAGAGCCCACAAACCCTTCCATTGGTTCCTCAGCTCTGGTCCTATGTTTGTGTATCTAAACCACAGCCCTGGGCATTTGGCTGGGGCTCAGGTGGCTGAGGACAAGGGCCTCTGGTTCTCTGAATCCTCTCTTTGTGAGACTGAGGTGCGCCTCAGACGTGTTACCTCAGCTCCACCTAGAACTTCTGTGCTCCCATGGGCTTTGGGGGTCTGTCCTGGGCTGGCCTAGTAACAAGGACCCTCATGTTTGCCAGTTATTATGAGTCCAGGCACAAGGTTGAGGTGTCATGCCATATCTCCATGTCACTTTTGCAACAGGGATTAACTCTTCAGAGGCCAACAGCAAGTTGCAGAACATTGCTGACAGAAGAGAGAGAAAGTGGCAGTGTGTGGTGACTCAGTGGCACCATCATTCATAGGCGAGTCTTCTTGAGTCCAGATCAAGGAAGGCAGCCTGCATGGGAGCCCATCTCTGCCTTAGGTGAGATTTTAAGGACCAAGAATATCTATTTGCTCCAGCTGGTGAAAAAAGAAAAAAAAAAAAAGAAGTCCAGGGAAGCCCACATGCGTGTCTCAGGCAGGTTGTGGATGCCACACAGTGGCCATTTCTTCGCTGCCTGAAGCTACTGTGCCATGTGATGATGTAGTTTGGCCACAGGTCCTGTAAGGGGCATTATGGTTTCAAGTGAAGTTGAATTATGAAGGGCAGGAAAGGAGCTACCAAGAAGGATGTGACCACTGGCTGCTGCTCACTTATTCTGCGATGCACTTGGCTGAGGGATGGGGAAGAGGTGTGAGAGTCGTGAGTTTCTTCAGTGAGGTAGTGCAGGTTGGGGATACCAGTGCAGCATCAGTACCCGTGGTGGTGTCTACATCTGGCTGAGGATCCATCTCAACAGCAGTTTATGATAGGACATCTACCCATACCTCATCACTTTGTTATTGGTTATAGACTGCTTCCTGTGGGTGGGCAGGAGACCTCATCTGCCCGTCCTTGGACCTCTGTGCATCAACCGGCTGCAAGATCTGAGACTCTTCCCCTGAAGCTTTTAGTAGAGACTTCAACCTCCTTTAGTGGAAGGCTGTGGGCTGATCTTGCATAGCGGGGTGGTGTGTGTGTGTGTGTGTGTGTGTGTGTGTGTGTGTGTGTGTGGTGTTACGCGGGCTGAAGGAGGCAGGGCTGCATTCCCCTGGTGGACCAGCAGGTGCTCCTCTGCTGACAGTCCCTTATTCAAGATCTGCAGCAGAGTGGGAGGGGAAGTGGTCTGGTTACAGGAGAGAGCCTGCCTCACTGAGACTCCCGCCAGCGTCAGCACAGGTGTCTTCCTCCTCTGAAGCCCCAAGTCCAGCCAAGGCCACTACCTATGACATGGCCCTGGGGGTTAACTGTAAAACAACCCCTTTCTGATGCCAAGGATGCTAGAACCAAGGGAGGCGGTGAATGGGCATGGGAGCACTATGTAGGAGAGGTGAGAAACCCAGCCAGACAAGGCGCCTGAAAGCAGTGACTGTCTGTCACTGGGCAGCTTCTGCTCACTTAATGCACAGGAGGATGTGCATTAAGCAGGACAAGGTGACCAAAGGCATTAGGTAGCAAGAGCCCTGGGTCACAACCTCCTAATTCTTTGAGTCACCGGCTTCTTTGAGTCAGCCAGTCTATTAGCTCCCAGGCAGAGCCTGGAAAATCGATTCCGTTTTGCTCTGCCTCTTTGATGGTAGCCTTTCTGTCTTGCATTATCTCATTTACCTCTCGCCTGGCCTTATGAGAGGGAAATGACACTTACAGGGGTGGGAAGTTGCCATTGTTGGTGGGTAATTACCACAGCACTGAGGACTTTGGAGTGGAGGAAGACCGTGCACTGGAAATGTCAACGCAACAGTCTTTGAGCCCTCTGCCTGTGCTTGCCCTCTGTGGGCAGTCATGACTCGGGGTTCATATGGCCTGGCACATTTGGTGTTCGTTGCGGTGGCACTGATCGATATCCTCAATAGGCTGCTCAGCACACGGCTACTTGCCCATGAGGCACAGGTCTGGGCTTGGAGAGAGGAAAAACCACTGCCTACTCAGTGCCAACACTGTCATCGAATTGTATGAATTCTATGAATCCCACATGGAGTGAGCGAGAAGAGAAGCCACCAAGGAAGCTGGGAAGCCAGGACTGAAGAGGAAGGCAGAGAGGCTGGGAGGGGACACAGATTGGCCAGTTGGCTCAGAGGGCTCTGTGTGGCTTTCTGATGAGGCTCTGGCTACAACAAGGCCCTGTGGAGAAGTGGGGAGCACTGGACCACTGACACACACAAGGAATACAGCCAACTCCAGCTTCTGCCTGGCATCTGGAGCCTCTGGTACTTTGCAAAGAAGCCCACAACACAAAGGTCTCCCCGGGGTCCACAGTTTCAAGGAGGGCTGGAGTCTGTCTTTTTTGCCAAGATGGAAGCAAACACAGGAGGAAGACAAGCAGCCTCATTTTCTCTGTGGAAAATAAGAGACCTGGATATGGCAAGGACACTGTATTCTCCCATGTGAGAGACTGAGACAGGAGGATGGCAAGCTTAAGACCAATCTGAGTAACACGGGGAGTGCCCGTCTCACGAATCCAAGGCCTGGGGCTGTGGGTGACTCAGGTTTTGAGGGCTCACCTAGAATGTGTGAGGCTCTGGGTTCCGTCTCCAGCGTGGGGTGGGAATTTCTCCCAGCCTCTTACTTTAGAATCCCATCTTCCATCTGTCTCATATGTCTGTGAACTGCCATAGCAGGTTAACTACGTCCTGTTCAGGCCAGAACTCTGGACCCAGCCTTTTTGAAATGCAAATGTCACCATCCCCTGAAGGAAGGAGTAGGCTGAGTGTGGCCCAATCCTCGCTTGAATCTGGAAATCTATCTCTCCTCTTAAGTCTTATGTCTCAACAGGGCCTGTGTGATTCTTCTCTGGCTAAATCAACAAAGATTGTGTGGCTGTCTTTTGGGGGCTTTGCTTTCAATCTTGGTGCACACATAATCAAAATTAATTATAATTCTGTGTATTATTACAGAAGAGCCAGGTGATATCTATATTTTGAATTTCTTCTTAGAGACAGATTCTGGATATGGTGCCTCAACTGGCTTTGAATTTGAGATCCTTCTACTGTCCTTCAAGTCATATGATTAGCCACCATGCATGGCTCTTTTACTCTCTCTGTCTCACAACATTTTGAGGAACTGCCATACTTCAGTAGTCAACTTTATGCTATATAAATTCATTTCAATAAAGCACAGATATTGACATATCCCTATAATATAGGGATATTTTTACATCTAAAAGTGCTGAAAGCTTCAGTTTCTTTAAAGTGACTTGGTGAGAAAGAAAACAAAAATCCATTTGGAGAAGCACAAAGTTGGAATTCCCTCAAACCCCATTCATTACCTGAGTCTCAGGCACAGCCCGGGGCCTCTGCTTGGCATGCTGGGAGGCTACCCTGGCACCCCGGAGACTTTCTTCATCAGAGGTGTCTACATCAGCCAGGTACTGTGAGGGCAGATGTCTGTCTCTGACATCATCTATCCCTTTGGAGAGAGATGGGGTTTGAATTGGAGCGAGGAGTCACGAGCCTAGGGACATGTTTGCCCTAGTGAGGCAAAGGGAGCCAGCCATAGCCATGTTCCATTAGGGTTTCGGAGGTCCCAGTACCATGGGTCCCACACACACCTCCAGGAAAGAGGCCCCTGCCAGTCTGGATGGAGTGGTGGCATGGAGATTGAGAGCTGAAGAAGGGTAGACATAATATAATCCTAGTCTAAATTGCAAACACTGCCAAATTTTACACATGTGGAAGGAGGGCATGGGGCCCTGGGATGGCATTTCCACCCAAGGAGGTGGCTTCCCAAACCCTTTCCACACACACCTGTGTGGCCACTGCTGGTCATTTTTAATTCACAGAGCTTTGTGGGTGAGAGTCCCCTGAAGATAGATTATTTCTGAGCCCTAGCAGGAGGTGACCCCATCATATTGTGTCCTCACTAACAATTACCCACAGCCTCTGCTCGGCTCAAATGGTACCTCATACAACAACAGAGAGACCAGGAAGGAGGTATGTGGCAACCCCCCTCCAGAAAGTTCAGGGCACATGCCTTGCTCAGTGGGTACCACCCTGTATCATGAATCTTGTCTAGAAACTGCCTGAGTCACACCACAGTCCCTCCTCCAACACAGCCCGGGAGACCCTGTGCCAAGGATATTTCAAACTCAGCCCACACTCTGACTCCTTGTGAGTTGTACGCTGTTTTAAGGTGCTAAGTTGGTCACATTTGTCAACAGATGTGACCACCTATCTCATTTAGTCCCTGCAACTTCGGGGTGAGCTAGAAATCTCTGCCTGTCCTAGCAAGGACAATGAGGGACAGGAAGCCATATGACCTGACTCCAAGCATCCCATCCCTGTTCCATCAAAAGAAGAGCTGGTCACACTCTGACACTCCTTACTAACCATATTCACTGTGGTACCAACCCCTCCCTCCACCCCTCATCTAGGAGATGGTGTGTGGAAAGCCCTGTGGGAGAGACAGTGGATGCTGCTGCCTGGGTTTCAATCTCGGAACTTCCCAAACATAAGGGCCTTTGCTTGGCATTGCAGGGTCTCTTGTTCCTGGCTTGCCTCTTCCACGTGCTCCAGGGTCATGCCATCATGGGAGGGAATATAAAGTCTTGTCACTGGACAGGCTCTTTTACTCATAGTTTTGGGAACAAGTGGAACCCCACCTCTATCCACAGTCCCCAGGACCCTAGTCACTGCACAGAACATAAGGTTACAATCTCTAAAGACCAACAACAAGGAGGCAGGAGCAGACTGGTCTCCCTGAAGCAGCTGAATCTGTGTTGGTGGAAGGCATGCTGCTGTTGGGGGTCTCGTTTACTCTAATTTAATCTGTGCCTAATTTAACAGCTGAACCCCGCAAACCATCCCCCCTGGGCACAAGAAGAGGCATCCTTGGGGATTTCACTTGGAAGCTGAACTGTCTGATAAAATCTAATGGAACCAGTTTCCTTCTCTTGCTCCTTGTCTCCTGATGAGTAGCTACAGGTCCCTAAGAGGGACCTGCTCTGTTGATCTTCCAGTGTAGCTTTGGACTTGGTGGTACTGTAGATTTTGAGGAAATTGACAGGTATCTGCCCTATACCACTGGCAGTGGACTGGGGATGGCTTCTCCCTTTCCTGATATTTCTAGGTATCACAAGGAAGCACTGAGCCTAGGGAGGAAAGGGTCTATGGGGTTTGCTGAAGGACAATTACACTGAAAGAATTAGTTTATGTAAACTAGGGGGAAGGGCTGGTTTCTTAAGGACATGTCCCCCACCCCCAGTCCCTCTGAAAGATGTTGGCTAGAGTACCCACCAGACATAGCTGTGGTCCCCAGCACCCTCTTGCAGGATTCTCCAGATGGGTCCAGTTCAGCATGAGCATCCTCTTCTGAGGGTAAAGGGCTATATGTCCGCTCTTCTGGACAGAGGTGACATCCTGAAGCCTCTGCACCAGTCTCTTCCTGGCCCTCAGGCTCCAGAGAGGTGGTGTCCTCAGAGTAGGGCTCACCTGAGAGGGACTTAGCACGTGGTTGTCAGTTTTGGCGCCCCGGTGTTACTGACTGAACACTAGACAGCCATCTGCTCTGGCAGCGTGGTACTCTTTCTTTAAACACTGCCAAGAGCATTACCATCCTCTGCTTCACATCTGTGACTCTGGGGTTCCCCGGGACACTGTGCCCAGGCATCATCCAGGAGACAGATGTATTTCTGAGCAGCCAGGGTCCCAGGCTCCCTCAGGCTGAAGCCTTGAAAACACTCCTGTGAATATTTTTACTTCTTTCTTTGGAGAGAGGACATGGTTACCATGTCTACTTTAGCAATCCTTGATGGTCAGAAGTCAAAGGGTGGAGGTGAGCCTTCCTGAGCAGCCTGTCCTTGAGCTCAGGGATCTGAATGGTGCCACCATCCCCAAGGGATCTTGGTATTGAGGGCTCCCAGAAGCCAGCGTTCCATCCTAGCATCTCTACATCTTGACCTGGCTGGTGGAGTGGCACGGGTTCCGGGGGAGGGAGGGTTGGAGGAGCCTGAGGAGGAGTCACAGAAGCCAGTCCCTGCTCTTTGCATCTCCTTCCATGGAGGTCAGAAGGCTCTACCCTGCTCAGGCCAGCAATGCCTGAGCCCAAGAGCTACTGGGAGGATTCACAACAAAATGACCTGCCTCAACCCTGTCCTTACAATGTTTTTACTGCCTATCTGAGCATTTCATGCATGCCGGGCATGGACTCTTGCCTCAAAAATCAACCCCGAAAGGCAGAAATGAGGGGATAAGGTTTAAAACAATTTCATATGGCTAACGAGCAGCGTTTCCACTCGTGAGGACAGCCTAGTTTGAGCAAAGAAGTGTGTAAGGACCCGGTTAGGCACAGTTCAGTGTTGGGTCCTGTCTGGTTCCTTGGTGGATGCCACTGTCTGTTCTGCCCTCCTCAGACCTTATTCCTAGGTGGAGCACCAATTACCACATTCCAGGCTCCTAACTCACCGGCTTCTGTTTTGCTCTGTACCCCTAGACGCTGGCTTTGGGAGGGCGTGAAGTTTTTGAGTCCTATGCTTCTTCTCACACCCATCCCCAATTGTCCCCAATGGTCCCTTTGTCTTGAGAGTTTTATGTGACCACCTGGCAAGATGACACTGTGTCCCCAAAGGCAACCCCAGCTGGGGCCCAAGCACCTGCTCCTCAGCTCCGGTTCCTAAGAGGGGTGGGGGATGGGCAGACACCAGAGTTCACTGACCTGCAGGCTGTGTGCAGACTCAGGGATTGAGGACAGGCCCAGGGTGTGGCTGCAAGGCTGCACAGAGTGGTCTGAGTCTTCCTCAAAGTAAACATCTCGGAAGGGGAGCAGGCGCTTTTTCTTCTCAGGTGTAAGATAAGCAAAACTGGTCAGACTCCAGCCCCACATTCTACCTTCAGAGAGTTGGCAGCCTCCCCTGAGGACACTCACCCACCTCTAGCTAGAAACCGACCCAAAGGAGCCCCGAGGCCCAGGGGGCCCATACTGTCTACCCTATCAGAAGTGACATTGTACCCAGGGTCCTAGCTGAGCTGTAAGGAAAGTGAATTCTTGGCCTGCCAGGTGCTGCCTAGGGTGGGAGCTGCTATGCTAAGATTCCACATATAGAAGGCATCCTGGGACTTTACGTATATGTAGCTCACTGACTATGAAGTGGAGGTAGGTGATCTCTCCATTTTTAAAGATATATGAGGATTTCTTTATAACCCCAACTCCTCAGTACAATTACTTTGATCCTTCAGAGTAATTGTGTGTTTTATTGTAGAATGTTCTAGACATTGGCTGGGTTGCATTCTGTGAGCTCAACAAATGGTGTGAGTTGAATCTTGTGCAAAAAATGACCGAGTGTTCCTGGAGCATTTCTCAGATCTGATTCTACAGACCTGTCACCTTGAAGGGGCTCAAGGCCAAAGTCACACTCTTCACCCTACTTCCTTCTCCCTCTGACTCATCCTAACCCCAAACCAAGGCACTGTCTGGTCTGTCTCCACCCCCAAAAATAATTTAAATGAAAAGAGAAACAACCACTTATAAAGACAAGTCTCATAATCTGCTTCCATGCCTGGCCCTTGAGTTATCTGGACACTGGTCTGTCCTCCTGAGCACTCTGTCACAGCACCCGGGTGCCCCAGAATGCCAGTCAGTCAGAACAGGCCTCAGAGTGAGATTTGTCAATCTGTACCTTCTTTTGGAGTTCTGAAGTGAACACTGTGCTCCCATGCTTAGGAGGGAGAGGGTCAGGAGGGAGGGGCTTAGGAGGGAGGGGCTTGGGAAGGAGGGAGCCACAGGCTCAGGGATACTGAGTCACTGAGGACACAGAAGTTCCTAGGTGGGTATGGGGTGGGGGCAGGGGAGAGATGCAGGTGCCTGAGATATGGGATTGCTGGGAGAAGGGTAAAAGAGCTGGGAGGCATGAGAATGGGCAGGAGGCCTTGGGATTTGGGGAGAGAGACAGTGCCTGGGGAGGACTTACTTTGCCGTTGAGGGGCTGGGCCTGGGCCTCTGTGTCCAGGTCTCCATCCTCATCTGTTTGGTCACTGGCTCCACTCCTTTCTCCCAGGCTTGGCTCAGATCCACCTGCAATATACAGATGCATGGCCCCACCCACGGAGGGCCAGAATGGGAGACTACTTAACCTTCTCTTGATTCATTCTTCCACTCCCCTGCCAACTACTCATCTGTGGTGTTTTGAATGAGAATGGCCTCTCTCATATATTTATACTTGGTCTCCAGTTGCTAGAACTGTTTGGGAAGGATTAGGAGGTGTGGCCTGGATGGAGGAGTTGTGTCACTGGAGGTAGGCTTTGAGGTTTCAAAAGACTCTTAGTCTGTCTGTCTGTCTGTCTGTCTGTCTGTCTCTCTCTCTCTCTCTCTCTCTCTCTCTCTCTCTCTGCCTGTTGGTTGTGTCTCAGATGTAAGCTCTCAGCTGCAGCCCTAGCACCAAGCCTATCTGCCTGCCTGCTTTCATGATCCTTGCCATGGTGATCATGGACTCTAACCCTCTGAGACTGTAAGCCCCAAATAAAGTTTTCTGTAAGATGGTGTCTCTTCACAGCAATAGAAAAGTAACTAAGACACCTCTCTTCTTTTCTTTCTTTCTTTCTTTCTTTCTTTCTTTCTTTCTTTCTTTCTTTCT
>CAJQZJ010013540.1:14137679-14156922 GCA_907164525.1 Lophiomys imhausi | reverse complement strand
TCTTTCTTTCTTTCTTTCTTTCTTTCTTTCTTTCTTTCTTTCTTTCTGTTTATATATCCATCTACCCATCCATCCAACCAAGCACCTGTTCACCACCATAAGCCTGCCCATCTTTCTTTCCTTCTGTCTACCCACTGACCCATCTAATCAGAAACCCTACATAACATCTTTGCCATTTTCACAGCAATGTAGAGTTCTAAGGTCAACTTGGATGGCTCTGGGTTCTCAGGCTGTGTCTTAATGCACAATGGCCTTGAATGCTTTAAACTTTTATCCCTTATCCTGCCTGGGGCTCTGCTGCTTAGGAACAGCCACCTGGGAGAGGTGCTCCAGGGACACTGATCTTGTACTGATGGGCTGCTGTGTCATGGGCCTGCGAGGCTCTCAGTTTGATTTTCTCCTTCCCCTGCCACCATGTCTTCTCAGTCTGAGCCTAAGTCTGCAGGGAGCAAGGGAGTCAGAGGTGCGCTGCAGGGTGGCAGAACGGGATGGGGGGGGGGTCTGTGTCAGCAGAAGCAAGCATGCAGGCTTTGGAGGTATCAGCTGACTTCCTGGGGTGATACCAAAAGCTGAGCACTCTACACTCGGCCTTCAGGATCCTCTCAGATACAGCTTCTGGCTTCTGTCTACACTGAAGGCACAGGTCCCAGCCAGCCACACTAGTCACCTGTCCAATTGATCATGTTACAAAAGTCCAAAGGTTTTTTTTTTTTTTCTCCCCATATTCCCACCACAGAACAGGGATGTCCTGACCTCACTTGACTGGGAGGAAAAAAAAAGAAAAGAAAAGAAAAAGAAAAAGAAAAAAGAAAAAAGAAAAAAGAAAAGGAAGCTAGATCCGGCCCCATTGTTGACAGAAAGTAAAAGTAAATCCTGCTGTCTGGCAGGAAAACCTGCATGCAAATATATGGCTTTGCTAAGGAAGGGATGGGTGGGTACCTAGCAAAGTCATTTCCTAGGAAAGTAATTTCCTTTTTCATGAGGAGACCGGTTCCATAAAGAGGCCATGGAAGGTCCTGGAAACAAGTCTCACTCTGAAGGTCTGCGGTGACACCATGCCCAGGGTGGGTCAGTTCCCAGAACAGGAACTTTGCTCTTTAAATTCTTTTTTCTTTTCCTTTTAAGAAAGTCCCCTCCTAGCCGGGCAGTGGTGGCGCACGCCTTTAATCCCAGTACTTGGGAGGCAGAGGCAGGCGGATCTTTGCGAGTTCGAGGCCAGCCTGGTCTACAAAGTGAGTCCAGGACAGCCAGGGCTACACAGAGAAACCCTGTCTCGAAAAAACAAAAAAAACAAAAAAAAAGAAAGTCCCCTCCAGGCGGCTGGCGTGATGGCTCAGCTGCTAAAAGCACACACTATTTATGCAGGGGGTCTGAGAATTCCCAACACCCACATTGGGTCGTGGTCGTGGGTTCACAAGTTCCTGTAATTCCAGCTCCAGGTACTCTAACACTTTTCTCTAACTTCCATGGGCCTACATTCATATGTACATTCCGTGCCTCCCCGCCACGATTAATTTTAAAAAATCTTAAAAAGAAAAAAAAAGAAAAAAAAAGTGCCCTTTCCTTCCTTGTCCGGTGTACAGGAGCCCATTAGGGGAGTCCCTGCAAGGAAGTGCCTCTATGTGGTTTTTGTTGTCCCACAGCGCCACCTCCTAGCCGTTATGGGGATAGTTTTGAAATTGGCAAGTTGCTGAAGTCAGGAAACCAATGACTTCAAATATTGGGGATGTTTACAGCAAAAGCTGGAAATCCCAGGGGGCTGGAACATGGCAGAGGGCTCAAAGGGCCTGCGTCTCACACGGCCGCCAATCAACCACACTCCAAGGGTTCTTCAACATTAAAGCATGCCTGGAACATTCCCAGACCAGTCCTCGCCTCACCTCCACCCTGCAGCCGCCCACAGAGAGACCGGATCACTTTGGCGCTCCCGAAACGCTTGAAGCGAGCTCTCACGTGCTGGTAGTACCACTCCAGAGAGCCAATCTTCACAACTCTGCGGGGAGATGAGTGTGGGCCCCGAGGCAGTGTCTTCCCCTTCCCCAGCCAGCCTCACCAAAGGGACACACCAGGCTTAGACACCATTAGGGTCGCTCTGTGTCGTCGTCGTCGTCGTCGTGTCCCCCCCCCCCCCCCCCCCCCCCCGGCTCACCTGGCCAAGTGACAGGGGTCGCAGAGCCAGCCCTGCTCTTCTGGGTGGACGTGGCTGCAGCTTTTGCACACAAAGAGGCTGCACTCTAGACATTGCCGCCTGCTGTTTACCAGGAGCCGGTAGGGCTGCAGGCAGTGGGCACAGTGGGTCTCATTCAGATGGGCTGTGTCCGACAGCAGCTCCCTCTTGGAGCTCTCCTTTTGTATCTGGCCCTTCAGTCCCCTTGGGAAAATGCGGGAAGAAGAAATACCTCAGGCAGCTTGTCTCTACAGTAGGTGTGTGAGTGCACAGCGTGTGAATACACGCAGAGGGGCACTTCCATATGCAGAAGGCAGTGGGTCCAAGCCGAGCAAAAGTGCTCACGGGTACCCTGGCCATCAGCAGGGTGCCATCTTGCCCGGTTCCTGGAGGAACCAAATAGATTGGGCTTAATCATATACAATTTTGGCAGGCTACAGTCGAAACCTATGATTTTCACAGATATGGCACTGCCCTTAAGCATTTCTGTGGCATTTATAATTGAACCCTGCACCCTCTCTTGTGGGTAACAGAATCCTGAGGGCATGGCCAGGTGACATTTCCTCAGCAAGTGGTTTTGGGTGTCTTCCAGCAAGCTCCATGCTGAGGCCCAGGAGTGTTCCTGCAGAGCCTGACTGAGGTGCTTGGCTTGGAGAGTCTCCAGACAGGAATCACCCTGCAACCGGAAGTCTCAGGAGAAACCTGCTCTTGGAGACTATCCCGTTTGAAATAGCACAGCTTCCTGATGAGCCTGCCAAGTGGAGCCAGCTGCAGCTGACTGGAAAATGTACCCCAGATCCAAATGAATGTACCCCTTTTGCTCCGAGTTTCACTGAATATCTGCCAAACATAATATTTTTAGTTTTGGATGGGATAACAGTAATCTGTCCTTAGTGAGAAAAATTAGCAAGACACTGGGCTCACTGTCTGCTAAGGACCTTCAGGTTTTCAATTTCTGTGGGGACACTCCAGGGTGCAGAAGGGTGACGGGTGCTGGGAAGTTACATCTGGTTCGAAGTGGCACAAGAAAAGAGAAGGGTGTGCATAAGGGGGTGTGGGGGGGCTGAGGGGTGAGGGGTGGGAGGGGGGTGGGAGGAGAGAATGAGAGAGGGAGAGAGGGAGGGAGAGAGACAGAATAGTCATAATTTTAAGTACTACATTGGGTTTAAAAAAACACATTTTAGCCGGGCGGTGGTGGCGCACGCCTTTAATCCCAGCACTTGGGAGGCAGAGGCAGGCGGATCACTGTGAGTTCGAGGCCAGCCTGGTCTACAAAGCGAGTCCAGGACAGCCAAAGCTGTTACACAGAGAAACCCTGTCTCGAAAAAAAACCAAAAAAAAAAAAAAAAAACACATTTTGAAATAGAATACAAAATACTGGCTTTGTCGTGGCATTGTCACACATGTGGGTTATCCTTTGTTCTCAACTGTGTCTTTCCCACCTACCCCTCCCCCAGCCGGTTTCTTTTTCTAGTTAGCCCCCACTATGCTTTCCTTTTGCGTGGAATCTCCAACACTGTTATCCATCTGCAGATAACAGTGTGGGTAAAGCCACGCCCACAACACAACTGCCTTGTTGACCAGAGCCACAGGGCCTCTGGAGTCAGCTGAAGGCCCAGCCTCTTCCACTCCCACTCTTGCCTATCTGCATCAACCAGGGAAGCTATGGGCCTGGTTGCTTCATCCTCCCCACCCCCTATGCTCCTCCATCTCCCTCCTAATGGGAAGTAGAATCCTGGGAGCCAGTGCATCAGGAAGTGGCAACCAGAATGTGAAGAGAGCCTGGGCCTGGGGAGGCAGGCTGGAAACAGTATCTCAGGTGCTGAATTTGGGAGGAAGCATTTCCCATTTCAGGTTCTAGCTGGAAAATAGGAAGAGAGGACCAAGGAGACACCATGTTGTGAGATCGAGAGACCCTTGCAGCTGTGTGGCACATCACCTAAGCTGGAGCATCATCTGGGGAGGAGTGTCTGGGGCCAGATATTTTCTCCAAATGAGGAACTTGGACCAGCCGCTTCAAGGAAAAGACTGATTACTGGCCACAAGGAAAATAAAAATTTCAAACACAAAGTAGAACTTTAGAAAACTCATGTCCTCTCCTGCAGAGTGACAGTTTTCAGCTCTCAGGTTTCTGAAGCCACTGGGGCACTGTAACTCAGTTTCCCTCTCTGACAAGGAGGATGTGGAACCATTTAAAAGTCTGCACCTGAGAAGCCATATTTTCCAAATGCTCAGTTACAAAAATTACACACAGATAGAAGATTTTCTCCAAGGGGAAGACAGACTGGATGTCAAAGTGCAAAGCTCGTTAATAAGGTGTGAAAGCCAACAGCACAACCAACCTTCAAGAAACTAGAAGGAGTGACCAGACTCAATGTCCAGAATTATCCAAAAAAAACCTAGTCAACTCCTCCAACTGGATGTGGTGTGATTACATCAGCAATGACAGCTGTTTGTGGCTGGAGACATCCTAGGTTACATAGAAAGACCTTTCTTAAACACACACACACACACATACACACAAAGAGAGAGAGAGACAGAGACAGACAGACAGATGGACAGATAGACAGAGACATATAGAATATAAACAAAAATTACTCTTTTGTAGATACTGATATACCCAGGCTGGGTTTCTTCTGTATATCTTCCCAAACACCCTACAATATCACTCAGGGTGTAGAGGCAAGGGGAGGCTGCCTTTACATTCTGTTATATCCAGCACTGGATCGACTTTCAAATATATAGACAAACACCATTCTAGCTCATGGTTTTGTCCTAGAAAAATAGTTTTTAAAAAAATGATAAATGTGTTAAAATGTAACTGGTTTATTGCTATTAATTAGTGTTATTTTTTGAGACAAAGTTTCACTGTGTAGCTCTGGAACCCACTATGTAGACCAGGTTGGCCTGGAACTCCTAGAGATCTGCCTGTCTCTGCCTCCTGAGTTTTGGTGTTAAAGGTGTGTGCCACTGTACCTTGCTGTTGTTTTTAAATTGACATTTTACAGAAAACAGCTTTGTGCTTTAGCATGCTAAGTGTTATGGATAGGAGGCTCGTAAACAAAACGTTTGGAGCTCTTGATAATAGAAGAATGTAAAGAGATCCCCACCTGAGAGATTTTTGGTGTCATTGCTGCTTTTCAAGTTGCTTGCTCTCTCCAAGAATGCTGGGGGAAGTGACAAGATGGATAAGAGAGGAGATAAAGGCAGAGCATAGGGAGCAAGTCCCCAGCTGCAGAGCAGAGGCTGGGGAGGTGTCCCTGGGGAGAAGATGGGACTGAGGTGAAGAAAGCCACCTCAGACAAGGGAGCATGAAGGAGTGAGGAGTAAGATCTGTGGGTCGTGTTAGGTAGAACCCAGGCAAGAAGAAGCAACGATGTGAAGAGAAGGGAGAACCAAGGGTGGGGGGTGCAGGGTCTACCCTGCAGCCACACCGAGGACATGCCTTTTTGGAGCCACAGCTACAGGCCCAACAGTGCAAGGGAGGAAAAGCCCTCACTTGCTGGTACTTGTGTAGGGATGTCAGGGTGATGGGTTGGTATCCCCATGGTCCTTGGAGCATATCCATCAGGACGGTGCGAGGTGCTGAGCAGCCAGGGCACTGGCTAGCAAAGATTGTAGGGCTGGTGTGAGGAGCTGCAGTATATGGATACCTGGCTGGGATCTTCATGGTGGACACTGTCCACCCTCCCATACCCATGACCATTGGCACAAAAACCAGTAGACAGTGTATGGCGACTAGGTCTCTGGCCTGTGTTATTGTGGGGGTCACATGATCAAAACCTCCCCTAGGGCCCCATTGTTGGTTTGACTCAAACTAGGAAAGGAGACTCATGAGGAGAAGATGGTGCCTGGAGAGGAGGTTAGACATGCAGAAGAGTCTGGGAGACCAGAAACCACCAGAATTCAGTTTTCTGGTTCAAGAGTTGAGGACTCATGACTAAAATTAGATAAGAAACATGAGACTGGCTTTTCCTCTGCACACTGTGACTGTCTGTGACCACATTACAGAGACAGACTTACAAGGACACAAAACGCTCCCAACCAGAGAAAAGAATCAGAAAAACAGCTGGGTCTACACATTAGAAGGGTCACAGGTGACTCCCAGCCAAGTGGAACCAGGTCTCAAGAGCAAAACACAGACTCCTTGCCACTTCTGAGAGCACTGTGAAGACATGTCCCCTACCCCAGCCTTCGTGACTGAAGAAGCAATCCAAGGCGGGACCCGGTGATGGTAAGGTGTCATTCAAAGGAAGTATGACCCTCAGAGACTGCTGCAGGATACAATAGACATGAAAGATGAAGAGACTTGAAGGTTGGAGGTAGGAACCAGTGTCAGGGTTGTGAGGGAAGGGGCATGGCGGCCTTCCTGAAGGCTCTGAGAAAGGAATGGTCAAGGTGGTAAGGAAAATGCTGGGGAGGACGTAGACGGAGGCGTGTGAGCGCTGGTTACCGAGGCAAAGCTGCTGAGAGTTCTGCTGGGACTTTCACCTCAATGCGAATCTCCAGCTTCACTTCCTGTGTCAGCCATTGTTCTTTGCAGACCTGGATCTGCTTGTCTGCAGGGAGGATGGACCAGCTAAAGGTGACTTCAGTTTTATTTGTCTCGTGATGTTTAATTTTAACTTTATCTCAAGTGTATTGACGTTTCACCTTAGTGTATATCTGTGCACCACATGCATGCCAGGTGCCCAGGGAGGCTAGAAGAGGGAATCAGATCCCCTGGAACTGGAGTTTGCAGATGATTGTGAGTCATGGTGTGGCTGCTGGGAATCAACCCAGTTCCTTAGGAAGAGCAGTAAGTGCTCTTAACTGCTTAGCCACCTCTTCGGCCCTTTTTGCTGATTTTTAAATGAGCCCATCTGCCTGCTTGTGTCTCACACTGACAGGTCTTTCATGAATTATCTCCGGAATTCCTGTGTATTTGCAGAGATCAAAATTCCACTCTACCACCTATTTGTCTTTCTGGGAAGGTTAGCAGGTCTAATATTTGATTAGTGGGCTGCATCCTTGGGACAGGATGTGTCATTTAAGCATATTTCAGTTACTCCCCTCCCAAGGACATGAGTCACTAAGGCTGATGATGCATCAGCTGGCTGCTCTTCCTGGGTTTTAGGACCATCCTGTGATTCCCACCACAGCCCCAGCTGAGCATTGAACCTTACACATGGAAGGTTGAGAGGACTTTAAATGTTCAGGGCACGAGGCAAGACTAGAGTACAGGCTCTCAATCTAGCTGAGGTTTCCTTCTTTGTTCATAGTACAAGGCCACTCAGGTCTAGGATGGAGGTGTCCCAGGAAGGAGGGGCCAACAGGTGGAGACTTAGCCGCGTGTTCCCTCCAAGGTTTGCTTTGGCAATGCTGTGTTTGTATAGCATAAAAATAATAACATGTGATCATATTTTCTGTACTTAAAGCTTTTTAAAGTCCCAGGTGATATATGTAAATATGGAATATATGGAAGATAAGAGACATTTCTCTAGAATTCTCTCTCAACTTAGGAAAATGAGACAAAAGAACCTTAAGGAAAAGGTCAGAGGTACATAGCCAGGAAACTTCAGATTGTGGAAGACCACAGAATTAAGTAGCCATCTCCTTTACAACAAGCTTCAAAGGCAAAGAGAGAGAATGAGTAATGTATGCATGTGGTTTGTATGTATATGTGTGTTGTGTGGAGTGTGTGTGTATGTGTGTTGTGTGGAGTGTGTGTGTGTGTGTGTTGTGTGGAGTGTGTGTGTATGTGTGTTGTGTAGAGTGTGTGTGCATTTGTGTGTGTGTGTGTCTTATAGACTAAAAAGACAGAAAAGTGATCTGGGAGTCCTATAATCCTAGCACTGGGGAGCCTGAGGCAGGAGGATCCTGAGTTTGAGGCTACCTAGTGAAACCACCATCGGAAGTAAGAGAAGAGGGAAGAGGGTCACAAGCAGGAAGGGAGGGAGGAAGAAGGAAAAAAGGAGGAAGAAGAAGAGGAGGAAAGAGAAAATCAGTCACCAAATGCAATGTCTGGACTTTATTTGAAGACAGGAATCTCTTACAACGCCCTTTCCTCCCAGCTTTGAATACTGGGGTCAGATGAGCCATGCCCTCCAATCTGAAGACTTCTGTTTGCCAATCCCTAGAGTCTGTGTGGTCTGCTCCTAACCCCTTGAATTTTTCAGGCTTGCCCTTAGTTGCCTTCTTTTGCTCAGGATCTCCTCCTGACTCCTCAATATGATGCCCCAGCCCACAAAAGACACAGAGGGGAGAGAATAGGCACCAGGCAGACAATTACCTTTCCTTGTGGGAAGAAGCAGAAGTGAGACAGAGGGAGGGGTAGGCAGTGAGGTAAATTTTGGCTCAGGTGGTGGGGAGAGTGAGGTACACAAGCTGAGGTCACCCAGGAAGAGGGGTACCCCTCACATCACTGTACAGAATGGAAGCTGAACCCTTTTAGAGCCATACCACATGCCCCACACAGCACTGTTAGTTCCTTTTCTCTCTTCAAGGTGGGGCCTCAGGACCATGTGGTTCATGAGACAGTACTCAAAAATGGAGTCAACCTTAAAGGAGCTCTTCAGAGGACAGAAAGCCTCATTTCTATAACAAGGAGCTCTAAGCTTGACAGGGGAGCCAATTCTCAGATCATGGCTTCCCATCCACCCTGTTCCTTCTGTACCTCTAGGCACATACCAAGGGCACCTGAGGTGACAGTCACTTGGGTCATCAGAGGCCCTGAATGCCACAGCTCAGCCAGACACTTACTTGAGTCTTTCTTCTTCTCGCCTCCTGAGGTCGAAGTCCCGCTGAACCACGGCCCATACATGCTCAGCTTCCTCATCTGTGAGTTTAGAAAGGTCCAGCTTTTTCCCCATCTCTGCGTCTCATCCAAACCACACCTGGAAAGTCACAGGGCCACAACCAATCAACTCCAGGAAGCCCCAGGGACACCAAATAAGTCACAGAGTAGGAGGCAGACCAGAAAAAAAAAAAACCCAGAAAAAAGAAAAAAGGTGTGCACTGGGCCAAATGGCTTTTTTTTTTTTTTTTAAACAGATGAACAATGTCTGGGGACTAGGGCCATTTAATAAATTTAGCACAGTTAAATGAATGAAAGTAAGTAGGTGTGTAAGGGAATTAGTTTTTTGCACTTGGGGCATGCATACACATGCCCTCACTCTTTCTACTGTGAGTTGAGTGAAAATGGTTATTCATTACATTTGCTCAGAAAAGAGGAAACCACTCTAAGGCTAGTTCAGCTTTAAGCCCCCTAAAGCCATTACCTTCAGAGCTGACAGTGCTGGATTCAGAGGGCAAGGGTGCTTCGGAGACTGGCTTCCTATGTAGGCATGATGGCTAATCTCCACGGTCAATAAGACTGAATTTATAATTACCTAGATGACATACCTGGGTGTGTCTACAAGAGGCTTAGCTGAGGAGGAAACACCCACCCTGAATGAGAGCAGCACCATCCCACAGACCAGGGTCCCTCACCAAAGAAAAAGGGTAAGAGAGAAAGAGAGCTGAGCACCAGCATTCATCTCTCTCTGATTCAAAACTGTGGATTCAATGTGACCACCTACCTACCTCATGCTCCTCCCACCATACTTGTCACATGATGTACTGCTTCCTCTGTGGGCCAAAAAGCAATCTTTCTCTCCTTAAGTTGCTTTTGCCAAGTATTTTGTCATAGCAACGAGGAAAGGAACAGACACCATAGGGAAGGTTCCAGATGGTTATTATTTGAAAGATGTATGGTCTTCTGGGGTGGGGCTTGCTTGCTTAGGGTTGTCACATGGTAGAGAGACCCCCTGGGAATGTCATACTAGTATAATGCCAAATGTGCTTGCTTCAGGAATATTCATGCACGGCCCACAGTGAGACTTAAGGAAGAAACACCTGCATGGGCAAGATAGTTGAGGGCTTCAAGCCTTCACTGGGAGAGGTCAACTGAAGGGCTGCCCAGTAGGAATTCTTGTGCCCGGTGAATGTTAGGATCACCTGACAATGCCAACAGCCAGCACTCTCAGGTGTTGAGGATGTCTCAGGAGTCAGAACACTAGCCCCTGAGTGTACTGGTATGCAGTCTTTCCAGAGGACCCAACAGCATAGGAGTCAAACTGGATTTTTGATTGATTGATTCATTACTTAACTGTACTTAAAGCATAGTTTTGCTGTACAACCCAGACTGGAATGAAACTCTCAACCCTCCTGCCTCAGCCCCCTGAGATTTGGTATTATATATTTGCACCTTCACATGGACTCAACCTTCAGATTTTGAAGTTCTCTGAGGCCAATATCCTTGTTAATGTAAATGAACACAGAAAGAAAAATTCAGATAGCAGAAAGAAAGAGGGCAGAACCCGATGATCTTCCTTACTCTAAGAGTTGCCCACGCCTGCAGCCTCCTTTAGAAGCTGGTTAGGATGAAGATTCTCAAGCTCTGCCCACCGCTGCAGGCTTTGGGAAGCTCCTCAGGTGGTTTGTGTGCATGCGAGAGTGGATTAGTATAGATCCATAGTATAGGTCCATAGATCCCTGTGGGTGGCAATACAGTGTGTGAGGGGATTCATTCCCTTAGCAGTCACTAACAGCTTCAGTCTGCATGCTCTGTATGGTGGGCAGAGGGTGTGAGGCAGGCCAATGAAATTGATGGTATAGATGAACCAAGGAAGATAGGCTCTGTGTTGACTTTTTGTGCAGAGATGTCACATGATTCTCACAGGGCATATCCATGAGACACTACATCTGGGTATAAAACTAGAGGCATCGCTGACAATGGAGGGCCTGCTGTCATGTATCTTCAGAGAGAACATGGCACAGCTCCACGCACTCCCAACGGAGGGCATCTCTGACCACACAGTGGGTTAGTTCCACTCCTTTGCTGTTCACTCTGTGCTTCCACCCTTCTGAAGTTTCTTCATACTCCTTAGTGGTCAGTGAGGTCATGTTACTGTTAAGCTCCACGGGGACAGTGACTCTGCTGCAGTCTGGTACACAAGTCCTTCCCGTGCTGCTCACTGTTTGCAGCAGGTCATGCAGGGGGGCTGATGGGTGACTCCTAGTCCATTTGGGTCCAGGAACCATATGGTTCTAGGGAGGACGGTGTTTAGATGCCAGAAAGGCCTGTTTTGGGTGGCTTCAAGGTGAGCAGCACCGAGAGACCTCAGCAAGTCTTTCTTGAGGATTTGATTTAATTTCTTGGGAATACTAGAGAAAGGGACCAGTCAGGTGCTCTCATTGGAAACCTGAAGACCTCGAAGTCTCTATCTTGCTTTCAAATTGAGATACACCCTCCTTTAGAGACACCAGTTAGAAGCAGCCAGTTTGAACATTTGAAAAGAACTGGCTCTGTGCCAGAGAAGTACTTCAATTTGGCTGTACAGAGATTAATTATGGCTCAGAGCCTCAGCCCTCATTAGGCTGAGGTATATGAGGATCTCTACTACCAGGAGGTTAGCCTGGGTTACACAGTGAGATCATATCTCAAACATAATTTCAAAACTAAAAACAAAAAAGGCTGCCATGATTAATCTTCATTGTCAACTTGACTGGATTTGGAATCATGTAGGAGACACACCTCTGAGTGTGTCTGTGGGTGAATTTTCAGAGCGTTTAATGGAGGAAGGAAGACCCAGCCTGAATGTGGGGAGCACCAGCCCATGGACTGGGGTCATGGATTGAAGTCAAAGGAGAAACTGAGCTGAGTGCCAGCATTCATCTCTGCTTCCTGGTTGTGGGTGCGATGTGACCAGCTGCCTCACACTCCTGCCACCACACCTGGGGTCACTATCACTGTCATGCCTGCCCCAGCATGGTGGACTGCTTCCTAAAACTGTGAGCTAAAAAAACCAAAACCAAAACCAAAACAAACAAACAAAACAAAAACAAACAAGAAAACCTTTCCTTGAGTGCCTTTTGTCAGGTGTTTTTTTTTTTTCCCCCATAGCGGGAGAAAAGTGAGTAAAAACAGGTTAATAATAATGGTAAGTTAATAGCATCCAGGCAGATGTTAACAGTGAATTTTCAGAGTCCACTGCTGCCAGTCAGAATAGCTCCCAGCATTCTGTGTCTTCAAATTGGTGGGAGGTAATTTCTCGATACTTTTCCACTCACCTCTCAATGTTCTCTATCCCCAGTCCAGTGGGATTATGAAGAATGCATTTGGAGGGTGCTGTGGCGTGGGCAAGAAAAGTGTCACAAGGAGCTAATGCGCTCTTTAACCTCCCCCCCCAACCCTGGATCATGTGGCGTCTGGCTTCTAAAGAACAGAACAAGCTCTTATTTGATGAGTGACTGGGGCTCATTCATTCTGAATTCTCACCATTTTAAAACAAGTGTCTTTTGGGTAAGCATTCACTCAAGTTCTGTTCTTGGAGCAGTCACACAGTGTGACCCTCAGCTGAGGGCTCTTACCCTCTCACCTCCTGAAGTCAAAACCAAAGTCTATGGGCACTTAAATTCTGAGTGTGAAGGAAAAGCCAAAGGAAAGGCTACCTCTTTTTCATCCTCGTAGCTTTACTTTTTTTGGAATTATTAATATTTTAGGCTTGCATACAAAGTAATGGATTTAATCAAGGAATCCTCACATGCATTTGTCATTATATTTTCTTATAGGAGGCTCAGTGTCAGTGAGTAGATGTTCTGCATTGTCTACACACGTCAGTACCAAATCCAGAGGCCATGGCATACTGATGACATGCACCCCTCCAGCCCAGGTTGAGGCTGTTTCTCCTCCCATGATGCTTGTTTGTCATAGTGAGAATTACTTGGTTTCTTAGCCAAATGCCAATGATGCCTGAAGCTAGGAGAAGAAAAAGGGCAGGGAAGCCCATATGCCAGGGAGGGGTCTGAACCCTTGTTGCTTAGGATGCTGCCAGGATGAGGCAGGATAAGGGTTCAGACTGGCACTAGGACAGCTTGGCAGGCAGTCAGCAACAAAGCTGATGGTAGATCCTTGCTGAGATGTGTAAGGAAGCAGTGTGGAGGGGTAGGAACTTTGTGCCCCACACTGGGTCAGGAAATCTGTCTTGACAAAGCACATCTTGGAGGATCTATGCATGACTCCCAAGTTCACTTTGCTCTGCTGCTTTGGAGATCCAGGAAAGGTATAATTTAGTGTTTGGAAAACACACACACACACACACACACACACACACACACACACACACACACCCATCACTAAGCTAAGGACACCTTATGGATCGGAAGCCCTACGCAGTTTTCCTTTGGTATTTGTCTTTGTCCCATGTCCTTGAGTGCAGGAGGCTCTGTGGAGAACAATTTCCAAGTTTGTCTGATGGAAACTTTGAAGTTTTGTACTACTTCAGGGCAGCACTTGCTGACTGTATCATTGGATAGTCAGCGGCTGAGAACCAGTATCCCCACTGTGGTATGCATCTTTACCTACCACAATAAAATCCTCCCATTTAGTGAATCAATACAAGGCCAAGGCTTAAGACTTTAAAAAGTCAATGGCATTCTGGGGACATGCTGATAGCTTCCCTGCCCAGCCCAGGCTAGCACTGGACATACTCACTTGAAGTAGGTGAAAGGGAAGCCCCTTGGCCAGGCGTGGTCTGCAATCTCAGCAAATCAGTGGTCCCCTTCCATCCCTGCCTTACTTGCTCCTCACCAATGGGACTGCTCTCCATAAATCTGTACTTGCAATAGTTAAGTGCAGGGAATGTGCCAGACCAGTAGAGAGGCCAGAGCTGCCCTGTGTCTGGCCAGGCAGGGGGGATGGGTATGTGTTAGGGCAGGGCAATGCCTCCAGGCTCTGACTGTTCCTTGTCTGTGCTGATAACCCAGTCACGAGCTTCCTGAGCCCCAGAGCACTCTCAAGTCCTCTCTGCTCCACTGCCTGACTTTAATCCTGTCTCAGATCAGCAAGATGCCTGGGGAGGGGTGGCTGTCCCCAGTTACTTAATGATTATAATGGGGAACAGGGAGGCGTCAGAAAGAGCAGCCAGCGGGAAGGAGAGAGAGATGAAAGCTAAGAGGGACTACTAGGACCCAACTGTGGAGTTTCAAGGGAATGTTGTCTTTATCTATTAAATATTTGAATTAACACTTCGGTCACATTGAAGGGAAACTTGTAGACCAAAGACCTGGTTTATCCGCTTCTAAGGCCACCTGTCCCAGAACCTGGCACATTAGTGACTGTGAGCAAACAAACTGGTGAACTACTCAGCGGATGGCAGCTGACAGTGGCAGAAATACCCCTGTCTGGGCCAAGCAGGTGTAAACAGAGGTGCCAGCTAAGACCTCTTTGGGGTTGTCTCCAGAGGTACTGGGTGTGGTTATATGTGTGAACAGGGTTCACACCACAGGGATACTGCACTCTCCAGAAGCCAGATGGCCACACTGACACTCAGAAGCACCACCACCCCCTAGAAGTGCCAGATGCCACTATGAAGCTCTGGGAAGGCTCCTACAAGCCAAGCTGACTGCCTTCGCTTCTAGCCTGATCTCTCTGTTCTCATTGGTTTTTTTTTGGGAGCCTCTCTTCTTCATGCCATCAGTTCCTACCTACATGCAAAGCCAGGCTGTGGCAAGAACTGAACCAGGTACACTTGTAGAGTCTGCAGCTGGCCTTCCAAACCAGTTCAGGCATGGGCAGCTTTGCTGCAGACAGGCCCCTTCCTCTCTGAAGGTCTCAGTTTCCCTGTCTCTACTGTGAGGGGTTGGGTTCCATGGGCATTCCTGCTACTGCCAGCTGGCATCCGCTGAGTTGTTCCCCAGTTTGTTTGTGCACACTCACTGATGTGCCAGGCTCTGGGGCAGGTGGCCCAAGAAGCAGATAAGCCAGGTCTTTATCTATAAAGGCCTTTGGTCATCTCTAATCCAGTATGATGTTGGGATCTTAGAATTAAGAGGCACCATGGTGGTAGGGTACAGTGTGCACACATGTTGGAGGTGGTCTTCTTTCAGAAGTTGCTTTTGAAAAGAACAAGATAGTAAGTCCTAAAAGGCACTTTAACTACCTGACCAGGGCACATGACCATCCTGCATCAACACTGAGGGAAGGGAAAGGCATCATTGGCCTATAGGCTCTGGGGACCTTTTTGCCCCTCCCCAGCATCTCCCCATCCCTCAGTGCTCAGCAGCTTTTCAGAGCCACTGATGCTTCCATCAGAATGACCCACCCAACTCCTGCATGTGCCTGGACCAGGTTCTCAGTTCTGTGAGGCACCTGTCAAGGTCCCCAGTTTGGAGACAGGACACTGATGCTGGGTGTGGTGGAGGAGCCTGTCTCCCCACCTTGCCGGCTCCTGCTTGGATTCTAAGAAGTGACCCTTGGGGACTTGGGCAGGGGTGGTGCTCATGGCCAGGAAAGCTGTGTTTTGGGAAGGTCCAGTAACCAGTTGGGGGATGGGTGTCAAATGACCATCAGGCCCAGGGGTGCACCAAGCTCACTTGTCCAGCTACCCCTGGTCTTTAGCCCATCCCTTTTCCTGAGACTTTATGGCTTGGGTATCTAGTGGAGTCTTGAACCCTCACTATCACTCAAAGCCTTCAGAAGGAAACATGAAGAATCACAGGGCATGGAAACAGAACAGTTAACGCGCCAACCCATTTCGGTTGAAAGCGGTTTCAGTTCAGGTCAGTAGGACACAGGTGCGTGCTTTGAGAAATCTTCCTGGATCTGTGAGACTCAGCTCCTTCGATGGCTTAGCAGTGGTAGAGAGGTCCTCCTGCCCCATGCCTACATCCCACCCACCTTTCTTCTCACATCTTCAAAGCAAGGAGGAGAACCAGGGAACCTATGGTTCAGAAAAAAATGATTCCACTAAGTCTGGTACTTTCAGAGGTTTGGAGGAGGGCAGATGCCTCCTTCATGCACTGATCTGTTTTCCTCTTGCTCCCCCAAGACCAGCTGGGCAGCTAGGGGGAAGTTTCTATCCAAATAGCCTCTCAGGCTGGGCTCCAGCCCAAGTCTCCCGGGGGTGCCAGCTTTCACCTGAAAAGGAGGCTTTTGATCAAAGCCAACTGTTTAGCCCCAAATGGGCTCCTCAAGGATTTAGCCTACTGTGATCCAGAAAAAGCTTGGAGTTCGGGGTTTGCTGAGTGAGCACTCTCTTCACTAGCAGAAACCAAAGTCAGAGAGTAGCGCTGCACTTCCCTGAGCCTGGCTCCTCTTCTGGGGGTCCTGCAAGCCCCAGGTTCTCTGTGCACTCACCAGCTTCTCTCCTGGGGATGCTCAGCCCCTGGCTCTGGCTCTGCCCTGGCTCTGGCTCCGCGAGTTCTGGCCTTCGCTCCTTGTTCTTAGGTCCTGAGAGAGAGAGAAAAACTCCAAACACCAAGGCCCGGTGTCCGGTCAGGGTGCACTGCGCTGGACAGAGTGGAGTGCAGGGAGCCAGGCGGCTGTGGCTCTGGACCTGCCCAGCTTGCCGCCTGCTCAGATCACATGGGCTACACGCTGTCCCGCCCAGCTCCGGGATCACCCTGCAACTCAAGAGTGCCTGGACAGACCAAGCGCACAGCAGATGCCAGGGGGCCCTCCTGAAAGGCACCGATGATTTGAGGGAGGATAGAGCTTCCTTGTTGCCAAGCCAGTTGGGACCAGCACACACCCTGGAATGAATAGTGGGCTCAGTGCCACCACACTGCCCTGGCCCTGGTCCCCCAGAGGGAGGACCTGTTGGTAGACCACATCCTTGGTGAGCGTGGTACTTCCTCAAATAACTATTCTAACTCTTTAAGGTCATAGATACGCAGATAGGGAAACTGAGGCTCAGAAAAGCACCCTACCCAAAGTCAACCAGTAGTCAGCAAGACTGTGAGCCCAGAGTCTCCAGCCAGAGTCACGTGCCCCCAGGACCTCAGGTTGCAGGATGCTGATGGACCCACAAGACCAAGCAATAGGCAGTCCTGTCACCAGGAAAGGACGGGCTTTGACTACTGAAAAAGTCCAGCAGGTCTCTGATCTGTTATCTCTACCCGAAGATCTTTGAGCAGAGCAGTAGTAGTAGCTCACGGAGTAGGAAGACACAGTGATGAGAAAGGCCTATCAGGGTGAGTTTCAGTGTGTTTTATTTTATTCGCTTCAGGCTGTTCAGGCAGGTGAGTTTCAGTACGTTCAGTTCCCTTCAGGCAGCTTCAAGGACAGCTTCACCCCAGACCAGGGGCCCTCCCCAGCCCCTAGGGCCAGGTAGTCCTACTGACCTGCCCTGGATATTGAGAGAATCACATTCTCCCCACTCTCCAGCACCAGAGCACCCTAACCCAGCTCCCATTGCTCTATTAAAAAAAAAAATCAAAAAAAAAATGCTTAGCCAGGTGTGTGGTGGTTCACAAACAAAATCCCAACACTTGGTAGGCAGAGGTGGGAGGATTGCTGAGAGTTTCAGACTAAACCACGTTAGCATTGAGTTCCAGCCAGGTCAGCCTGAGGGGGAGTAGGAGAGGGAGGGGTGGAGGATGGGGGAAGGGAAGGAGGGGGAGGGGGAGGGGGAGGGGGCTGCCTATTGCTTGGTCTTGTGGGTCTATCAGCATCCTGCAACCTGAGTGACTCTGGCTGGAGACTCTGGGAAGGGAGAAGGGGGAAGGGGGAGGGGGATGGGGAGGGGGAAGGGGGAACGAGAGGGAGGGACCCTGTCTTAAACAAATAGTGACCTCTGTTCTTTAGGGACAACTTTCACAACTCAGTTTTGGTATCTGCAAAATAGAGACAGGGACATAAGTAATAAAAAACTACAGAGTGGACAGATGTGATAGAAGCATCTGTTCCCTATCAGTGGAAGACGAAAGGGAACCTTAGAGGTCATGCATTAGGTAAGTTGCAGAAAGCTTTCAAAAGTCACACAGCAAGCTTGTGCATGTGCAAGTGCACACATGTGTGAGTGTGTGTGCGCGCGTGTGTGTGCATGTGTGGTGTGTGTGATTAAGCAACTGTGTGTCTTGGGGTTCCTGGGAGAAGCATGACTTTCTGGCTGCCTCACCCTGGGCAGGCTGTCGCCCTCAGGTTCATGCCTGGTGGTAGTAACAAAATCAATGCAGTAAGTTGGTTTGGACTTAGTACACACAGAACACAGTGGAGTCTGCCATGTGGTGAGCTCCTGGGAGATGTTCACCATGGCCAGTAGACGTCTGCTTCATCCTGTTTGACACTTGCAGAGCATGCACTTCATGGCCAGTAGATGTCTACTGATGGACAGATAATTTTCTTTTAGATAATTCTTCCACAAAATGTTGTTGAGGATACTGATATCAACATTGTGTATTTGTGGTGATTTATATGGTACAGACATGAATGCAACTCTACTTACACACTTAGAACAATATCTCCAGAATAAAATCAAAGTTTGGAATTTCGATTTGAGTCAAAGAGTATATATGATTTTTAAAAGGCTATTTTAAAATTAGAAACAATTTTATAATTGTTGAAGCAATCTCAAAAGTGTAGAAAGTTGCTGGTGCAACACAAAGAACTCCCCATTTCCCCCAGCCTCTTGTGAGTGGACATGTGTCAGTGTGTGCTGTGTGGAAACCAGGATGGCTTTCTACAGAATCAGAATTCACATTTCAATCAGTGAAGCATGGTGTTGCCCATCAGGACCTTTGCATTTTGCAGACTGTCTTCATAACATTCTTTAGTGCTGAAGGATGTGGTCCAGAATCAGTTGCATCTAGCAGCTGTGTCTCTCTGTCTCTTTCAATGTACACATATTTGTGTGTGCTTGTAGTGTGGTATATGCATGTATGTGTGTGTGAGTGTGCTTGAGGAGGCCAGAAGGAGACATGAGCACCACCCTGCTCTCTCACTCTCTACTTTATTCCCTTGAGACAGGGTCTCTCTCTGAACCTGGACCTACGTTGGCAACCAGAAAGCCTATATATGTACTTATATTGTATATAAATAAATATAAATAATATATATACATATATATTATATGTAAATGTTGAATGGACACATCCCTCCCACAAAGAATTTATTTATTGCAAAGAGGAAGAGAGGGGTTTGAGCACAGAGAAGCCTAAAAGACAAAAACTTCATGCAGGATCCATAATGGGCACTCAGAGTAATGAGACAAGTTGAACCACTCTATTATCTATCTATCTATCTATCTATCTATCTATCTATCTATCTATCTATCT
>CAJQZJ010013540.1:14123166-14137669 GCA_907164525.1 Lophiomys imhausi | reverse complement strand
TCTATCTATCTATCTATCTATCTATCTATCTATCTATCTATCTATCTGTCTATCTACCTACCTACCTATCTATCTACTTACCTACCATCCACCTATCTAATATATTATACAAAGTCTTTCTATGTAGTCCTGGATGGGCTGGGACTCACTATGTAGAGCAGTCTGGCCTCTGAACTCAGCAGCAGACAAACACCTGCTTCTGCCTCCCAAGTGATGTGATTAAAGTGTGTACCACCATGCCTGGTCATGATTGGCTTAGGTGGATGCTGGGGATTTGAACTCAGGCCCTCATGTTTGCTCTGCAGGTGACATTACCCACTCAACCATCTCTCTAACCCCATTGTCTCCTAATATTCAGATTGAATCATCTCCTCAGACTTTCCTTGGCTTCTGGGTTCTTCTATGCTTAAACTGTATGGGTTACTTACTTTGTAGACTGTCCCTAACTGTGGATTTGCTTGGCATTTTTTTTTTTTTTTTGTAATTTGGAAGGAACCATTGGAAGGAACCTTCCAGAAACAAGGCTGGCTTCTCTCTGCTGCCTGTCAGGTGGTGTGTAATTAAACTTGTCTCAGTACTCTGGTTATGGAAATGGTAGGAGGTGGGGCTTAGCAGAGAGAGCAGGTCCCCAGGTGTGTCTCCTCTGCTTCCTGTCTATGAGGTGGGTAGTGTCAAACCATTCTCCCCACCACAGTGCTCAGCCTCATGGGGTTAAATGACTACGCAGAAACTTCTGGAGTTTGGAGCCACACTAAATCTTCCCTCCTCAGCTCTTTTCATAGTGGCAGGTCTCAGTCACACCATTACCATGAATGTGTTTCACAAATCCACACCATAAAATATCCCAGCAGTCAATTTTAAACCTCCAAGCACTCAGCCAGTAATCCCTGAACCCAGGACCAGAGTGTCACCCATAAGCAGTGCCGTCTTGGGGGACAATTTCAACTATACAGTGTACCTCTGTCCATGTTGTAGAAATCTCAGCCCTCACCTTGGAGGCGAGGCACAGCACAGAATAGCACTATGCAGTACCACCAATGACCACATCCCTTCTGGACTAATAAATCCCAATTCCACGGAGGGGAGGGTCACAGCTCCATGAAAATCTGTATGTTCCTTTCTATCTTGTAGGGGGACACACAGGGCACATTCTGTTCAGTGAAGGTGAGTAGAGAGAGGCCCCTGTGGGCAGTGTCCCTTCACTAGGAGAAAGTTCTTTGCCATTGTTTTGTTTTCCATTTTTTTTTCTGGCCTGGAATTCAAATGGCAGGGGTGAGGTGGGGAGGTGAGAGTGGGGGTGTGTCTGGAGCTGCAGGAAGTGTCTGGAAACCTGGAGGAGACAAGTGAGAGGGTCCCCTAGCAGGAAGGGGTACACCCTTGGTGGAAAGACAGGTTTAAACCCCTATGATATCAATGATTTATCTTCTCAGCAGGCAGTCTACCTCAAACACCTTGTTGTGGGAGCAAAATTAACAGCCTGTGTAAGCCACTGTTAGATGGTCTCCCATGTGAAAGTGAATGCAGATAACTCCATGAAGATGAGTAGGAGGAAGGTGGATCTGTGTGTTTGGTCAGCCTCACAACTTTCGAGTAAGGTGGGTTCCAAAAAGGTTCCCAGCGAAGACAGAACTTCCTAGTGCTTCCTGTGCCTTAAGACCCAAGGGATTCATATTTTCTCTTGTTGTTCTTTCTTTCTTTCTTTCTTTCTTTCTTTCTTTCTTTCTTTCTTTCAGTTCTCTTGCCTTAGCCTCCAGAAGGCTGAGATTGCAGACATGCCCTTCTTCCTTGTTTGCTTTCTTCTCTGCTTTCCAGGGTCCGTCCTAAAGGTTTTCCTTTTACTGTGCTTCAGGAAACGAGGGTCTGGGACACCCTGCAGGACTAGTGCCCACCATTCTTAGGTTGCTACAAGGCCTGTAGGCCAGGGCAGGCTCACTTGACATTCTTTCCTGCCAGGGAGCTCTTGGCATCATAGGGAGGGTGACCCTGCCTTACCTACCTCTCATCCTGCGCAGGATGAAAGCAATGTTCTGTTGTGACTCCTCCACACCGAAAGGGGGCGAAAGAACCACAGCTGGCGGACCTGGGGCGGAATCCAAACCATCACCTGCTGGAGCAGGCAGTTACCTGTCCAGTCAGCTGACCTAAGCCAGACCCTGTTTAGTCTACCCTTATTTAATTCAGGAACTTCTTCCCGGGCCCCACTTTTTCTCAGTGAGGGTGATGTTGAGTTTTAGTTTCTTTCCCTCCTCCTCCCAGGGTCCCAGCCCGGCTTCCCTAAATGCCTCTTGGAGTGCAGCCAGCCATCATGACTCACTCGGCCCAA
Organism: Lophiomys imhausi; assembly: GCA_907164525.1. NCBI lineage: Eukaryota > Metazoa > Chordata > Mammalia > Rodentia > Muridae > Lophiomys > Lophiomys imhausi. The sequence goes on along the minus strand of CAJQZJ010013540.1, from coordinate 14,135,346 downwards.
AGGGCAGGGCTGTGGCTTCTGTGCAGGGCACCCACCCTGTCTGTCCCCATGGTGGTGGCCTGGAGCCCACCCAGAAGGGTGGGGGAAGACACTGGGGTTCAGGCCACCCACTCCTGGGACACTGTTGCCTTTTGTCAGAAGACCTTCACCGGGGAACCCAGTTCCACTGTTGAACCTGCGAGGGGGCTCCCCGAATCCTGACGCCCAGAGACCACCAATGCCCCCCCCCCCATTCGCTGTAATAGACAAGAGGTTTATTTAAGCTGATGCACCAGGGTTCAACTCCTCCGTAGAGGAATGAACCCCGTAAAATGGCTCTGGGGCCCTTTAAATACATAAGCAGCTACAAAAAGGTGGGGGCACCAAGGAGTAGCTTTTTTTAGCTGCCAGGCAACAGCCACAGGTAGTGATAAAGGAACAAAGAGTATGTTAAGTTAGGTGATGACTGCAAGTGGGGAGTGTAGAGGAGGGGAGTCTGAACAAACCGGCCAGCTATGCAAGCTTTGTTATTTTCAAGGACTGAGTTCTGTGGAAGGTTTCCAGAAGGAGTGAGGTTAGGGTCTCACCACAGAGGAGAAGACCATGTATTCATTAATTTTTACAGTTTTACACCACCACCCTATGTTCTGGGGGCCTGTCCTGTACTTCAAATTGAAGTCATACTAAGCCACAACTACATTACCAGCTTGGGAACCCCATCAACAGTTCTTGCCTACAAACTTTTTAATGCTCAAGTTTGTTCTCCCCTTGCCCCTTCCTTTCTGTCCCCTTCCTCATTTCTTCTCCCGTCTCTCTTTCTCTCTCCCTCCCTCCTTCCTCTTCTCCTCCTCCCAATACTAAATTAAGCAAACAAACTAATCCCATTCCTGATGCTCTGCCCTTGGTTTGCTGGCCACCCTCAGGGACTTTGTTGTAAGAGCCTGGGAACTATTGAGCCATTTGGCTCCACTTGAGTTCTGGTTGGGGAGTCCCTTGGTGGCGGTGGAATGCTGGGATTTCCCACCACCAGGATCCCTAGCTCAATGCCCATCTAGAGCCTAGGGCCTCTAGGCCTGCAGGGACCCACTCAATACAGCCTTCTGTGGACCTAAGTCCAGTAAAGCCTCCACCTCTCCATCAAGCTGCTTCTGCTGGGAAGGCTGGGACCCCAGCGGGGCCCTGGACCCTGAGAAAGTCCTGCCCCCTACAGACCACCCTCTTGGGGTATTACTTCTGGGAACTATGGGAGATAGGTGCAGCTGGGGGGAGGGAGAGGAGACCAGGGGGAAGAGGGGGAGAGACAGGCATTGTTTTCTAGTGGGAGGTCTGTCAGAGTGTGGTGTGGGACCCAGCTTGCCATTCCTAGAAAACAATAGGAAATACTGGTGTTCTTTTGGGAGCTCCACCCCATGAGGGGTTATGGGATGTTGGGACATCTAGGGAGCCACCATGGCTTTGGGGATGTTCGTCCTGCATATCTCATGGTGGAGAATCCACAATGGCAACACTCTTCTGGTCTCCTCATACCTATAGGGCTTTCCAGGGGGGCACTTATGTCTGGGTCTGAGGTCTGGAAGAGTCAGCCTTCCTTCTGGATGCCCTGGTGTTTTCTCCTTTTCTGATATCCAGCATGATGGAGTAGGATGGAGGCAGGCCCTCATGGAAGTGAATGCACTGGGAGACAGAGCCCAAGACATTCAGTGCTTGCCTCCTGGGGCCTTGGTCTGTGTGTCCCAGCTGTAGTCTGAGATGGGGACCAGGCATAAGTGTCACCAAGGGACTCCTGACAAATGTGTGGTATAGTAAAGCCAGGCAGGGGAGGTGACCCCTCATTTCATCCTGCCACAGCAAAACCCACCTACCCCTCATTTCATCCTGCCACAGCAAAACCCACCTACCTTAAGGCCAGAAAAACAGGGGAGGGTATAGTTTCTGAGACAGGACAGTGTAGCCCTGAGGGTGCTGTGGGGCACAATGCATCCACACCTCGCTTCTATCATGGCTTCCCTTTGCCCACCAAGACCTTCTGGACCCTCATTGGCTGAGCCCAGTGAGAAGACAGAAGCCATGGGCAGTGGTGTTGATACTGCCCACAGCAGCCCATGTCAGGGAGGCAGAAGAGAATAGAGAAGATTAGATGGAAGTTTCTGACTCCAGGATCTCTTCTGGCCTTGGATTTCTTAGGACTTTGAGGCTTCATATGTACTCGTGAGTAGGAAGCAGCTGGCAGTGTAACTGTCCTGGCAGGAGTGTGGATATTCTAGAGAGAGACATTCGAGCCCCTCCATCAGATAATTAAAACAAGACCCCAAGAAGTAAAAGTTTCCCCAGGAATCTCATTCCGGGTGAAGCAAAAGGTTGGGTCCCCAGTGACAACCAGAGGAGGACCTTACCGCCTGGGAAGAGATTTCAGTTTGAGCAGCTAGTCGGACCACCTTTTGGGAGGCTGGAGCCCAGGTGACGATGGCCCATCTTGATTGAGACTGACTTCTTATATGTGTGGTTCTTCCTCTCTGCTTGAACCTAAATCTGATGCCAGCGCCCCAAAAATGGGCCTTCAGTGGTCATTGAACCTCTTTATCTGTTGTCCCCTGCCAATGTGGCCGCATTGAATGAATTATCTTTTCTGTCTTTCATTATCACCTGTCTCCTTAAATAGCCACTTGAGGGGAACCTGGCTTGTTCTCTAGAAGCTTCATAGGGTAACAGGGGTGTGAGCAGCTGTCAGCTATATCTGCTACACAGGCCATATGGATGCTTGGCATTTTGGGGAGGAGAGTGAGTCTAGGGGGATTTTTAGGGTTCCCCAGCACCATGAGTTGCAAATACACTCTCAGCATGTGTGTCTGGCCTCAGTAGTGGCTGTTGAACAAGTAAATAGAGTTCTGAGAGCCTCTGCTGTTAATCCTAGATCACCTGGGTGTGGGGTGGTGCAGTTGTAGACAAGGACAGTTGTTAGTCCTAAGAGAGAGGCCTCCTCTTCAGCAGTGGAAAGGGGACCTTGAGCTCTAGGGGGTGGTGTGCATCCAAAGGGCAATATCCAGGACCTCCAGTTGGGGTTCCAGCCACCCTGGCTTCAGGCCAAACCCATCCTCTGTGTTGCAGCTCCAGTTGAGAGTTTTTCATCCCCTCTGATGCTCACAGTGGCTTCTGATGACACAGAGATGCTGTAAGTCCTACACCACTTGAGGTCCCGCAGTAGGCATTCGGTCTGTGACTGAGCCAGTCTCTACAGCAGGCCTGTGGGTGGGCGGTGCTTCTGATGTACTTCCTACTGCACTGGCAGAGGGAGGTCTGAGGCTCAGGGAGGTCGTGACTTTCCAAAGGGCTATGGACAATGCCATGCGTGCTGGAGCAGGCTAGTCTGAGGCAAGCATGGGTCTTGTGCCTCTTTGCTTCACAGATTCTCCTCAAAGGTCACCAGGTCTACGGAGGTCTCTGAGTGGCTGGAGGCCTTTGATTTAGTGATGCTGAGCTCGGCTCTCAGTAGGAGCCACCTGGACTCCTTCAGGTACCAAGAGCCCCTTGAACCTCCAATGCTCTGCCTTTTGAGATGCCCTTTCCACTCCCAGCCCAGGCTCAGGCATCCTCATCTGGGACGTGTATTTCGACCATTCTTCACTTCTGTTTTCTTCCCTGAAACCAAACATCCCCTTTACCCTCACCAGCCAGATACCTGCTTATCCCTAGGGGAAAAATGCCCGGAGAGCCAGGGCTTCAGGATCAACAAGGACAACCTTGCTGGTCCCGCCTATCAGGTTTCCCCCCAGCCTGGGTGCAGGCTTTAAGGGACAGGGCTCTACAAGCAGGATGGGTGGTTTCTTCAGGCATCTGGTGCCCTCTTCTGGCTGGTTTGGGTTACTGCATGGGCTGAAAGGGCCCAAGAGACCTAGGGTGACATGCAACATATAGCAATTAACACAGAGCTGGCACCATCGTCTGCTAGTTTGGCTACTAGAGCTGGCTCAGCCCACTGGCCATGTCTGCTAGTGGTGCCAGGTGTCCATCCCCTGTGATGAGAGCAATGCTTAGACTCCTGTGGTAGGTGGGAATCCCACTGACCTCTTTCTGTTTCCCCTCTCAAAGATTGGACCCCCCACCCCAACCTTGTTGTCTTCAAGCATGGCTGGATTCTGGACCCACTGTCGCTACCTTCTTGATTCTAACTTGTACCTCATCTGTCAGAAGATCTTCAAGAGTGTGAGGGAAGCTAAACTGCTTCCTTATAAATGAGCAGGTTCCAGTGTTAGGGGTTACTTACTCTAGGGCCACGGGAATCAAAATGATGGGCTTTGTGGAGGTAGAGACACTTGGGTCAAGATTCCATTCAGGGAGTGAAAAGTTCACGGAGTGTACTGGCTAGTTTTATGTCAATTTACACAAGCCAAAGTCATCCGAGAGGAGGGAACCTCAATTAAGAAAATGCCTCCATAAGATCTCAGATGTAGGCAATCCTATAAGGCAGTGATTGATGGAGGAGGGTCCAGCCAGTTGTGGGTGATTCCATCCTTGTGCTGGTGGTCTTTGGTTCTATAAGAAAGCAGGCTGAGCAAACCACAGAGAACAAGCCAGTAAGCAGCACCCCTCCATGGCCTCTGCATCAGCTCCTGCCTGCAGGTTCCTGCCCTGTTTGAGTTCTTGCCCTCACTGCTTTTGGTGATGAGCTCTTATAGAGAACTGTGAGCAAAATAAACCCTTTCCTCTCCAAGTTGCTTTTGGTTATGGTGTTTCATCACAGCAATGGTAACCCTAACCAAGACGCAGAGGTTTATAACGCTGCCTGGGCTACTAATGGGAAGGATAGAGATGGCTGTAGCAACAAAGTTCCTTGAAGGATCTTTGTGACAGATCTGTGTGTTGACTCAGGTGGTGTTCACATGAATTGCACCCGAAATAAAACTGCTTATAACTAAACAGACAGACAGACAGATACACACACACACACACACACACACACACACACACACACACACACACAGAGACAGACAGACAGACTCAGGAGACTCAGATACAGGTACACAGACACAAAGGTACATAGACACACCCAGACACCCAGGCAAACAGACCCAGAGAGAGACACACACACAGCTGTGTATTGGGTAAGACATTGCCATTGAGAGAAACTAAGTCAAAGGCATATGGATTTCTCTGTTATTTACCACACGTCACTTTACAATTACCTCAAAGTAAAAAAGTTAAAATAGAAGGGGGTTCTGAGAGAAATGAAACTTGTACAGGAGTATTTGTGTAAACCCAGCAGTGACTGTCAACAAGTAAGTAGGTAAACACATTGCCATGTGTGTTTATCATGGAGCCTATGTTGGGACAGAAAGAACAAACTGAGGGCTTGCGGAGCAGATGAGCAAGTCCCACGGACATTGGCCTGTGTGAAGGAGACAAGGCATCCTAGAGAATGTTTCTGGGTATATGAGTCTCCAGGGGAGCAAATCTGATTTACAGCTTGGATACGTGGCCGCCTGGGGTCAGAGTCAAGAGTGGCTGCCACAGAACTGCAAGCATCTCTTAGGCTGAAGGAAGTGCCTTGCATCTTGGTGAGGGGGTAGCTGTGCATTTTAATGCATTTGCTGGACTCAGATATACAAGAGGACCAGGATTCACTGAGCTAGGCATTTCAAGTAACTGCATCTTGCTGTATGTGAATCACATCCAGTTGAGAAGAACAGTTGATCTGAAATCCAAGTGGGAGGTTTTGGCCCAATGCTGGAGCAGGTAACTGATGGTAATTTTATAGGAAACTTTCCCATGTTCCATTGATGACCGCTGGAGATTTATCGCTTCAAGTATTTCTCTGTCCTGTGTAGATAATTTAACTCATCCCAGCTGGGCCCTAACAATCCCATCCGCTGTGGTCTCGTGCGACTCATCAGTTATTTAAAAAACTTCCACAGCAAAGACACTTTTGGCACTGGAATGATATACATCAGTATCCCAAGGCAGAACCCCCCCCCCCCATCTTGTTCACTTCTCACTCACACGGAGTTCCCTCAGGATGGAATCAAGATGTGCGACTTAAGCGTTTTCTTCCCCCTAAAGGATGAGTCTGCTGAGGCGGATATGGCGGAACACCACTTAGATCTTTCTTCCAAAAAAACATGCTGGAAAGCTGGAGGCGGGAGTTGGCCTGCAGCCTTTACTTCAGCACCGTCAGCATCTGTTGCTGTGTGGGAGCGCCAGCCCTTTCTGCAGACAGCTCCGTAATAGCACTTCTCCGGGAACACTGGGACCAGACAGAGTCTGGTGGGCTTCTGCCCAGTGCAGCTCCCCCTCAGGGCTGCTTGCATGTTCACACAGCGCCATGGGCTGAGGCTCCCTCTCCTGGGACAGACTCCACGCTGCCTTCAGAAGCCTTCCCTCCCTACACCAGCTCCTTTTTCTTCTCTTGTGGGCTCTGCCCACTACACATCTCTGCCACAGTTATCTGTCTTTGCCATGCTCCCCCAAAGAGCAAAATTATCTTCCTGTTACATATTCATGACAGCCAAGGTCTGACCGGAACCTAGAAGGTCACCTGGAGGCCCAAGATGCAGAAGTGTTTCCACAGGGTGTGGAAGGAGGGAGGTGCTACCTAAATTGGTGGAGGGGAAGGGAAAGAGGGGGGAGGGAGAGAGAGAGAGAGAGACAGACAGACAGACAGATGGACAAATAGATTGACACAGATATGAGAGAGAGAGAGAGAGAGAGAGGCTGAAAGTGTCTTCCTCATTGGTCTTCCCCAGACCTCCCTCAGTGCCTGTGTGTCTGAGCCCACCCAGAAGCTAGAAGACAATGGTTCTGAACGGTTTCCCTTCATTGCTATGTATGGGAAGGGAAGCTCAGATATGCCTCTGAGTGAATCCCAGTCTCAGGACACACCCCAGTTTCTCATCTTGCTAATATATTAGAAGCTCCCAGAATTTTGCATAGGTTAGTGGCACACAGGCTGGAGAGGAGTCATGGGTAGAGAAAGAGCTGTGTAGTGTCCACACTGAACCCAGGGGAGGAGAGGCAGGTGTTCCTCCAAGGTGCTTTGCACTTTGCTGCATGTTTGAACATTTTCATGTTAGACATTTCACAACAAGGGGGAAATCCTAAACCCCAAACCTTTAATTAGACTGTTCCCTCTTTAATGGAAGACATGAGCAAGATTCCGCCTGCCCTGCTTCTCCCCAGAGCATGGCCGAACAGCATCGTCCTCTTTATCCTTTCAGAATCAGCAGTCAGAGTGTTGGGACCCCCATCTACAGCACCCCTACTCAGTCTGCCATTTTGGTGGGGCTGGAGGTTCGTGTCCTTGGCAGGTGTCCATTCATGATCTGCCATGTGTGGATTATCCTGTCTTACAACTCCCTAATGAACCTCTCAAGTTCAAACCTCTGACCCTGGGTATAGTGGCATATAAGAGACCCAGCTACTTGGTTGGCCAAGATAGGAAGACAGCTTGAGCCCAAAAGCTTAAGAACAATCTGGGAACATAATGAGACCCTGGAGAGAGGTGGGAGAGGGTGTGCAAGGGAGGGAGAGAGGAGAAGAAGGGGAGGAGGAGTTAAGGGAAGAAATATTTCATAAAACACAAATGTCCAGCATTTAATTAATTAATTAATTAATTGTTTGTTTGTTTATTATGACAGACTTGGAGCATTGTGACTTCCTTGCTGTGGATGGGTGACCGTGACCTAGCTCACTGTGCCCTCCACATTGTCCTGCAGTCTCTAGGGCTCCCCACTGTTTTCTGGAAACATCTGGACTTGGAATGCTGAACTCATCCACTTACCTTGAGAGCTCCAAGTATCTTACAGCTGTGTTCCTTAGGACTGGCTAACCCATGACTCATTTTGCAATTTGTCTTATCTGAGGGCCCAGTCTATTTGCTTAAAATTTTGACATGGATTCTTTAGGAGCAGGGTCCTGGTTTGAACGTTTCCTCAGTAGCAGCTGTAAATCCAACTGTGCTCAGCTGTGATACAAAATTAAATGGGTTGTGCCTACAGCCTCAAAGACTGAATGTATACTGTTGTTTTAGATAGGGTTTTATTGCTGTGAAGAGACACCATGACCATGGCAGCTCATATAAAGGAAAACATTTAATTGGGATTGGCTTAGTCCATTATCATCATGGTGGGAAGCGTGGTGGTGTGTAGGCAGACATAATGGTGTGTAGGCAGACAAGGAGCTGAGGGTTCTACATCCGGAAGACTGAGCTACTAGGCCTGGCTTGAGTTTCTGAGAACTCAAAGCCCAACCCCTTAGTGACACACTTCCTCCAACAAGGCCACACCCACTCCGACAAGACCACACTTCCTAATAATGCCAATCCCTATGGGCCTAAGCGGGCCATTTTTATTCAAACCACTACACCTTCCACACACAGTGCCACACTCGCTGATGCTTAGGTTGATTGCCAGAGGTACTGATCCTGTCTCATTGCCTTTGGTGTCTCCCTCCCCAAAGCATCCCCATGGCGCACATTCTGCTGAGCCAGGCTGTCCTCTAAGTGACTTCATAGCATGAAGCATGACCTTCACTGTGCCCACCTCTCCAGGAACTTCCTGGCTCTTGCCCTTCCTGTCTCAGCTCTTCAGCACCTTCTGGGGCGCAGTACTTCCCCAGTTGCTTGGTCTTGGTTGATTCTACAAACATTCCATAATCAGCCAGACTTTGAGTGGGTATGTGGTGTGAGGCAGGTACAGGATGGAGGAGGGGGGTGTGGCTAAAGCTAAGGAGCTCTCTGTGTCACATCAGGATTGGGGTGTTATGTCATGAGCCACTTATGATTTCACCTCTCAGTTAAGCCAATCATGCTATCCCAACAGAGACAAGCAGCGGAGTAGCAGTGGACATACTGTGTCCTTTGTTGCTTGGTCTAGAAACCTGGCTGGGAGGGGTGAGGGAATGGAGAAAGGACAGACACACATGGAAACTCTGGAAACTCTGGGTTAGGTGGGCTGTGTTAACACTGATGGAACAACACCAGTACGGCACAGCAGCCTGGAACCTCACTGTGTTTTTTATGTGCCTTGCATGGGGGGAGGAGTTAGCAGTTCTCTGTAGGAGGTGTCTATAGGTGGAGTTTCAGGCCATAAACTCCCAGGGAGGAGGAAGCTGCAGTTGTTAGTTTTTGCATACACTTGTCAATCATTTGATAAATGTACTTGGACCAGAGGAAGACTGTGCCAGTTCTTGAGCCCCACCGGTATGGCTTTGCTAATTTCCCATGGATCTGAGGCACTGGGTCCTTAACATGTCTGTGCCCGGTTCAGCAATGTGCACGCACTCAGGACTCCATCTGCTCTTCACACATTCACACATGGCTTCCTTGGCTTCCCACGTGACAGCTGCTGTGTGGATATTGGCCAGGCATCTGCTGGTAGCCTGGCACACACCTTGCCTTTACTGGTCATGAGAACACAGAGAAAGCTAATGTGACTGATGATCTTATAGATGAGGAAAATAATGTTCAGAGAAACATGACGAAGGTCCATGGCTGGGAAGTGATGGAATCAGCGCCCAAATCCAGGCATGCTGGCGTCCCATGTCCTTGCCCTAGATGGGTTGGGGCATCTGATCCTGAGTCATTTCCTGTGCCTTTAGCCTGTTAATCTTTCTTCCTTCCACCTTCGCTTATATGTCAAGTGCCCTGTTGTTCTTGGATTTCTCTGTGGCTTCTTTGCCTTTGCTCTAATATGGGCCCCTGAATTGGGCTCCGTGTTGCAAAAAGAGTGCACCAATTGACCTGCCCATAGTGACCAAATTTGCCACCCACAATGACGCTGCGTGTTCTCCTTAACTAGGTGGGAACTGTGGCCCTCATACAAGTTACTCTCACACCAGCAGGCTCCACCCTTGAGTGGAATGAATTCCTTCCCCTTTGGCCAACACCACAGAACTTGGAAGGAAGATGGGAAGCTGGTATTCTGAGGTTACTAAGCCATTATTTTTCTCTGGCTGAGTAATACTTACTGAATCTTAGGGTCAGAAAGTCCCTGTGCATTATGTGGTCCCCATGCTCAGTCTAGCAAGCACAAAGGTGGGAGACCATCCTGCCTTCTCTAGCTTCATTTCTGTTGCTGTGATGAAATATCCTGGCAGAAAGCAGCTTAGGAGGAAAAGCTTACAGTTCTAAGTTTTAGTCCATCACTGTGGAGGCTTTACAGTGGCAAGAGCTTGAAGCAGATCACATCACATCCATAGTCAAGAGCTGCAGGAAAATGCATGCATGCATACTTGCCTGCCTGCTTGCTTATTTTCAGCTAGCTAGCTTCTTTCTTATGCTGTTCAGGATAACCTGACTAGGGAATGGTGTCACCCACAATGGCCTGGGTCTTCCTACGCCATTTAACAATCAAGACAATTCCCCATGGACACTCCCACAGGTTAACCTGATAGTTTCTCATTAAGACTCTCTTCCCAGGTGATTCTAGGTTGTATCAAGTTGACAGAGTAACAAGCACACTGCCCTCCAGGAGAGGGGACCCCAGTGCCTACTCTCACCCACAGAGTGTAGGGTCTTGCTTATACTCACTAATACTGGCTATAAATCTGTATGGAAAATAGGAAGCAGACAAGAGACAGGTTAGGCCAACCTAGGAGTAAACACAGTCTCACCTCTAAGGCTTCCTGTAGACAAGTGATTTGTCTTGACCAATGGAATGTGAATGGAAGTGATGTTTTACTTCTCAACAGACACTTTAACTCTCTCCCACCCCCACCCCCCGTGTCCTCTCATTTCTGTTGTCACAACGACTCTGAATACCACAATTTATAAATATTAATGGCTATGGATGGCAGAGGCTACTGACTGCTTGAAACTGCACGGACTGTATGAAAGCTAGTCTTGAAGGATGGCTCAAATGAACCACACTTCCTGATGCTCACAGCCTTGCAAAACTTCCTCCTGTTCTGTTGGTTCTCCCTTGAACCAATGTAATGTGGCTGGAAGTATGCTGTTTCTGCTCTGGACACAGAGTTTACAGCAGACGCTTTCCCACCTTTTGGAAGCTCTGAGCTACCACACAGAGAAGAGAGAAGCTCAGACTACAAAGAGAGGACAGAGGCTCTGCTCAGTGAGCCCAGTGCTAGGATTTGAAATGTGTGAGCAATCTAGGATGCCCTGGTGCAGTCAGTCCCTGGGTGACTGTCCCAGTCAACACCCAGTGCAGCAGAAAACCACCCAACTGAACTCACAAAATCACAGGAGGTCATAGAGTGGGGGCCCCTCAGCCACTGAATACTGAAGTGGTTTTCAGCAGCAATAGACAACCAACACTATGGAAGAGAAGACGGTAGCATGTTGGCTATGGTGACTGGGGACCTTCTTGGGTGGTGCTGTTGATTTTTTTTTTTAACTCGCATAAAGAGATTAGTGAGTTAGAGTCATCAGGAGACAAACTTGAACTCAGGCAGCCTGGAAGGGCATGCAGACACAATGTGGCCATCTTTTCATTCCCTGACTAATCAGATGGAGAGAATCGGAGGAAAGGAAGGGACAGGGACTTCAAATCCCACAAATCTGCACCTGGGAGGAAACCACAGTTATTAGGGAATGGAGACCAAGGAGGAGTGGCAGAAATGCTAGAGGCAGGAATACCTACGAGAGGGCGTCTGGGTTTGGACTTAAGGTACTGATGGGATCTGAAAATGAAGAGAGAGAGAGAGAGAGAGAGAGAGAGAGAGAGAGAGAGAGAGGCTGGAGGTGTGTGGGGGAAATGAGAGCTAACTTTATGGGAGAATGACATTCAGAGGGATGCTAGAGGGCAAGGGATAATTGGGCTGAGGGACAACCATGGAAAATGCCTCTACAGGCATGGCCCTGGGACCAGTGGTGAGGCAAAGAGCCTAGAGAGAGGCTGGAGCAGAGAGATGACTCCTCAGAGCCAGAGGTCAGACAATTGTAATTAGTAGATGGGATTCAATTGCTGTGGGTAGGGTTGAGAGGGAGTCTGGGATGGTTAGTATCTGCAACTTGACAGGATCTAAAATCACCACATCTGTGAAGGATTAGAGAATCCTTCCCAGGGTTAGTGTCAAAGACTAAAGAAAGAAAAGCAAGCTGAGTCTGAGACTTTCCATTGATAGTGAAGCTTTCACTGATTCCTCACTATGCGTGCAATGGGACCAGTCCAATGGGACCAGACCAATGGGACCAGTCCAATGGGACCAGTCCAATGGGACCAGTCCAATGGGATCAGTCCAATTGGATCAGTC
>CAJQZJ010013540.1:14085857-14118711 GCA_907164525.1 Lophiomys imhausi | reverse complement strand
ACACACACACACACACACACACACACACACACACACACACACACACATCTTCTGGAACAGGGATCCTCCATTGATAAATTGCCTTCATTAGATTGGTCTGTAGGCATTGTCTTGATTAATGATTGATATAGGAGGGCCCAGTCTACTATGGGCAGTGCCACCTCTGGGCAGGGAGTCCTGGGCTGTATAAGAGAAAAGGTGTTTGAGAAAACCATGAGATATATGGTGGTTTGGATGAGAATGGCCTCCAGAGGCTCATGTATTTGAATACTTGGTCCCTTGTTGGTGGAACTGTTTGGGAAGGATTAGGAGTTGTGGCCTTGTTGGAGAAGGGGTAGGCTTTGAGGTTTCCAGGTAGCTCTCTCTTTGTCTCATGCTTGTGGATCAGATGTAAACTCTCAGCTACTGTTCTAGCATCATGCCTGCCTGCTGCCATGTTCCTCACCATGATGGCCATGGACTGTAACCTCTGAAACTGTAAGCCCCTAATAGACTCTTTCTTCTGTAAGTTGCTTTGGTCATAGTGTCTCTTCACAGCAATTAAAAATAACCAAGAGGGCTGGAGAATGGCTCAGAGGTTAAGAACATTTGGCTGCTCTTCCAGAGGTCCTGAGTTCAATTCCAAGCACCCACATGGTGGTGCACAAATTATCTATAATGGAATCTGGTGCCCTATTCCAGTGTGCATGAAGACAGAGCACCCATGTACATAAAATACATGAATAAATAAATCTTTTTTTTTTTTTAAGTAAATGAGACAGGGAGAAAGCCATTAAACAGCATTCCTTCCTGGCCTCTGTGATGATCCATTCTTCCAGGTTCCTGCCTTGAGTTCCTGCCCTGGACTCCCTTCATGATGGACTGTGAGCTATAAGGTGTAATTAACCCTTTCCTACCAAGTTGCTTTTGGTCATGGCGTTTTGTCACAGCAAGAGAAAGCAAGCTCTGGTCCTACAACAGTGCTGTCTCAAGACTTTCCTACTCTGTGAATAGCTTTGTTTCAACCAGAGACTGGGTTTCTCTGATCTGTAGTGGGAATCTGGAAACTGAAGATGTACACATTTGAAAGGCCTGGCGTGTGTCTGTGCAGATTATATTTACATTTTCAAAACACCTGAAATCATCTGTCTGATGAAATTGCCCAGGAACAGTAGGGGTGCCCTTGTCACCTGGCTGCCGGAACACCTCCTCCCACCCCTAAGGAGCCCTGTCCACCTAGTCCCTGCTGGGACTGCCCAAATCATTTAAGATTTCTCCATGCCTGCATTCCAGAACGGCTGGGCCTGCTCAGGCATTCTGCTCTTTCCCACTGGCTGTAGGCAGGACACACTGGTCACTGTAGTAAAGTTGGGTATTCTCATGTTTTCTTCCGAAGCCGAAGCCGTATTGGTTGGGTGGACAGTAAATGAGCAGTGTGGATGCCTAGATGTTGGATAGACTCAGTCAGGCCTCTCTGGTATCTCTTCATCTCTACAGTGTATGCAATATTTGCTTTTTCCTAAGCTACATCCGGTTCAGGACCAGTCGGTCCCTCCCCAGCCCTTGAGCTCCCTGACATTCTAGAGTCAAGGTCAAATTAGCCAGTGAGCCCTCATCCTGCCCCACATGGGTAGGAGGGACTCACTAGGGCAGAGGAACTGGTGTGAGAAAGGGTTGGCTTCCTCCCCTGGTGGGCGGGGCTCAGCCAGTACTATGAAGGTGGGAAGAAAAACCACCCCCAGTCTGCAGAAGAAGATGACTCCTCTCCACTCAGCTCCCTATTTCTGGGGGAGGGGCAGTGTGGCCCCAAGAGCCTTAAGTGAACTCACGCCTGAGTTTGCAGATGTTTCCCAGCTGTTTTTCCTTTTCTGCAGGGGACCAAAGAGGAAATAGGCCTCGTCTGCAGCATGACGGGAGGACAGCACACTGCTTCAGAGGCAGGACAGCCTCCTTTGAGGACTTAAGGACCCAGCTCCTGAGAGAGAGAGGTCGGAAAAACACAAGGGTGGTTGATATCCGACCTTGTGACTTGGCAGGGAGCCCAAATGTATCATCTCCTAGCACTGTCTTCAGGCTTTCTTGTCCTTCCTCTTCCCTTGCCATGTGCTCTGCAGCCCTAACCCCCCACAGCTTGAGGGTGACATTCAGTCAGCTTTGGCTGATCTGGGTGGTTCTGGAGAGCTTGTGTGGGGCCTGCCAGCAGGAAAAGAAAGGACTTGGGGCTGCAAAGGGTTATCCCAGGTCCAGGGGACTTGAATGACCTGTGTGCTGGCCCAAGGGACTCACTGAGCCATTAAAACTCCCATAGCTTGTGTCTGGATGAGTATGAACGTGGACTCAACCTGCAGAAGCCATCCATGGAGGTTAGGTGGATCGGAAAAATTTCCACAGACAGAAAATGAATCAAAGCCTAAACCCCATCTAATTTGACTCCAAACAGACCCTATCATTAAATGTAAAATTCAGTCCCATGAGCTGTTAGGAAATAAACACACGACAAAGGCCCTGGGACCCAGGACAAGGTGAAGAGCCCTTGGCTGGGGCACCAAAAGGTATTCAACCCTTCCTCTCATTCCTTATGTGTGGGGCTCTACCCTTTGGAAGAGCCTCCCTGAGGGAGGTCTTTACCTGCTCCTAGGATGTGAAGCAGGGCCAGAATGTAGTATCCTGACATTACAGACTGGTGAACAAATGAACTGAATACCACCCAGAAGAGTCTGTGAGGTTTTGGCATCAGAGCAATGGATTCGATCATTGTCAAAGTGAAGGAGGGTTAATGTCTGTGCTGGCTGAGGGCTTTGAGGAGAGGCCAATGAGACCAGCAGGCCTTGCTTTGCAACCGGCAAAGGCCCTCCCTGGCCTGCTATGCTCAGCTTCTGCAGCCTTGTTTCCAGGCGTCCTCCCAGCAGTGTTTGCAGTGGCTTCAGCTGGGACAGCAGAGCAGAAAGCACTAGCATTTCCTGAAAGTACTTTGTTCATGGTCTTTGACGGAAATGTGACTTAGGGGATTTTTCTGGGGAGGCTGAGAAATGGCTGAGATGTCAAGATTTCCTGGAAGTCTCCGACACATATGGGTCTCTCCCAGGCTCACTAAGGACAGGGCAAGAAAGTGGCTGAACTGAGATCTCAGAGGAAGAGGAGGAAAAGAAACAGGGGGGTGGGGCACACAAAAGCAATGGTCTTCAGGAGAAACAACAAGGAAGAGCAGGAGAGGGGAGGGGAAAGAGGATGAGGATGAAAGGAAGGGAGGAGGAAGGAGAGCCGTGGGGGAAGGGAAAAAAAGAAGAGGGAAGGTGAGGAAATGGATGAGAAGGAGGGATCGAAGGTGAGGAAGGAGAGGAAGAGGGTGGAAGGGGAGGGAAGAGGAGAGAGACCGGGATGAGGGAGAGGGGAAGGTAGGGTAATGAATAGAGAGGAGGAGGGACAGGGAGCAGGGAGAGGAGGAAGGGGGTGGGATAGGAGGTGCCTTGGTGGGCAGGCAGAGGCCTGTGGCCTGCTCTTCCCCAGCCGCAGGGTTCCACAGATCAGACTTGGTTTCAGCCTGTACTGGTGAGAAGGAAAATAACAAGGAACAGTTGAATAAATAAAACTTCCCACTAGGCAATGGGCCACCAAGATCATATTTTCCCTTATCATCCATCTTGGCACACTGAGGGGTGCTTATTTTCATATTTTTAAAATTTACTTTTTGAGAATATAGTATATGTATACAATGTGTTTTGATTAAATCCACACCATTTTCTCCACCTCACCAACTCCTCTTCCTACTGGCTCTCCCTCTTAACTTCATGCGCTCTTTCCTTTAACCCAGAGAGTACATTAGATGCTGTGTGTGTGTGTGTGTGTGTGTGTGTGTGTGTGTGTGTGTATGGTGTATATGTGTATGTGTGTGTGTGTGTGTGTGTGTGTGTGTGTATGGTGTATATGTGTATGTGTGTGTGTGTGTGTATGTGTGTATGGTGTATGTGTATGTGTGTATGTGTGTGTATGTGTGTGTGTGTGTGTGTGTGGTGTATGTGTATGTGTGTGTATGTATGTGTGTATGGTGTATGTGTATGTGTGTATGTGTTTGTATGTATGTGTGTGTGTGTGTGTGTGTGTGTGTGTGTGTCTGGGTGGGTAGGTGAGTGAACAGATGATTGACTGTGTGAGTGGGCATTCTCCAGAGGGAGAACCTGCCAGGGGCTGCATCCCTTAGGAAGACCCCCCACCCCCACATTAGGCATCAACTCTCTCACTCATCAGTTCATCCAGGAGTGGAACCTTCCTAGGTTCTCTTCTAGCCTGCCGAGAATCTGCTCAGGTCAAGCACAATGCCGGGACCAGAAGCAGTACTTGTGCCTGGAAACATGTAAGTTCAGAGAAGGGCCTGGCTCCTTGTCCTGCATGTCCTAGTTGCTACAGCACTGCACTGTTTGGTGAGTTAGTGTCTGTAGTCCACCTAACTCTCCAGGTTTGGTGAGTGGTGGGTGTAATCACCATGACTGAGATAGTCAGCTGCCTGTCACTCTGTCACTCTGTCAATCTGGTGAAATGTATGTGATAATTAACGTGTGAAAAAAAATGTTTATTTTGGCTCCAGGTTTTGAAGGTTACAATCCAAGGCCAGACTGGCCCACAGCTTTGGGCTTCTGGAACATTCCGGGTGAGATTGGTGGGGTTATGGGACAGAGCTGAAGGCTCACCTCATGGCCATGAAGAAAAAAGGAAGAGACCAGAGTGTCAAGGGCAGGTCCCCAGTGACTCAAGACCTCACACCACCCCCATCCCCTAAAAGGTCCACCACTTCCAGGCAGCGTTGCAGGTCTCAGGCCTTTGAGGACATTTACCAAACCATGGCTTTCTTCCTTACTTAAATTCTAGCATCACAAGTTTGGAACTTCAACATCACCGAGTTCACTGAAAATCAATAATCTGGGTCCTAAGTATATGTACCCATCTCCCCTCCTTGGTTTCTCCCACAGCTCCTTCTAGGGGCCTGGAATAAAGCGCATTGCTGAAGCAGCCCCTTTGATGCCTGGAGGCAGCCTTGTGGTGCCTTTTTCTGAAATGTTTCTTAGAGAGCTTCGCACCTAAGTCTCCTGTCCACAGCCCCTTTCCTTCCTGGAGTATACCATGCAGGCCATTGCTGTAATTCTGGCAGCGAGCGGCTAAGAGACATTCTCTTTGGTTAGGATGTCCTGAAGATGTCCATCTCAAAATCCCTTGCTCGGTTTCATCACCTGCCTAGGCATTGTCCTGTCACAGCAAGACTCCATAGGTCCAGGAGAGGTTGTCCTCAGGCATAGGATGGTCTCCTGGAGAGGAGAGGCTGTTTCCTTTGAAGCAGGGGTGCAGAAAGAAGCGGAATCAGCCGCCTGTGTCATGCCAGTTAAGGTGGGCCCAGATGGGTTTGGGGCTCTGCATGGTGGGAAACTTGAGCTGTTTTGTTCACAGCTGTGTCCTCTGGGCCCAGAGCATCTCAAGGCCTTAGGAATTGGGGAAGGGGTGGCGACAGGAGAATCAATGTGCCAGCCGCTGGGACATATGTAATTTTACTAATGGAAGATGAGTGGGTTACAGAAAGTCCTTAAGAGCCTCTACATTTGGCTCATTTGGGGTCTGCTTCTTATCACTGCCTGGTTTCCTGGCCCACCCTCTAGCCTTGAGGTATTGCTCTGCCTCACTGGAAGGTGTGAGGACTCATGGGACAAGAAAAGACTGTGTACCAGGGGAGCATTTGGGAAAGCAGCTGATGGCCCTGGTTGCTTGTGTTGCTCCTGGGAGGCTGGAACAGGGGCATCTATCAAAATGTGAGTTTTGGTAGAAAAGATGGCAGGGCTAATGATACCACAGGCAGGAGCGGGAGGCAGGGTCTCCAGGGAAACAGCAGGAAGACTGCAACAAGGACTAGATTCAGAGATGCAGGAGCAGAGGAGGCTCAGAAAGACCTGGAGTGGCACCGATGGGTCCAGGCAAATCTCGCTCTGCCCTGTATCTGCTTTGAGATCATGGCAGCTGCACTGCCAATCATCTATTAACAGACAAGCACCGTCTTGCTCTCATCCAGAGCATCTGTACCTTTCTGGAATAATTCAGATACTGAAGCATCATGGAAAACCTTTGAACTTTGTTATTGTGAGTGGCAAATACATTAGGTTTCTTTTTTTGTCCAGATTGATCTTCTCAAAATAATTTTCTCTTCATTTCGTCCTAGTGTGAAGCGAGCCACGGTCTTAGTGTTATTTCTAATGCTGTGATAAAACACCCTGACAAACAGCAATTCAGGGGAACAAAAGGAGTTTATTTCAGCTTACATTTCTGGGTTGTAGTCCATCATTTGTAGGGACAATGGTAAGTTGCTGGCCTGTGGTCCAAGGAGAAACTTCAAACATATAGTCATATCACATCTACCATTGAGAATAGAGAGGATAAATGCATATGTGCTCTCTCGCTTGCTTGCGTTTAGCTTGATTTCTCTAGTCATACACAGCTTACAGTGCCATGCCTAGGGTATGACATTACCCATGCTGTGCTGAGTTTTCTCACAGTTTACAGCCCCATGCCTAGGGAATGATGCCCCCCACGCTGGCCTAAGTCTTCCCTAGGGAATGAGGCCCTCCACACTGGGCTGAGTCTTTCCTGGGAAATGACACGCCCCCCCCCACGCTGGGCTGAGTCTCTCCTAGGGAATGATGCTGCCCACGCTGGGCTGAGTCTTCCCTAGGGAATGATGCTGCCCACGCTGTACTGAGTCTTCCCTAGGGAATGATGCCCCCCACGCTGGGCTAAGTCTTCCCTAGGGAATGAGGCCCTCCACACTGGGATGAGTTTTTCCTAGGGAATGATGCCCTCCACGCTGGGCTGAGTCTTCTCACATCAACGAACTCAAGACAACCTTCCCCCAGACATGTCCACAGCCTGACGCAATGTAGACAACTTGTCATTGAGACTCTCTTCCCAGGTGATTCTGGGTTGTGTCAAGCTGACAACTAAAGCTGACCGTCATAGCCACTGAGGTCAGAATATTTGCATCATTGTCAGTTTCACACACTGAAATCCTAGCCCCAAGACTATGGTAGAGTAGAGGGGAGTTTAGGGGAGGAGATGAGGTTGTAAGAGTGGAGGCATCATCAGCGCCCTCATAGTCCCCAAGGAGTTTAGTCTGCTCTCCACCACATGAGGATAAGGTGAGAAGGGACCATGTGTCCAAGAACCAGCAAACATCCTTCATGTGACACAAGAACTGTCGGCAACCGGATTGTGGACTTTTGGTTCTCATTGTTTACGACCCACCTAGTTTTAGTATTTTGTGAGGCAGCTTAAACAAGCTATGGTACGAGCTCCTGGCTGTACCATATGAACCATCTTGGCCACACCTTGAATCCTTGGGCAACAACCTTGTTTAGATTTTGAATTTTCTTTCAATACAGCTGAATTCTGCACCATTAGCTCAAAAGAAGGGTGCCTGACTTACTGTCAAATCTCTTTTGGGCACCTGTAATTAAGGAATTATTTGACTTGGAAAGCTTAGCAGAGAAAAAAAAAACCAAAAAACAGAAAACAAAACAAAACAAAACAACAACAAAAAAACCCCAAACTTGTGAGGAATCGTGAAGTTCCCTTGGCCTAGCTGCCTTGATAGGTGTGCCTTATGGGTTTTTTGGGTTAAGAGTCCATGGTTCCTGCAGCACTGTGTGCCTTTCATTTTCTGAGAAACCAAGGCACTCCCTCAGGTAGGGAAGCAGTCAAGTTAATCTGGGTTACTCTGTATGTTCCTTTACAAGTTAAAGAAGCGTGGAAGCATGACAGGACAATTGGTCTTGGACATTAGTCTTGTGCACCCCGTATAACTTGCAAGCATTATTGTACTCTGGCAACTATAATTGTACTGATCTTGGCAACTGCTTCTATATTCTTTTTTTTCTAAATATTTATTTATTACTTCAGGTTACATCTCCATCACAGTGCCCTCTTCACACCCTCCTAGTCCTGTCCTCCCACCCTCTACCCTCCATCCCTTCCATCCCATTCCTGTGGAATTGAGTGTCCCTACATAACAGTCCCCTGTCCCAGCTTAGCAGTCATATGAGGGTCAAGAGCCTCTTCATACACTGGGGGCCTACAAGGCAGCACCACTCGGGCAAAGTGTCTCATCGATAGGTAACAAAGTCTATGTTCCTGTTCCTTTTGGTGCATTGGTTGTACTATAGTTATTCTGTACTATATGGCTTCTATATATTTTTTTCTGATAAGGGTATAAAACATATGATTGCTTTCAATAAAATTGTCACAGCCTCAGTCTTACTGTGGCCCCTCCAACCTGAGCCTTGTTTAATTTCTCGCCAGCCATATCAGGTAACATTGGCCTAGTAAGTAAGCGTGGGTGCTTACAAAAACCCAAACCAAACAAACATGCAACTTTGTGTTTCACAGACCCTTGGCCAACAAGAATGAACCTTAGAGCCTCTGTATGGGTTCAGGGTGGCCATTCTCTTAGCAAGTGTATATAACAATTGATTTTTAGTTATGTGTATGTCTATGTGGAGGTAGTAGGTACATCTCAGTAGAGGTTTCTGAGACGGGCAGAAGAGGGTGTCAGATTCCCAGGAGCTGCAGCTATAGGTGGTTTGAGTTTCCTAATGTGTGTGCTGGGAATCGAACTCAGGTCTTCTCCAAGGCAGCACATGCTTTTGATCAAGGAACCATCTCTTCCATCCCTTTGACTTGAGGTTTTAAAATACAAATGAATGATTTGGTTTTTTGTGATAGCAATCAAACAAAAATCTGGACATTTTGTATTCTAACATGACGAGTTAAGGTTTCCGGAGTTTTGAAATCCATTTTAATTAGGATAATTTGACAAGTCAATGACAATTTGAGCCTCTTTCATTTGTTTATCTTTTCCTCCTGGTGCTAGGGATTGAACACAGAGCTGAGTGCACTCAGCCAGGTGATGTACCACTGAGCTCTCAGCCCCATTCACTGTTTCATTACACTCTTACCTGAGTACTGTGTGTCTGGCCACAGCATAGAAATCGGTGCAGTGGACAGACTATGGGCTTGCAGAACTGTCCTCTGGGTGAGGAGAGAGCTGGCCCAGGGGACACAGGCTGCAGGAAGAAGATTGGTTCAGTAGTGGGAGGTACTCTGAGGTGCTGTGACATCACTGGAGTGGGAGACCTTTGCTGGGGGTTCCTCAGGTGGACTTGCATGAGCAGCAATTGGGGAGGATTGGAGCCAGGATAAGGGGCTGCAGCAGGGACAGATGGGGGAGCAGGTCTGACGTCCACACACACTGCCTGCTCCCGTGAGGGTCAGTTGCTAAAGGATGGCCAGCTGGCTTCTCTAAGGTCACACTTCTTGAGGACTGTTCCTAGCCCAGAGTGACTGAGTGAGTGTGTTTGGGATCCTGTTCCCAGCTAGTTCCTGTGGAACTATGCTAGAGTCCAGCCTCCTCCCACCCAGTGCTCCTCCCCCCCACTTCTGCCTCCCCTGTGGGGGACCCCCCTGCCTGCCAGGTATCACACTCAGTGCTGTTGCAGGCTCTCTTTGCTCCCCACCCCTCTTCCCTCTGTCCTTCTTGGCCTCTCCCCTCCCCAGTGTATTGCTTGCACAACTCAACTCTTTTGGCCTCCACTTTTCCAGGACCAGGACCAGGGAGCCTCTTGGAGTTAACTGCATGTTTAGCAAGTGCTCTGTGGCCACACATGCCAATTGCTTTCAGAGGACATTCAATCTCTGTCCACATCCCAGAGCTTACTGAGAGGTGGCTGCTAAATTCCACATCCACTCTGGGCCTTTCTGTTACGTTGGCACCCTAGCTACCTTCTTTCTGATTTTGTACTCATTTCCCCCTCCCCTCCCCTCCCCTCCTCTCGACTCTTCCACTTTCCTCCCTCCCTCCTTCCATCTCCCCTCCCTCCCCTCTTTCAGCAGACAACACTGCTCTAGGATTTCTCTCCATGTGGGTCATCTGCTCACACTGTGGCTGCCCTGACCAGGTATTTTCTTGGGAGGAATGTGATCTCCCTGCATACCCTTGAATATTTTTGTTCCACTTCAGCTGCCTTACAACATTGTACCAACTACACTGAAAGGAACGTCTGTGGATATTTTAACTGGGAACTCAGGACTTGGGTGTTGCTCAATATGTAGACAAAATATAGTTGTCTCTCTGACGAAGAATGGGATCCATATGGTGATGGGTCTGTGGCACTTACTAAAGCCTTGTGAGAGCAGGCACTGGAGTGAGTGCTGGGGTCCAACCAGAATCTGTCCACCTGTCCTCTTTCTCTCTTAGGCTACACAACAAAAGCTCCACACCCCATCTGCTTCCAGAACCTTCTCTAAGTAGGAGTGGTGATGATCCAAGGTCTTTTAGGGAGGCAAGTGGGGTTCTATTGAGCAAGAAAGCTTATTCTTGGGGAACTGAGGGTCATGGGGGGTTGACAGCAGGTGCCACAGCTGCTGACAGAACCCAGAATCCAAGTCCAAAGTGAACTGTTCCTACTTCCTGCCTAGCCACACCAGTTAGCTTGGTGTTGCCCAGGTTCAAATGCTTCTGCTGATCACTGCTCCTTGGTATGTCATTCCATCAGGAACCATTGTTTGCCTAACCCTGGCTTTCACGGCTAGCAAGAAACCCAAGGATTTCTCTTCACAGCCAGCTGTAGGGCACATTAAAGCTTCTGTGTTACGAGCCTGGGCATCTGTCCTGAGCTGGGTGTCTGTGCTTCCCCCAGGGATGCAGGTTAAGTGGCCACTGGACTGTGGCACCATAGACTCTGTTCTGAGAGAAAAGGACAGTTCCAATGGCAGGTGCTGCTGCTGGCGTGCAAAGATGACTCTGGAAGCAGGAGAATGAGGGAACCGATAGGGAAAAATGTGCTCGTTACTCTCCGAGGCGCCACTCCCATGCCACCTGTGCACCTGGCCATGCAGAGTTGTTGTATGTCAGGTAATTAATTATTTGCATGTTTGGGGATCCAGACAAGTATGTTGCAAGGCTTTGACTGCACAGATCTTTTAGATGAACTTTTTTGGGTAATTAACAGAATCAAATACTTCCCTGATTTTTAACAATAATTAAACAATAGTGATGGCTTCAAATAGTGGAGGTGGTAGGTGAAGTCCAGGATACCAAACTTCTCTCATAGAAGGGGACATGAGGCGGGTCAGCAAAGGCCAGTGGTTATTGTTTTCTAGATCTTTGCCTTTTCCTTCTCTAGTCCAGACTGACTCTGTAGCCAAGGTTGGCCTTGAACATGGAGAACCTCCCATCGCATTCTCCCTAGCTCTGGCTTTCCAGGTGTGAGCCACCACACCTGACTTCTAGACCGTTGCTCGTTTGTCTGCTTTTTGTCCGTCTATATCTTACATAGCGTCTTACTATAGGCCAGGCTTGCCTTGAACTCACAGACACCTGCTTGCTCTTGCCTTCTGAGTGCTGGGATTAAAGGCATGCACCGTGATGCCTACCAAATGTGTCTGTGATCTAAGGCTCTAGATGAGTTCCAGGGATTTGAACTCAGTTCTTTGAGCTTGAGCAGAAAGCCTTTTATTGACTGAGCCAACTCTTAGCCGAAAGCTTTAGCTCATTAACTCAAGTCCTTTAATTCCAGAAAGTTTTCCATTAGTTCTGTCGTAATTTCCCCTCCCCTGTCTTGAGGCTTGTCTTTCTGTTATATATTCTTTTTATTTTTGCTCTGCTTTCTGGGTGGTTTTCTCAGCTATGTTTATCCTCACTGTTGGTTTTAACTGCGTTCTTCCCACTTCACCATTTACTGGTTGACTTGGCCTCTGACTTTAATGTTAAAATAATGTTAGAATTAGGGTGCTATGGGCTGCTGAGATGGCTCAGCAGGAAAAGGCGCCTGCTGTGCAAGTCTGGAAACCTCGGTTTGATTCTTGGAACCAATAAAAACATAGAAAGAGAGAACCAGCTCCACAAGGTTGTCTTCTGACCTCCACACAGGTGCTATCTGTCTGTCTGTCTGTCTTGTTCTCTCTCTCACACACACCAATAAATAAAACAAAACATCATTAACAACAACAACAAAAGGGCTTTGGGAGGTTGTGGGATGGTCCCTAAGCCCAGATGGCTTGGGCTATGCTGCAGTCAACAGGAGGCCGGCTGGTGTGCTCACAAGGGACCAAGGTGGTTTCTGAAGCTGTTTTCTTTGGGGTTGGCTCATTTTTTTCTAGAAAATGGTTATCTACCTGCCTCCATGGCCGAGACATTGCTCCTGGGTGGGACTGATGCTCTATGTCCAGCATCCATGGCTTCTTTCCTCTCTGGTTTTCTGTCAGCCTCTTCTGAGCGACTCTCCACTGTGTTTCTGTACCTTTGCTCTCTGCTCGTTGCTCTGCTCAAGGAATAAACTACTCATGTCCTCGTAGCAGGGGTGTGCCGCCTGGTTAGACCATTTTGCCACTCCCTGGTTCTAGGAACCCTGGCCTTGTTGCCTGGGTGGGGGAGGCCTCTGTGGCTTCCATGAGTCTTCCTGGGTGCTGGTCAGCCAGACAGCTACTCACACAAGTCCTCCCCTCAGGGCTTCGTGTCCCCACCTTTTCTATGCCTCTCTCACTTCCTGCTTCCAAGTTGTGACTTTTGGCTGTAAATACCTCCAGGTGTGCTGGACTGTGATGTTCAGTGTTTTTTATTTTCCTGATGTTTTTGCTAAAGGGTGATTTTTTTTTTTTTAGATGACAGGAATGGGGAAGTTTTTTTCTTCTTCTCCAGGTTCTTAAAACTGAAGCTCCTCTATATATTTTCCTTTGAGTTTAAAATGTAAAAATAAAGTGTAACAGTGTCACAGGCGCTTGTTTGCCTCGGACCATTTCCGACTTGGAAGAGGTTTATTGGGCTCCAGTCTGGGCCCCAAAGTCCAAAAACAGCAGGGCCTTTCTTTCCTCACCCCAACTTGCCGTGTCCTGTGATGTTGGGGCTGAGGCTTTTCAGAGAGGACTGAGCAGCCTGATGTGAGTTCAGAAGATAATGGGGCCTCAGTCAGCTCATGTCCACTATATGGTTGGTGACAGTATGTAGGGCTGGCGGCCTGTGCATCAGAAATGGCCAAGGACTCCAGCAGTTTACCTGGAGATCCAGTAGTGTCAGTCAGGCTCTCAGCTTCTCAGTAAGTAAAGAGGCCTGTAGTGGCTAATCCTAGCTGCTTTGTGGGATCTGTCATCACCCTGGGAGCAAATCTCTGCGCATGTGCACGAGGAAAGTTCTATACTAGGAAAGACTGGCCCTAAATGCGAAGGGTGTCGTTCTATGCTCCAGCATCTTGAACTGAATACAGAGGAGAAAGTAAGCTGGTCGCAGATATTCATCGCCCCGGCTTCCTGGCTGTGGGCACAGTGTGACCAGCTGCCTCCTGCTCCCTTTCCCGCCACGATGGACTGTGTGATCTGGACATGTTAGCTAGATACACCCTTACGCTGCTTTTGTCAGGTATTTTATTGCAGCAACAAGAAATACAATCAACACAGTGGCTAATCAGTGTGCGTCTCTGGACCACTGGGATTGCGCTCCATCCAGTGGTCTACCTCCAGATGAGACTCCTTCCAGGAGGGGGCTTCCCTGAGTGTCCAGTAATAATTTAATTTAAGCCTGGTGGCTGAAGCCAGCAGAAATGTGTTTTCCAGTGTCCAAGAGGCCAGAGCTCTGAGGGCCATGTTCCTTCCATAGGCTCCAGGTGGCTCTTGTGAGTGGCTTCATCCTAATTTATGCCTCTATTTGCACATGACTTCTTCCTCTAGCTGTATCTGGGTCCTCACATTTTTATTTATTATAGAAGGTTTATTTTAGTTTTATGTATATGACTATGTGTCTGAGTGAATGTGCACCACATGAATGTAATTCCCATGGGGGCAAGAAGAGGGCATCAAATCCACTGGAGCTGGAGTTACAGATAGTCATGAGCCTCCATGAGTACGCTGGAAACTGAACCCCAGTCCTCTTCAAGTCAGTAAGTGCTATTAACTGCTGGGGCTTCTCTCCAGCTGCATTATGCTTTGCTTTCTGTCTCTCTCTCTCTCTCTCTCTCTCTCTCTCTCTCTTTCTTTCTTCTTTTTTTTTTTAGGTTTTTTTGAGACAGGGTTTCTCTGTGTCTTCTTGACTGTCCTGGACTCACTTTGTAGACCAGGCTGGCCTTAAACTCACAGAGATCCACTTGTCTCTGCTTCCTGAGCGCTGGGATTAAAGGCGTGCGCCACCACACCTGGCAATTACAGACAGCTGTGAACTGCCCTGAGGGTGCAGGAATTTGAACCAGGGTCTTTTGGAAGAGCAGCCAGTGCTCTTAACCACTGAGATATCTCACTAGCTCTGCTTTTGATTTCTTATGAGGGCATTATTGGGTTTAGGAGTCGAGTCAGGTAATCCAAAATAATCTTGTCTCAAATCCCTTCATTGTATCTACAGAGATTCTTCTATTTTGTTTATTACTGAATAAGGCCATATTCTGAGACTCAGGGGATTAGAGTCTGGACATATCTTTTGGGGTCACTATGTGGCTCCTCACACTCCCTGTACTCTTGGCACATCCATCTTTCCTTCCCAAGTAGCTGTGCTGTGAGAGCCCCGCAGCATCATGTGTTTGTAGACATTCTATGACATCAAAAGGAGGGACAATAAACTACAGGGAGAAGGGGCACTTCATAATTTATAATCATTTGAAAGGCAAAGGTAAGGTGTGCTAAGATGGCTCTGCAGAAGGGGGCACCTCTTACTCAAAGTTCCCAATCTCTGATTCCTTATTTTATGATCTTTTCCTGTGTGATGACTCATACATACGTAACACAGACTCAATAGAAACTGAACCTCAGACTTTGCTGTCCACCTTTCCATGGGCTAGTGATATGTGGTCTGATTTCTGGTGTTTCTGAGCGATGGCCATGAGCACAGTTCAGTTACTATGGTGACTACAATGGTATAAATGACGTCTTCTGTGAGTTGTGTGGCTAAAGGAACATGCTTGCTATTTTTGAGTGAAGGTGTGTTGGGGGACTTAATTGTGAGTTGGGTAACATCTATATTTGTGTTCTGTGTAGTGAAGAGTGGATACAGTGGTCAAGAAGTTTCTGATGGACCCACATCTACAACCTCAGTTTATGGTGTTTACTAGTGCGCGAATCACACTCCCAACTCACAGACCCTCCAATGGACCTTGACATTGGCCTTTCTCCCACTTAGACTGGATTCTTCTGAGGTTGACCAGTTATCCTTCTTTATCCTCTGCTAAAACTGACCCCTAAATCATGCCTGGAATATCCAGACCCTGGTAATAAAGCAGAGATTTGTTGCTCATCTCAAGTGAGGATTTTGAGATGGGACAGCCATATTCCAAAGAAGGGGCCAGCATGATAAGTTTAGATAATATAGTGACCCAGAAAGGAGTCTGTAAGGAGTGGGTGCTATTTAAATTATAGTAATAAAAATACACAGGACACTTAAAGGCAATGTTAAATAAAACAGCAGAAAAACTGAATATAGAAAAGTGGCAGAGAGAGTGGGGGCCAGAAGCCTGTATTTGTCCTCAGAAGGGCTAGCATGTTCTGTTTGGAGCCTGTTGCCTAGTGAAATTCCACAATGAGAGCATCATTGCTACTTGATTCTGACTTGTCCAAAATCTTCCAGAGACCAAAGGCTTCTGCTATTTTAATATATGGGTCAATGGAAAACAGTTGGAAATCTGGTAGTTGATGAAAGTTTCGCTGACCAGATTCTCATGTGAACAGACACATTTATAATTGAGTTAATAAAACTGTAATAAAATGACACCAAGAGGGACTGAAAAATGTAAATCTGGATATTTTTGGGGGCAGGGAGGAAAAGCAGAGCTGTCAGAAATCTGGAACTGGGAGGAGCCTGTGAGTCCTCCCCTGGCTTCCCTCTTCCTTGCTGGTGAGCAGGTGACAGCCACTGGCCTGTCTTCCACTTTCCAGACTCCAGCTGTCTCCTTTCTTTGGGAAAGGTCACAACTAGAGACCTGCAGGACGTGTTTGTTTCAAAGAACACTTCTTGCAACATCTGAAGGTCATATTTTACACTGCAGTCAGATCTCTGGCTTCTCTGGCCATGCCAGAGTTTCGCTACCTGGGCTGGCACCCTGCAGGGTATTGGGACATCCCATTTGGAACCCTGATGCTTCCAACTTCACCTTAACTAATGGTGAGGGAGAGGCTTATGGAGAGAAGTGGGACCAGAAAGGAGAAACCTCACAGAGTTGCCTATCTGTAGAAGACAGATATATAAAAAAGCATGCGCACTCCCACACGTAGCTGGAAAGTGCATATGGCTGGAGGGCTGTGCTTGGCTGTCATATGGATGCACTAAGGATGAGAAGAATAACTGCTGACCTTCTTGGCCCCCTGGTGAATCCTGATGATGCTATGGAGGAGGGAGAAAGGGCATGGCCATCTCTGAGCGATAGAACCTTGTATGCATACCCCAAGACTCCCAGAGTTCCTACCTCATTCCCCCCAGAGAGAAAACATCACAGTAGAGGCTGCTCAGAATTGGTTTCTGAGAACTGTTGACACAAGGACACATTTCTCACTTTGAAGAGAATAGGGTTTATTCTAGAGCCAAATTTGAGGGACCATAGCCTGGAAACAAAGATTTAGGCTACCCCAAATACCATGTTTCAATATGGAAGAAGTTTCATGAAGCTTTTATAGTAACAGAACAGAGAAAGTCATAAACCAAGGGACTTTTCAAATACATTGGTGGAAGCATTAAGTTGGTAGTTGCAACACAGCAGAGAGATCTCAGAGGCTTCAGATGCCATCCTGAAGAGTTAAGATGACCCCTGTAGTTCTTTGATTGGTGGAGAATAGGGATTTAAGTCAATACATTCCAAATACATTTAAGTGTATCAGATGTTAGGTCTGAGACAGAGGTGGGCAAGGGGCCAAGGCAGCCCAGGGTAAATTGCAACTATGTTCTGGATCTACAGCATTCCAACCTCTCCAGGACTGAAGTTCTAATCGGTCAATCCAATCTACTTCTGCAGACATAGCTTCTTTCAAGCAATTCCCATTCATAGAATGTATATGCTGTATTTTATTTAATTAAAAAGTTAATCAGTTACTATAATTCATAATCTTTAAAGAAGTGATTAGAGATTCCTTACTATATATATACACACACCCTATCTCTACAGACACTCATAAAAGTAAGTCAAGACGAGATCAGCTGGAAAATACCTGGGGGCAAGGAGAGGTGCTTAGAATTAGGAAGGGTAATTGCTTTTGAAAGCTAGGCAAGATTCTCCTCTGGAGCATCAGTCTGTAGAAAATGGTCTTTGTTAGGTATGTTTTGCATACCTGGATGCTGCTGAAAGCCTGAACAGGAGGCCCTTCCAGAGTGACCATTGATGGAGCCCTTTGCCTCTGTTTGACATAGAGATGGGGTTTAGAATGTGGGGAGTGAGAGGTGTGTACCCCACCTCTAAGGGGTACCTCAGAAATTGTCATACTCTAGGGGGATCCAAAAATCAGAATCACATGTCACTTCTTCTGGGATGCCATGGGCACAAGATCTGAAGAAGTGTTTTCCTGAGGGTGGCCAGTACCACCCCAAAGTACAACAATGGGCTTAGCTGCCCGCAAGAAACTTGGATACGAATCCCGAGATCATGGAGGAAAGTGGTCCATCCTTTGTCCTGCTCTATTATAGCTGGCAAAGATGCCATCCTGTAGGTCCTAAAGGGTTGAGGTATGACCATTTGGAAGATCCTTGTTTTGTGAGGTCCAGTCTGGCAGGCAGCTCAGAGCTAAGTACCTGCCCATCACTGTCTTGAGGAAGGAATGGCATCTTCAGACACTTTTGAGGGGCCAACCACTTCACTGTGTTAACATACTCAGTCTGTCTGCAGGACTCCCTTCCAGGCAGGTGCTACTATTATGTTTATGTTACGGATTTACTGAAACCTGGGGAGGTAGAGTACCTGGCCAGACAACCTGTGCATCTGGGATTTGGTTCAGACCTTCTGGCTCACTTTATCTTAGGTCTGACTCCCTGGAGGGGAGCCAGTAGTAGGTTCTCCTGCAAAAGGCTGATCCAGTGGCAGACACTGGATCAGGAGGAAGGGCTGCAGAAGAGGGTAGGGAGTGTGGAAGGGGTTCATGTTAGATGGCAGCTCTAGAGCACACACTGAGATGCCCTCACTCCACCTCTGCCAGCCTTTGGTACTGGGCTCCTTTCTGGGGAGGTGGCTCCATTGCTCAAGGACTGACTTCTGAAAGATGCTAACATAGGCTCAGTAGTTGAAACTTCTGAGCGATGGGTCCTTATGGGGGTAGTGCAGCTGCACAAACCCTTGGTCTTAACCAAAGTGAAGAGCTGTAAGATGTCCCAGACCCAACAGCTCTAAGCTTAGTCAGGGTAGTCCTTCAACGGAGATTCTCTGAGCTACAGAAACTTGGCTGGTAGCCATGGGAGGGCACGATTAGCAGGCATCTCTTTACAGGATACCTGGAGGGATTCATATCCTTGGGAGAGTGAAGTGACAAAGGATACAAAGGACGTCGTGAGAATCTGAAAGTTCCCCACACACTAAGAACCATGTGCATTTGATTGGGATTTGTATCCTTCATTCCTGACATGAATGAATAGAGCAATGATACAACCAGGCTAGTGGTCTGGCAGTCCCACGAGGGATACAGACCTCCTTACTTGACCCATCTCGGTGTCTCTGGGAAATGGGCTGCAGTCCACTCACCTTCTCTCCCAAAATCCTGGCTGCCGATTTGACACACACCTTGCGTACCTTCCAAGCACTAACTGAAGATGTAAGTTGGGCAGGTGAGAAGTGATGGGGTAATGTTGGGGTTCCCAGTGGCCCAGCCCATGACCAGAGAGGTGCGCTGAGGAAACACTGAGGTGGGGAGTGTCACCCATGGTGACGGTTGCTGTTTACAGCTTCTTGGCCATCCATGACCGCAGCCAATGGAAAAAGCCCTTCACCGGTGCTTATAAACTATGAATCAGTAACTGCCCTCACTAATGGTTTTAGTGAGTATCTCATTTGCTTTGCCTGAGGGAGGGCTGAGGTGGCAGCTGGAACAGGACACTCTTGTGCCAGTTCCTATGAATGGCTGTTGGGCATGCCTCATTGACCCCCTACTCCGGGCTCCAACCACTCCCTGTCTGTGGCCACAGAGGGAGGCTGGGATGTAAGCCTGGCTCTCCTCAGTTACTCATTGCTATGTCATCCACCCACACAGCTACTGATGGTCCCCCTGTCCCAGGAGAGCTCCTATAGGGAGTCCTCATTCCTGCTTTTCCTCCCTCCAGAACCGTTTTCATCTGTCACCATTGCCTCCCGTGGGGGCTCACCCCTCCAGTTCTGTTTATTAGCTGTGGATATCATGTCCTATTTAGGGTTTCAAGATCTCATCACAGTTCATAGGGTGGAGTGTCTGGGAGCACCACAGAGACCTGACATTGCCCCTGGCAGGAGGCCCTGACCTTGTCCAAGGTACCAAGGGGGCAACTGTGGAAAGTGTTCTAGGCTGAGAACCCCACAAGTGGCTCTGGTATCCCGAAGCTCCATGAGTTACATCTGCCTGAATACTTTGTGATCTTTAAAACATTTCTACTTACTTCTCTCTACAGGTCTCCATGGTAACCCTGTGGAACCAGAAAGATGGATATTACTCTCATTGTACCATAAAAGGAGCTCAGTGGAGTGGATGGCCAATCCAAGAGCTCATGGTTTACCGTGGAGAGAGCAGTGTCACCTCCGAGGCCCCTCTGGGCGCTCATGTGACTGCCATGTCTCTTCATTACCTAGTCCACTTGCATCCTCCCTCTCGCTTCCTTTTGTCTCATCTCATCTCATTGTATCCCTTCTTCCCTGCCTCCTAGTGCTATGTGACCATGCATTTGTTTGTCCCTACAGATTCACCTTCTCAGACAATATGTAAAGATGGTATCTCATACTGTGTGATCTTTTGTTCCTGGCTTCTGTTACTTAGCATGATGTATATCATGCCCTATTTTAGGTTAAAAGACCTCATACCTCATCACAGTTTTTCCCATTTATTTATTCACTTTACAACCTGGTTGCAGGTCCCCTCCTCTCCTCCTAGTCCCCCCCTCACATGCCTCTTCCTTCCATTCTCCCCTCCCCTTCTCCTCAGAGAAGGAGGACACCCCCCCATGGGTACCAACCCACCCTGGCACATTAAGTAGCTGCAGGACTAGGCACATCCTCCCCCACTGAGGTCAGACAAGGCAGCCCAGTTAGGGGAACACGATCCAAAGGCAGGCAGGCATCAGAGTCAGAGAGGGCCCCTGCTCCAGTTATTTGGAGACCCATATGAAGACCAAGGTGTGTATCTGCTACATATGTGCAGGGGGCCAAGGTCCAGCCCATGCAGGCTCTTTGGTTTGTAGTTCAGTCTCTGTGAACCCCTATGGGCTCAGGTTAGTTGACTCTGTAGATCTTCTTGTGTCCTTGATCTCTCAGGCTCCCTCAATACTCCCCCTCCCAGCTCTGTCTAATGTTTGGCTGTGGGTCTTTGCATCTGTTTCCATCAGCTTCCAGGGGAAGCCT
Source organism: Lophiomys imhausi (assembly GCA_907164525.1). Taxonomy (NCBI): domain Eukaryota; kingdom Metazoa; phylum Chordata; class Mammalia; order Rodentia; family Muridae; genus Lophiomys; species Lophiomys imhausi. The sequence continues at coordinate 14,098,180 of CAJQZJ010013540.1, read as the reverse complement.
ATCAGAGGACAGTTATGCTAGACTCCTGTCTGCAAGCATAGCAGAGTAACATTAATAGTGCCAGGAATTGATTCTCTCCTATGGGAAGTGTCTAAAGTTGGGCCAGTCTTTGGTTAGCTGTTCCCTCAATCTCTGTTCCATCTTTGTCCCTGCACATTTTGTAGGCAGGACATATTTTGGGTCAAAGGTTTTGTGAGTGGGTTGGCATTTGTATCCCTCCATTGGAAGTCCTGCCTGGCTAGAGGAGGTGGGCACTTCAGGCTCCATATCTCCCATTGCTAGGAGTCTCAGATAGGGTCACCCTCATAGACTTTGAGGAGCCTCCCCCATCCCCAGTCCCTGACATATTCCAAAAATGCCTTCCCCACCCCCTGCCCCAATTTCCATTCTCTTTTTTGGCCCTATCTCCCCTGCTCTCCCTACTCCTGATCCCCTTCCATGCTACCCACCCCATCCCTCTCTCCCACCTGGTTCTCTCCCTCCATCCACCTCCAATGCTTGTTTTATTTCCCCTTCTGAGTGAGATTCAAGCATCCTCCCCTGGGCCATCCTTGTTACTTAGCTTCTTTGGGTCTGTGGATTGTAGTATGGTTATCCTCTACTTTATGTACTAATATCCACTTATAAGTGAGTACATACCAGGCATGTCTTTCTGAGTCTGAGTTACCTCACTCGGGATATTTTCTAGCTCCATCCATTTGCCTGCCAATTTCATGATGTCCTTGTTTTTAATAGCTGAGTAGTATTGCATTGTGTAAATGTACCAAATTTTCTTTATCCATTCTTTGGTTGAGGGATATCTAGGTTGGTTTTGGTTTCTGATTACTATGAATAAAGCTGCTCTGAACATAGTTGAGAAAGTGTCCTTGTGGTATGGTGAAGCATCTTTTGGGTATATGCCCAGGAGTGGTATATCTGGGTCTTGAGGTAGAATTATTCCCAATTTTCTGAGAAAACAACAAATTGAATTCCAAAGTGATTGTACAAGTTTGCACTCTTACCAACAGTGGGGGAGTGTTCCCCTTTCTCCACATCCTTGTCAACATGTGCTGTCACTTGAGTTTTCGATCTTAGCTATCTTGATGACTGTAAGATGAAATCTCAGAGTCTTTTTGATTTGCATTTCTCGGATGACTAAGACATTGAACATTTCTTTAAGTGCTTCTTAGCCCTTAGAGATTCTTCTGTTTGAGAATTCTCTGTTTAGCTCTGTACTCTATTTTTAAATTGGGTTATTTGGTTTATTGGTGTCTAATTTCTTGAGATCTTTATATATTTTGGATATTAGCCCACTGTTGGATGTAGGGTTGCTGACTTCTTCCTTTCCAATTTGTATCCCTTTGATTTCCTTTTATTGTTCTAGCTAGAACTTCAAGTACTACAATCAAGAGATACAGAGAGAGTCTTGTCCCTGTTGGCTGCCATTTTGTCCTATTGGCGGTGTCCTTTGCCTTACAGAAACTTTTCAGTTTCAGGAGGTTCCATTTACTAATTGTTGATCTTAGTGCTGTTGGTGTTCTGTTCGGGAAATTGTCTCCTGTACCAATGTGTTCAAGGCTATTCCCCATTTTCTCTTTTATTAGATTTAGTGTATCTACTTTTATGTTGAAGTCTTTGATCCACTTGGACTTGAGTTTTGTGCAGGTTGATAAATATGGATCTATTTGCATTCTTCTACATGCAGACAGACATCCAGTTAGACCAATTGAGAATGCTTTCTTTTTTCCATTGTATGGTTTTAGCTTCTTTGCCAAAATCAAGGGTCCAGTAGGTGTGTGGGTTTATTTCTGGGTCTTTAATTCAATTCCATTGATTAACCTGTATGTTTCTATTCCAATGCCATTCAGCTTTTATTGCTATTGCTCTGTAGTACAGCTTGAAATCAAGGGATGGTGATAACTCCAGAAGTTCTTTTATTATCCAGGATTGTTTTAGCTATCCTAGGTTTTTGTCTTTCCATATGAAGTTGAGAGTTTTTCTTTTAAGGTCTGTAAAGAATTGTGTTAAAATTTTGATGGGAATTACACTGAATCTGTAGATTGCTTTTGGTAAGATGACCATTTTTACTGTTAATTCTCCAAATTCATGAGCTTGGGAGAGATGTCCACCTTCTGATACATTATTCAATTTCTTTCTTCAGAGACTTGAAGTTCTTGTCCTGCAGGTCTTTCACTTGCTTGGTTAAAGTTATACCAAGATATTTTATATTATTTGTGGCTATTGTAAAAGGTGTTGTTTCCCTAGTTTCTTTCTCAGCCCATTTATCATTTGTATAAAGGAGGGAGGGCTATTGATTATTATTATTTTTTTTTTTTAGTTAATTTTGTGTCCAGCTATTTTGCTGAAGGTATTTGTCAACTGTTGGAGTTCTCTAGTAGAATTTTTGGGGTCACTTAGGTGTACTATTATATTATCTCTGAATAGTACTTTGACTTCTTCCTTTCCAATTTGTATTCCCTTGATCTTCTTTAGTTATTTAATTGCTCTAGCTAGAACTTCAAGTACTAAATTGAAGAGATATGGAAAGAGTAGGAAACCTTGTCTTGTCCCTGATTTTAGTGGAATTTCTACAAGTTTCTCTCCATTTAATTTGAAGCTGGCTTGTTGTATATTTCTTCTTTTTGTTTAGGTATGTGCCTTGTATCCCTCATCTTTCCAAGACTTTTAACATGAAGGGGTGTTGGATTTTACTAACGACTTTTTCAGCATCTAAAGAGATGATCATGTGATTTTGTTTATATGGTGGATTATGTTGATGGATCTTCGAATATTGAACCTCTCCTGCACCTTTGGGATGAAGCCTACTTGATCCTGGTGGATGATGTTTTTGATGTGTTCTTGGATTTGGTTTGTGAGTATTTTATTGAGTATTTTTGCATCAATGTTTATGGGAAATTGGTCTGAAATTTTCTTTATTTGTTGAGTCTTTGTGTGGTTTAGGTATCAGGGTAACTGTGGCCTCAAAGAATGAAATTGGCAGTGTTCCTTCTATTTCTATTTTGTGGAATAGTTTGAGGAGTATTGATATTAGCTCTTCTTTGAATGTCTGGTAGAATTCTACACTAAAACCATCTGGCTCTGGACTATTTTTGGCTGGGAAACTTTTGATGATTGCTTCTATTTCTTTAGGGATTATAGAACTATTTAAATTGTTTACCTGATCTTGTTTTAACTTTGGTAAGTGGAATCTATCAAGAAAATTGTCCATTTCATTTAGGTTTTCCAATTTTGTGGCGTACAGGCTTTTGAAGTAAGACCTAAAGATTCTTTGTATTTCTTCAGTGTCTCCCTTTTCATTTTTGATTTTTTTTAATTTGGATATTGTCTCTCTCCCTTTTAGTTAGTTTGGCTAAGGGTTTTTTTTTTTTATCTTGTTGATTTTCTCAAAGAACCAGCTCTTGGTTTCATTGATTCTTTGTATTGTTATCTTTGTTTCTAATGTATTGATTTCAACCCTAAGTTTGATTATTTCCTGCCATCTACTCCTCTTGGGTATATTTGCCTCTTTTTGTTCTAGAACTTTCAGGTGTGATGTTAAGTTGCTAGTATGAGATCTCTCCAATTTCTGTATGAAGACCCTTAGTGCTATGAATTTTCCTCTTAGTGCTACTTTCATTGTGTCCCATAAGATTGGGTATGTTGTGCCTTCATTTTCATTGAATTCTAGAAGATCTTTAACTTCTTTCTTTATTTCTTCCTTAACCTAGTGGTCATTGAGTAGAGTTGTTCAAGTTTCCATGAGTTTGTAGGCTTTCTGTTGTTTCTGTTATGTTTAATTCATGATGATCTGATAAGATACAAAGGGATATTTCAATTTTCTTGTACCTTTTGAGGCTTGGTTTATGACTGATTATATTGTCAATTTTGGAGAAGGTTACTTGAGGTGCTGAGAAGAAAGTATATTCTTCTGTGTTTGGGTGAAAAGTTCTGTAGATATCTTTAGGTCTATTTGATTCATTAACATCTGTTAGTTTCATTATTTCTCTGTTTAGCTTCTGTCTGGATTACCTGTGCATGGGTGAGAATGGGGTGTTGAAGTCTCCCACTATTAATGTGTGGGATTAGATGTGTGATTAAAGCATTAGTAATGTTTTATTTATGAATGTGGGTGCCCAGAATAGTGCAGCAGAAGTGTTCTGGGCATATGAATGTAAGTGTCCTTGCATTTGGGGCATAGATGTTCAGAATTGAGGTGTCATCTTGGCAGATCTTTCCTTTGATGAATATGAAATGTCCTTCCCCATCTCTTTTGATTAATTTTTGTTGAAAGTCTCTTTTATTAGATATTAGATACTTATTTATTAGATCTTTTATTAGACAGTAGTAGTATGGCTACTCCAGATTTCTTCTTGGGTCCATTTGATTGGAAAACCTTTTTCATAACTGAAACAAGTCATGACAGGAACTAAAGACAGGAATCTGCAGGCAGGAACTGAAGCAGAGGCCATGGAGGAACACTGCTTACTGACTTCTCAGCATGAGGCTTTCAAAGTCCACCCAAGTTGTAATACTCTCTTTTTTATAGATGATTAATATCATATTATATAACTGTCATATTTTGTTTATATACTTATCACTGAAACCTTTTATATTTATATTGTATGTGTGTATGTGTACTTGTGTCCTACACAGTATTACATATCAACTTGCCACAGCCTAGAATCATCTGAAAAATGAAACTCAATACAGTAATTATTTTTGTCAGGTTATCTGTGGAGGATTGTTTTGATTATTAATTGATATGAAGAGGCCAGGTCAATATGGGCAACACCATTCTCTAAAGAGATAATCTTGGGCTGTATTAGAAAGGTAGCTGGGCATGAACTTGTAATGTTCCTCTATAGTTCCCACTTCAGGTTCCTGCCTTGAGGTCTTGCCCTGACTTCTCTTAGAGATGGACTGTGATCCAGAAGGACAAACTAGATAAACCCTTTCCTCCCCTAAGTTGCTTTTGGTCAGTGCTTTATTGCAGCAACAGGAATGAAACTAAGAGAGTGTATACATACAGTTTTCATGACACACGTGTGTCAGTCAGAGGAGTTGGTTCTCTTCCACCATGTATGTTCCTGACATTGAGCTAAGGTTGTCAGGTTGTGACCATAAGCACCTTTACTTGCGGAACTATCTTGCAGTCCCTTCTCTCACTGTCTGATGGACATTTATGTTGCTTCTGACTTCTGGCTGTTATTAATACTGCTGCTATGATCATTTGTGTGCAAATCTGTGGACACACACACACATATACAATTGTGTCTCTTGGGTGTGTAGGAATGGAATTGCTGAAACATGGTTAACTAGATAGTTGTTTGCAAAACTAGGTTTTGAAGTGTCTGCACTGTCTTCTATCTATTTCCACTACAGGGTTAACAAACAGTTCCACTCTCTCCATATTCTCACCAGTACTTAGCATCTGAGACAACCTAGTTCCTGTGAAGTGGCACCTCACTGGGAGTTGCTGAGCTACTGTGATGCAGCCCACAGAATGCTCTCTTGCACCCATCACCAATTTGCTTACCCTCTTTGAAGAACTGACTATTCATGTACCTTTTACACTTCTTAAATCGGGTTGCCTTTTTGTTACTGAATTGTAAGAATTCTTGACGTATTTTTGCTTCAAATTCCTTAACATATATATGCGTTTCATGCACACTGTTTCTTTCTAAGGTTTATTCATTTTTTTGAAAATGTCTTTTGAAGAATACTAGCTTTGAAATCTGATGAAATCCAATTTATACTTTTTCTTTTGTTTTTGTTTTCAGTGTGTGTATCACACGTAAGTCACATTGGCTAATTCAAGGCTGTGGAAACTTAGACCTGTCTTGTTGAACAAATTTGTTAAACATGGATGTAAGAGACATCTATTAACTGAACATGGAAACAAGGGTATTTCTAGAATCTATAGGACTCTCTTAGGCTTCATATATTACAATATAAAACCTACATTGTCTTGATGCTTTTTTTTTTTTCTTTGTAGTAACTTTTGATGTTGGAAAGAGGGATCCCTTTCCCAGCTTTGTTCTACTTCTTTCAAAACACTCAGGGTCTCTTGTATCCTTATGGATTTTAAGCCAGTTTGTCAACTACTACGAAGAAGTCAGCTCTTTGTTTATGTAGACCTAAAATTCTGATAGTTAAATCTTACACCCATGAGACAAATTCAAGCTGACAGTGGAAGTTCAGAAATCCAGTTTCTGTGAATGCAGGGGCATGTGGAACAGGAGCAAAGTGGAAGGGGGTGACCCAAGAACACAGACTCCGCGGGTGCCATGGAGACAAGCTTTGCTTTGCTTGGGTGTCCCCACCCAGGATGTGGGCAGATTAAAGGCACCAGTATCCCCCAGAGTTTAACAGGGCTGTTTAGTATCCTCCAATAAACATTCTCACCAAGTCAGGGACACACTAGTGAAAGGAGAAAAATTTGCTTTCAATCAAGAACTTATTCTGTCTTGAAATTTCATACTTACAGCTTGGGCTCCACGGATGCTTGTTATTTTGGAGGTGTATGATTGCAAACAACTTCCTGACAACCAAGGTAGAATTAAAAACATTCTGATCTTGGGATATGAGCTAAGGACTGGATAAGGGGCATGACCCAGAGTCACTTAGGTGTTGAGATGACAAAAGCGACCAGCAGAGGTTGGTTTGCTTCACAAAAGAAAAGTCTCGTGATTGAGTTCCTCTGACAAAGTGCTAAGCAGTAAAAGGTTGCCTTACTTGGAGGCTGGAATGAGGCAGAGCAGAGGAAAACTCCACGCTCTTTCAGGAAGTTTATGTTTGTGCTAGTTAACTTTAAATGTTAAGATATAACCTGTAATCATCCAGGAAGAAGGTCTCAGGTGAGGATTGGCCTGTAGACATGTCTGGGGAGGATTATCTCTATTGTTTTTGTTGTTGTTGCTTCAGGTTATATCTCCATCACAGTGTCCTCTTTCCCCCCTTCCCAGCCCCTGCCTCCCACCCTCTACCCCCAACCCTTCCATCCCACTCCTCTGGAGTGGAGTGTCCCCTGCCCCGGTTCAGAAGTCATATGAGGGCCAAAAGCCTCCTCATACACTGGGGGCCTACAAGGCAGTACCACCAGTGAAAAGGGTCTCATTGCCAGGGACAGAAAACTAAAAAAAACTCACACAAACAAACAAAAAAGTCTATGTCCATGTTCCCTTTGGTGTGTTGGTTGTAGTACAGATACCCTCTACTATATGGCTAAAATCCAACTATAAGTGAATAGATGCCATGTGCATCCTTCTGAGTCTGGGTTAGCTCACTCAGGATGAGCTTCTCTAGTTCCATCCATTTGGCTGCAAATTGCATAATTTCATTGTTTCTGATAGCTGAGTAGTATTCCATTGTGTAGATGTACCACAGTTTTTTAATCCATTCTTCGGTTGAGGGACATCTGGGTTGTTTCCAGTTTCTAGCTGTTACAAATAAGGCTGCTATGAACATAGATGAGGAAAGTTCCTTGTGATTTGGTGCGGAGTCATTTGGATGTATATCCAGAAGTGGGTCCTGAGGTAGAGCTATTCCAAGTTTTCTAAGATATCGCCAGACTGACCTCCAAAGTGGTTGCACAAGCCTGCACTCCCACCAGCAATGGAGGAGGATCCCCATTTCCCCACACCCTCACCAGCATGTGCTGTCATTTGAGTTATTGTTAATTAAGAGGCTCCAGCCCTTCATGAGTGGTTCCATTCCTTAGGCAAGTGTTCCTGAACTATATCAGAAAGCACAGAGCCTCCCTGCCAGTCAGTAAGTAGCACCTTCTAGGATTCCTACTATGTTCCTTTGGCTGTGAAGTAGCTTCCTTGGTCAGAGGTAATGCTGTATGGGATAGCAAGCAGGCCTGCTTTCAAGTTCCCACTTTGGTTTCCCTCAATGATAAATTATAACCTGGAATTTTAAGCTAAATAAAGTATTCCCTCTCCTAAATTTCTTTGTGTCAGAGTGTTTTATCCCAGCAGCAGAGGCAAAGCTAGAATAGTAACTAATGTTGAGACAGTGATGCCCTACAAGGATGCCTAAGAACTTCTAGAGGACTTCCAGAGTGGGCAGCCCTGATCTTTTCTTACCCCACTTCTCATCAGTAATGTGAAGACTTTGTGCTTGATTCTCTCTCAGGAGGGTTCAAGGGTCATGCCATCCAATTCTGTGACTGAACCCACCTTGGAGTGGCACAAGGCTCTTACACTCATTAGAACAAACAGCAGGCTGAGGGTCTCAGCGGCCTTCTTTGCCCCCTGACAACATCCACTGTATTGATCATGTACATCTACTTGGTTGATCATGTATGTCTGCTTGGTTGACTATGTGGGTTTGTCTGATTGACCATACTGTGGTGGTGGTTCAAAAAACAATGGCCTTTATAGACTCATATATGCTTATCCACCAGGGAGTGGAACTGTTTGAAAGGATTAGGAGGATTAGGAGGTGTGGCCTTGTTGGAGGAAGTGTGTCGCCAGGGGGTGGGCTTTGAAGTTTCACAAGCCCATGACAGGCCTAGTGTCTCTTTCTTGGCCTGCAGATCAGAATGTAGCTCTCTCAGCTACTATTCCAGAGCCATGCTTGCTGCCATGTCTCCTGACATATTGATAATGGACTGGCCCTCTGAAACTGTAAACAAGATCCCCACCCAATGCTTTCTTTTATATGAGTTGCTATGGTTGCGGTGTTTCTTCACAGCAATACAATAGTTACTAAGACACCATATACATTTGCTTGGCTGACCATTCATGCTAGAAATGAGGAACCTTGTTTTTCTCCCAGTTGTCTGGAATTGAATCTTATAAGATGGCGATATTCTAAGAGGATGGAGAGGAGAAGAGAACGTGGAAAGTATGAATTGGGAAACATGATTGTGAGTAGCTAGAGCTGTGAGACATTGCCTGTGCTGTGGCTTTCAAGCTCCTTCAGGACTGAACTGTGGAAATTCTCTACATCTCACACCTTGGGAGGCAGTGCAGGGTTCTATGATCTGGGTCCAAATCTTACACCATTTATGGGAGGGTGAATATGAGCAAGCTTTTTAGTGGCTCCAAGTTTCAGTGTCCTTATCAGCATGTGTTTCTGATGATGGCATGCCTCAGAGCTGCTTTGAGGGTAGAAGAAGCATGAGGTGTTAACCACAGTGCTGATTACTGTCACTTGTTGGAGTGGCAGGTCCATGCAGAGTGTGTAGAGCTAGCCAGATTCAGCTTTCTGAGCACCCCCTGGGTGCCAACAGTGTCTCAGAACCTGAGAAACAATGATGAGTCAGGAAGGTGCCTGGTAGCAGGGAGAGGACCTGTATTACTGGGCACTGGATAACACTAGAATCAAATCCCAAGCTAGGAGCAGCCTGAAGTTCAGCAGTCCTGATGTCCTGCCATTGACAAAGCAGCTGAGTACAACAGGATGGTGTGCAGGACAACTGCCAGCCACCTCAGGGAATGGGATGGGAAGCACCTTGTGGGGAGGTTAGATGGGTGAATAAAACCACCTTGGCTTAGCTGGGAGAGCCACTGTCCTTGGGAGTAGCAGACCCCTCAATATCATGAAAGACCTCTAGAGCAATCATTCATGACAGTGGGGTTGGTGGAAGGCCAGGTGGCGCAGCCTCATCAGTCCCTGGAAACTCAGATGTGAGGACTGGAGTGTAAAGCTGAGCCATGGGTTGGTGCTGTTCACCTACCGAGTCCTTGTGGTCCTGAAGCTGCCATATTCCTGTATGAGAAGAGACAGTTATAACAGAAACATTCCTAGACCTCTGACATTCAAGACGTCTAAAGCCATCTTAGATGTCCAATGCAAGGGAGTATGGCCAGTGTGCTGTGACCTGGCCAATGAAGGGGGCTGTGGACACACACATACACACAGATATACACCACACTCATGAATGCACACACATACACAAGCACACATGTACAATATAGCACTCAGGACTAACCACAGGCTCTCTCACACACATGGTGGACGAGTGTCCAGTATACTCTATATCCCCAGCCTACCCTATATACTATTTTAAATTTGACAAATTAAATTTAAAAAGCACTTGAGCTGTTCTGTGTTAAGTAGGTTTTTCAGGAAATTATTATTTATTAGATGGCGAGGGTCATTTTATTTAGTAAATAGGTGTTTTTATTAGACGTTTCAAAACACCCTTTTCACACTCTGGGGTCATTCTTCTCACCAAACTTGCCAGGCAGTTCCACTGTCCAAGTAAGAAGTTCCTTACACCACCACAAGCTTTCCACATCGAACACCAGCTTCTTCCTCGTGTCATAGGAAAGCACTTGTGGGTTGCTCTTAGCAGCTTGAGTCAGGATATCGCTGAGCTGGAGAAGCAGCCACTTGTGAGCAGAAGAGAGACTTGGGAGAGCTGAGAACTCTGTCATATGGTCTTAAAATCACAACTGTATTGCCTGTAACTGGCTGAGCTAGTCACGGGCTGCAGCACATCATGGGGCCATCAAGGTGAGTTTGGGACATTGGTGATGACTAGGGGCATGTCTTTTTCTCCCGAGGAGGGAGGACAGTGGGACTGACAATGTGCTCTCCTACCCCCAGGAACTCTCCTCTCCTCTCCTCCCTATTAGCTGAAGAGCAGGGACCATGGGGAATTTCAGATATGCTTTGTGGAGGAGCTGTGTGCCCTTGGTGAGACCAGTGGTCACATTTAATGTTGTCTGTGGAAAGGGCCAAGGATGAGAGAACTATTAAAACTCTTATTTTTATTTTATGTGTAGGTGTGAGTTCTTGCATGTATGTATATGCACCACTTTGCATGCCTGATGCTTATGGAGGCCAGGGGAGGGGTTGGATCCTTCAGAACAGCAGTTACAGTGGTTGTGATCTACACATGAGACTGAATCCTGGACCCCTGCAAGCGCAACAGGTGCCCTTGACCATTGGTTCATCTCTCCAGCCCCCTGGCTTTGGTTTATGTTTGTTTTTGTAGTGCTGGGGTTGCATGTGTTCTACCACCGATCTATATCCTCAGTCTCTGTATTTTATTTTATTTTATTTTTTTAAGACAGGATCTGGCTTGGGACTTGCTGCATAACCAATGGTGACTTTGACCCTTCCGACTCAACTCCTGGATGCCAGGGTTCCAGGGTACACTACTTGGTCTCCCATTTGAGCATTATGGGAACCTTCCCTCAATAAGTTTTTAGTCTCTGAAGGATCAAAACTCCTTTCAAGGCTTTACACATTAAAAAGTTCTGATAATATCACGTCTTAATAGCACAGCTGGCTAGCCAGCACCTTTTGTCTCCCTGGTTGCATATTCCATGAAGCACCCATCCCTAGCAACCTGCAGACATTCCCACAAGTCACCAGGGTTGAGGTTTGCCTATCCATTTTGGGCAGAGACTAAAGTTAGAGAAAACACAATCTATCTTTTAATAACCGTAGACACAGAGTAAGAAATGATGAGAAGGAGGAGGCCCTCTTTGCTTTGGCATCTGATGGGGTGACTTTCAGAATCAAAGGCTTAGATAAACAGTAAGCTATACCATGGCTGTTGCCTACAGTAACCTCTGAGGCTGCCCTGAAGGGGGCTGTGGGTTTCAAGAATGTGTCAGGGTTTTTTTTTTTCTTCCCTTCTCTTTCCTTTGTAAATGACAATGAAAAGGGAAAAGCCATTGTATATTAAATTATGCCTGAAGGTTTTAAACTTTAAGCCAAAAACTCCATTTCTTCAAATTGAAAAGTAGTACTTTGAGACCAACACACTCTATGCTGTTGCTAGGGAACCCATTCCCAATTTTCTACCCTTTAATCATCTTGGTGAATTTGAAAACAGTATCAAAGGGGAGCTAAGCCATTGGATTTGCATTCTGACCTTGTTTTTCCTTTTTAAAGAGGTTTTGATTCCTGTTACACCCCCTCTTTTTCTTTCTAGTAAACCCAGGTCTACCAAGCCTCCTTCCCATACTTCTTCAAACATTGTCATCTGCCCTGGAAAATGCTTTGTTTCTGGCTCCCATCTGTCTGGTTCTCCAGACCTTCAGTCTTCTTTCTCTGGACACCAAATCATCTTTGTCTTATGTCAGCCATGCCCCCCCCCCTCCCTCACACGTGTGTCATGAGTTTTGGTTAAGTAATTCTTCAGCACATGTGCCTCAGAGAGTTAACTGTGACTCCAACACGGGTTTTAATGCATATATATGAATCCATGTTATTCCCACAAACCCGTTCTCCTGTTTCCCCAACTCCAGAGCCTCCTTTAGAGCCCTGTCCTGGTTTTCTGATCCTGGTACAGTGATCTCATCTCATGCCTCATACACAGGCCTTTCTTTCTTTCTTTCTTTCTTTCTTTCTTTCTTTCTTTCTTTCTTTCTTTC
>CAJQZJ010013540.1:14067705-14078200 GCA_907164525.1 Lophiomys imhausi | reverse complement strand
GTTCTTGTATTAAATCTATGCGTTGATTAACTATCATAAGGCCTCCTTTGAGATGAGAATTCATAGAGGTATGAGTATCCAATGCCTGTGCTACATTGGCTGAGATGTCATTCAGGGCATTGGCAGTCTGTATAGAACTAGACAAGGCAATAGCTGAGGCAGTAGCCCCCACAGCAGCAACAGTGATGGCAGTAACAATAGCTGCAGTGATGCCAAAATCTCTTTTAAGCCTGAATAGCATCATGGTATTAGGGGCCTCTACAGGAACTGGTACATATCAAGGCATTCTAGTCACCACAGCCACAGGAAAGGCTGTGGCATTCCAGCACAGGGCATAAAAGCATGTGTCCGGAGTGTATATTAACTTTTCTTCACCCAAGGATGCACTCCCATTACTTACAATCCACAGAAAAGGAGGCCAGAGACACACTGGCGAGGCTGAAAAGGTCTTATTGCGGTAAGAATGAAACGAAGAATTCCAAGTACCAGAGCCACTACCACTAGAAAAATCCATATTGGTAGCGGACCCTAGGGAAAAACTACCTCTTTGATAAATTCCTCCCCCAAGCATAAGTATAGGTCCCAAATCCATACAGCTACCATTTGCTCCACACAAAAGCCATAAATCAAAAGGATTGGTGGCAGTCTGCTGAGGATCCCTAGTAGATATATCAAGCATTCCTGTACAAGACTTATTCACTATATTACTAATCATGGGGCTAAAGGAAAAATAATCTTGTTGAACCCAAACTGCTCTGCGCCCCTGACATCCAGTCCAGGGAAAAGGTCCTTCCTCTCCTGCAGATCCTCTACAAAAAGGTGCCCAGCGTGGCTGTCTAGGGGGGTCCCGGTCAGAGACTCGTGTGGGCGACCACCCCACAAGACGAGAACCATTGCTCGAAAACAAACCACCACCCCTACCCCCAAACCTCAGTTGTGGTAAAAAATCTGCTGACTGCTGAGACAATTTGATGTATTTTGTATCATCTGACCTATTGAAGCTCATTAAAAAGCACAGACTACCCTTCAAGCTGATATTTCTATTACCTTCTATAGGGCTTTTCTGATCATCAAAGGGAAGGTAGGGTAAGCCTAAGCTTCTATTACTGCTAAATAAGCGTGGAAACACAGTTGCATCATATCTGACCAGCATCGGCTTTGGGAATATCGACAGGATCCCCCATCTCGGCTCAGTCATTCCTGACATCATCACTGCTACTATCACCAGGATCCCTAGGAAGGTCTTCATGACGAATCTTCCTCCTAAGGCGTTCAGGCACCCACACTGGATCTTGTTGATCCTGAGGAAAAACACAAACAGATCCTCTCGCCCATGTCAGCACGGGGTCAGACCCTCGCCAAGAGCCTGTCAAAATATCCTTCCACTTCACCATGCCTTTAGGTGGACCATGGGAATCCCGATGTCTGTCCGCTACTGAGCGGCCTTGAGCATCCAAATTTAAAAAATTTAAAGTAAATAAGGCTAAAGACATTCTCTCCTTGGGGGTACGGCCTTGTCCTATTCCCCCTTTCTGTTTTTGTAAACATTTTTTCAAGGTGCAATGAGCACGCTCCACAATTCCTTGTCCTTGAGGATTATATGGTAATCCGTGATTAAGTTGTACCTCCATCTGGTTGTAGAAGGAGACAAAGGACTGAGCCGTATAGGCTGGTCCATTGTCCGTTTTCAGCTGTTGTGGTTTTCCCCATGCAGCCCAGGCTTCTAAGCAATGTCCTATGACATTGTGAGCCTTTTTTCTACTCATAGATGTAGCATGTATGATACCTGAGCAGGTATCCACAGATACATGAATATATTTTAAGGTTCCAAACTCTGAAATGTGGGTAATGTCCATTTGTCAGATTTTGAGTGGCAGTAACCCTCTAGGGTTTACTCCCACACTGGGAGGATGATAATGAATCACACACTGAGGACAGTCCAAAACCACTTGTCTAGCATCTGCTCTAGACAAATGGAATTTCTGCTGTAGAGTTCTTGCATTTACATGAAATAATTGGTGAAACTGTCTGGCTTGGTCCAGGAATGAGCTCCAAAAAATGCATTCCATCCTAGTCCATTGATCAACTTTATCATTACCCTCACTTAATGGTCCAGGTAATCCTGTATGTGCTCTGATATGTTGAATATAAAAACACCTTTTTCTTTGCCAGATTAAAACTTGTAACTCTTGTAATAAGGCACATACAGTACTACTACTCTTAATAGGACCTGCTAATTCTAATGCTTTCACTGCATTGACCACATAGACTGAATCTGAGATCAAATTGAATGCAAATTGACATCTTTTAAGCACCTCAATTACTATTTTCAACTCTACTATTTGGGGGAGCCTGGTTGAAATTGGCATAGCACGGGCTCTTGTCTGTCTATCAAATAGGCTCCGCAGCCTGTCTTTGAGCCATCAGTAAACACATTTGGTGACCCTTGAAGTGGTACTGCTGAAGTAACCTTAGGGAATATCACTGGGTGCTCTTTAAAAAATGATAGCAATGGATGCTTAGGATAATGGTTATCAATCACTCCTTCAAAGCTACATTACAATATTGCCCAATCATCTACAGTGCCACACAAAATCTTAATTTGATGACTGGAATAGGGCACTATTATACTGGCAGGAGCAACTCCAAAAGACTGCAAACATTGTTGGATACCATTCAAGGCTAAAGCAGAAACTGCAGTGGGATAATGTTCTATGGATTTTTTTGGAGAAATCTTCGAATAAGTCCATAATAATGGTCCGTCCTGCCATAACAATCCTGTAGGTTGACCATAGGTGGCAAATATGCATAATGCAATGGGCTGTCCTTCCTGCCATCTCTTTAGGAAGGTACTCTGTAACCTGTAGAATCTTAGTTAAGTTCCCACTCACCTCCCCTTTGTTAGGAAGGGATTTCCAAGCCTTGATAGCTGTCTGGTTTATTTGTTCATAAACCTGATTGGGATATCCTGTCTGCTGGTTGGCAAATCTCCCCTGCCCAAGCAGCATATCTCTATCCCAGGCTGGATTTCCATTTCTCTGATTAATGGCTGCTTGCTCAGTGGCATACTCAATCAAGAAAGCTTTCCAGTCTAAGTATTGCCCTGGACTTAAGCAGGCGTGGGCCAGGCCACTCCAATCACTCGGGGTCATATAATGTCTGCTTAATGCTTCTACTTGAGCCAATGTAAAAGAAGCAGTAATGCCATAGGTACGAACCGACTCTGCAAGGGATTTAATTACTTTAAAATCAAGCGGTTCCTCGTACCTGTTCCCTTGTGGGTCTTGGTATACCGGATAGGCAAACTGTAATTCTGTTCTTACTTGTGTCCACACCCCCGGGCAGAAAGATCTCCCTACTTTCAGGGACTGAACAGGCTGATCTATCTGAACGGCTTCTGGGTATGGAGGGGGAGTTGAAGGTGCTGCGGCAACGGCTTCACTTACACCGACTGCCGTCAACGTGGCTGAAGGCGCCGCGGCAATGGCTTCACTTACACTGACTGCCGTCAACGTGTCTTTCTCTTTTACCCTTTTCTTTTCCCTTTTTCTAATAGCAGTCCTCTCCAACTGTTCTATTAGAGCGTGTAGCTCCCTTTCAGAATCCGTGCCCTCTGAGTCCTCAAAATCTATAAAATCTCTAAGATCAGGATAGAGAGGTACCTTCTTTTTGCTTCCCTTTTCACTGTCTGCCTGCTCAGATCTTTCCCCTTGCAGCAGTTCCAAGGCTGATTCTCCCTCCTTGACTGCTTTACAGCATCTCTGATCTTCTAAACAACTCCTCACCATCTTCCAAACCGGTCTTACTCCATGCTTCAGAGTACCTTGCTCCCAAGCAAAATCCAAGTCCCTGCCTAATTTGTCCCAGCAGGATACTGTAAGATTCCCAGACACCGCAAACCATGGAGCCACGGAGTCGCATTCATTCAAAAATCTTTCTAGGGTTGACTTCTTAAGTTTCAATTTCCTAGCTAAAAGTAGCTCCTGAAGAGCCAGAAAAATTGGATATGACTGAGACGATCCCATGATTAAAAATTTACTTTTGGTTCGCAGTTTCCCGCGAAACTTTACCTTTAGTTCGCAATTTCTGCGAAACTTTATTGTCCCAATTTATCCCGGGAACTTACCAGTGCACTGCCCCTGACTGCAGGAGTTCTGAGTCTTTTCTGGTTCCCCGTACGGGCCACCACTTGTCGCATCGACCTCGACCAGCAAGAACGACGCAACTTGCAAAAGCTCTTCTCAAGCAGTTTATTCAGGTCCCTTGAAAACAGTCTTCCGAATGCCCGGGAAGACCCAATCCACAGGCTAAATACTATATGAACAACCAATCAAGTAAAGCCACGTGGTGCTATCTTACAGGCCCAAGTATGCGGAAGCAAGCCAGATCAGCAGTCTTAACCAAATATGGACTTGTTTACCACGGAGAGCGCTCACCATCGGGCTGGTGGAAGGTGGAAACCGGTGCCATCTTTAGGGCGCGGCACGTCGTAGCTCTCTACATATAATGGTGACTTCATCGAGGCAGCCATAACCCTTGTCAGGTGCAGGTGGCACTGATCAAGACTCAGGTTCCACCGGCACTCAGGAGGAGAGATTTGATAGTCACCCTTCACTGGAGGCCTTTCTAGCACTGTGACTACCACAGCCATGGTATCTCTAGAATGTGCATCTCCCAGAATTCACAGGCAGTGGACCCAGAAAGAGCGTGAGTGTGTGCCTGCAGCCACTGCCTTCACTATGGAGGACACTGGGAGGGGCCCCCACAGCATCTTCTAAAAGATGCTGGCCTGTAGAAACAAGGCCAGCCAGAATACTCACCTGTGCTGGGAGTCTGCCTTCTATATAGAACAAGGGAGATTTGCCATAGGGTGCCACCAGGTTCCAGAAGGTTCAAAGTCACATGTAAGGTGGGAGAGGGTCTAGATCATGGTAACCATTACATAATAAAGAGTTTTAACTCCTTGCTGAGCAGAGGCACTTACATCTTTCCTTCTGGCTATAGCTACCTTGGCGCCCTTGTAATTTAAATGAGACTAATTTCTAATGAGTGAGTAGCTCTTTTGAAGAAGCTCAGTTGCATTTGAACTGGACAGAGAACCACATGTGGGATCCTGTGCAAAGTGCTGGTTCAGTTAACCTCGGTAGGGTGAGCTGCTTGTGGCATGCAGTTGTCATCCGAAGTTGTCTATTTGGAGCAGGGGTGAGCTATGGCAGATGTTTCTCCCTAGTGTGATCTTGCACTCCAACCAAGAGGAGGGCAACAAGTACCTGGCTGTTTAGTGGGGCCAGGATCCATGCCTGCAGTATGCAGAGAGGACTGGGGTGTGAGCAGGGAATGCTATCCCCTGTGGGTAGTGTGATTCCACACCTAAAGCCTCAGCTTCAGTTTTCTCTTAAAGGAGATGGGTGAGGACCCCCCCTCCCCCAGTTCAGGTCTCCATGCCCATCTCCCACCCCACACCTGTCAAGTGAGTCCCATGTTAGTAGTAGAGCAGCCTCTTTTCAGAGCATCAGGAAGCCTTGGAGTTGCAGGGTTGAACATTCTTTTTTCCTGGGGTACTGCCTCCCCTTCTCTCCTCTACTGGAAGGAGGTAACATAGGGAAGGGGTTAATGATTTCATTTTTCTGCACATGGCTCTGACAGGATCTCCTAGTCAAACACACTCTTCAGATATCTCCCCATGTTTTGCAATTTCTAACTTTTCATGAGGGCTCCCCCCCATGAATGAGTGATGAGAAGCGTAGGGGTATTCAGCGTCGTGCCTCTGACCCAAGCTCTGCTACTGACTCAGTGGGGGGCATAGCAATGTCCCTTGTCCTCTTGGGATATGGCTTTCCTCACCTGTGAGTACAGGAGCATAATTTCATGTTATCCAAATTATCAAGGGGTCTGGAGAGATGGTAGAGTGGGTGAGAGCACTTGCTCTTCAAGCCTGAGGGCCTGAGTTTGAATACCTGGCCCCCACTTAAGAAGTTAGGTGTGGCCAAGTGTACACCTGTAACCTCAGCCCTGTGTGGCGGGTAGAGACAGGATTGCTGGAGCTTGGTTGGCTGACAGCAGAGCTCCAGGTTCAGTGAGAGACTTATCTCAGGGAATAAGGTAGAAAACAACACAGCAAGTACCCATGTTCTCTGGCACCCAAGTGCATGCATGGGCACATTCTTCCCAGTGTGTGTTATTTGAAAACACTTCAGGTGGGGGAAGTCCTTGAGACTTTTAAGAGGAGTGTAGAGATGTATTTTAAAGTGCTTTGAAAGGTACAGAGCTCTGTAGAAACTCATGTTCCTCCTGGAGAGTTTCCTTAAGAGTCTGAGCCAGATAACCACCCCCATCCCAGTGTGAGTCCCAGAAGGAGACCGAGCCTCACAATCAGGGTCTTTATGTATAGAGTTCTCCCTCTCTTGCCTTTTGCGCTGGCAAACAGAGCTCTGGTTAGCGGCAAGCCAAGGAGACGACGCTAATTGCTGGGTTTGATATTTGAAAAGAGAGATTATTAAGCGAGGTCTCAGTTCAGAAACTTCAAGAAGAAATGGGAGGGTGTGGTGAGGGTGGAGGGGGGAGATTGCATTTCCTGTTTTCCTTTCAGATGGTGGTGGAAAACCATGGATACCCACGGAGAAATTCCAAAACTCGCTCTTTTTCCTGCCAGAGGCCTGGCCCAAAAGGTGGTGCCTAGAAGTGGCCAATTTGTTATTTATTTATTTATTTTTAGCACTTGAAGTGGGTTTAAATTTAATTTATCTTTATTTTATGTGTATGAGTGTTTTGCCTGCATTTATGTCTGTGTACTACGTGTGTGACTGATGCATATGGAGGTCAGTAGTGGGTGTCAGATCCCCTGGAACTGGATGGTTGTGAGCTGTCATGTTGGTGCTGGGAACTGAACTGGGTACTCTGCTTTTAATCACTGACCCTTCCATCTTTTTTTTTTTTTTTTTGACAGTCTCTCTGACTGTAGTTGGAACTTGCCGATTTGGCTAGATTGGCTGACCAGTGAGACCCAGGGATCTGCCTGTCTCTGACTCCCTTACAATGGGATGGCAAGGATGGGCTACCACACTGGCTTTTTCAAGAATGTGTTTTGGGGGCAGAACTCAGGTCTTCATGGTCAAGCATCAAGTAGTTTACTGGCTCTGGTGGTTCTCAACCTGTGGGTTTTAACCCCTTTGGGGGCTGCAAATCAGACATTGACATTACGATTCATAACAGTAGCAAAATTACAGTTATAAAGTAGCAATGAAATAATTTTATGATTGGGGGTTACCACACATGAGGGACTGTACTAAAGGGTCTCAGCATTTGAAAGGTTGAGAACCTCTGGGCTAAGCCGTCTCCCCAGCCTTTCAGGTTCCCATCTTTACCACACCTTATTTTTACTTCAGCAACCAATGATTGAAAACTATAATTCCTTCTGGCTCATGGTTGATTTCTTTTTCCTTAGAGTTGGAGTTTGCAGGAGTCCAGCTAAATGCTGGTAGGGCAAAGACAGCATTCATAGGTGACATCAGCTTTCAGAACAGGCCAGAAGCAACAGAGCCCAGGGTCTGGTTTTCATTTACAGTTTGGGTCTGTCCCACAGAGGGGAGGGGAGAAGAGGGGTCTGGAGGAAAGAAGTAGAAGGAGGAGGAGAAGAAGGCAGGGGAGGAGCGAGAGGGAGGTGGGAGGGAGAGGAGGAGCAGGAGGGAGCCCTGACTGTACCCTGGACCCTGTCCAGTTTGGAGTTCAGTCTCTCACCAAAGGCTGCTCAGTTCTCCAGGCTCCAGCCTCCACCAAGGACTGCAAGAGGAGACCGTGTCCTCTGATCTTGGATCCTCCTTTCCTTGCTTGGGAAGGGTTGCAGGAAGAAAAGGAGACTCAGCTAGAGAGAAAAATATGCATCCTGCTGAAGCGTGATCTACTCTAAAAGCCCAGGGATACGCGTCTTCAGGTTTGCTCAGGGTAAGTGTGAGTTTTTTGTTTTTTGTTTCCTCTGTGGCATGAAGGAAACACTCCAAGCCGACAGACAAGCAGAGGTGACAGTTAGTGGCTCTTACAGTCATCCTGTCAGCCAGTTTTCTGTACATATTTGAGTTTTCTGGAAGAAACCTGTGCTGCAGTTTCTGTCCTTTGTGGTTCCTGGGCTTCTTTAACCTGCTAAAGGTCACAGATTGCCCAATTGTGTCTAGGTTTGCTGCTGCTGGGAAGTGGCCTGTGTGCTCCTGCCTGTGCCCTGCACACCCCTGAATGTGGTGCTCTCTGCCTGCTGCCTTATTGAAAGTTCTCTCTTCTTCCCCAGGCTAGCTGCTTTGTTTGCAGAGGCCTCTGATAGGAGCAGAGGGCAACCTGTGGAGCAGACCCCTGGGATCTCCCCGAGATCTCTCTGGGTTCTCCAAGGGTCACAGGTAGGGGTATACTCATTAGTGTGGAGAGGCTGGTCAGGCAAACTGCTGTCTTCTAAGTTTTGAGAGATATTGGTGCCCAGGCTCAGGGCTGGGCCGGAGCTACTCAGCCATGACTATCAGGGCTTCTTCATCTTTTCAGGAATCTGAAGTCACTGTTGCAGGATCTGTCCTTTGGGTGTGCTTAAGGGAACTTCAGGCCTGAAGGACGAGGAATGAGATACTGGGGAGCCTTTCCCAGTGAAGAAGGCAAGGCTCAGGACTGGGCTGGCCGGGGCTGTCCAGATGAGAGGCCCAAGCCAAGTTGGGAGGACGTGAGGATACTGGGTGGGGTTCGGGTCCTCTCTCACTGAGGATGGAAAGCGTGCATGGATGGTTGCCAGTCCGTTTGGGGACCTATTTCAAGCTACTATGGTATCAATACAAAGGTGGGGCCATTGGGAAGGGCTCATTGGAATACTAGAGAGTGGCTAAAGGAAAATGAGTTTCACAAAGGCTCAGGCAAATTTAGGGGCTAGTCTGGACCTCAAGAAAAAGCTGTTCTGAGCATGAGGGGGCACACCAGTGGAAGCCATTTTTCTCCCTCCCCATAGCTGATTTTAAACAAAAGCCTCAGAGTCTTAGAGCTTCAAGGTTGCTCAAAACACCTGGGGATACTTCCCAGAGGAACACAATTCTGAGTAGTGCAAGAAGGTGGAATGTGGAAAAGCTTTTAAAATAAAAATTATATTGCTCTTAACAAAACAATGTGGAACCAGTTGGTTGCTGTAGCTGCCCTTACCAGGACTTTTGACTTTTTTTGCTGGGTGATTCTGAGATGGAAACATCCAGGCTTTGTGGGTGAAGGGGGAGAGGCTCTGAGATGCTGAACTATTAGCCAGAGTGGCTGGGCTTCCAGTAGCATCCTTTTCTATTACTGGAGACATGGGGCTGATGATTCAGTGGTAGGGGATCCTAGATGAATTTGTACCTACATGTGGGATGGGCTGATAGATTGATCCCCTCAGAAGAGACTATCCTCCTGTTACATTCTATTCAAAGCAGTAGGACAGTCGGCTTAGTCTTCACAAGAATACACAACTCATGGAGAAAGAATGGAGGCTTACTTCAGGGAGGAGGGCATGGAGCTGTGATTGGGGTTCCAATGTGGGGTCATCTTATATCCAGATCACCTCTTCAAAGGCATGGAGGGCTCACAGGGATAGCTTGAATTTTGCTCCATTCTGCTGTGGCCTTCTGCTGAAGCTGAGGGATGGAAGTATAGAATTTCTTTTAGAGAAATTTAGGATTGGGAAGAGAGGTCCTATATCTGGGCACCTTTAATTAGACAAAACTTCACACTGACACAAAGGAAACTCTTCTCTTCTCTCACAGCAGTGACAAGCCATTCAGCTGACACTGGGTGGGGAAGACTGACAGGATGGGCTCACAGAGTGGCTCTCCTGAAATTTTCCAGTCTGGAAATTAGAGGGTGTGGCCACAGTACCTTCCTAGGGGTTGGTTGAGATATCCTTTGGTCTAACAGTGTATCTTACATAGGAGGTGTGTACCACACCCTATGCCGGTGGAGACCCTCAAGCCTGAGATCCCAATGATGTATCTGAGACAAGATAAGCATGGCTCAGAGCAAGAATTGTCTGTGTCTCTACACTTTGCTTTACCCTACGCTAACACTGTAAGTGCATTTTGTGATTTCAGGCAGTACAATGTAATCTATCACTGACCACAGAGTAGGAGAAATTCCTGTTTGTCCAGCTGCAGGGGCTGTGAAATCTGACCTTAGTTTTGGAGTGGAACCTACAGACCACAATGCTCAAGGCCACGGTCTCCTCCTGAAACCACCTCCCTCTTTGGGAATGTGTAGAGGCCATTACCACCCAGGGCTCACTTGCTTCCCTGCTCTTTCCAGACATTTGGTGACTTGGAGAAAATGTGGCCAAAATAGAACAGCTGTCTGTGTCACCACCTGCTTTTATGTAAAATTCCACATTTAGGATTTAAAATTCATCAGTGAGTTGCCAATTTTGTTGTATGAGATGTTCTTGCAGGCATGCTAACAATGTTAGCTATATATATATATATATATATATATATATATATATATATATATATAT
>CAJQZJ010013540.1:13970274-14055496 GCA_907164525.1 Lophiomys imhausi | reverse complement strand
GTGTGTGTGTGTGTGTGTGTGTGTGTGTGTGTGTGTGTGTGTGTGTGGTGTGCAGTCATATGTCATTTAATGATGGGGGCTCATTCTGAGAACTCTATTGGGTAGCTTCGTCCTTGTGGGGACATCAAAGTGTATCATAAGGGAACTATAACATTACTAGGTAATAACCTTGAGGGACCACTGCTGTTTACAGGGGTTTTGTCAACTGGACACCATTATAGGATATGTAAAGTGTCTGTTAGTGTCTCCCTGGCTGCCTGCCTGTCTGCTTACTTTCCATCTATCCATTTGCTGCTGGTTCAAACAACTTGTTCAGAAATCTGAAAAACACATATGAAAAAGCAATAGATTTTGGGAAATTTTGTGGTATGGGAGCTAAAAAATGATCATTCTGTTTATTTTGTCTTCTCTTTTAGGTTCATACTTGGTGCTTAGACAGTCAAAATGAGGAAACACCGGCATTTGCCCCTAGTGGCCATCTTTAGCTTCCTCCTCTTAGGCATTGCCATGATTCATGCCCAACAGCAAGCAGGTAAGGTTTAATTTTGTTCAAAAAAAAAATTACTAGCACTGTTTGAGTCTAGATCAAGCTGCCCAGAGCTTGCCACAGGGCCTGGAAATGTCGAGAGACAGAGCAGGGCATGGCTGGACTTTTAAGACCTTTCAGATACTGTGGCCAGGGCAAGGTGATTTTTTTTTCTTTCTAAAACTTGAGCTTCAAATCCTGAGTTGTGTGGGAGCAGAATTATCTTCACATTGGATCTGGGCAGAGTCTCCATCCCACAAGGCTTACCATCTGAGGGACTTTCCCACATCCCTGGCTCTGGTTTATAGGAAGAAGACAATTATTGTGATAATAATTCATTAAAACAAAACAAAACTAAACCCCCACAAAATCCAACTTCCCCTGTCTCTAACTCTAGACACATAATGGCAGTTATGCGTGGGATCATTGTATGTTTAAAAAGATGTTTCCCTAGACAACTTTAAGCAGAAGATCCTAATGTGCCTATTAAGAATTTGCTTTCGGAGTTTTCGGGCATCAAGATAAGCTTTCTATGTTGAAATGGAAGCCCTTGGTGGTGTCTCCCGTTATTGCCCAGGAGTACTGGGCCTTTGACAGCCCTGTCTACAAGGCTGGGTTCCTTAGATGGAGGGAAAGGTAGCCTACCTCAGTAGGAGAGAAGCAAGGCTTAAGGCCTCTCATGTAAACCTGAGGTAAGTAGAATTTCAGAGGCAGTCTGGCCATAGCTTCTGAAGGCTTTTCCCACGGCCACTGATGGCCTGGTCCCAGGGCTCCTCTACTTGAGGAGAAACTGTTCATCCTTGGTTAAATGCAGTACTTCCCAGAATATTGGTAGGCTTCTATGCTCTGGAAATATATAGTAACTGGTTAGAGAGCTCTTCTTCATGTTCAAAATTTCAAGAGAAACATGATCACTCCCTCTAAATAGCCGTGGTTTTCTCCATGTATAAAATCATTTGTAACATTATATTTCTTGCAAGTTTTCTGAAGCCCCGAAGGTTGGGGTGTGCTCACAAGATACCAGCAGTCTCCTTATGTCCATGTGGGGCCCACTTTCTACCCCACACTGAAGAACGAGTTTCTAATGATGGTTGTTTACCCATGACAAGATATCCCTTTGGTCTGGTCAGGTGGACATAGGGCAGGGGGTCAAATTTTCACAAACAGTCATGCCTCAGCTCAAAGGCACCCAGACTTCTTACTCCTGTTCTGGAGTATTCTACTGGCCCCTGACTTGGGACTACTCAGTATGGAACTTGGGCAATTGCTGGTTCTAGCAGCAGCTAGTCCCTCTTTCTTGCCCCTGCTTTGCAGGTAAGTCCTCCTACCTGCCCTCATTGCACCTGAGACATGACTTATTATTTGGTAGTAACAGCGGGTCTGCTTAGCTTATTTAGGAAGAGGTCCATCAACAGGAGGTCACTGTTTGAGTCAGTAGAAAACCTGAACCAATGTGTTTTTTTAAAGATGTCAAAAATGGTGCGGCTGCCGACATAGTGTTTCTAGTGGATTCCTCTTGGAGTGCTGGAAAGGACCGTTTCCTGCTTGTTCAAGAGTTTCTGTCTGATGTTGTAGAGTCTTTAGCTGTGGGAGACAATGATTTCCATTTTGCTCTGGTCCGGCTCAACGGAAACCCACATACCGAGTTCCTGTTAAATACGTACCACACTAAACAAGAAGTCCTTTCTCATATTTTGAACATGCATTACATTGGGGGAAGCAATCAGACTGGAAAAGGATTAGAATATATAATTCACAGCCACCTCACTGAGGCTTCTGGAAGCCGGGCCGCTGATGGAGTCCCTCAGGTTATCATAGTATTAACTGACGGACGATCGGAGGACGGTTTTGCTCTGCCCTCAGCGGAACTTAAGTCTGCGGACGTTAACGTGTTTGCAGTTGGAGTTGAGGATGCAGACAAAAGAGCCTTAAGAGAAATAGCGAGCGAACCGCCCAGTATGCATGTTTTCAACCTAGAGAACACTACTTCGCTTCATGACATAGTAGGGAATTTAGTGTCCTGTATACACTCCTCTGTGAATCCAGAAAGGGCTGGGGACATGGAAAGCCTTAAAGACATCACAGGTAATGTCTTCACTGCCAGGTTGCTCCCTGCCCTGCTGCTCTGTGGCTGTGAGCTTAGCAAACACTGGCCTAAAGCAACATGGTGTCTAAGAGACGCTGGGGGCTTAGGAAAGAGATGTTCTCTAGCTTAAAAACAAAGGCGTGACTGACCTTCCTCAGTCTCCTTCAAAGACAGCCTCCGCCTGTACCCAAGAGAAGGTTTCTGAAACAGCCAACATTTGAACTTTAAAACCCACGTGTTTATATGATCCCAGAGTTAGCTTACCTTCCTTAAGAAGAAAGAAAGCCTTCTTCAGATGGGCAGGTGTCCACCTGGAAGCAGAGAGCACCGGGAAGCACTGGACTGAGTGGGGGAGGAAGCCAGAGGGCTGCTCTTTTATTCTGTTTGGTGGAACATATTTCAAAAAAGACTTGATAGAATCAGAGGACAGGGAGTCTTTGTTGTGATGTGGCCCAAAGTTTTTTTTCTTTTTTGTTTTTAAGAAACTGAGTCCATGGGCTGGAGAGATGGCTCAGCCATTAAAGGCTAGGCTCACAACCAAAAATATAAGAAACTGAGTCCTAGAGAGTGGGTGACAAGCAGGGGACGAGCCTGTGCTGAGTCATGGTGTCTCTGCCCAGGGTCTGCACTGTTGTGTCTTTTGTGCCCTGTGGCTGTAACCATGAGGGTCTTCTAATTCTAATATGTGAACATTACAGTGAGATGGGCGGACTCAGTGACTGGAGAGTCCTTACATCAATCAAGCCTATTGGTTTTCCTTCCATTGATAAGTGTCCTAAAGACTGAGAGGGGAGGAAGGTGACAAGAATGTAAATTCAACCGCTCAACAGCAATCTTGCCTGGTGGTCAGGACTAGCTCCCTCCCCAACCATGGATGGGGGCAGGACACCCTGTGCTAGAACACAAGTTTGTGCAGCAAATGGGAAAGAAGGAGTTCCTGGGAGAGTGGGTGGGGAGTAGGAAGGCATTCTGGGAGAGACTCATGAGAGAGAGGGTCTGCACATCCCTAGGATTCTGGGGTGGGTAGGAGAGAGGCTGAGCAGCTTAGGTGAGGTGGGCATGTGTGGAGGAGGGTAGCACTGGGATGGGAGCCTGGAGTTGGAGCCTTTCGGAACAACGGAACAACGGATGCAGAGATGTGATAAGGGCTCACACAGTACTTAGGAAAGGACTGATGGCTTACAGCAATGCCCAGGAGACATCAGAGCTTACCGGCCAGAGGACATCTCCACCAGTGGGCTCCCCAAACTTTCTTCAAACTCCTCGGGTACGTTCAGAATCAAAGGAACTCTCAGATTGGGAGTTTTGAAAGAGGGGACTACAAGGAAGGGAAATGTAGAGTAGAAGTTGCTAGAGCCACACCGCACCCTTCCACGGAGTGCTGGAAGGGCAGAAAAAAAAAATGATAGAAATGCTAGACAGAGTGAATGGGGAGGAGTCTGAGGCTCAAAGTGTGAGACGGGATGAGAAACTCGAGCATTGTCCTCAAGACAGCTGGGTGTGTATGGTATGAGGGCTTTGGAGATGTCGGGGTTGGAGACTTGGAGGGGTTGCCAATGAGGCTGAAAGGGCAGCCTATACATAGGAACACTAAAGAGAGAGACTCTAGGTGAGAGGCTGAAGCGCCCGGAGGTCAGCGCTCATCAGTGGTATCCACACAGACAAAAACATCTCTTTAGATAACTCTGAGTATGCAGTGTGGCTGCAGATTAATCACTATGTGACTGAAGCCACAGAGAGAGGCTTAGCATGCTGGGTGGTGGCTGGCTCTTGGCTGGGGAAAGGATGATCATGCAGTGGGGACTCAGGAGGCATGTAAAGCCCAGAGGAAGTGGGAGAGGAAGCAAGGTACACGGGCAGCTTTTCTCCTCCATCATGAGCATGGCCGAGGCAGGAGGCAGGAGGCTGGAGGTAGGGCACATGGTGAAGCCAATCTACAATGAAGATGCTAGAGACGAAGAGGCAGTAGAGAGCCCGAGGCATGAGGCAAACCTCTATGGGGCGTGTGAGGGACTTAGGGGGAGACAGACAGAACCACCGGAAACAGAGCCTTTGGGATTATAATCGGATCAATGAGCAGCTATAAGGAAACGTTGTCAGACAGGTTTTCATCACAGAGATTAAGAAAGCAGCAGGTGAGGAGAGAGGTGGCAGGGGTCAGCAGCAAGAAACCACTGCCGTAGACAGGCAAAGCGTGGGCACATTAGGTGGACAGGCAAAGCTTGGGTACATTAGGGCTTTGGGAATGACACATCATAAGCGGTGTCTGAAGCTGTTCATCCTATGGTTTCCCCATGGTTCTCCATGATCTCAGCCTTGGTAGAATTGGGCTCACCAAGGCGTACCAAAGGACAGGGAGGAGACAAACTGGCCCACTTATCTGTACTACTAGGCTCCCTGCTCCCAGGGAGGGGCCTTTCCTCTGGGATTGGGTTCCAACAGTCAAGTTATAGGAACAAATGTGTGCTCTAGAGGTCACTCTGGATAACGGTCCAGCTTCAGGGGGAAGGACAAGGGGGCACCTGGGGTAGCTGTCTGTGTCCACCAGGCATCTCTGACTCACCCTTCAGAATATGGGTGTAATGACAAACTCATTTAAAAATGTGACTGGTAGAGAACGGCACATTTCTAAAGTTAATGCCTCAGCAAACTAATGAGCACGAATAGGTGATGTAGCCATTCTATAAATGACAAAAAACCGAAATGGTCACAGCAGGAACAAAGAGCCTATCCACTGCATGCTTCTGTACAGCTAAAAACCTTTGTTTTTATGCCAAGAGAGCATCTCTGTCGCCCATGTCTAAGTCACTGGCAGCACCAGGGTGGATTGTCAGTCTGTCGTCTTTTCTGATTAATTGCACTCTGCAGTTCCTTCATATCACGTCTCGCTGTGTGTTCCATTGCAAGGCTAAAATAAGGTAAAATGAGTAGTGAGGGTCACAGTCGTGAGCCCTGCATAAAGTTTTGGAAAAGGCGTGTCCGTAGTCTGAACAAGGTTGTTGCGGGGACCTTCGACATCCTGCCGACCGTTCTTGACTCTGAAGCAAGAGCACACACATGTACAGCGTTAAGAAGCATATGATTCCGAGTGGACTCTGCTCTGCTCTTGGTTGTGTTTAAAAAAAAAATCCCTTTGCCACCTTTAAAAAGGGGTGCAACTGAGAAGCGAGACTTTTATTCTAAAACAAAAGCTGAAGGTGACTCTGAGGAGTTCAGCATACATTTTCTTCAACATTTGTGTTTTGCACAGGAAATAGGGGCATCTTAGGGCTCTTGCTTGGACATCTTGAAAACTTTCCAGAGAAAGTGCCACAGAAGGTCCGGCATATGAGACAGGAAGCAGACGACCAGACAGCTTCCACATTTTATGCTTCCAGGCAGATCTGATTTCTCTTGGAATTGGTGTTGGCGGAATTTGTGTTGGCCGCTGGTGCGCCTTGCTGAACACAAGAACCTGGGGCACCTGGTCTCTGTGAGGCTTCGGCTCTCGCAGCTAACAAAGCATGCTCTGTGTGTTCCATTATTGTGTGTGTAAGAGGATCACGGTTTTGACTCAGTGATGACAAATTATCCACCATTTTATGATGTACTGCTGATGATGCTCAGCCTGCCCACCCCCACCCAAAGGGTTCTTTTGTGGCATTTACACCATTAGAAATTGCTCCCAAAAAGTACGGGATAGTGGAAGTAAGGAAGACAGAATCGTGCCATGCTATGACTGAAGATCTTCCTATTGTTCATCTTGATCATAATTAACTTTCTTTTAAAATGTCTAGATGTGATGAATAAGAGACAGTTCACTCCTTTTGTGTCCTTTGAGGTCATTGCCTCAGACTTGGAAACGTGGAGGTCTTTTGTGGTGTACTCCATGCAATGGCGAGAGCCATTTTTATGGTCCATGTAACTCACATTCCCTGGCTCTGCATCCTCCCAAGATACTTCAGCAGTTTTGTATTTTGTCTGAAGACTGGTGAATTCTTTGGAGTTCAAACCAAGGGTCTGATAATTATGCTGATTTTTAATGGCAGTTACAAACACTTAAGATGTCAGTTGCTGTAGCAAAGGGATTGTCCTCTTTTATCTTGTGGGGAGGACAATGGTAGAAACATTCCAAGTCACTACCTCTCCCTGTGCAAAAGATTAAACCCTGAAGGGCTTGTAGGGAAGGGAGAGTACTTAAGCCTCTATACTCTCTGCCTCAGCTTTCATGAGAGCACTGCCTGAGAGAAAAAGTCCAGTTTTGTGAGATGAGCTTTGTGTATTTTTCCCCAGTGAGAACATAAACAGATTTTTCTGGCACTAGAAAAAACTAAATTTAAATATAAAACACTCACTGGCACTCACAAATCTGAATGAAGGGTCTTTTCTTACATTACAGGATACTAATTATGCTCCCGTTCCCCAGTGTATGAATATTGATACTCACACAGAGGTCCCTCATGCCCCCAGTATACCCTTAAGTCATTAAAACATTTGCTAGGGTGGTTTTGTTTTTCTTCTAATACAGAACAGTTTGGTATAAGTGCTCAAGTTGAGCCTTTGGACTCCCTTGTCCTGACTTGGAGACTCATTCTCTGAAGGTTCAAGTTTCCATCGCTAGGAAAGAGAGGTCTTTAGCTGCCATTTTTATGTCCTTCAGTAAAGACAGCGCTGATTGGCTTAGGATCTCTAAGCCAATCTTGGTTCTGCTAGGCAATCCACTTGGATGTCATAAAACGAGGTTGGATAATTATGTCATGACTGGTTTCATGTCACTCTGCTTAACATTGTTCTTCATTATTTGACTGAATATAGAGGCAATGCAAAACAAACATTTCTGATCCCAGCCCCATGTTTGGATTCCACACAGCCATGTACCCGAGAGAGATATGAATGTAGGATCCAACGCACATCAAGGGATTTTAAAATTAAGACTTTAACTGTGTCTGAGTTTTAGGTCCTAGATGTGTGTGGAGTCATCCACTTTGATTTTCAAGAAAAAAAAAAAAAGCAAGCAGTAGTTATCCAAGGAATTAAATAACCTTCTGGAACTATCAGTCACTGGGCCATGAACCTGGGCTTTTGTTCCTTAAGCTGTGCATTTACATCAAAATATTTATAATTACTTGAGGAATTGGGAGAAGAGAGCATGAGTTAGAAATAACCTTTGAATTTGTGTCAACTTAACTGTCTCTCCTGGAATATGGTATCCTGTAATCAGATGCAACTATACTTCTCTCCAAAGTCCAGAATACTGATCTTTCCCTTGGAGGATGATGTTTTGAAGTTTAATCGTGACGGGGTCATGGATAAAAATTAATGCCCCTATTACTTCAACCACGATTCCTGACAAGTTGCCTCTTATCCAATCAGAATGCAGAACTAAAAGAGACTTCACACTCTTTCACCGACATTGTGTTTTGTTTGTCTGTGTTTCGTGTTTCTCATTGGTTTCCAAGGAAACACGTTGGAAAGCCGGGATGACGCATGTGGTCACATGTTCTAACGCTTTCACTTTTTTTTTTTTTTTGCATTTCTTTCTTTTAAAGCACAAGACTCAGCTGACATTATTTTCCTTATTGATGGATCAAACAACACCGGAAGTTCCCATTTTCCTGTCATTCGAGGCTTCCTTGTAAATGTCCTTGACAGACTCTCAATTGGAAATCAGCAGATTCGAGTGGGGGTGGTCCAGTATAGCGATGAGCCCAGAACCGTGTTCTCCTTGGACACCTACCCCTCCAAGGCGATGGTTCTGGATGCTGTGAAAAGATTCAGCTTTGCTGGGGGGGAGTTGGCCAATATAGGCCTGGCCCTTGACTTCGTGATGGAGAATCACTTCACTCGGACAGGTGGCAGCCGTGTGGAGGAAGGGGTCCCCCAGGTACTGGTCCTCATAAGTGCTGGGCCTTCTAGTGATGAGATTCGAGACGGGGTGGTAGCTCTGAAGCAGGCTAGTGTGTTCTCCTTTGGCCTCGGAGTCCAGGCCGCCTCCAAGGCAGAACTTCAGCATATAGCTACCGATGACAGCTTGGTGTTTACTGTCCCGGAATTCCATAGCTTTGGGGACCTCCAGGAGCAATTACTGCCATACCTTGTTGGTGTGGCCCAAAGGCACATTGTCTTGCAACCGCCAACTATTGTCACTCAAGGTATGTATGCACCCCCCCCCCTTTTGCCATCTTTACAGGAATGGGAGTGTGTTGTGTGGTGAATGTTATAAAAGGAAGGTGGGCACTGGAGTGATTGACCTTGGGAAAAGCCGTAAATACCCACAGCCAGCCAGTCGATCTGTGATGTGTTGGCTTTTGTATGGCCTGTGTGTGGTTATTGTATCATTCAGAAAAACCTAAAGATGATGTGAGT
Source organism: Lophiomys imhausi (assembly GCA_907164525.1). Classification (NCBI taxonomy): domain Eukaryota; kingdom Metazoa; phylum Chordata; class Mammalia; order Rodentia; family Muridae; genus Lophiomys; species Lophiomys imhausi. The sequence goes on along the minus strand of CAJQZJ010013540.1, from coordinate 14,046,539 downwards.
GAACACTTTCTTAGAACATGGGTTATAAGGAAAGTGTGGTCTTTAGGCTAGTGTAACAAAGCCACTGCTTTGAGCTATTAGGCATCAGTGTGCTATCTATCCACCATCTAGTTATCTTGAAATAGGCTTGAGGGATTTCACAGTTCTGAGAAAGCTACTCCAGGGTAAAGGCACTGTCAGTGTGTTACAAGTATTCTCATAAATGAGTTCCCAAAAGCAGCAAAGGGGAGAGGTGTTTTCTCCTATCTCAGTGTGGTGGACACAAGAGGGACATTTCAGAAGGTAAGGCTTAGCTGAGCACATGCTGAATGGGGTATTTATAGAACATCCTGGTCCCCAGCTTCCAAGTTTGGAACAAATTGTTTTGAGTGGCAAGTTTATCATCTATGCTCAAATGGAAGACGTTTGGTAGCACAGTCACCTAGAGTCATTTAAAGAACGCAAGCCAGCCAACATCATAAGAGAGGTATACACTTAAACAAGAGAAGTGTGGGGACACCAGAAGAGCTGTTGGTCTGAGATTCCACGACCGATGGTGTCAGTTTCATGATCCTAGACAGTGAGTGGAAACCACCCAGTAAGTGGGGGACACAGTTGCTACCAAAGACTTCATCATCCATAAACATCCTATTTACATCTTGGTGTCACCTTCCCATCAGGATGCTCTCAGATCAGCCCTTGAGTGTAAGACCATGTTCCTCATTATTCTTCAGCAGAGCACTGGCTCAGTGAAAATGAGCACATGAATGAGGCTGATGGGAGACTCTGGCTAGCATTCACAGCCTCTGATTCTAATTTTTCTGAGTGGAGCTCCCTGTCTGTCTAGCTATGTTTGCTAGCTTTATAAAGAAAGGGACTTGACCCATGAAATAACTGTTGTCGTAAGTAGCTTTTACCCATTTTATCCCTGGGATTCCAGGGTGGTTTTTCCTTAGCAAAAGAAGTAACCACGGTTTTAAAAATAAATGTTTCGGTGAGCATGCTGTTACATGAAATTAACAGCAGAACACTTTACAGGCCTCATTCGAAGTTCCTCATTGGCTCATGTATGGAGCTGACTCCTGCTTCCTCAGACTTTGCTAATTGGCTGTTCTAGTGCATAGTGGTGAGAGGACTTGATCACACTTTCTCAGTGTGAAATTCAGCCAGAATTGGGACAGCTTCCTTCAGATAAATTCAAGACAGAGCTCTGGTGATAACAGCAGTTGTGACAGAAAGCTCATGGCCGCAACATCTTTATCTGAGTTTGGCACCAGAACTAACTGTATATAACAACCTCCTTCCAGAGAAGGCACTTAGTGACTCCGAGGCCAATCTGGCTGAAGCTTACTGTGCCCTGTTTCATTTCCTTGTTCCTCCTACTCTGATGGGGACAGGGTGCAGGAGGGGAGGTCAGGAGTCTGAGCTGGATGCTCTGAGAGGAAATATTGAAGAAAGGTGTCTCCGGGTCTGAGACCTGCCCGGCTGTGGACTGAGCAGCAGCTGTCCTTCAGACTGCGTTGGTGTGGCTCTGGGGATTAAGGAAACAATGAAGGGGAAATTTACAGCCCACTGAGGCTTCTCTGAGCCTTTCTACACTAGAAGCAGGCCACGGCACTGATCTATCTTTTAGAAACAGGACACGTACCATGACTGCCTTTGGGAGTTCTGGCTTTGGTCCTAGGTCTTTTTTGATCCTGGCCAGACCATACAACATCTCTAGGTTCTGATCCCTTAAATTCTCATCAAAGAATCTGTACCAGGTGAAGATATTTTTGCTTCAAGAGAAGGTTCAACTTCTGTATTAAGATGTGCTGTGGTTAACTAGCATTTTTAATGCCTTCCTCACAGGTATCACTGTTAATTTCAGTGAGGATCTCATAACTATTCAGTAGATATTCTTGACTACTTGATAAGTAAGTGCCAGTCACCATGCCAATCACTGGAGACACAGGGCTGAGAAAAAGAGAGATATATAGTTGTTGAGGTCTATCTCATGTGAGCTAATGATCAAACAGCAATACATTTCTCAAGTGTGACAAGCTACAAGGCCACCAAATGGAGCTGTGGTAGAGAGGATGGGGGCAGTGAACTTAGTAGAATGTCCTGCAAAGTTGTAGGACAGAAATGAGCAGAGCAAAGGAATAGCAGAGGGGAGGGAGTTCCAGGTAAAGGAACAGCAGGCAGGGTGATCTTGCAACAAGAAGTGTGGTCCCCTCCCTGAATGACTGTCAGAGGATAGGCCAGCTGGAGTTTCAGGGGATGAGGAACTAGAATCCAGGCTTATTTGACAGATAGAGACTTGAGAAGCAACTGGCTTAGGGGAAGGAGAGTCAGTGGTTACTACAGTTGTAAGTAGAAGGTCAGACCCTGCTGTGGCAGTGAAGGGGGACTGAGCAGAGAGCGAGTCCTGAGGTGGTTCTTAAACAGGGAGACCAACTTCCTGGAAGCATGCCTCTGTGACATGCTGGTGCTGTCACCCAAATGTGCTCTAAGGTCCTGGCCGTAAAACGTGGACTTTCTGATTGTGTTATTTCCCAAGAAACACTTGTTTGCTGAGTGACAGAAGGAGAGAAGGAAAGAGTACCATGGAGGCTTTGCCCGGAGGGTCTGATGAGGGTACGGGAACATGGGAAGTGAGGGCTGGTGACATCAGAGAGCCCATGAGAATAGGCACAGGGTGAGGGTTGCGAGGCTGAGAAGGGTTAACTGAGGGAGAAGAAGGGTCGAAAGTCAGATTCAAGAACTCAGTGGGAATAAGGCTGGGCAGGTGGTGGGGTGTGAGAGATTGCAAGATTTCAAGAGTGTGTGTGATATGTGGTATCCGTAAGATCAAAAGGTGTGGCCCTAGAAGCAGGGGCGTAGTAGATGGGAGGACACATTCATTGCAGGTCCTGGGGGATTCAATGGTTCCCAAGTTGTTTAGAAGACTGAGAGATGAGAGGACAAACTGAACCTCCAAGGACAGGGAACAGGAGTAGAGTAGATGAGAAGGCTGTTCCCAGGATGGGGACAGGGCAGCTGTTTGAGAGGATTTGTTTGACAATATTAAAGGGAAGAGTGAGGATATTCTTTCCCAACTCATCAGCTTCATGGGGAGAAGTGAGCCTGGGATGTCCTGCTGTCAGTCACAAGAGTGAGGGCTGAAGAGAATCATTCATGGCTGAGATTAGCAGGACCTGCAAGGTCACTTCCTAAGAGACATGACTGCCTGAGCTCTGGGGAGGAGAAAGGCTGTCCTTGTCAGATTGGATGAAAGGAAATGTTGGTGCATCCTTGAGATGATTCCCAAATAGGAAACCAGGGAATCACGAAGTTTAATAGCTGGGTGTGAGATGGTCCATAAAGCACCCCTCCATCTCACAGAAACAGAAGTCCAGAGAAAGGACAAGACACTGAAAGGGCCAATCAGGTAGTGTCAGAAGCATGTGGCAAACATAGAAGCCTGATCCTTCTTTTCTTCAGTGCTAATTTTAGTTGCCTGAGCATCATTCCAGGTGTCTCCCAAAGAGCAGCTTCCAGAACTTTAAACTCAAACCAAACCAAATGACCTCTTCCATAATCAAAGAGGACTCGCGTCAAGGAAACTCGGAGCTCTGAGGCACACTGTAGAATCCACAAAGCTGAGTCCATGCTCTATAGTTTCCATGTCCTCCACATGTGGACATCTGTCCTTCCTGTGGACCATTGGTAAGATGTATGGTGAAGTGTTAGAACTTGGGAGGTGGTAAGTGTGACTATTATCAGGTTACAACCTGGAGCTATGCTTGTGAAGGGGCATGCCACTTCTCAGGTGGCCATCCCATGGATATTTGTCTCTCAGTCTTCTGTGTGAGAGATGTGTGATAAATATGTGTGCTACAGATGTAGAGCATTGTATGTGCAACATATATGTATAAACACTTGTGTGCACATTGTTCCCAGTGTAATAAAGGTATGAGAAATTCACTATACATACATGCACCAGGTTTATCTGCAAAGACATTTTTAATTTACAACCAAAGTTGCAACCCCAAGAGAGACTGCATGTTCTAAATTGAAGGAGGAAAAAGATCCCTGAATGGATGGTCATATCCACATTTGTGGCCTAGGGAGGAAAGAGAGGTGGTATTCCATATACAGTTACAGTGGCAGGTAACTAGGCAACCTGTACTAAAAGTTCTCGTGCATAAGCACCTTCCTCCTGGCTGAACACAGATTTTGGTTCAAAGAGTGTTTGAGGAGGCTCAGCCGTACTAAAACCATTCCTTACGGTAGTGCCAGGGACCCGATACCATATTCCTAGCCTCCTGTTCCCGTGACTAGGAATGAGCTCTAGTTTAGGATATATTGTAGGAGGCATCTCTAGTACTTCGGAAGCTCTTCCTTGCCTTTATTTCTAACCTTCTTTCTTCTGCTGGGTGTAGAAAATTAGGTTGTCATACCAGCTGTCTGGCACGAGAGATACACAGGTGCTTTTTTTTTTTTTTTGTAAATACCCCATCCAGTCTCAGTTCATCTAGAATCTTTACAGTCTAGGAGCAGCCTTAGACATCAGGGATGGTCATTATGTCTGGTAGAAGCCTTGTTCCCATGCCTTGGAAAGGTTGTATGTGTTCTGACACAGTGGCTGGGTGAAGTGGGTCACTGCCAGTGATCTGGCCAAAGCTTTCGTGGTTTGCCTAAGTCACCCGGGTCATAGTGTGTCATTGACTGCCATCCCCGCCCTGGGATGTGAAGTGAAAACCTATGGCTGCCCTTGGTGGGGCGGACACCGGTTCCCTTTCCAAGATTTACGATATGCGACTAAACATTTGTGCTTTTGCTTGCCAAAGGAAGGCACGTGACATAGAACCAGAGAAAAATGGGGCATGCCCATTCTCTTTCAGATTTGGCATTTGACAGTGTGTGGATTTGAAACCAAGTTAGTGACAAAAAGAGCTTTCTAAGCAGATGGGAGCTTTATTCAGTTAAACTATGTTTGTAGCAATAAGGAGACAATTACCTCTTCAGTGGTGGTGTGAGAAGCTAAAAGTAACTTTCTCCTGTGAAGTTATTTCTTAAACACATTACAAGTAGGCAGGGTTGGAAGGGAACCCATCACTCATGTGTGTCAGTTTCCCCTGGGACATTGGCCAGGGCAAGGGAATGCATAGTGGGCTTTACAATGTCACTGTTGAACCTGATCACTGAGACCATTCTATTTACCTCTTATTGTTGCTATCTACAGTCATGGAAGTCAACAAGAGGGACATAGTCTTCCTGGTGGATGGTTCCTCCAGCCTGGGGCAGTCCAACTTCAATGCCATCCGAGACTTCGTTGCCAAAGTCATACAAAGGCTGGAAATTGGACAGGACCTGGTTCAGGTGTCCTTGGCTCAGTATGCAGACACTGTCAAGCCTGAATTTTATTTAAATACCCATGCCACCAGAAAGGATGCCCTGACTGCGGTGCGGAAGATGAAGGCCCTGGAAGGCTCAGCCCTGTACACAGGCTCTGCTCTGGACTTTGCTCGAAACAACCTGTTCACTAGTTCAGCTGGCCATAGGGCCGCTGAGGGGGTTCCTAAACTCCTGGTGCTTATCACAGGTGGTAAGTCCGTCGATGAGGTCAGCCAGCCAGCGCAGGAGCTGAAGCGGGCAAACGTCATGGCCTTTGCCATCGGCAACAGGGCCGCTGATGAGGACGAGTTGAGGGAGATTGCTTTCGACTCCTCCCTGGTCTTCATTCCAGCTGAGTTCCGCCCTGCTCCTTTACAAAGCATGCTACTCAATCTACTAGCACCCCTCAGGACCCTCACTGGAACCACGGAAGGTATGGTGGCTGTGGTTTACACATGCAAGAGGGAGCTGGTAGGCAGAAACTGAGAAATGCCCAGTGACATATTGATGTTTAGCCGACAGACCACTGTTTTGTGGTGAAAGAAACCCCAGCAAGCTGTTTATTTCAGGTTTAATTTTCCTGCAGGGTTGAAGCTGTCATTCTGTCAATGCATACAGTTTTAGACTGTAGCATCTTAGGACCACCTACCTGTACAGCTGGCCGCAGAAGCTTCTCTCAGTTCTCTAATTGACATCCTTTCTGTTTTCACTAGTGACCCTTTCCAGAAACCTTCTTTCAGTAAAGGACTTTCCTTTCCTGAAGTGACAATATCTCTCCTCAGATATAGTACGCTCAGATTTTAGCCCCCTTTTCCTCTCTGTATGTAAAGGATTCTCTTCAACAGGAAAACAAACTGATAGATGGATATGAAGATCAAGCCCGTGGTCCTTCAGCTCCCTCACTTTTTATGATTGACAGTGTAGAACTATTCCCAAAGACACCAAAGCTCTCAGCCCATGATCTGGGTAAACACAGACCTCTGTCCTCAATGAAGAGAAGATTAATATCCTGTAATCCAGCTTGACCTTCTCACAGACCTCACACTGAAGGACTGTCCAGTGCATGAACCTCTGCATGGGTGCCTGCTTGCATCTCAGACCATGTGGTCCTGAGAGTCCTCAAATTCTCTTTCTCTTTCTCTCTCTCTCTCTCTCTCTCTCTCTCTCTCTCTCTCTCTCCTGAATCCACTCTCTTATAGCCAAAGTTAAAATTGTCTGAACCGCAATGAGGCATGGGGGAAAAGTAGTAAGTTCTAAATGTGTGCTTCAGGACCCATAGAGGATGGGTCAGTTCCCATGGATACAGAAATCCACAGATGCTAAAGTCCCTTCCTAAGCTAGTGCACTGTTCAGGTGTAATTCGTGTATATCCTCCTATATATACAGTAACAAAGGTGATGCTGGCATTATAGCCGATTATGTAGGAAGTACTGTCAAGGGACAGAGTCATATTCAGTAGAAATATGTTTCTTTCCCAAATACTTTGAGCCATGGTTGAATCTCTAGATATGGGAGCCACAGATACACTTTTCTTCACGCAAGTAATTTTGGCCAAACACAGAATATAATCACTATGTATTTTACTGTCACCTAACTCCTCTGATACCTGTGACAAAGTGCATGACAAAAGCAAGGTAGTGAAAGAAGGTGGACTCTGGCTCACAGTTTGAGGGTGCTGTCTATAGCAGTGGGGGAGGCATGGCAGCAGAAGTTTGAGGTAGCTGCTCATATTCACAGTCAAGAAGCAGTTGGATGATGGTGCTCAGCTGGACTGTCTCCTTTTTACTCTGCCCAGGACCCCAGCCCACAGAATGATGGCATCTCCATTTAGGGTGGATCTTCCCACCTCAGTTGCCCAACCTAGAACTCCATCACAGACATATATGGAGGTCTGTCTCTTAGGTGATTTTAGATTCTGTCAGGTTGACATCTGTATTAACCACCACACCTATGATCCTGCCACACCTTTTTGGAGGCTCTCTTCTGGGTACCCTATTCCCCAGCACTGAAATGATACCTAATAGGACAGGAGGAAAGCAGATAGTGGCGGGGGATGAGGGCTCCAGCTGGAGGACCACATACTTTGATTGGCAGGCAGTCTTAAAGAAGGTGTGTTCCTAGGTCCATGTAAGCCGATATTTCTTGAGTGTTGGGTGTAAAGAGCCCTCTATGTGTACCCAGGTGAGTTCCAGAGGGCCCAGTCAGCATAGGCGGCCATCTTGTGACTGGACGTCTGGAGATGAGCAACACAGAAAGAGGCAGCATCCTTGTGGGATTCAGCTCCAGAGAGGAAATGCTGTGTCCTAGGATTCTGGTGGCTTTGTTGGTTGCACACATTCTAACTCGAGCACTTTGTCTGCCTGTGGGCAATCTTGGCTTTGTACACTTGGTTATCAGTGTGCCTCACCAGCTCCAGCCACCGCAAGGGGAAAATATGCAGCTGCTTGCCATATTTTACCAGATGACATGCTCTGCCATGTTGGCTTTCTCTGTGTTCTGAGTGTGCCATGTGTCCTCTCATAGGCACACATGGGAAGCCCTCTCAGGGGTGTGTCTCACTGTGTTTTCTGTGCTTCACTGCAGTTCGCATAAACAAACGGGATATCATCTTCCTTTTGGATGGATCCGACAACGTTGGAAAAAACAATTTTCCTTATGTGCGTGACTTTGTAACCAACCTAGTTAACAGCCTCGATGTTGGAAGTGACAATATCCGTGTTGGCTTAGTTCAATTTAGCGACACTCCGGTCACGGAGTTCTCTCTAGACACTTACCAGACCAAGCCAGAGCTCCTTGCTCACGTGAGGGGCTTGCAGCTCAAGGGGGGCTCCAGCCTGAACACAGGTTCTGCCTTGAGCTATGTCCATGCCAATCACTTCACGGAGGCGGGTGGCAGCAGGACCCGAGAACATGTTCCTCAGCTGCTGCTCCTGCTCATGGGCGGGCCTTCTGAGGATGCCTATTTGCAAGCTGCCAATGCCCTGGTGCGCTCAGGCGTGCTGACCTTCTGTGTGGGGGCCAATCGGGCGGATAAGGCTGAGTTAGAACATATTGCTTTTAATCCGAGCCTGGTGTACCTCATGGATGATTTCAGCTCCCTGCCAGCTTTGCCTCAACAGCTGATTCAGCCCTTAACCACATATGTTAGTGGAGGTGTGCAGGAAGTTCCACTAACCCACCCAGGTAAATCTCCCGCCCCTCTCCTTCTCCAGATGCCTCCCTGGCAGCAGTGGCTAATGACATCCCAGAACCTGTGACATGTGGAAGGATGGTGGGTTCATTTGGGTTGGGCTGGTTGATGACATCATACCAGCAAATTTAGACTCTAAGTCTGCAACATTCAGCTATGCCCTATTCATGTTGTCTCACATTTATTTAGAAGCTGAACCTGGTGATCATTCTAGAGTGAAAGTCCATGAGGAAGGGGTGTGGGGAAGGGAAAAGAAAAAGGAGGAGGGAAGGAAGGGGAAAAAGAAGGGAAGGAAACAGGAGAGAGAGAGAGAGAGAGAGAGCGAGAGCGCTTGATTGATGGACTCTAATACATGATTATTCCTTGGCATCCTTTAAAATTTGAATCCCCCCTTTATGTGACACTCTACATTCAGACTCTGCCATGTTTATAAAACATCTTCATGCAACAAAGAGTCTGTGTTACTATTACTGTGGCATATTATTATATCCCTCAGTGAGACCTACCAGTTTGGTACATTCACCCAGAGGGCTCACCAGTCTGAGCCAATGGCTGCCTCACTGAACATGTTCTCAGAACTGCTTGGGATGATATTTACATGCTATGGTGTGGCACCCTTTTGCTGTCACTCATGTTTTCTGTGGTCCAGTTTTGGTAAATTGGAAATGTTAGCAGAGGTTTGGACCCCCCCCCCCCCTCCCGCCCACACACACCAAAGCATCAACAGGTAATGTTTTGAATCCTAACTCTTGACCTTTAGGTTGCTGAACACATGATTGAGTTTGAATAGATCCATGTCAGCCCAGGTACCCATGGGAAGTTAGTCTGCACCTGGTCTTTGTTACAGGAGATGGAGGTTAGATTTCGCAGAAGTATAAAAAGGAACAGCTTTGATGGTTTTATTACTAACAACATGAAAACACTGTCTGTTTTTAGTGGTCTAATCTGCTGAAGAACAAGACAAGCAGACTTTCCAGCGGTTTGCTTTGTCAAGAACATCTGGTAGAGGGCAGTTAGAGTGGCCAGCCCAGTGCCATTCTTTTGCAAATTTGTGCAGCTCTGGAACAGCAGGGGCTGTGGCAGGGGCTTTGTTCTCCTCCCTTGCTGGTACAGTGAAGTCAGATAAGTCTGGCGAACTCCCACATCACGCCTCAGTGCTAGGCAGAATGTACTTGGTGTCAGGGTCTCTTCCTTACTGTGTCCACCTGCTTTCCTTGCAGAGAGCAAGCGGGACATTCTTTTCCTCTTTGATGGCTCAGCCAATATCCTGGGCCAGTTCCCTACTGTCCGGGACTTTCTCTACAAGATCATTGAGGAGCTTGATGTGAAGCCAGAGGGGACCCGGGTAGCAATAGCTCAGTTCAGTGATGATGTCAAGCTGGAGTTGCGCTTCAGTGATCGTCAGAATAAGGCTGAAATCCTTAATCTCGTGAAAAGGATGAAGCTGAAGACGGGCAAAGCCCTCAACCTGGGCTATGCGCTGGACTATGCACAGAGGAACATCTTTGTGAGGTCAGCTGGCAGCCGCATCGAGGATAACGTGCAACAGTTCCTGGTGCTGCTGGTTGCCGGCAGGTCGTCAGATGCTGTGGCTGGGCCAGCAAGCTCCCTGAAGCAGACAGGAGTGATACCTTTCATCTTTCAAGCCAAGAATGCCAATCCCGATGAGCTGGAGCAGATTGTACCGTCCCCTGCATTCATCCTGGCTGCAGAATCACTTCCAAAGATCGGGGACCTCCAGCCACAGATTGTGAGCCTTCTGAAAGCAGCCCAGAGTGTGCGGCCTGTCTCAGGTATGGTTCAGGAATGGGGGCTCCCCCTGCAGCCCAGGCTGCTGACTCTAGGTTCTCACATGAATCCTTCCCAGGGCTTACAGAGAGCATGAACATTACAGGTCACTTCTGGGGGTATGAAAGAACAGGAATATTCTCTTTGATTTTCTAACTTATGTCTTGGAAGGATGTGGGTGAATATTTTTTAAAGGCACCAGAATATTTCATAACAAGATGCATTATGGAGGTTTAGATATCAATAGTTTATGTCTTTAAAAATTTCCTGTCTGATAATGAAGCTGTATATCATGGTTACGTTGTAGCTAAACAGCTTTCATCTTGACAGCAAGTGTCAAGTAACATGCTTTAAGTGGGAATCACTGATGTGAGTACTTTATTTGCATCTATTTAAAAGTAAAGTCATTAGAGAAGGCAGATGAATTCAATTCCATCACGAAAGCTGCATTAAAATTGCTGACTGAATTTACACTCCCTTAAGTTGGAATTTAACCACTCTTCTGGAAGAACAACCAGTGCCCCTAACCGCTGGGCCATCTTTCCAGCTCCTTTAATCACTCTTTATTTGGCGGTAAAATGAACACACATACACACCTCTCTCTCTCGCTCGCTCTCTCTCTCTCTCTCTCTCTCGCTCTCTCTCCTCTCCTCTGTTAGTATATATAAATATCATATATGGTCACATATGAGCATATATTCCTTTTGATTGAAAACTGAGACTCCAGAGGCTCTTTCTGATAAAGGGAGGTTAGTTTGGGGTGGTCACCCTGACATATGGGTCACATTCGTTCCTTCCATTGATTCTCTTGTGCCTTTTAGTGAACCCTTGAAGTCTTCACAGCTGCAAAATGCTTGGCTCTGCTGGCTCAAATCTTTCCTGTTCCCAGTTATTTTCTTGAGTTTACCTTTCAAAGTTAGCAGTTATTAGTTGATCAAGACAGGGTCTTACTACATAACCCTAGCCAAACTGGAACTTGCTATTCAGGCCAGATTATCTTCAAATTCACAGAGGTCCTCCTGCCTCTGTCTCTTAAGACCTGACATGAATGTTACCACACCTGGCCTTGGAATTCTGTTTAAATTCAAGGAAGTTAAGACAAAAGAGACCTCTCTATTGGCGCACTCATTTTCCATCCTGGCTGAAGGCTTTACCACACATGCCATGGCTTTAAACAAAAGGAATTCCTTCTTGGCAGTTTTTTAGGTCGGGTATCAGACTCCATCCTCCCTGAGCTAAAGTCAAGGGGTCAGCTAGGCAGGCTGCCTTCTAGCTGGAGGGCCTGGGGGAGAACCCATTTCTGTCCTTTTCCCAGATTCCAGAAATCATTCGAACTCTCTGGCCCATGGCCTCTTCTACATCTTCCAGATGTGCAGAATCATATCCTCCCCAGCCTTCTCCCCATTCCTGTAATGATGCTGTGCCTATTTTGGGGACACAAGACACTCTTCATCCCCTAACATCACTTAGTCACCTCTGCAAAGTCATCTTCACAGACAGACGTATCTGGGGAAGGACTTTTATGGGAGGGGCTGTTATGCTGCCCAACACAGTGGTATATAGCTGTTCTGTCTAGTCCTGTGTGAGGCACCAGGTGCTTTCCTCCAATTTCAGGTGAAAAGGATGTGGTGTTTCTGATTGACGGCTCCGAGGGTGTCCGGAGTGGCTTCTCCCTGCTGAAGGACTTCGTACAGAGGGTAGTGGAGAGCCTGGATGTGGGTCCAGACCGGGTACGTGTGGCTCTGGTGCAGTACAGTGATCGGACCAGGCCTGAGTTCTACCTGAATTCCCACATGGACCAGCAGGGTGTTATCAGCGCCATCCGAAGGCTGACGCTGCTGGGTGGCCCAACCCCCAACACAGGGGCAGCGCTGGACTTTGTGTTGAGGAATATCCTGACCAGTTCCACTGGGAGCAGGATAACAGAAGGTGTTCCCCAACTCCTGATTGTACTCACAGCGGAGCGGTCCGGGGATGATGTGAGAGGCCCCTCAGTGGTCCTGAAGCAGGGCGGGGCTGTGCCCATTGGCATTGGCATCGGGAATGCTGACATCTCTGAGATGCAGACCATCTCCTTCATCCCGGACTTCGCCCTGGCCATCCCCACCTTCCGGGAGCTTGGGACAGTCCAACAGGTCATATCTGAGAGGGTGATCCGACTTAACCGTGAAGAGCTAAGCAGCTTGAAACCAGTTTTTCTACCCTCACCAAGCGCAGGTAAGGGATTAGAGGAGGGGTCTTTTAGTTTCTCTTCTCCATAATCACCTCAGTTACTTGTTTCGACTGCGCGCGCTGCTTAGCATTTTCAGTCTTGTTTCTTCTGCCACACAGAGTGGTAGAGCTGTGTGGAAAACTAGGGGCCTTTTTGGGGGCGACTTCAAATAGTGAAACAAGCTAAAGTCCATGTTTGTGGCCAAATCAAAGCATCGAAGAGGGCGTGCACACAACATAGACCCAGGCTCTACAGAGGACCCTGAGGGGGCCCCTGCTGAGTGTCCAACCTAAGTGGCACCTGCAAGCAGTAGTCTTCTGCCATCAGGAGCCTGACCACAGGTGCTGTGCTGTCAAGAGGGGAGGAGTCACTGAAATATTTGTATCTCTAGCACCAAAGTGGGATGTTTGCTTGGGGCCGAGAGGTATCCCAGCTGTGGGGAGGCCTCCCTGTTCTCTGTGCAATAAGGTGTGAGCTGTGGTGGCTTTATGAAAGAGGCCGAGATGCGCTCAGCCATGGTGCATGTTGGCTCGGGGTCAGTGCTTCCTGGGCACTCAGGGAGGGCAGTCACAAGGCTGAAGGAGGCAGATGTGGTCCAGTGATCCAGTGTTCTTATGATGTGGAGAGGGGAAAATGAGGAGCCAGGGAGGGAAGGGGAGTAATGCACATGAAAGGAAGTCAGAGGCAGGATTTGCACGCTGCGTGTCCTGAGGGGTCAGCTTCCCCATGGTGTTCAGGAGAGAGCATTATGCTCTGTGTACTTACACGGAATGTTTTAAGAAGGTCACACTCACATACATTTGAGGAAAGTCTCTCCCTGTCTCTCTCTGACATAGAGGCATGCAGCCATTTCTAAACCCTGTTGGACCACAGGAATGTCAGTTACGATGCACCTCAAGGCCCTAGGGGGCTCCTGTATGTGGGTGTAAGTGTGCACATGTTCTCGTGTTCACAGAGCCCCTTCTTGTGACTCCAGACCTGTGGTTCCATACTGCTTGGTTCCTGTTCCATTCACTCGCCCACATGTCAGAGTGACCACTTGGCACACTCTCCCTTTCTTTCATCTAGCTCCCTCCACATCTCTCTCCCCATGTCTCACTCTCAGCTGCATATCTTGAATCCCACTTCCTAGAGAAATTACAAGTAAGTCAAAGAGAGTGTTCAGAAGCTCCACTTGGTCCCTAGATATGATGGCTTCACACCTCAGAGAGATCTGTTTTTTTTCTGGGATGGCCTGTCTCTACTTCTACCCTTCTCTTTGGATCTGTTCAGTATCCCCTCTTCATGTCTCATTTGCCCTGCTCCATCCTCCGCTGTCTTGGATGACTCTTCTCATGATAAATGTGCAGACAAGCTCTGTCAGGGCCCCATGGCTCTCCAGCAGCACCTGAACTGTTAAAAGGCTTAAATGTGCACGGTGCAGTGTCTCCTTCTGTCTGCTCTGAGCCATACCAACCCATTGCTCACCCTCACCCTTCCTCAGAAAGTGCTCTTGTCCCACCTGGCAGAACCAGTGGCTGCCTGTTAGCACTTTACTGGGCCAGTGGGCAGTTCTCACCACAGTTGGTGCCTCCTTCCTAAAACACAGGTGTAGGTACAGCTCTTTGGTTTCTGCTTTCTGCTTCTCTCCAGCTCACTCATCCATGCCTCTTGATGGTTCCTCTTTCCGATGTGGAATCACACAGGACTTGCTCTTTGACCTGATGTTTTCACTGTAATGCCTGGTAAGAGGATCCCTTGCCCACAGGCACAGATCCGAGGACAGACAAGGTATTGGCTCAAGGGTGCTGCAAGTCTGGTACCCTTGAGACTGAAGGTCACGGATTTATCTGCCTAACAGGTACTGGCAGCAAGAAAGATGTGGTCTTTCTCATCGATGGGTCCCAGTCCGCCAGTCCTGAGTTCCAGCACATCCGCGCCCTGATTGAGAGGCTGGTTGAACAACTGGACATAGGCTTTGACACCACCCGGGTAGCAGTCATCCAGTTCAGTGAGGACTCCAAGATGGAGTTTCCTCTGAATGCCCACTTCAGCAAGGATGAAGTGCAGAATGCTGTGCGCCGACTGCGGCCCAAGGGTGGGAGGCAGGTCTACATCGGGAGTGCCCTGGAGTACGTGCTGAAGAACATCTTCCAGAGGCCGCTGGGAAGCCGGATAGAGGAGGGTGTCCCGCAGTTCCTGGTCCTCATTTCATCCGGGAAGTCTAATGACGAGGTGGGAGACTCGTCAGCACAGCTCAAGCAGTTTGGTGTGGCCCCTCTTACCATAGCCAGGCACACAGACCAGGAGGAACTGGTGAAGATCTCCCTGAGTCCCGAGTACGTGTTCTCTGTGAGCACCTTCAGAGAGCTCCCCACGCTGGAGCAGAAACTGCTGACACCCATCACCACTCTAACCTCTCAGCAGATACAGCAGATCCTGGCCAGTACTCGCTACCCACCTTCAGGTAAGACCCATGGAGCCAGGGCTGCTCTCCTACCATATTTTAAAATTAAAGTCTTCACACTAGTATACACTGTGGGCCGAGCACACTCCCCCACCCCCAATACCTCTTTACTTTTCCTTTTCTGACTTCCTCCTCTTTGTTCTCTTGGACCAGTGGTTCTCAGCCTTCCTAATGCTATGACTCTTTAATGCGATTCCTCACATTGTGGTGACCCTCAACCATAGAATTATTTTCTTTGCTACTCCAGCTTGTAATTTTTGCCACTGTTGTGAGTAGTAATATAAATATCTGTGTTTTCTGATGGTCATAGGCAATCCCTGTGAAAGGGTTGTTTGACCTGTCCCCCTCCCCGCAAGCAATCATGACTCACAGGTTGAGAACCGCTGCCCTAGACAATTTAACTTCTGCCTCCGTGTCATATATCCCTCTATGATCTTATGTATCTTTACAAAATCTAGAAACCGCAAATGAGAGAAAAGCATGATAATGATAGCGCTTCTGTGTCTGGCTTAATTCAGTCAATATCATCTCTAGGTGCATCCCCTCTCCTGAAAATAATGTAACTTTGTTTTTTATGACTGAAAAAAAAAATCCACTGTGTTTGTAAACCACATCTTCTTGGGATTCCATCTTACCCCAGAAAAAATGCCCATTAAAAAAATGAGTAGCAACAAATGCTCATGAGGATATGGACAAATGGGGACATTCTTGCAAGGCTGGTGGGAGTGTACACTGGTTCAGCCACTGTGGAGGCCTGGGTGGAGGTTTCTCAAAATAACTAAAAAGTTTTTTCATACAATCCGTTTATACTGATTCTGGGTGCTTATTTGAAGGACTCCAGATCAACACACCACAGTGTGCACTTCAGTGCCCTGTTTAATAGTGAATTAAGGAACAAATCTAATTATCCAATGACAGAGGCAAGAAAAAGAGAATGTGGTCCATCTCCTGCAGTGTTTTTGATACAAGATATGCCAGACTTAAAGGCCACCCGTCATTGGGTGTCCCACTTAGCCTTTCTATTGCTGTGATAAACACCAAGACCAAAAGTAACTCGGAGAGGAAAAGGTTTATTTTTATGTGGCTTATGTCTGATTGCAGTTGATCACTGAGAGAAGTCAGGTTTGGAACGCAAGCAGGAGCAGAGGCAGGTATCATGGAGGGATGCTGCTTACTGACTTGCTCTCCATGGCTTGCTCATCTTGCCTCCTTATACCACCGAGGACTAACTGCCTAGGCGTGGAACTGCCCACGGTGGGCTGGGCCTTCTCACATCAATTTTTAATTGAGAAAATGCTCCCATAGACTTGTTCTCAGGCCAGCCTGGTGGAAATAACTTGTCACCTGAGATTCCCTCTTCCCAAAGTGATTCTAGTTTATGTCAAAAACTAACCAGCACATAAAGGAATTAAAAATGGAGAGGTCTTTTCTTTGCTTTCATGAAATCTTTTCTACCAGCCTAAGAATACCAGGGCACACTGTTAAGAAGGTGGCTTTGTCAGTGTAGCTCAGGGAGATGGGGGTTGGTGCCGAAGGACATTCAGGGTCTGAGCTTGTGGCAGAGAATTTTGTGAAAGACTTAAAGCAGGGGATACTTTGGCCTGGATCTGGATCTGAGGTAATTCTGCATGTGGCCATTGTCATCAGTCTTGTCTAGAAGGAGGAAAGCCTTGGGGAAGACTGAAAACGTGTAGCTGTCCTTCCTACCCACCAGAATAGGGGTTGCAGGCCATCCTGGGGGTTTTGACAATCCTTCTGTTTGTATTTAGGAGCATTTGGCAGAGTGCTTCCATCTTTATCTTGACCCATTATAGTCAGAGTCTATTTGATGGTGAGGTCCTGGGGGTTTGTACTCAGCAGGAGACCCCAAGGCTGTGACCCAGGCCAGTTTCCTGGTTTTCCTCTTTCTCAGTGAATGACTTCATTTAATAATCAGCTCAACATGTCACTTTGTCATATTGCACTGTAAAAAGTCCAGAATTGAGGCAAAAACCAGACCAAAATCTACTGAGAGGCAACATATTAGCTTAGTTAAAGGGTGTTCTGAGAGGCATCTGGAATTCCAACAGGAGAATGCGGCTTGTCTTTTCCAAGATATTCTAGTTAATTCAAAATGCTTGGGACCAGAGTTGCTTCAAATTTTGGATTTATTTCTATTTTGGAATATTTGCATATTCATAACGAACTAACACGTGGGCATGGGACCCAAGCCTAGACATGAAATTGCTTCTGTTTCTTATAGATCTAATGCAACAGTCTGTAGTTAATCTTGTGCTATTAAAAAAAAAAAAGTCTCAGAACAAAGTAAAACTTCACAGTATGGAGTTTCCCACTAGTTAAAAACCAAGTCATGTGGAGAAAAGAGAAAATAATAGTAAAAAGAAAAAATTAATGAATGCTACAGATTCATTAAAAGACAGTTTAACAAGATTCAAGGAATATAAAAAAGTCATTATCTAGAGACAGTTAGCATGACTCTTGGTATACAGAATTGCATTATGGGAACCCTTCCTCTGTGAATGGAGATGGTCAGCAACAAATGCTGGGGAACCTTGGGATTCATCTTAATGGTGAATACTGTGGACAAGTGAAGACAGTTAGTTGACCTCAGCTGACTCTCTCTTTTCATATGACATAGATATTGGCTCTAGCAATCCCAGTCTCTCTGGTGGTTCCTGCCCAAGATTCATGATTCTGTCGCTATGGTAACATAGGATTAGGTCTTTCAATACTCCCCATAGGTTTTAAATTAGTAGTACCCAGGCCAGAAGATCAAGAACCAAAGTAAAGTTGACTCAGAGAAAGTTTTGGATGACTTAAAATAGTTGAAAAAGTAGTTATTACCTGCATTTAGAATACCATTTTTTGTTGTTAAAAATTGTATGTGTGTGTGCACATGTGCAGGTCAGAGGACAACTCTCAAGAGTGGTTTCTCTCCCTCTTCTGTGGGATCTGAGGCGTGAACTCATATCAGCTAGTGTGTTGGCAAGCATCACCAACCTGGAAAATCCATCTTTTAATGATTAAGTTACAAAATCCCAACACATGTGTTAGAACATAACTTTGGTGCCGGGTCCCAATGGGTTCGAAAAACACAAGTTCCAGAAGCCGAGGTTGTGGGACAATCACAGCGGGGCTGTTCAGGAACTGAACTCCACTTTTCTTTCTGTCTGCAGTGGTTGAGAGTGATGCTGCCGACATCGTCTTTCTGATTGACAGCTCAGATGCCGTCAGGCCCGATGGCCTAGCTCATATCCGAGACTTTGTCAGCAGGATTGTTCGCAGACTCAACATTGGCCCCAGCAAAGTGAGGATTGGGGTCGTGCAGTTCAGCAACAATGTCTTCCCGGAGTTCTACCTGAAGACCCACAAGTCACAGAGCAATGTACTTGAAGCCATACGGCGTCTGAGGTTCAAAGGAGGGTCTCCCCTGAACACTGGCAGAGCCCTGGAGTTCGTGGCAAGGAACCTCTTTGTGAAGTCTGCCGGGAGCCGGATAGAAGATGGAGTCCCTCAACACCTGGTCTTATTCCTGGGCGGGAAGTCTCAGGACGATGTGTCTAGGCATGCCCAAGTGATAAGCTCATCCGGGATCATGAGTTTAGGAATAGGAGACAGAAACATCGATAGGACAGACTTGCAGACCATCACCAATGACCCCAGACTGGTGTTCACAGTTCGGGAATTCAGAGAGCTGCCCAACATAGAAGAGAGGGTCATGCTTTCATTTGGATCTTCTGGGGTTACTCCTCAGCCTCCCGGTGTTGACTTACCTTCTCCTTCACCACCAGGTATGAGCTGTTTAATGCATGGTTGCAGTATGTGATGTCAACTGTTTTAAGTTAAATGATAACTAGCTTTCTTTGCAATAATTTTCTCCTCTCAGGGTTGTGTCTGCAGATTAGAAATTAAATATTGAGATCAGGGCGTGGCGATGCATGCCGTTAATCCTAGCAGTTGGGAGACAGAAACAGGCAGCTCTCTGTGAGTTCGAGGCCAGCCTTGTCTACAAATCGAGTCCAGAACAGCCAGGGCTGTTACACAGAGAAACCCTGTCTCAAAATCCATCCCCCCCCCAAAGAAATTAAGTATTGAGGAAATAGTTCATTTGAAGTTGTAGAGGGAAACATGCCTCCCCCTCCCAGAGCTCATGGTAATAAATTCTCCAGCTTTCCTGAGGATCACTGTAGGGCTACTGAAAAGCTTGATGTACCTGTCTGGGAATACTACATTCATTGGCTGGAGTCAGCCAGCCTGTGCCCCACTAGACACAGCTTTGAGTAAGGTCATCCCTCATGGTGGGTTACATATTATGGTCTAGGCACACTTCCTTCTTGGAACTGACATGGTCACCAGGGTTATCCTACTTCCGACAGCCTCTCCATGTTCCAAGTGCTTGCCTATGAGTCTCTAATCCAATGCCTCCAGACCCCTCAGCTCACCTTGTTCCTCTTCTGGGTGATGGTCATTCAGATACTCAGTGCTCTCAAGCAGGGCTTGTTTTCCTGAAGGATCCATAGTCCCTGTTTGCTCTTTAACTGCCTCTTCTGAGCTGGGTGGGAACACCCTGCATTCCTCACATTTTGGTCTAAACTTGATTAGTTGATTAGAACCAGGAAGTGGCCTCCTTATGCTACAATCCTCCTGTAGTCTAGGACGTCTCCTTCCCACGTTGTAGTGCGTCTCCTCCAGCCCCTCTTTGCTCTGCCCTGAATCATCTCTCCTCACTCCTGCCAGAGGTTACCTTTTACTTTTGACCACAAAGAGAAGGATCAGTAGCATTTCCTGAAAACACCCAAATTATAGAGTTCAGGTCTCTATTGAAATCACAGCACTAGTTATGTGGTCATGTAACTGGGCTCGTTTGCTGAGTTCTTATGCCTCCTTTCCCCTTTATTTAAGTGATTTGTCATTTATCTTGCAGTTTTTAGTGTACTGCCCACAGAATGGATGGAGCAGGAGGGGCATGACATAAAACAAAGGCGCCTCATAAATGAAGTAGTGGAAATGTTAGTTATTTTGATTTGCATTGTGTGCTTTCATATTCTTTGTTTGGAGGCCTGAACTCTCCTCATCTTCCTTGTGCTCATTGTAGAGAAGAAGAAGGCAGACATTGTGTTCCTGCTGGATGGCTCCATCAATTTTAGGAGGGACAGCTTCCAGGAAGTGCTCCGTTTTGTGTCTGAAATTGTGGACACGGTCTACGAAGATGGTGATTCCATCAGAGTGGGGCTGGTCCAGTACAACTCAGACCCTACCGATGAGTTCTTCCTAAAGGAGTATTCCACCAAAAGGCAGATTATAGACGCCATCAACAAAGTGGTCTACAAAGGAGGGAGACACGCCAACACCAAGGTGGGCCTCGATCACCTGCGGCTGAATCACTTTGTGCCTAGCGCTGGCAGCCGCCTGGATGAGCGGGTCCCACAGATCGCCTTCGTGATCACAGGTGGCAAGTCAGTGGAGGACGCTCAGGATGTGAGCCTGGCCCTCACCCAGAAAGGTGTCAAGGTATTTGCCGTCGGCGTGAGGAACATCGACTCTGAGGAGGTGGGGAAGATAGCCTCCAACAGTGCCACAGCCTTCCGGGTGGGCAGTGTGCAGGAGCTGTCCGAACTGAGTGAGGCAGTTCTAGAGACTCTGCACGATGCGATGCATGAAACCCTCTGCCCTGGTGTGACAGATGTATCCAAAGGTAATCGACGGGTGCACAGCTTCACTCTTCCTGGTGACATAGAATGTCCTTAGTGCTGCCTTGTGGGTTCCTCAGCTGGGTGGTTGCTTTGGACCTAATTCATGTTCCCAGTGCTCA
Source organism: Lophiomys imhausi (assembly GCA_907164525.1). Classification (NCBI taxonomy): domain Eukaryota; kingdom Metazoa; phylum Chordata; class Mammalia; order Rodentia; family Muridae; genus Lophiomys; species Lophiomys imhausi. The sequence goes on along the minus strand of CAJQZJ010013540.1, from coordinate 14,025,751 downwards.
TCTAATGGAAGGTTCTCTTAGGATAAGAGTAAAAGTCTTAGAAGCTTTACTTTTTCTCCCACTATTTGATTTCCCCAGATAGTATAGATTCATTTATCCTTAAAAACATGTCTTTTTGAGACATAGTCTGTTTTGGAGCCTAGACTGACCTGGAACTCACAAAACTCCTGGGTAGGCTGGTGTTGGGCTTATGGGTGTGCCTCTCAATTGCAGTTATATATTTATTGGATTGGTTGCCTGGGTTGAGGCATTTGTGTTCTGAAGTACTTTCAATTTAAATGCCAACTCAGGCTGGGAGGTGGTGGGGCACGCCTTCAATCCTAGCACTCAGGAGGCAAGACAGGCAGATCTCTATGAGTTCAAGGCCAGCCTGATCTGCAGAGCTAGTTCAAGGACAGCCAGGGATACATAAAGATAAAAAGAAAAAAAAAGCAACCCCCAAAAACCCAAACCAAACCAAACAAAAAAACCTAAAAATATTTGAGATATACTTAAATACCAAATGTACATTGTTGTGCCCAAATAACTACCCTGATAAAGAGCTAATACATCCAAATGGCCCACAGTTTGGGTTCCTGACAGTAAGAGGGAGTCAGATTTAGTTGCTTCTCTGGGCTCACTCGTGGAAGATCTCATTTTGCTCTCTCCCTGCATCTCTCCTCACCAGCCTGTAATCTGGAAGTCATTGTGGGGTTTGACGGATCTCGAGATCAGAACGTGTTTGTGAGTCAGAAGGGTCTCGAGTCCAAGGTGGACACTGTCTTGAGTAGAATCAGCCAGTTGCAAAGGATCAGCTGCAGCGGGAACCAGCTGCCCACTGTGCGGGTGTCGGTGGTGGCCAACACGCCTTCTGGGCCAGTAGAGGCCTTTGATTTTGCTGAGTATCAGCCAGAGCTGTTTGAGAAGTTTCGCAACATGCGTAGCCAGCACCCATACATCCTCACAGCTGACACGCTGAAGCTGTATCAGAACAAATTCAGGCAGTCCTCGCCTGACAGCGTGAAGGTAAGCGGGCCAGGGCCAGGGGCTCTGTGTTCTGTGCAGCGCTCTGAGCTCCTCCTCTAGCTTCTTACAGCCCATCCTGAGTGATTGTCATGTATCACAGTGGGTGGGACAAGGTTATGAGCACCTGTGATAAGAGTTACTTTTGTATGGACTGAGTATAATTCCACGAGTCTTCTTCCTCTTGCTAACTTCCCTTAGGCCCCAATATCCTAGACATTAGTAACTCAGCTGGAAAGAGTGATAGATTCATTTAAATTATAGTTCTGTTAAGTAAGATATGTTGTCTGTTTGTATTCTCTCTCTACACATACACATCATATATATATATATGTATATATATATCCATACAAACACACATCATACACACATACACCTCCACACCACTCATACATATAACACACACACTCACCACACTACAATACACATAACACATGTATACACACATCTCACCACACATAACCACACTGTGCATATATAAAACATACATACTCACCACAATGCACATACACATAACATTGCACACACATATGGACACACACACACACACACACACTATATATATATATATATATATATATATATATATATATATATATCCAAACAAAATACCACAGGCATGATGCCTTAAACCACAAGAATTTCCTTCTCACAATATTGGAGTCTGGAAGGCCAATATTAAGACCTAGGCAGGTCTTAAGGCTTTGCCTTGAAGCCTCTCTGCTTGGCTTGTAAATGGCAGCCTTCTCCTTGGATCCTGACATCGTCTCTGGTTGCTTGTGGCTCAATGATCTTTTCCTAGGACTAGATTAGGGCCCACCCAGAGATTTTATGCAGCTTAGTTGCTTCTTTAAGTTACTGCCTACACGTACAGTCATATTCTAAGGTACTGGAAATCGGAATTTCAACCAGTTTTTGAGGGAACACAGGTCAGCCCAGGACACACATGCACACACACACACACACACACACACACACACACACACACGCAAACACACACATGCACACACACACGCATGCAAAAAATGTCTAGGAACTATCTCACAAGTATGAAAATACAATAAACTACTTTTATTGTCATTGCTGCTTGTAGTTTTTAAAGATAAATCAAACATGGATGCACATTCCTTTATGTTATACATTGACAGCACAGTGCCCTTGACCCTGGCCCCTTCAGTCCCATCAAGTGTAGATAAGGAATTTGAACTCCCCAGGACTCCTTAGTTCCCTTCCAACTGTCTGTGATGCTCCCTGGCAGTCTGGGTGAGGCCTGACCCCTCCGTTGCTTACAGGTAGTAATTCACTTCACGGATGGAGCTGACGGAGACCTGGCTGACTTACACAGAGCATCTGAGGAACTCCGGCAGCAAGGTAGGTTCCAGGCTTCCTCAGCATGAGAAGTAAGCTCCACCCCCATCCCTGCCCAAAGCGGACTAGCCACTTTGCTGAGAGAAATCAGTCAATGGAGTCCTGGGGGTGAGGGCTTTCAGAGGCTCTTGGCCCCTCATCCCCTGCTTGGGCTGTCATGTGAAGGTATTGGAGCTGTTTCTGAGGCAAGGACAGCTTTAGTGCCAGGTCCTGGCTGACAGCTCCAAAGACACATTCTCCAGGGGGCACATCTGGAATGTATGAGGCTTTTGCCAAAGAGCTCAAGTGTTGGTTCATTGAAGCCCATCACACACACTCCGGATGGGGCCAGCTGAGTGGGAAGTTGTCATACCGTTATCACACATTGGGATTCAGACAACTAAATTATTACAACACAGCCAACGTTAATCACTTAAGTTAACATACACGTGACTAGTGTGAAGTACATCACAAAAGCATTTACCAAGCAGACTTGCCAGTGACTGCACGAGCAGCTTTGCTTGGTCACATGAGCTTTGGAATGTCCTCATGCTGACCATCAAGCAGTTGCCAATGCCAGAAGCTCTAGTGGTGCTCACCCTGTGGGTCGTGACCCCTTTGGGGGCTCTAAGAACCCTTTCAATGGAGTGGCATGTCAGATATCCTGCATATAACTATAGCAAAATTACAGTTATGAGGTAGCAATGATTATAATTTTATGGCTAGGGGTCACCACAACTTGTGGAACTGTATTAAAGGGTGGCAGGATTAGGAAAGTTAAGGCCACTGCCATAGAAGTTAAGGAAGAAGAGCTATCCAAGTACATTGTCTTTAAATAAAGATTTTATTTATTTATTTATTTAGAGTGCGCGCGTGTGTGTTTGTGTGTGTGTGTGTGTGTGTGTGTGTGTGTGTGTGTGCGTGTGTCTGTGTGTGTATGTGCCAAGAATGTGCAGGTGCCCTCAGAGACCAGAGGAGTGCACTGGATCTCCTGGAACTGGAGTTAGAGACAGTTGTGAGTCACCCATTGTGGTGCTGGGAACTGAATCTGGGTCCTCTTCCAGAGCAGTATGCCCTCTTAACCATTTATGCCATCTCTCCAGACCCACTTAACCACACTCTGTTGTTTAGCTTGTTCCTCCTAGGACAGTGGAGAGGACACTGCCATGACCCAATTGCAGATGCACTAATACTTCAGTTATCCCCACGGCACACTCCTGTGTAGTGACAAGTTTGGAATTTTGGTTTCTTTAAAAAAAAAAGCACAGAAATATAAGGATATGTTTTCGTTTTAATCCCAGGTGTGGGGATATGGGGCTGCTACACAGCAGCTGGCTAGGATTTGCCTCATGCTCTAGCAGAGGCAGGATTTTTCAGGTTGCAGATAGTTTCTGGGACTGTATGATGTTTGGAATTCTGGGAACTTTTCAGAGAGGATATAAATGCTAGGGGCCCCAAGAGGAAGGGTCAGTGGTTGTTGGTCATTCAAGGGTGGTTGTTGATTGGTTGTTGGTTAGTTGTTGGTTGCTGTTGGTCATAGTTGTTAAGTAGCTGTGCACAAAGAGGAAACAACAAGAAGACATGAGATATCCTGTTGGCAAAGATCAAGCTTGCCCCAAGGAAAATGACTCCCCTAATCAGCAGGAAGTAGTCTAATGATAACATCAATCCCATTCTGACTTTACTCAGATATCTCTTTCATTTCCTCTGTATCCTTTATCTCTCATATCTAGTGTTAGGATGTTGAAAGGGTGGGGAAAAAAAACGGGTGCAGGAAGGCGGAAGAAGAAGAACCCACAAAGTAGCAGATGCTGGCTACAGTCCTGGTCTGCAGGATCAGAGATGACACACTTCCCAGGTGTCACTTACTCAGAGAAGTTCAGGATCCCCTCTCTTCCAAGAAGCAAATTGGTTTCATTAAACACATGTACATTACAGCAAAAATTTACTGTGAAATTTTCTTTAAAAATACAAAAAAAAAGGCTGGGGATATATCTCAGTTGTAGAAAGTATGAATAGCATGAATACTTCATGTTCCAAGTTTGGTGGTTCAATTCCCAAGACCACCAAAAACCAAGCAACATGGGCCAAAGAGATGACTCAGTGGATCAAGGCAACCACCACCTAGCCTGCTAACCTGAGTTCAGTTTATAGAGTCCCACAGGAAGGAAGGAGAAAACCGATTCCTGGAAGTTGTCCTCTGACTGCCACATGTGCATGAAGCACTTGTATTCCCCCACCAAAAGTAAATAAATATCAATTGAACAAAAACTGCAAAAACAGAGTAAAACCAGAGTCAGAAAAATGAAATCCACCTCTCTAATGTCTAGGTGAGGTGTATTAAATGGTGCTTTTCTCATAGGTGTCCGAGCCCTGATCCTGGTGGGTCTTGAACGTGTGGCAAACCTGGAGCGGCTGACACAGTTGGAGTTTGGCCGGGGCTTCATGTATGACAGGCCCCTGAGGCTCAACTTGCTTGACTTAGATTATGAACTGGCAGAACAGCTTGTGAGTCTTTGTTTCTTTTAAAGAGTTTTACATGAACACTAATTTAGATATTTGGCCTGTCAAGACAGCAAAGCCAGATGTCTTGGCAGTCTGGTGACTGGGGGAAGGGGAAGTGGATGTATCATTTGATTCACTTGAGGCCTGCTTTATTGCTATATGAGTCTTGTGATGGTGTAGTGTTAAGCATTCTAAATGTTAATTAATTGGTCCTGCTTTCTGTCTGTTACTTACATTGACTGCGATTGGTTAAATAAAATGCCGAGGGCAAAGACAGAAAAGGTGGGACTTCCTGAGATTAGAACAGGAAGACTGCGCTTTATACAGAGGATTAGTTGATTCCAGCCAGGAGCAGCAGGAAGGAGGCATACACCATGGGTTAGAAAAAAGAACCTCATTCCAAATAGCCAGGAACATTGGCATATCTTGGAGAATGGCAGTCCAAGGGGATGTATGTATATGTGGGGTCATATTTGAGTAGTAGAATTAAGAGCTAGCTTAGATGGGCTAGGATTGCTCAATTCAGGCCAAGGCTTGTTAAAATCCACATGGTGTCTGTGTGCTCTTTTATAATGGATGGTTAAGGATTAGCCGCGAACCAATTAATGATAATATAAATACTGGTTAAACAATTTACTTAGCCATTTTTTTTACATATGGTGCCTCACACATTGGGCACCACCAGAAAACTGCAAATTAATTAATTAATGTAGTTATTAGTAAGTATAAATGTAAGATTAGGCCAGCAGAGTAGCCGGCGGCTTGGCAGAGGAGCAGGTGGCCTGGCCCGAGTCCCTTAACCGGTTGCTTAACTTATCCTAGAGAGAGAGCCCCAGGACCAAGGGTGGCCTACACCACCTGTAACCTAAACTCTGTTAATTAATATAAGTTGTTATATTAGGCCGGTAGAATTACCAGTGGCTTGGCGGGAGATTCGCCTGGGCTCAAGGGGAGTCTGGGAGTCCAACAGCCCAAGACTGCTTGGACTGAGGGCCTATAAGCTGCCACAGTCTTTTCCCCACTAATTAAACACACCAAGACCTTTTAATGTTTTAACACTTAGCCCTTAGCTGGGCAGACTCTCAATTAGCTACACTAAGTTAACCCGGATCACCTAATCCCAAACCATTATGTGCCTGTGATTACCTTCCAGCATTCTCCAGCCGTCTGTCTCCTTCTGTGTCTCCTGGGGGAAAGAGAGAGAGTCTCTGTGTGTGCCCAGAGTTCCTGCTGTGATCTGAGGAAGTCCCCCCTTCCTATACTCTTTCTGCCCAGCTAATTGGCCATAAGCGACTTTTATTAACCAATCAAGAGATTGCCTCAGAAGGGGCGATAACCAGATCTCAGCATTGAATTCAGTGTATCAGAAACAATATTAGACCTTCCCTCAACAGTCTTGGATATGGCATCTGCCCTTTTTTGCATGATGGAACCAAGACTATGCAGGGAAAGAGAGACTGAGGCCACTTCTGGGTGGAGAAGTCCTCTCCCTGCCTCCCTTTCTGGGCTGGGGTTCTCTCTCAGTGAGAGCAGTTGCATCTTGGGATAGGGAGCGGGGTGGGGGGTATGGTCAGTGATTCTCAGATGGTGACTAAGGCTGTAAGAGTGGGAGGACCAGTACTCTCTCTTCTTCTTCTCCACCCCCTCTTGTCTTTAAAAAAAAAAAAAACCCACCAACATATTTTTATTGAGTAGAAGCAGCTTCAGCTGAGAACAGAGGACAAAAAGAAGGCTGTAGGAAGCTCATTGCCTCAGAGTGCTTGATCAGCACTAGTTGGGTGGGTGGCAATGTGTTTGGGATATGTAAGGTCAGGGGCTGGGTGAGGGAGGGATGCAGAGGTGGCTGATGACCCAGATTGTGGACGTCATGGCTTAGAGCCTAGGGTCCCCCATGCTGCCCACCCATTGCTGCTCCAGGGACCTCCTGGCATGTACTGGTTTCCACAATGTTGATGAAGGCTCAGAGGAAGGCAGACCGCAGATTTCTAATTTAGAATCTTCTTCAACCTCAGTGAGCTTCATTGTGTTGGTTGAATTTTATATTTGAGGTTTGGACATATGGAGGTTGTATTAGTTAGGGTTTCATTGCTGTGAAGAGACACCATGGCCAAAGTGACTCCTATAAAGGAAACATTTAATTGTGGCTGAGTTATACTTTCAGAGATTTAGTCCATTATTATCATGGCAGGAAGCATGGTGGCATAAAGACAGACATGGTGCTGGGGGAGCTGAGCATTCTACATCTTGATCTGCAGACAGCAAAAAGGAGACTGGTTACTGAGTGTACCTTGAGCATAGGAGACATTAAAGTTTACCCCCACAGTGACACACTTCCTCCAACAAGGCCACACCCACTCCAACAAGGCCACACCTCCCAATAGTGCCACTCCCTATGGGCTAAGCATTCAAACACACGAGTCTGTGGGGACCACTATTCAAATGGCCACAGAGGTTACACTGAAAATATAAACCTTGAATGTCTGTATTGAAAACTTCTGGAAACTGAGCATAGTTTAGGATACTGTGGATAAGTAATTTTCATAGTTGGTTGCTCTTTTCTCTTCTACCAATAACTTCCCACCCTATGCTGGGAGCTGAGCCCTCGGCTGCAGCCAGCCTTTGATGGAGTGGCATTAGGTAGCTTCATCCCATCTCAGCAGATTGGGACTACTACCAGCATCTTGGTGGTTTTCTGTTTTCTCTTCTTGATATTTACTTACTTTTTTCTTGACAGGATAACATCGCCGAGAAAGCTTGCTGTGGGGTTCCATGCAAATGCTCTGGAGAGAGGGGAGACAGAGGGCCCATTGGCAGCATCGGGCCAAAGGTACGATGGTTGCACTCTTCACACCACAGGCTAGACTTCAGGCTCTGCCACTCCCTGACTGGGTGACTTCTCCAATATCATGGATGGGCATGAGAGAGGGAGAAGGGCCCTGGCCATATTGCCAATTCTGGGCTCCAAGGTACAGCTCTCAGACCAGTATCCCCAGGGTGTGTCTTGCTGGTGATGGAGAAGACCCAAGCACCTGCCACATAGTTCCCTCTTGCCCTGAATGGGACAATCTGTTCTTTGACATCTGGGTCTGCCATTTCAAAAAACAATGTGAAAACCCGTACATTCCCATGGGCACTGTTACGATGTGGGTCAGTGGGACTCTTGGCATTTGCCCTGAAGGAGTGGCACCAGCTCTCTTGGAAAAGAAAGAGCCTGGAATATCCCAACAGAAAGAATTGTCATCGAATAGAGATCGGGTGGGAGCACACTCAGCTCTGGGCAGCGCCTTGTGCCACATATGAAGGGACTGCTGGGACACTTTATACAGAACACAGGTGACATTGGAACTTGTGTGCTTTATTCCAGGGTATCTCTGGGGAAGATGGCTATCGAGGTTACCCAGGTGACGAGGGTGGACCCGTAAGTAAAAGCTACTTGTCCCTCAAGTTTTTACGGGCTCCTGTTCTTCCCACATGGGGACCGAACAGTGGAGTCTGTAACGTGTGTGGTGGCCAGGGGCTTTCTCATCAGGAAGAAAATTATTTCCTGGGGCACTTAGCCATTTTCCCTGCATCTCCACACTATGAACAGTGAGGTTCTTTGAGTGTGACAAGTACGTGTGTGGAATGCACGGGGGGACTTGATCTGTTTCAGAATGGAGTTAGGTTAGACAGAGGACCACCAAGTATGGTGTGCCCAGTGTCTACTAAGCATATATGAGCAGAATTTGGTGGTACGCACTCCTAATCGCAGCTATTGAGAGGCTGAAGCAGGCAGATGATGAACAGCCTGAACTATTATGGAGCAAGACTCTGGCAAGTCTGCGAGGCTTTGGGACCCTAGAACAAGACCGACCTGGGATGTGGGACGGAGGGGCTCCTGGAAGAGTAAGTGAGATCTCCATGTGTCCATCCCACATAAGGGTGTCAGTGCTGACCCTCCTGACCCATGGGACAGCTGGAAACCACGAGAATACAGAGGAATGGTCAGGGGAAAGAACTATAGGACTCAGTACTGATACTGGGTATCAAAGTCATTGATACTCAACTGGCCAGGCAGTACCCCCTGGGCGATGCAACCACCCCAGAGCCTACCACCCCCACCCCTGAAGTTGTGAGTTCTTGCTCAGCCAGAAGCTGGGGGACTGAGGATGCTGGCACATGTAGCTTGGTTATAGTGACACCCTCTCTGTGCTTCATGCCATTCTCTGAGACAGAGTTAGAAGAGACACCAGACAAGGGACTCCAGCTTGCAAAATGCCTTTGTTTTCTTTGCAGGGTGAGCGAGGTCCACCTGGTGTGAATGGCACACAAGGTTTCCAGGGCTGCCCAGGCCAGAGAGGAGTCAAGGTACAGTATGGATTTGGGGTGTTGAAGAGTCAGGACAGAACATACAGGGAGGGTATGACCTCTCCATGTGCCTTGGGGAAGGAGGGGAGCACACTGGGGTTTCTCCATTTTCAGAGCCCAGTAGCCAGGGTCTCTCACTGAAGGCAGCTTGGGTTGGTCAAGATTCCAGAGCACAAGGCTATGGCTGGAAGGGAGCCTGAATGGAGAAGTAGTTTCCTGTGGAAATATTTAGTAGCCAGGAGCCAGTCATGACGTGCAACAGGCTGGGAGGAGCAAGGGCATGGGGTGCAGGAATGAACTGCATGAAAGTCCAGGGTTCGCTGTTTGCTGACACAGAGGACAGACTTACTGACATGGAGAAGAGAAGTAGAAGGGAGGGGCCACATACTGCAAGCTATGAAGTTGGCCTTCTGTCTTTGGAGTCTGTTTGCCTCTCCTTCTCAGAGAGAAAAACCACCCAAGTGTTCACCTCCATGCAAATTCACTTTATAACACCCCTCTAGGTGTTGAGAGAGGAAGCAAGCCAGAATGCATGTTTAATATAGAATCCTCAGAACCAGGGGCATGTAGATGCAGGTGGAGGGACATTCCTTAGATTCTGTCCAGAATGACTGGCCTTGTGTCACTCATGTTTCCTCTATCCCCTTCCTTTCCAGGGTTCTCGAGGATTCCCAGGAGAGAAGGTATTAAAGTTTGTTTGTGTTAATGAAAACTCCTCCAATACTTCTTATTGTCCCTTGTCAGGATAACTTGTTCCACTCACTGTCTGCCTCTTTGTTCTCAGGGAGAATTGGGAGAAATTGGCTTGGACGGTCTGGATGGCGAAGATGTGAGTGACTTCTCTTCCCAAGTCCCAGTTGCTTCTGTTCCTGAGGACCCAGTCACCAGCAGTCCATAGGAGCTGTCACATTGCATGACCCATTCTCATTGTCTTTACAGGGAGACAAGGGGTTGCCCGGCTCATCTGGAGAAAAGGGGAATCCTGGAAGAAGGGTAGGTGTGCCCTTATCTCACTGGTTTTTTTGGGGGGGCATAACATCTCCAGGGATTAGTTAGTATTCTTTCCATGGGTTTGCTGATAGATATGTGAGTGATGTCTCTTCTCAGCTGTAACACCCTATATGCTGTTTTCTTGTTGGAAGGCATGTCCCACAGGGTGGAGACTGAGTTTGTTCTGTTACAAACTAATTCCCAAATGCCTGGCACTGAATGGCTCTCCAGGAAACATTCATGGACTAGCCAAACACATCAGAAATATTTTGACATGATTTGGGAACTGGAGGGATGGCTCAGTGGTTAAAAACATGTATTAATCCTACAGAGGACCCCAGTTCAGTGCCCAGCACTCAGGCTTTGATGTCTCATAACTGCTCCTAACCCCCACTCCAGGGGATATGACGCCCCACTTCTGGCCTCTGCAGACACTGTTCTCAGGACCACATGCAAAGATAGGCACATATGCGTTCAGCTCCATGCTAAGTGGGAGAATGGCAGCAGGTGTTCTGATGAGACTTCCAAAATGAGGAGTGTAATTTTGATGAGTGACGTAGAGGTCTAAGGCACGGCTTGAGGGCTACGTTTAAAAAGCATCGCTGTATTAGATATTCCGGCCACATTGGCAGACGTCAGCGAATTGATTACAGAAGCAAAGCAACTGAGGGGACACTAGATAGAATCATTTTCTTCACCATAGCAACCGCCTCATACCCGCAGTATCTCAGGCATCAATGTTATAAATCTCAGATACTCCCTAGATTTTTTTAAAACATAAATATCTAATTTTAAACTTCCACCATGTGATTGATTTAGGGTGACAAAGGACCCAAAGGAGACAAAGGCGAGAGAGGAGATGTTGGGATTCGAGGTGACCCGGTAAGGAAGGCTTCTTTATTGTGGATTTCATGGGGAGGAGGCTTGTGGGAGAAGAAGAAAGGGGTAGTTTACATTTTGAAATTGCCTTAAAACATGCTGATAAAATATGAGATTCACCCTTTCCTTTCAGTTTTGGGGGTCATTGGATATGATTTGTTTCTAGTACAGCAGGCATGTGCAAGTCACTTGGTAGGTGTGTGTCCAAGGGTCTTCCCGAAAGGACCTCTGCACAGTGCATTTGCCTTAGATAATGACCCTATGCAGCTTTATGGTTCATAAATTTGTAAACCCTTTAAGTAAAGGACCACTGCTGAGATGGCCTGTTCCGCAGGTCACCTACCTCTGTGGTAGAGGACAGAACATGAGACTGAGTATCCTCAGTGGGGAAGGACTCTGCTACCCCGTTGGGGCCAGGTTAGGCTCTGGGTTTTAGCTGCACAGGATGTGGCTTGAAGGACTGTCTTTGAAAGCCTTCCCTTCAATCTGTTATCAAGAATTCTAGTAGCTGCAGCTTTCCACACGTGGGGCTCATTCCCAAACTCCTGTTGTTTTCAGGGTGACTCAGGACTGGACAGCCAGCAGAGAGGACCCAAGGGAGAGACGGGTGACATCGGCCCCATGGTAGAGTGACCCACGCCCCAAGATCCTCTGTGCTCAGGGCAGAAAACTGCCTCTCAGGTCATTCTGGCCTCACCAGCTGCAGACCCCATGAACTGCAGAGTCTGGGAGACCAGCAGCACTACTATCCCCCAAAGCTGGCACCTGTGTGCGTGGGAAGGCAGCCTCTGCCAGACTGGACATCAGGGCTGCTCCCAGACAGCTGTTGTGCCCTGCAGCTGTGTGCAGAGATTTCTGGTGAAGCAGAAGTCTCAAAGGGGTGATACTAAACCTGAGCCCGATGCTTCCCAAGGGTGCCTGGAGCTCTGTCCTCCTGTAGACAGACCCTCCCCTGGGAGTAGACCCGCCCACCCCACCCCGTGTCTCCAGCAACACACTCTGGGGTTTAATGTTCTTTTCCAAAGGTGAAAATCTCATGTTAGTCCTCCTTCCCACATCAGGGTCTCCCAGGCAGAGATGGCATCCCAGGAAGACCAGGAGACGCTGGGAAGAACGTGAGTATCTTGGGATGCTGGGCTCTGCCAGGATGTTCAGTGGCAAGTGATGGTGCATAGTGGCTGGAGCTCTGTTATGGAGCAGCTCGTTATGGGGGGGGGGGTTTGTAGAGTTATTCCTGAAACCATCTGTCTGTCTGTCTTATGCTCTACAGACACAGTACCCAAACCAAGACAGTTTGCATCAATTTAAAAATGTGTAGGTTTTTGCTTTTGACTTAGTGTTGCTGCTCCCCTAGATTGTTTACTTGGCTCACAGTTCTGGAGGCTTCAGAACATGGCATAGGTAGCCAGCCAGGGCTTCCATGCTTGTCTTCCTGTGGAGGACAGTAGAAGGGCAAGATGTGGATCTTTACAGCAAATTTGTTGCTTACAGAAAGTTTTCATTCTTAGTTTCTTTTGTCACCCATTGCTTCTTCTCTCAATCCTTTCTTGCTCCTTCAGTCCTTTGTCCTTTCCCTTCGTAGAAAACATGGAACACTTAAAAAAAAAAAAAAAAAAAAGGTCTTTGCTGTTTTCAAGTATTTGGTCGACTGTTACCCACTAAATAGCTGAACCGTCCAAACAGAAATGCTAATGTTGGCTGACGAGAGGACAAGGGGAAGAAGGCTGAAGAAGCAGTTGCCTGTTGTTTGTAGAGTTGCTTGCTTATTCGTGCCACGCACATAAGGAAACTAGGCGCAGTGTGCTTCAGTGTATTGTGTTTTCAATACGTTTCCGGAATGTGTGTCACCAAGTAGCTCGTTCCATACTCACTCGCTGAAGAGATGCGGAAGCCAAGGTGAAGTCGGTAGCCCTTTATAGTATAGCCCTTGAAAGCTGCCAGGGCCCAGATGAGCAGAGAGCAGGGTCCTCGTATCTGAGAGAAGAGGAATTCTGTCCCAGGAAGAAGCGATCAGGAGGTCACAGTCCTTAAGGGGGTTCAGGAAGTTAGTGGGTGCCTAGGGTGGGTCTCTGCTCAGAAATAAACAGACCAGGAAAGATGGGGTGGGGCGTGAACAACTCAGGACAGGGTTTCCAGCATACATGGGCTCAGCAGTGGACAATCAGAGAATTCTTGAGGAAAAGGGCTTTGCAGAGGGTGACCCCCCCTTGTACCCAAATGGCTTCTAAGTTTCTAAAAACGAGAATTAAATTGCTTTGAGCATTAGACTGGAGAGCTAACTCAGTCAGCCAAATGCTTACCACAGGGGCTTGTGAACTTGAGTTTTCTCCCTAGTACCCCTTTAAAAATCTGGGTGTGGTGGTGGATTAATATGGTTGAGCCACATGGAGACAAGAACTGTTACTACAAGCTTTTGTAACTCAGCTCCCAAAATGGTTTTAGAACACCACCAGAAGTTCAGTGGTGGGTATGGTTGTGTTCACTACCATGTGTGAGGCGGAAGCTCCAGTGGGAATCATGGTCTCTTCTTCTACTGTCAATTTAGGGGCTCACTAAATGGCAAGAGGTGGAACTCAGTAAATTTCTCTCAGGGTGGGGACCAACAAAGAGGCCTTTTGTTCCTTCCCTGAGGACTCTGCTATGCCAAACACCGGACCAACATGTGCCTCTCGGGTGTTAGAGCACTCCTCAGCTGCCTCTTCTGGCCTCTGTAGGCTGCCAGTGAGCAATGAGGCAGCGAGTCTGATGGAATAGCCTGTTTCTTAGAGAGGAGTAGGACAGGATTGCTACTCTGTGCAGGACAAGAGCAGCTCTCATGTTCACACTGACCCTAGGACTGTGGAGACCAAGCTCCTGTCCTTGCAGAGACAACCAAGCACACCCACAGGTCCCCTCCCCCAACTCTCCACTGGATCAGTCCTGAGGTGGAGAAGGACCTCAGTCCTTCGGCAGCGAGCCCACATTTTAAAACTAAGGCTCACCTCTGGAACATTCAGGAAGAAGCTGCCAACACACGAGCCCTGCTTTCAGGCTCACACGTGTGCACCGGGGTTGCTCTTGTTGTATTTGGCCTGAGGGTTGAGGACCCAGGACTCCCTCCACCGCACTGGAGTGTCTCAGCTCCACTAAGTGAGAGCAATGGGCAGGTTCGCATTCCTGCTTCTCACCGTTCTCTGGGAACTGGCTGGGATTCTGCAGCCAGAAGCCATTATTTTCCTTGGCAGATCAGAAGTCATTCCCAAACTTCTACTGGAGTAACTAGCAGGAACAGCACAGAAGGAGAACATGCTGGAGATAGGGGAGGAAGGAAGGGAGCATTGGGTGTGAGCTCACCAGCCTCCCAGGCACAGGCGTTAGTTTCTGGTATAGGGTTTGCACTACAATGAGTCATGTGTCAGGATTCAGCATCCCTGTCTCCCCCTCAAAGTCATGTCCCTTCTTCTGCAGGGTGGCTTTGGTCGAAGGGGACCTGCAGGAGCTAAGGTGAGTCACTGGACTGGATTGGCATGTTTCTTGTCTCTTGCCCAGACTTCCAGGAAACTCTTAGACACAGTTAGCTCAGGATTCAGATATTGTCCCTGGCCAACAGCTTACAGAACCCCTGCCATCATTGTCTCAAATTCAGCTTCTTCTATGATAGAATGTGTTTTATGTGGTTTCCAGAGTAGGTAGAAGGAAGGGAAAAGGCTGACAGGTGGAGCTCCGGGCAGCCTTCTGCCAGACATGCCCATGTATCTGGCTTTCTTGCCTGTGCTAGAGAGGATTCAGTCCAAAATATCCTTATTTATTAAAGCTGTCCCATGGAACAGGCTAGTAACAATTTGTACAGGCTCTGAGAGACGGACTGTGAGAGGCTTTTGCCCCTACTGCTGCCAGTCCACACCCTTTCTCCAGTCCAGAGCAGAGAGCTGGCTTTGTTTACCTGCTTGTCTTGTCTCCAAGGGCAACAGGGGCGGTGCTGGCCAACCAGGCTTTGAGGGAGAGCAGGGTACCAGAGGTTCCCAGGTCAGTATGCCCACACGATGCATGCCTTGCAGTGTTTCTCAGACCCTTGTCCCTTTGTTTTAAATTAAGGCGATGGTCACAATTCCACAGCACTCAGTGCATCCGACGTATTGTGTAGTGATTTTAAAACATTTTATTAACCCCAAAGGAGGCAATATGCAGTCACCTTCTGTTGCTCTCTAACTTTGTTGCCTCCACCCCATCAACCCCAACCTGATGCCCTCCATCTTTGTCATTTCCCATCCATTTTCCCTCACCCTTAGAGATTCCCATATCTGTCACCCTAACTCCTGTCACCTCCAACCCTAATGTCCCCACCCCAGTTGCCACTAATCTCTATTGCTCCTCACTTTTACTGATCCCTACCCTGGTAGCCCCCTACTCTAATGCCCTCCACCTCTGGCCGACCATGGACTTCCTGTCTTCATGGATTTGCCCATTCTGGACATCTTGTATAAATGGAATCACTTGAAAGGTAGCTTGTTATGGCTGACTTCTTTCACTTTGTATAGTTTTTCTGAACTCTAGACATGTTATAACACACGGCATAATTTTATTCCTTCCAATGGCTGAGTAACATTCCACCACATGGATGAAGAAATGATGTCTTTCCACTTGTTGGTTTCTTGGCATTTGGGTTGTTACCACTATGGTTACTGAGGATGAATTTCATAGGCTCAGCTCACTAGTACTTACCTGTGACCTTTTGCTCCCCAGGGCCCGCCTGGTCCCGTTGGTCCCCCAGGCCTGATTGGAGAACAAGGAATTCCTGGATCTCGGGTAAGCATCTGAGTGTGGCAACCTGAGTGTGTTGACTGGGAGAGCTGGTGCAGGGGTGGCTGACAATGTGGGGGCACAGGAGTTGCTCCACGACTGTGGGCTTAGGAGGGCAGCACTGAGTATCACTGAGTGGTTGAGATTTGTGGGTGAGGCTGATCACCCATGGCCTCTGAATGGGGACATCCACGATCCTTGGTCTGGACAGTTGATGCTTCACGCACACCCCTCTCTTTTCCTTACAGGGAGGCGGAGGTACAGCTGGTGCTCCTGGAGAACGGGGCAGAATCGGTCCCCTGGGGAGAAAGGTTGGTCTGGGGAAGAGTAGAGTTTGGCTGAACCGTATGCTGTTGCCTCCCTGCTGCCTGCCACCCACCTCCTTTGCCTCTTCCTCTGGGCATCAATGTCATAAATACACCCCCCCCATTCTCTCCTCTGTTCACACATAAATGTTACAATCAGTGGTGGTGCACGCCTTTAGTCCCAGCACTCAGGAGGCAGAAGAAGGTGGATCTCTATGAAGTTGAGACAAGCTTGGTCCACTCATTGAGTTCCAGGACAGCCAGGACCATATAGAGGTCTCAAAAACACTCTCCACCATGAAAAAAGAAACAAAAGTAGATGCATAGTCACTTGAGGTGGCTCATGCCTGTAATCTTAGTACTTGGTGAGAACCTAGGGCAGGAGGCTCACTGTAAGTTTGAAGTCAGCCTGGTCTATGTAGTGAGACTAGGCACAAAAAGTATATATAATCAGTATTTTGCTTTTTATTGGATTTTTTTTAAAGATTATTCATTTATTGTGTATACAGTGTTCTGCTGGCATGTACACATTCACTCCAGAAGAGGGCGCCAGATCTCATTGTAGATGGTTGTGAGCCACCATGTGGTTGCTGGGAATTGAACTCAGGACCTTTGGAAGAACAGCCAGTGTTCTTAACCTCTGAGCCATCTCTCCAGCCCTTTTTATTGGATTTTTAAAGTTAAAAAAAATCTATGTATCTATAAATGTATATCTTCTATCTGTCTGTCTGTCTATCTCTAATCTATCTATCATGGGCATTGTTGTATACATACCACACTGGGTATGTAAAAGTCATTGGACAACTTGGTGGGATTTGGTTTTCTTGTTCCACCACATGGGATTTGGGGCTTGAACTCAGGTTATCAGGCTCGGTGGCAAAACCACGTTTACTTCCTGAGTCATTTCACCAGTCCCTGCATTTAGTATTAAAAAAATGTCTGTAACAGTACCTATTTATAGAGTATAATGTGATAATTTCATACATACACATAATGATAAGATAATAGAGATGGGCATTTCTTTGTCTTGGGACCCTTGAAGTTGCTCACTAGAACATTCTCCTCCTGCCTAACGTGCACTCTGGTACCTGTTACACATTTATGCACTGTGCCCCACCCCTCTGTCCCCTACTGATCATGGGTCTCCATTCTGTCATGACGCCAGCCTTTGGGGCTTCGTGTGTGAGATAGCATGTGGCAGTTGTCTCTCTGTGCCTGGCTTATTACAATAAAAAACTGATCTCATGGAAACCTAAAAGGTGTACTATGAGACACCCTTCCTTGGACATCACTAACCCCTGACATCAAGCAATTGTGGGGCTTGGGTCCCCATGAACTGGCATCCACTCAGAGAGTCATCCTTGTTCCCTCTGTGTAGGGTGAGCCAGGAGAGCCAGGGCCAAAGGGAGGCATCGGAAATCGTGGACCCCGTGGGGAGACGGTAAGGCCACCCAGGGCCCTGCAGGGCTCACTGACTGTGATAATTGGTGCACAGAGCCGGGACTTAGAGAGAATTGTGGTTCCCTGCCTGAATTATTGGGAATATGGTTGAAAATGGTGAAAGCTGCTCATTTCAAAATGAGTTTTATTTCACTGGCAGCTTTATAAGTGAAAATGAAATCTATAGGCTGTTGGGGGTTTTCCTAAAATGAGTTACTCTTCCTGAAGACTCTGTAAAGGACCAGACACCAGATTATTATAATTCTAAGCCTTAAAATACTGACGTATCTTCCTAATGCATTCCTCTTGCTGTGGAATAAATAGTTAACAGTTGTTCACTCTGAATGCTTCACATGATGATGGGCACAGGGCTGGGCATCCAGAGCCCAGGTGTTTGGAGGAGGACAGGAAGGGCTTAGGGAGTGGAGAGTAAGACCTAATCACAGAAGACTCAGCAGGTCCTAGAGGTCGAGGTCAGCATTCCTGGTTTGAAAGAGACTCACAGACAAAGGCCCACCTAGATCCGAACATCTCTATGGGCATGGCATTGCTCACACCTGTGGAGGAAGGCACAGAGACAGAAGGCTTCCTTCTCTTGTCCTTTGGTCCAAAAACCATGCATTCACGTTGGATAGTGTGACATGGTAGCTGTGAAGTGCCTGATGCAATGGTTTGCACTAACGCTTTCTCTATTCCTCTTAGGGAGATGATGGGAGAGACGGGTTTGGCAGTGAAGGACGCAGAGGCAAAAAAGTACGTATCTGCCAAAGCTTCTAGGGAAGTCCCCATTGTTGAGAGTTGGCAAGAATGGCTTCTGACATCAAAATCAATTTTAGATGGTTTTGTGGTGGGACTCAACACTGAGGTGTTTATTGTCATTTACAGGGAGAAAGAGGCTTCCCTGGGTACCCAGGACCAAAGGTGAGTGCCCCAGTGATGGAGAGGTAGCACTGCTTGTGGATAAGCCTGGCCGTTCCCATAAGCTGAAGTCAGAACATCTCAGCTTCAGTCTTGGGTCAGCCACCTAGGACAGGGCCACACTGAGAAAGTCTCTGAACTCTCTAAGATGCTCCCTCCTGTATGGATGGAGTTGGCAATGCTTGTTGTCCATGGTTCTTGAACTTATGGGGACAGTGGAAGAATCTGCAGCCACTTGTAGATGTGCACCTGTTAACTCTTTGGAAAGTGTGATTCAGAGACTCTACTGGGGCAGGGCCCCAGCAAAACCTTCTGTTGCAGACCTTGATGTGTCACTTCTTGGCTCTCTTCCCAGGGTACCCCTGGTGAGCCAGGGACAGATGGACCACCAGGACCCAAAGGCATCAGGGGCCGAAGGGTAAGTTTGCCCATGCCTTGCTGCAGGTGGGAATGAGCTGGCTCATGGCACTGTGATGGGATGCTGAGCCTTTTAAAACCCATCCTCTTCTTTCTCAACCTGATCAGTGACTGCCCAGGTGGTAGAAGGGAATTCCAAGTTTCAAATCAATGTCCTCAGAGCTCATTATAGCTGTGTTCTGTACTGTCCTCCTTCAGCCTTGGCCTATTGTAGGGAAGGCCTGACAGTCTTTTCTCCAGCATGTTCAGAAGCCACTAGCCCATGGATTGCCTCATCATGGTGCAGGGAGGCTTAGGTCCCAGGCTGGATGGTGTCATTCTTCATAGTTCCATCTTGCCATGTCTATTCAGATGTGAGGGAGCAGGGCTTAATGAGGGTTATAGCTGCTTAGGAGACCTGTAGACCTGGCCTACAGGCTCCTCATTCTCCAGCTGATGAGATCCCTCTTACTTTAACCACCATTGCTTCTGGATTTCTTTCTTCAATGAGCATTCACTTACCCTCCAATATTAATTGGACAGAATCTCAATTCATTGTCCAGATATAGATACATGCTGCTGACAGTTGTTTTTAGCCTGAAATATAGTTAATAACAGTAATTACCAAGTTAATTTAATCAGTAAAGACAGTCGATCTAGATCAAACAATGGGCTACTGGTGTCCATGGGCAGTTATCTAACCAATTGGCAGTTACTAATTCTCTTGGACACTCAGGGAAATTTTAGTGATGGTTTGGGACAATCACCTATCTTACTTGAACCTGCCAGGGTGTACAGGGTGGAGCCTCAAAGAAGCTCTTTGGGGTTATTTGTCCTTACCTCTGAGTTTTGGAGACAATTGAGCCCCGTTTAAGTGAGAGACTTCTCATGGTGATGGGGAAGGTTGGAATGGATTCCTCTTACCACCCTTCCACCTACAGGAGCTAAGAATGCTCTGTCTTCTACCTCCTCTAGGGAAATTCAGGACCTCCAGGGATAGTTGGACAGAAGGGAGATCCGGGCTACCCAGGGCCTTCTGTAAGTATCCATCTAGTTGCTAACAAGTCACTGGCTTGAGGGAAGTGCAATGGGTGCTTTATATTTGGTCTTAGAAAACTTCCAGTCATCTTGCCTCAAAATAGTTCCCTGCACTTGTGCTGTTTAAACTGCTCCCCTTCTGGAATTATGATGGAGAAAAGTACATTTGAGTTTTGAAATAATAAGTTTTGAAAAATGTTTTATGGTGGCTGGGAATGTAGTCAGGGCAGAGCATGCACCTGCCATGATCAAGAACCTGGATTTTGTTCCTAGAACCATAAACAAGAAAACAAACAGCAAGTTTGTGTGTGTGGATCTAGGAATTGAACCCAAGGCCCCATTCATACCAGGCAGTTATAACCATGTTTTATATGCTACTTTGTGATGTAGGGAATATTATATTAGCCTTCATAATTTCTCACAATATGTTTGTTCAGAGAGAGCAAGTTGTAGTACAATTGCTTTCATGTTGTAGAAGTTGCACAGCTAGACCAAATCTGGGTCTGGGGAGCTCTTCCTTTAGTTATAAAATTCCTAAGGGAGCATTGACTCATTGTTTAAAACCCATAGGCATGCTCTCCCTCGGGCTCAGGGGGAGTCTTTGTGACTGATACCACTGTTTCCATATTTGGTTTGTCCCTCTATTGAAGTGCATGAGGTTCAAGGACGAATGGACAGGAGTTGGCCAGTCACTCCTAGAGGGAAAATTTGAGGGGTTGTGTTGCTTGAAGGCAAGGGAAGAAGGCTGAGCCTGTGGATGTGATGGGTGTAAGACTGAGGAGCTACCTGATTAATGGGGTGTGCTGAGCCAGTAATTTCAGGTTACTAGCCCAGGGAAACTGCTTCAGGGAAAGACAGCCAAGCAGCCCGCAAAGCTTAACCCTTGGGTTGACAAAACACAAAGGCAGTCATGAGTCTGCTCTTCGAGCCCAGGGGTAGAATCCTGCCGAGACTAGGTACTTTCGACTGGGACATTGGCTGGGACAATGTGATGATTCCTTACCTTCACTTCCTGGGGCGGGGTGGGTGTTGGGAGGGTTAGGCCGTGCAGAGCGAGCTTGCTGAAGGAAGCTGCGTTCTCAGGAGAAGCTGTGCTTACTGCCAAGAGCAGTTGAGAGGGTCTTAAGTGTCTGGGGTTAGAGTTGTATGGATGAGTTGTATGGATGAGTTGTATGGATGAGTTGTATGGGTGAGTTGTATGGATGAGTTGTATGGATGAACAGCAAGCCTCCAGATGTGAGGAGTGGTGCTTCCTCAAAGCCAGCTCACTTCCTGGGGAGATCATTTTGTCTTCAAAAGTGTCTTTCTTTCTTCTGCTCAAGTGGTGGAGTCAAATTTAGACAGAGGGGCTGGGGAGGCTAAAGGCTCCGCACTGTCTACTGCTTCCATTCATGTTCCTATGGCTAAAGAATGACCGTTTGTTTTTTCATTTTTTATTTTCTCTTTATTATAATTCCTAACACATATTCATTGTAGGGACTATTGGTTTCACTCTGACATTTCCACACCTGTATATATCGTTATTCGATTGTGCCCACCCTCACTTCTCCCATCCCATTCCCATCTAGCGCCACACGGCATACATCTGCTCCCTCTCTCAATCTTCTCCTTGTTTCATTTTACAGGGTCACAAGGGCAACCGAGGCGACTCCATTGATGTAAGTAGTGTGTCCAGAGTGAACAGTTGCCTTACATGCCTGTTGACTGCTCTCTGTAACACTCTCATTTTTCCTCACAGCAATGCGCCCTCATCCAAAGCATCAAAGACAAATGCCGTAAGTGCTCGCTCTTCTGTTGCCTATACCACGTCATGCCATTCTCACTCGGCAAATCTGGCTTTCATCTATTCTCTTTGTTTCCTTTACAGCTTGCTGTTATGGTGAGTATTGGTGACTTCACATTCTTCTGAGGAGAGAAGGCTCCTTGGCGGTGAGTAGAGCTTATCTCTGAAACCCCCATTTTCCGCAGGGCCCCTGGAGTGCCCTGTATTCCCAACAGAACTTGCCTTTGCCCTGGACACCTCTGAGGGGGTCACCCAGGACACCTTCAGCCGGATGCGAGATGTCATCCTGAACATTGTGGGAGATCTGACCATTGCCGAGAGCAACTGTCCGAGGGGTGCCCGAGTGGCTGTGGTCACCTATAATAATGAGGTGACTACAGAGATCCGGTTTGCTGACTCCAAGAAGAAGTCTGCCCTCTTAGACAGTATTCAGAATCTCCAAGTGGCCTTAACATCTAAGCAGCAGAGCCTGGAGACTGCCATGTCATTCGTGGCCAGGAATACATTTAAACGTGTGAGGAGTGGATTCCTGATGCGGAAAGTGGCCATTTTCTTCAGCAATAGACTCACGACAGCAACCCCTGAGCTCCGAGAGGCTGTGCTCAAGCTTTCAGATGCAGGAATCACACCCTTGTTCCTGACAAGCCAGGAGGACAGGCAGCTCATCAATGCCTTGCAGGTCTGTGCTCTGTGCTCTGATCTCCCCTCTCTTTCATCTTGTTGGCGAAGTAGAGGTTGGTGGTGGTGGATTCTATTCCCCAGTGGACTAGGACAGTTCTGGATCCTCACCAAGTGGCTCAATTTGAAATTCATATGACCTTATCTTGGGCATTATTTTCTATATCTTGTTGCTAAACATTTTTACCTTCATTCTCATCTTATGGGTAAGAAGATTCTTGGAGTTAGTGAGGGCCTCAAGTATGGAGGAGCTGCTGGGCCACTAGACTCTGAGGCCCATGTACATCTCACCCCACTCTGTTCTGGAGGAGACCCTCCCAGGGTTGGTCATGGGTACCTACAGCCTCTCTATGAGGTCCTCAAAATATGATTGGACTCAGGATCCCCACAACTGTGCAGACCTTTCCTTAGCTAAGGCCCTCAGGATAGCCTATGCAGAGGATACTTCCTGATCTCACTTGTGGGTTTAGTTATCACTGACCAGTAGTATATAATCATAGATTTCTATGCTCCCCTTTGCTCTGAATAATGACATAGAGACCTTGTATTTATTTACAATAGCGTCAGACACTATAGCTGGGTAGATATTCAACCCGATAACACTGACCTGGCCTATGTCCCACCACATGGTGGCCTGTTACTTGTTATCTTAGCTTCTTCATCCATATCCTGATGCCCCCCCCCCATCCCTACCTGAGACCCTCTCATTGGGCTCAGAAGTCCTGCCTTCCTCTCCTGCCCAGCCATTGGCTATTCTGCTCTTTATTTAACCAATCAGAAGGTGACAGAGAACAATGTGTACAAAATACTTAGGCAGGAGATGCTTCATAATGATAACACCAAAGTCCTAGCCTGTAACCAGATCTCTGCTGGCACAGAAATCAGCATTTGAATAGTACAGAGACAATCTGTACACAGTGCACACACACACCACTCCAACTGTAGTGTTTATTCAGGGGCATTTCCAATGACATTAGTCAAGACACGGGGACAATAGATACAAAGGACAGAAGCCCCTGACCAGAATTAGTCCCCATTGCCACCTGCCTTGCAGCCATGGTACATAACCCCTCTCTGTGTCTTGGGTTTCTCTCTTGTTAGGTGAGGCTGGGTGATCTGGGCCCTGTGTCCTGCCAGTTGGGATCACCATTTCCTACCAGCAAGCTATGGTTGATCAGTGCCTCTGTCCCTCAGGGTTTATTCTCCTAAACTTCAGCCTAGTTTAGGGTCAAACACTGTGTTTGGAGTTCAGTATTAAATTTGGGATCCTGGCCATGAGTTCTTGTGAAGGGACATTTTTGTTTTATCTTACTTTGTGTGAGCTGAGTGACCCTGAAGCACATGCAGTTCCACTGAACTGAGAGAAACACCCCCACTCACCCATATCAGTTACTCATTATGTGGATGCCACATACCCATCACTGAGATGGGCAGGACCTTCTCATCCTATAGGTGTTTTGTTTGCCTTGTCACTGTCTAAACTGGAAAGGGCAGGGAAGGGATGGATCAGTGTTTTTTAGCTGCTGCCACTGCTAAAACCACTGCCATAATTTTAGCCTCCACTGTTTGTCAGGAATGTTTAGTGTCTAATGAATCATCTAAGCCACCAGAGTCCAAATGCTAAGGTGCTGTGCCATTGGGGAAGTTTAGCTCATTGATTTTTGTCCTGTTGCTACTGTGTGTTTGCATAATGGCTCCCTATGCCTGTGTCCATCCCAACATCGTCCTTTGTCTAAACCAGATCAATAACACGGCAGTGGGACATGCCCTGGTTCTGCCTGCAAGGAGGGATCTCACAGACTTCCTGAAGAATGTCCTTACCTGTCATGTTTGTTTGGGTAAGCTGGTCACCTGGGCATAGGGACACATCTAGCCACAGCCACTAAAGTTATGACTAGCAGGGGACATTTGAATGAAGAAAGGACGCTGTCTCTAAAGAGCTTGAGTTTAACTAAGACTCAAGGCTCATTGTACTTACTAAGGTAAAGGTCACTCAAGGAAGTTCTCATCTTGAAATCTAGAGCCTACATGGCTGGCTACATGGTAGTAAAAACACTACATGGAAGTATTTTTAGGACATATTTCTTTAAGGACTAGCAAGTGACGGAGTGTTTTAGTTTCACGGAGTACCACAGAGACTTTAGGTCATCGACAAGTTTCATCTAAGAGTGAAATGAGGGGACAGAAACTGAGGTCTGGTTACAAGTAAGGCAGTGAGACGTAGTCTAAGTATGTATCCCAGAGGCTTCCTGAAACTGGTGATTCTCCTGCCTCAGTCTCCCAAGTTTCTGGATTCTAGGTATGCATCATTCCTCCCAGCAAAGTTTCTATCTCCTGTGGCGATTGAAGCCACCTGACTCCCAGAAGGTTGGGATGCTACAGGGTAATGGGCCACTTTTTTTTTTTTTGCCCTAGACATTTGCAATATCGACCCATCCTGTGGATTTGGGAGCTGGAGGCCTTCCTTCAGGGACCGGAGGGCAGCAGGCAGTGATGTGGACATAGACTTGGCTTTCATCTTGGACAGCTCAGAGGCCACCACTCTGTTCCAGTTCAATGAGATGAAGAAGTACATAGGCTACATGGTCAGACAGCTGGACCTGAGCCCAGACCCCAAGGTCTCCCAGCACTTTGCCAGAGTGGCTGTTGTGCAGCAGACTCCCTACGAGTCTGTGGACAATGCCAGTGTGCCACCTGTGAAGGTGGAATTCACATTGACAGACTATGGTGCCAAAGAAAAGCTGCTAGACTTCCTTAACCGGAGGATGACCCAGTTGCAGGGAACCATGGGCCTGGGCAACGCCATTGAATATACCATAGAGAACGTCTTTGAAAGTGCACCAAACCCACGGGACCTCAAAATTGTGGTGCTGATGCTGACTGGTGAGATGCAGAGGCAGCAGCTGGAGGAGGCCCAGAGAGCCATCCTGCAGGCCAAGTGCAAGGGTTACTTCTTTGTGGTCCTGGGCATTGGCAGGAAGGTGAATGTCAAGGAGGTGTACAGCTTTGCCAGTGAGCCCAACGATGTCTTCTTCAAACTCGTGGACAAATCAACTGAGCTCAACGAGGAGCCTCTGATGCGCTTTGGGAGGCTTCTCCCATCGTTTGTCAGCAGTAAGTCCTGTGCCACACACAGCATGCTATGGTTTTATTCTGGCCCATACTCTCAGGTCACAAGGCTGGGTGAACAGTCATAGAAAATACATCTATGTGCTGATGTGACCTTGTTCATCCATTCAACAAATATATGCACATGTGCCTACCCCATGCCTTGTGTTAGGAGCTAGAGTGAACAGGGCACACATAGATAACATTCCTTGTCCTCCTTTGCTCACTTATTCTGCCCATTTGACTGGCACTTCCTATCCATGAGGCACTGATGGTGTTCCAAGGAGTTCACAACAAGGTTCACAAATGGACCAAACACACAATGACTATGCATGACCTAGTAGGCTGGTGTGCCATAAGAAAGTCTATCCTGTCGAGGGTTTGAGAGAAGCTTCTAGAAAGGGTTGCATTGATTTGGGATTTGAGGCCAAATCTATGCTTACCCCCCCCCCCACCTTTTCCTCCTCCATTATTTCACCAACTACAATGCATTTATCTTAAAAACTATTTTTCATTTAAAAACACTAGACTTAGGGAGCTAGTTATGTGGCTTATGGGTCATTTGTTTCTATATCTGTGATATCTGGAGACTGCGTGCTCCTTGGGGACATTTCAGGCCTGGCATCATGGTGAATAAGCACAGGGCACATGTCAAACAAATGAGGGAGGTGTAAAAGAAAGCATGTCCACTCCACGCAGAATAGTCAAAGCAGGTCCACTCCACGCAGAATAGTCATCATTCAAGAGAAAGTCAAGGACCGTGAACAACACCGTATTCACATTATGAAGGCCTATCCCACAAAAGATTCAGGGGATGATGTGAAGCAAAGGTAAGCCTCAGCTTTACGCAGGGATCCATGCTTCTGTCTTAGGAGGGTTAAATAAGACTGTACCCAACCAAGCATCCACATAACACTAAACATAACTAACTGGATCATAATTTGATGTTCAGTGAGTGTCTGGAAACTGTTATACTTTCTACTCAAAGTTTCATTCTATTCTGGTCCACTCTCTCCCATTGAGGGCATACTATTTTTAACTGAGTCACCCAAGTACTTTGTATCTAACTCATCAACACTGATTTTAATTTCCATATGATTCACATGAAGCTTGATTTTTTTTTTTCCCCTCCAGGTGACAATGCGTTTTACCTGCCTCCAGATATCAGGAAACAGTGTGATTGGTTCCAAGGGGACCAACCAGTGAAGAATGGTGTGAAGTTTGGTCACAAACAGATGTAAGTAATTATAATTGTCATACCAAATATCATAGCACTAGAGTAGCTGTAGAGGCTTTCTAACCATTCCCTGGCTTCATGGATGGAGACAGTGAAATATGGAAATATGTCTTCCCTAAAATAATGTGAGTTCTTAAACATTCTTTTGTATTGACTAGCTTCTGCTGAACAATGAAATACTCAGAATTTAGAGTCTTGAAACAAGGATAATTTGCAATCCTGTGGGCTGGAAATTTCTGAGTGGGTTCAGCCAGGTGGTTTTTCTTCCTTTCTTTTTACTGGCCTCCTTTCTGCTTATGATACTATGTTTCTCAGCTATGGACAGGCTGGTCTAGCCTGATCTTAGTTGGGAGGATTCATCTCTGCTCCACATGATTTCTCATCTTCTAGTGGCCTAGCCTGGGCATGTTCACAAATCGACCAGGAGGGTTTTCATGTGAAAAGGACTGAATATAGGTTCTCTTGAGACCTAAGCCAGGCCTAGCACATTGTTACTTTAAATCACTTTTTGTGGCTCAAATGTGTCCAAAGTCTAGATGTAAGTGTGGCAAGTGTGAACAGGTCGAGGACCTGCATTCCTTCCACTTTTTCCTCCTCCCTATCTCCCTCTCCTTTCTTTTTACTTATTGAGACACAGTCTTACTGTGAAGTCCATGCTGGCCTGGAACTTACTTTGTAGCCCAGGCTGGTCTCACGCTCATGACAATTCTTCTGTCTCATCTTTCCAATGTGCTAGGATCACAAGTGTGAACCACCTCACCTAATGAGTAGATCCTTTATGGTGCAAACAAATAGTACTGATTTTGATGTGCATGACACAGTTAATTGTTTAAATTAGAAAATTGTTAAATATTTATTCTTCTCCCTTTTACTTTCCACAGTTTCTTATCAGTTAGAAGCAGGATACCAGATTTGTTTATAATTAACATAATCATTTTGAATAATTGTATTTTAATATGCTTTTCAATATTTTCTTAGTGGTAGATTCTGAAAGTAACAGATGTAGTATATGTAATATTATAGAAGGTCTGGGAACTAGTATCTTAATGTTGCAAATACAGCAAATTTCTTGTAGATCATAGGGCTATGACTCTCTGTTTCATATAGCATGCAAAAGTATGGGTGCAGATAATGCTTGATTTGTTTTTAACAGAAACACTCCATATACTGTTAATTCAAGTTTTACGTCTAAAGTTGTGACCACAATGAAGCCAGTGACAACCACCAAGCCAACAGCAATTGTAAATCTGCCACCTGCTAAGCCAGCCCCAGCTAGGCAAGCCCCTGCTCAGGCAGCCCCTGTTAAACCAGCCCCTGCTAAACCAGCCCCTGCTAAACCAGCCCCTGCTCAGCCAGTCCATGTTCAGCAAGCCCCTGCTAAACCAGCCCCTGCTCAGCCAGTCCATGTTCAGCCAGTCCCTGCTAACACAGCCTCAGCTAACCCAGTCCCTCCTAAACCAGCCCCTGCCAAGCCAGCCCCTGCTCAGCCAGCTCATGTTCAGCCAGTCCATGTTCAGCAAGCCTCTGCTAAACCAGCCCCTGCTAAACCAGCCCCTGCTCAGCCAGTCCATGCTCAGCCAGTCCCTGCTAACCCAGCCTCAGCTAACCCAGCCTCTGCTAAGCCAGTAGCTGCTGCTCAGCCAGCCCCTGCTCAACCACTGAATGCCCAGCCAGCCCAAACTCAGCCAGTCCATGCTAAACCAGCTGCTGTGAAGCCAGCCTCTGCCAACAAGCCTGTGGCAGCCAAGCCTGTGGCCACAAACACAGCCACAGTCAGACCTGCAGGAGCAGCGAAGCCAGCAGCAGCAAAGTCCGCAGCAGCGAGACCCGTTGCTGCTGCTGCAAGGCCAGTTGCTACCAAGCCAGAGGCCTCCAGGCCACAGGCCAAACCAGCTGCCACCAAGCCAGCCACTACTAAGCCCATGGGTAAGAAAGCCTGGTTAGAGACCCCATCTTTTATATACCTACATTTACCACGCCAAGGTCACATCCCTGGAAGCCTGTTTAGAGGGTAGGCTGGTGATCCGAGGTTGGCATAGCTAGATGCTAACCATAGCATAGAATTGTCCACACATTGCATTTGCTTTCCTCTGTATCATAGAGCAGTGTTCCCACAACCTCTCAAGGCTGCTAGGGTCCTGAGGAAGGCTTTCTGTACTGCCAGCCCTGCTTCCCTGGGTGTAGCTTCCCTGCTGTAGAGCCATGTCCTGGTTCTCTGACTCTTACAGTATTTCTGCCCCATCTTTATGTTCCCTGAGGCTTAGGCATAGAGCTTGTGTTTTAGATGTATCAATTAGGGCTGGGCACCCCACGGTCTGTTGGTCTCTGCATTTTGAGCGATGTGGTTGTCTCTGCTGCGAAAAGAAGCATCTTTGAGGAGGGGTGAAAGTTGTACTTACCTGTGTGTATAAAGATGAGCACTTAGACTGCAGTTCGAGATCACACTGCAGCACAGCAGTAGCAGGTTCTTCTCTGGTCCCCATGGCCTCACCACCCATGGGTAATCAGCTAGCTATCTGCCCAGTGTTTTGACATTGTCACATGACGCTGTCATCTACAAAGTTCAAGCTTGAGAACCATGTCATAGAGTTATGCAAGAAACATTTTGTAATATTTTAAGTAATCTTATGATTTTGTGATAGGCCATATCCATTAGCTATACTTGGCCACATGTGGGATGTGGGCCATGAGTTGGACTCTCCTGACTTGGAGAGGGAGAGAAAGGAGAAGCCTGCTGGTTTTGTTCCTCTTAGGCAGTGGAACAGCTTCCTCTCTTCCTTCCTTCCTTCCTTCCTTCCTTCCTTCCTTCCTTCCTTCCTTCCTTCCTTCCTTTCTTCCTTCCCTCCCTTCTCTTCCTCTCTCCCCCACCTCTTTTCTTCTGGAACAAAACTTGCTCCCCTTATAATACGGCTTGGAAAGCTCTAAGCTGGAGCTGTAGTAATCACTTCATTCCTTCCAAAAGGGACATGGCCATAGAAAGGGGTCCCCACACTGAGTACTGTGGCAGTACCAGGGGTTAGTTCAGTAGAGTGAGAGACTACACCTCCAAAATTCAATTCTTCCTCAGAGGCTGTCCAGTAGGCTCGTCCTGACCCAAGAAAAGCACATCTCTGGTTTTTATTAGTGAGAGGTAGGTGAGCTAACAAAACCCAGGGGCTATTATTGTTACTTTTTTTTTTTTTTTACAAAGAAGATGTAGGAAGATTCTACAGAATATCATAAGCTATAAACGAAGATGAGTCTAGAATACATGTGCTCATGAAAAGGTAGAAGATAGAAAACTATCTTCACTTCATGAACAGAATGAGAGCGGAGACCTCCTGACAGTGCATTCTCGTCATAGCCTGCAGAGCCATACATGACTTTCCAGCTTTGAAATCCTAGGGCTGGCTTTGTACTGCACATCTAACTTCCTGTTAGCAGGAACTTACATTTCAAAGTATCTTCTTCACAAGTGATTTCTGATAGAAAAGTGAAAGTAGTCATTTATTTATGTACCTTGTTGAAGAATAAGGAGGTTTTGTTACTTCCGGTTACCTGTCATGGAATCTAATGGAGGATAAGATTGATATAAATGAGCGTTAGTTCCCTTTCTTGGCAAGCTACATTCAGGCTTGCTGTCCACCCTCACATCCCAGATCTCATCTGAAGCTCTGCATGTGTTCCAGTTATGAGGAATTTTACTTTTTAACTCTGCATCTTGCTCTGATCTTTCAGCAAGAGTGTCCCGAGAAGTCCAGGTCTCTGAAGTCACTGAGAACAGTGTCAGACTCCACTGGGAGCGGCCTGAGCCTTCTAGTTCTTATTTTTATGACCTCACTGTAACCTCGGCCCATGACCAGTCCTTGGTTCTGAGACAAAACCTTACCGTCACTGACCGTGTCATCAGTGGCCTGCTGGCTGGACAGATGTACCACGTGGTAGTGGTCTCCTACCTGCAATCTCAGGTCAGAGCAGTCTACCAAGGGAGTTTCAATACAAGTAAGTATACAGCTGACTTGTGAGCACATGGTTCTTGATTTCTACATGGCATACCAAACAGGATGTAAAACAATGATGTGCTAAGACTAGTCTGAAGCATTGACAAAATTAAGTAAAACCCATCCATCCTGGGTATTTAAGTTGCACCCCTGAAAAAATGGAAAACACAGCAATGGCATGAAAGATGGAGTTCCCTGTGCACTATGCCCACATCCTTGGCTCCTGGGATACTTTAAGGGGAGACCAGATTTGCTCTGCCTTAGCCCAGCACATCCAGGGTGGTGCCTGGAGAAACTGGGGCCTGAATCCTGGCAATGAAGATGGTGGGGTCTCATTTGCCACTATCCGTCCCTGTTTCCAATGAATGGAAGTAACTCCTGAGGGAGCCATGGGAGAGTATGAGAGCTCTTTCTGTGCAGTCATGAGGTATCTGAACTATGAAGGATAGGCTACCAGACCCTCCCACCCTGGCCCTACCATATATACTTTGCACAGGCCTTCCCTCAAATTTCTTTTCAGCTGTTTTTTTTTAAATTTATTTTAATATTTATTTTTAGAGTTGGGTCTCTATGTTACTTAAGATGTTCTGGGACCCTGGGGTTCAAATGATCATCCCACTTCACTTCCCAAGCGGCTGGGACTATAGCCCTGCACCACCATGTCCTTCATTTCCAGACCTTCTGAATCACTCATGACCATGTCTGTCTCCATTCGGAGCCATTTTGGGCCCTCATTCCTTTATTCTTCACCCTTCTGCTCAAGAGTGTGGGTCCTTTGTTCAGCATGGTTCTGAAGGTGGAATCATTCTTGAGGAAAGGAATTCCCATCAGGAGCCCCAGGTTAGGGAGTCCAGAGATGCCTCTAGGTCTCCAACTCCAGGACGCTCCTGGATCAGGGGCTTCC
The DNA here is from genome assembly GCA_907164525.1 of Lophiomys imhausi. NCBI lineage: Eukaryota > Metazoa > Chordata > Mammalia > Rodentia > Muridae > Lophiomys > Lophiomys imhausi. The sequence continues at coordinate 13,994,115 of CAJQZJ010013540.1, read as the reverse complement.
TCCACAGCTTGTTAATGCTGTGCATTGTAGCATATGTAGTGAGTGCAGACCTCTCCTCTGTTTCAACAGCGCCCCAACACCCAAGAGATTAATCCAGAAAGGCAATGCATCTGTGGCTTAGAATTCCCCAGCCCTTTCAGTTTCCGAATCAACTACTAGATGCCCCCATTTTTTTTTTTTTCTTATAGAGAAAACTCAGCCTTCACTTCTTCAGCCAGCACGGCCAGCATCTAGTTCTACCATCAATCTAATGGTGAACACAGAACCATTGTTTCTTACCAAAGCAGGTGAGTCTTGGCAATAGTAGGCCCATCAATGGACCCCAGAAAGGATTCTCTCCAGGACTGCAAACCCTTTGAAATTGAGATGCCCTGCCTGAGTCTAAGTCACATGACTTCCATGGGGTTAGTTCCAAAGGGGCCGTCAGCTGCTGGGTTTCGTCTCATTTTGCATATTGTTAGTTTCAAATGCAGAGGAACCATGCTTGCCACCATACTTTCAGAGGAAGCTGGGTGGAGCTGCTTCTGAGCCCACGGGTAGCATGCACATCTCCATTAGTCACTTCCCCTGTGCCTTATGTTGAGACTAGGGTTGACTTGTGGTCTGTGGTGCTGCAAAGAATAGGGTTTCATTTACTCATTGGATTATCTATAAGAAACTTCTTAGGAAACACAAGACAACCAAATTGGATCCTGCAGAGCACATTGTTTCAAATTTATTCCAGGTTCCTGGAACACCACATTCTGGCTTGGTCTTGTATATCACTCTCCTGGGTACCTGAGCTCAGAGTGTGGTGTCTGCTAGTGACAGGCAAGACTTATGTTCTTGGAACAAGTCTGAGAACCCGTAACACCTCATATTAGTTACTTTTCTGTTGCTGGGGTAAGACACCATGACCAACGCAGCTTATAGAAGGAAGAGTTTATTTGGGGCTCACAGTTCCAGAGGAATAAGGGCCCATGATGGTGGAACAGAGGTAGCATGTTGCAGGCAGCTGGAGTAGTAACGAGCTCATATCTTGATCCACAAGCAAGAGGCTGAGAACTCACTGGGGATGGTGGGAGGCTTTTAAAACCTCAAAGCCTACTGGTGACACACCTCCTCCAACAAAACCACACCTCCTAATCCTTATCAAATAGTTCTACCAAGGGGACTATCTTAGGTAGGGTCACTGCTGCTGTGATGGAACACTGTGACCGAAGCAACTTGGGTAGGACAAGGTTTATGTGGCTTACACTTACAGATCATTGTTTATCATCAGAGGAAGTCAGGACGGGAACTCAAACAGGGCAGGAACCTGGAGGCAGGAGCTGACGCAGAGGCCATGGAGGGGTGTTGCTTACTGGCTAGTTCCCTGTGGCCTTCTCAGCCTGCTTGCCTATATAACACAGGACTACCAGCCCAGGGATGGCATCATCCACATTGGGCTGGGCCTTCCCACATTAATCACTAATTAAGAAAGTGTCCTACAGTCTTGCCTACAGCTGATTTTATGGAAGAAGCATTTTCTTAATTGTGGTTCCCTCCTCCCAGATGACTTAAGCTCGTGTTAAGTTGTCACAGAACTAGCCAGCACAGGGACCAAATGTTCCAAACATATGAGCCAATGGGAGCCATTCGCATTCAAAATAGTGCTCTCATTTAGCAGAATGGAGGCTTGGCTCATTAGCTTTGGGAAAGAGAACACTGTAGTGATCACTCAATGTTTTTGACTTAGGACTTTTCAGCCAAAGGTGCCATCACTCACATGAGAACTTAAAATCCCGTGAGAATTTAAGTGTGGAATTGTTTGATAGTCCTCAATGCTTTCTTTCGGCTACCCATGGCCCATAAGAAGCATTTGTAGCTGCCTTTGTAGCCTGTGCTAGACAGAAGAGCTACCACAGCCATTTAATATGCAAATGACCACAAAGTGTCCAATGTCTCTTGTCTTTCCAGTGAAAAGATAGGCCAAAAACTAGGGAATTTTCTCAATAGAAATTTATGGAAACGAGGGAGGCAGGAATCCATACAGGTGGTGGTAATTAAATTGCAACTGCTGAGAGACTGTATAAATAGCCTTGAAGAAATGTAATGGGAACTCAGAGGGGAAAACCGAAGTAGGTGGGTGCAGTGAGAGTTGGCTGGGGGAGGGGAAGGGGCAGGAGGCTGAGGAGGAGGAGGAGGAGGAGAGAATGTAAGTTTCCAGACTCTGCTGGTCATCAGTACTGCCACCCACACCAAAGACTGCAGTCAGACTCTTGTCTCCTGCCTGGTTCTACCCTGTGGCCCAGAGTCTATTCCGGTATATTCTTAATCTTACCCTGGTAAGGATATTCCAACACAAGGGTTGGCCTCAAAAAGAAGCCACATATCTGTGGCTGGGTTTTCCCAGATTTTCCTTCAAGATACTGTCATGGGGCCAGTGAGATGTCTCATTGAGTAAAGTGTTTACACTGTAAGCCTGAAAACCAGAGTTTGTCCCCCTAGAACCCATGTAAATGTGGAAGGAGAGAATCAACTCCCCAATGTTTTCCTTTGACCTCCATACTCACACCATGGCACACCTCTCCCTCCTATATCTCTTTCTCTCTCTCTCTCTCACACACACACAATAATAATAATAACAATAATAATAATAATAACAAATGAAATTTAGAAAAAAATACCAGCCAAAGACAGGCCAGAATGCATTCACTTCAAAGGCACAGAAAGCCAGATGTGGTGGCACACACCCTAAATCCCAGCACTCAGGAGGCAGAGGCAGGTGGATCTCTGTGAGTTCAAGGCCAGCCTGGTCTATAGAGTTCCAGGACAGCCAAGGCTACACAGAGAAACCCCATCTCAAAAACCAACAACCAAAACCAGAAAATAAACCAATCAAAGTCATAAAAAGCGGTGTATTCCATTTGAATTCCTCTTATTTGCTTTTGACTCTATGAGTTGTGGAAAATGCAAAATTTCCAACAAATTCTTGTTTCATTGAAAGACAATGGCTTGGAGGAACACCTAGACAGCAAGATTCAGGGATAGTTTTGTTTCTTTATGTGTAGTTCAGAAGGATGAGATTGTATAAACAGTGTTTAGTTAGTGTAAACAACGTAATCTTTAAACACAAATTTGGGTCAGGCTGTTCTGTTTTGAAATGTGGTACTGCTGCTTCCAGAATTAGGGAAGGATTTTCTACCTGGACATGTAACACCGTGTGACAAAGAGGGCTAATTTTGGTTTTGTTTTTAACTGGAACCCACATTCCTATCAAGATTACCGAACATTTGGTTGCAGGTGAGCCTAAAATCTGTCTCTTTCCCACTGGTGGGCGTGAAGCCTTCCACCTAAGGATGCAGCTGAATGTCCACGTTAGTTTGACATAGCCTCACAAGGGGAGGGGAGTCTGGCTCCCTGTCCTTCATCTAAAGTCTGTCCCTTTGGTAGAGGACTGTGCCTCTGTAAGACCTTGCCTCACGATGAAGGCTGATTCAGCTGGTAGACCTACAGTGTCATCTGTAACTTGCTTTGCAAGATTCTAGACTTCAAAAAAGACATTTGCAATGGCTAAAATGTGTATTTTAAAAACCAAGCAAAAAACAAATTTTTCTTTAAAACTCCACTCTTCCTTCTGCTCTCTTCAGCTCTTAAATATGACAATGCAGCCATTTTTAGGTAGTATGACTCTTGCCTAGAAAGGGAGTTAGCAACACCTGAACGAATCCTTCAGTTTCATCTTACTCAGGAAAGCGCAGAGAGGTTGAGTTTGCAGATGCTGACAGTCATGGATTTTTTACTGTAAGGGCCCTGTACTGGCTGTTAATTTTGGTTTTAGAACTTTGTTGGTAAGTATTTTTCCTATCTCATTTTTGGCTGGTGACACCTTTGGGAAAATATTTCTATGCATCTTACTCTTAAAGTGAAAATTTTTAAACAAAACAAGTCTAAGAGCATTTAATTTTTTCACTATTACCAAATGAAACCCAAATTCATAACTCAATCACATTTGTGGAAGAAAAGTGCCAATGCCAAAGCTAGCTGGAGAAAAAAAACCCTCATGTATTTGGTATACATTGTTACTTATCCTAGGAAATGACCAGTCTCTAGAACTGACCACAGTTTGTCAGAGGAAGTATGACTGGGTTGATTACATAGTTCTAAATGAATAGTCATCCCATGCTTACCAAGATTTTATTGTTATACTGATTCTAAGATACACAAGATTTTTTTCTTATAATACCACTTCTGACACCAAAGTATGACTTACAGTTGGTACATGTTGTGGATTTTTTGGTAGTGTTTTGTGTTACTTGGTAGAACAGAAGTAAGTTTAAGGTGGTAATACATCATTTGGTTAGACATATGCCACTATGAATAGGCTGACTGTCTGTCTGTCTGCCTATCTATGTTTATCTATCTGTCTATCTATCTATCTATCTATCTATCTATCTATCTATCTATCTAACTATCTTCTTCTATTTATCTATCTTTCATCCATCTATCTATCATTTATATATCATTTGTCATCTATTTATCAGCTATCCATCCGTTTATCTTCTATCTGCCACTGATTGGCACAAAATGATGCCACAGGGGAAATTTATGTCCATAACAATTTAAAGAGCTAAACTCTTCAAGTTGAGATAAGTAGGTCCAAACGGTTGCTCTCATTGGCTGTCCTCAAGGCCTTTGATCTCTTGTGAAAAGGTGGCTTAACCAGTTTCAGTGTTTGACTTAAAAACACTGAAAGGAAGGGTCCAAAACTTAGCTGTAATCACACTGAGAGTTAAAGTGAAAAATTGACCTCCAAATCCTTCATCCATTTGGAATAAATTAAGCACCAATTGTGGACGTGGGGTTATGGCTTCAGAAAGTCGACCCTGCCTTGTAGGTTTTCCAGGATCTTGTATCCACTGCTGGGACCCAAGGTGACCGAATTAGTGTTTGTAAAGCCATGAAACTGCAGACCACATTGACCACATTTCTGGTCGCAGTATGAGTACTTCTGACCCAGCCTCCTTGCTTTTGCTCAAGGAAACACTAACAACAGAGATCACTTTCTGGTTTGCACAGTATTGCACTGAAGCAGCCCTTTGTTGGGGAGAGCTGTGTGTCAGGCTGGTAGCTCCTCCCACAAACAGGCAGATTATCTGGCCTCAGGGTTTTTGTTGAAAGAAGGCTTAGATTTTCGGGCTTTAGATTAAAACATTTTACATGCATACATCATTCCCAGCAAATGCCAGTGTTTGCCAGAAAGTTCTGTAAACAGAAGCTTTGCTCTTCTTAAACTGTAAATTTATCTCTTTCATCTAGGAGACTTAGCCTTATTTGCAGCTGGGCTACAGCAAAAGTGTGTATGCAAACATGACCATCCTTAACTGGAGAAAACACAAGTTTCCTGCGCCACATAGTCTTGCCTTGGAGCATCTCTGCTGTCCTGAGGAGTTTCTGCTGTCATGTGTTAGTTTTATTCAGAGGCCAGAAAAATGCTTGGTTACACATGTGTGCGCACACACATACTTATCATGACAAACATCTGTTGAGAGAAGGCCAGGTGGTTAAAAGTGGTTACTGATCTTGCAGAGGTCCAGAGTTCAGTCCCACCACCCATGTCAGGGTGCTTACAACTGCCCTATGTCTTCAGCTCTAGGGGATCTGATACAGCAAACAAATGTGAATAATAAAGTAAAAAAAAAATTTTTTTAAAGAATACCTACTTACAACCTACCTAAATTTTTAATATATTTTCTTTGTCAACTGTATATCCTTACTTTTAAAGTACTTTCTAACAGAATTTAATGCCATTTTACCAAGAAGTAGAAAAGTCCATGGTCTGGAAATTCAGTTTCTTCTCTGGATACCATAAATAGATAGAGCTGGAGAGCAAATGGCTTAGAGAGTGAAATGGGGAGAAGTCAGTCTTTTTACTTTTGTTATTCAATGACAGCTTAATATTTGAGATTCTTGGTGTGATTTTATTTACTTTTTGTAAACCTGAGAATGATTGTTTTGTCAGTAAAGTAGTGAGGAAACTGAGGCTTGGGCGGGTTAAAACCTTGCCACCAGGAAATTCTTTCCTGTAGCATTGAAATCTGACTACTGCTCCAATATGGACTCTGGAGGCTGAGGTCTTGCCAAAGTCCCATTGATGTCCCTTTGTCCTCTCGATCTTACAGATATTTGTAAGCTGCCCACAGATCCTGGGACTTGTAAGGACTATGAATTACTGTGGCACTATGACCTGAAAGGCAAAAGTTGCAAGAGATTCTGGTATGGAGGTTGTGGGGGCAACGAGAACAGATTCCAGTCACAGGAAGACTGTGAAAAGATGTGCAGTCCTGGTAAGTGGCCACTCCCTCATGTTTTATATTTCTGTCATACCTAAGGGATCTGGGCTACCAACCTCACCACCAAGAATTACTTGAATTGCAATGATTATAGAAACTCTGAAAAAAGTTAAATTATATCCTCAGATAGAAGGTGCGAATGAAACACTAAAAGGAGATAAAAAATTTAATTTTACACACACACACACACACACACACGCACACACGCGCACACACACAAACCACATGGAATTACTTATTGGAATAACCATTTTGTTTCCTGAAAGCCTACATGTATCTTTGGCATTAGGAAACACAGAGTCAAGCACATCAGAAGCATTTGTCCTTGACTCTTTAGAAGTATCATATCATACATGTTTATTAGACTGATGATCAATAACAGAAAACCAACAATAAACTCTCATATGTAAACACTCATATATTTATTTAAAAAATAATTTTACTTCCCATAAATAATAATGTTGACATTGGTGCTAACTAGCCTCTCCATCAGAGTGGGCAATTCAATTAGTAATGGCACCGGGCCTGGGGTCAGAGCGGAAAGAGGTTCATTGCACAAAGGCCTAGGGGTAAATCTGGGGCTCTGTAAGGGTAGGCTTCAATTTCAGAGAGCTTAAACCTGAAGCCACAAAGGTCACAGGAGCCAGTGGTGAAGGGATGCAGACTGGAGGCTATGGGGTCATGCCATGGTATATACAATGTCCTTTATGTCTAGTGACCTCTCTTCTTTTTTTTCTCTCTCCTTCTCTGGTCTCACTCTTCTCTCCCTCCCTCCACCCTCAATGGTTTCCACACCCAGAGCTAACAGCCTGACCGGAACCTAAGCATGGCCTTCAGGCAACACGTACCTCTGGGAGAAAAAGGAGGCAGCCATTTCCAACTCATTTTTATAGAAACTCTGGGTAGATGCCCCATCACGGTGCCTTTTCATGCTTTGATTGACACTCAACCTCGGGAGGAAACCCTCTGCACGTGACCTGTCGATATGGTGCTAAATGTGTCTGTGGACCCTGCTCTCCGTCTCCAGGCAGTTCTACCGTATACTTGGATGTTGTGTAATAGCTAGCCACTGCTGGTGTTTATGTGAACATTGCTATAAATTCAAATTCCCGCTGGAGTTTCATGCTACGTCCATGCCAGGCAAATGCGATGCCTAGAACATAGCTTCAAAATCACAGTTGTTCTGTACATTTCTGCTTGGTTCATTCCTCTGTAGTTGCATGGCTTAGATGTAGAAACAAAAGTCTAACCTTTTCATGGCCCCAACTTCCTGGATTAGACTTTAAGCAATTTTATTTTTCTAAATCCTCTGACAAATGATCTAATTAGAAGAAATCAGACCCTCTTCATCTGTTGAGACAAATGCCTCCATTAAAGAATTCAAAGAAAGTAGTAATAGAGAATATTTTTGGTATTCCTCTAATGTGGGTTGTTTTTTTTATTGTTGTTGTCTTGGAGCTTGGAGGTGGGATTTAATGTTTAAAATTTTAGGAAATTTATACAAAGAAACTTTTTAATAAAGTATATTGAATGTGTCATGGTTTTGGTGTTGTTAGTTCTCTTGTTTCTGTAGTGCCCAGGATCAGGATTCCCATGAGGCCAAGGACTTTCGGCTTGGAACCAGGCCCTGGTTTTTCTGGAGAGGACAGAAGACCCTATGGGTCAGTGTTCTAGGAGGTCAGTAGCATTGGCCCTTTTGTGGGAGATCCAGGCTCACTCATATCAGGGCCAAACCCCTTGTACTCTTGCTGGGGAGCCCTGAACTGTGAGATTCAAGAGAGGATGCTCACCCAGTCCTCTAACTTTTGGTTGACCCCACAACCTCAGCTTTTGACCTCTTTACAGTGAGAGGTCTAGAGACTAGGTTGTTCCTACCCAACAATGGCTGAGATGGGATGGATGGATCTTTTTTACTCCACCACTTCCTTGGACTCTCTAAGACAAAATATAGTTTGTTGTTGCTGTTTTCTCCCTTTCTTCAGAAATCTCTCTCTTGGGGCTAGAGAGATGTCTCAGTGGTCAAGAGCCCATGGATACTGTCACTCACAACCCTCTGTAACTCCAGTTCTGAGAAATGGAGTCAACAGTTTCTTCTGGCCTCTGGGGACACCAGACATACACACAGTGTATAGGCAAAATACCCATAAAATAAAATGAAGTAATCCTCCCACACACTACCACTACCTCCATCTTCAACAATAACACTACAAACAGATACATATTAAGAGAGGGTACACAAAAGGTTCCCACTGGGGAAGAAACTGTATCTTTTGGACAAATGTTTCTGCTCCGACAGGTGCCGATGGTAGGACTCAGATAGGATCTTAGGCACAAGCAGAACTGTTAATGTAAGACTCAGGGTAGATTTGCTAGTGGATCTGTAGGGAGGATGGAGAGGAGAGGGACAATGGGGTTACAGAGAACCTGTGGAGTTAGGGGAGACACTAACCTCAAGGGTCATTCTCAGAGTACCTGCTGGATTCTCAAAGGAAATTTCTAAGTTCTCAGAGTTGGCAGATATTTTAGAAACAAGGGCAAGAACTGAACTCTGTGCTGATTTCACTACGAAGACATGAAGGCTGGCTTGGGTGAAGGAGGGTTCTACTGAAAATTAATGATGGTCTTAGGAAGGACTGGGGGCTTCATGGTCCAAGATGCTGAGGGTCTTGAGTTTACCTGTATCTTGAGTCTAGATGGCAACTGATTATTAGGGTGTCTTCAGGGGAACTGCAAAGCTTTGGGGACATTTCAAGAGCCCTCACGATCAGGTTGTCTGGAAGTCTGTACTGGATGGTTTTTATGTCAACTTAACACAAGCTGAAGTCATCTGAGAAGAGGAAACCTCAATTAAGACTAAGATAATGCCTCCATTATGATCGGGTTGTAGGCACCCCTGTAAGGTATTTTCTTAATTAGTAATTGATGAGGGAGGGCCAGTCTCATTGTGGGCTGGTGTTCTATAAGAAAACAGGCTGAGCTAGCCAAAGGGAGCAAGCAACTAAGCAGCACTCCTCCATGGCCCCAGCATCAGCCCCTGCCTCTAGGATCCTGCCCTATTTGAGTTCCTGTCCTAGCTTCCTTCAATGATGAACAGCTCTGTAGAAATGCAAGCCAAGTTGCTTTTGTCTTAGTGTTTCATCACAGCAATAGAAACCCTAACTAACACAGAGTCAAAACCAAGATATCAGCAGAAACATGCTGCCTCTAAAACAGAGGTGAGAATCGTCCTCCCCTTGTCTCTTCCTGCCTTTCAAGGTTGCTGCAGCCCTGGGCATGCCTCAGCTTGTAGACGCTCCCCACTAGTCTCCTTCATAATCAGGGCTTCCTCTCATGCATCTCTGTCTTTACATGTCTGTCTTCTCATGAGACCACCAGACATACTAGATTAAGTTCTCCTACCCTCTGGTCTGACCTGATCTCAGCTAACGACGTCTGCAGTCGCCCTGCTTTCTGATAAGAACACGTCCTGAGTGACTTGGGGTGAGGAAACCATCTTTTCAATCAATAGCACAGTCTTATCATCCTCAATGTCTGCTCCCACTTCTTGGTGCTCCCACCTCTGGATAGTCCCACCTCTGGGTGCTCCCACTTCTAGGTTCTGATCCATCTCATCGCTAGACAGCAGCTTCACTAGACCACAGCAGGTCCCATTATTTCTTTGTCATGATTGGTTCCTGAAACCATCACTACTGAGACTTAAAGCTGGAATCTCTTATCCATGTTAAAGGTTAAATCTCAGATCTTTAGATGAAGCCTTTCTGTCTTAGCCTCATCCAGGCTTCAGTCCCCAGGACAAGCTCAACTCCCAACTCTGGGTAGAATTTGAGTGGGAAATCTAGGACCTGACCTCCCATTCTCCTCTCTGTTCTTCATGCCCATGGAGTGTCACTGTGGGCTGCTTCCTGAGCTCTAGGTGGGGGGTATGAGCTGGTGTCCATCAGTTACTATTGTTCTTGGCTCATATCTGTGGCAGGTTTCCCTGCCAACTCCTTTGTGCGGCGTATACTGGCTCTCTGGAGGACTCTTGATTGCCTAGCTTGGGGGATGAACTTCCTTTTCTCCTCTGCATCTCTGTGTAAGGCAATGCCACCTGCAGCCTCTTGATTCTAGTCTCCTTTGCCAGGCAGGCTACTCTCTGTTGGAGCATAAGAAAGTGAGCTAAAGCCTACTCCATTTCTAGGGTTACTCAGTCTATAGAAAATTCAAGTGACAGTACCACATAAACTGGCATTCCCTCTTTCTGTTCAGTTGGGCTGGGCATGTGGTCAGTGGAGAGTGGAGTCCGTCCTGTGATTCAGAGGTGAGGAGAAGGAAAGGCCCATATGCCTGCCCATACAACCTTGAGTGTCCTCTTAAGGTATTTTGAGAGCTTGACTTTCAGGAAGGATCAGCAGAATGCCCCTCCTTTCTCCACAGAAAATGAGGGAAGCATATGTCTCCCTCAGGAGTCCTGCTTTGTCCTTATGAGACCACCAGAACCTTCTCTCCTGGTCCTCTTCTGCCTCAGCAGTGACTATGATGGTTTCAGTTCAGTGAAGTGATTTGGAGCATCAGTGACTGATGTCTCTGCAAAAAATCCGAAACTTCCAGGTACCCAACACCAGCCCCAAGAGGAAACTCAGTAGCAGAGAACATTGGACCCTAGCAATGGGCTGAGCTCTGCATCTACCTTCTTAATTTATATGACATGGACCAAAAATGGTTATTTGGGGGGGAATGTTATTTTTTGGGTTCCCCCAGAAGCATCTCCAAAGTGTTAGGTGTGAGGAGTTCTTAGAAAGACGGGGGTGGGGGGAGCCACGGAGAAGCTGGGGAGCAGGTGAGACACAGGTGAAGCCAGGATTAAAAGGTGGTAGTCAGCTCCCACTGCAGGGGTCAAGGGTTAAATTCTACAATGGGATTCTGAGAACCACTGTAGTTTGTGGATCTTGCAGCCTAGCTGTGGTGTGAAGGAGTGGGAATATTTTATATGGACTCCTAGGGGTGGCTGTCTGTCTGTCTGTCCTGGAGAGTGAGCCCATTGGTTGTTCCTGCTTGTATCCACTGGCTACTGGGCATACAGGAAAAAGACCTGTAGATACATGTGGTGTCTACAGAGTATAGGGCTGCCGAGGGGCTAAAGGTATGTGGAAGGGACCCCCTATGTTTCTGGCATCCCTGAAGTGTCTGCTCCAGGTAAGCTACAAATAAGCTAGATGGTGTCCATTACTTGAAGAGTCAATTCCTCTCTCTCTGCTCTTTGTATCTGCTGTCGCCAGCACACCTGCCCTACCACTCTGATTCGGACCCCTGTGTCTGTGTGCTGCCTTTCTGCTCCTGATCCTGGGATGCTGGAAAAATGACTTCCACTACTTCTCCAGAGTTAGAAGAGCAGATCGCAGAAATTAAGGTGGTTGGCTGAGTGGGCCAGCCATTCTCACCCTAGGCTTCCCTGCTCCCAGGAGCATTTGTGTGAGGGGTAACAGCCCACTTTCAAAATATTTGGGTACTGTCACAGAAGGATTAGTTCAGGTCATGTCCCTAAAGGCAAATCACTTTCTCCTCCCATTAAGAAAAAAAAATCCATATTACCTGGTGTCTTAGTTTGAGTTTTATTGCTATGAAGAGACACCATGGCCATGACAACTTTATAAAGGAAAACATTTAATTGGGTCTGACTTACACTTTCAGAGGTTCAGTCCATTGTCATTATGGTGGAAAACGTGGTGACATGCAGGCATATATGGTACTAGAGAAGGAGCTGAGAGTTCTATATCTTGATCTGAAGGGAGCAGAAGGAGACTTTGTGCCACAGTGGGTGTACCTTGAGCATAGGTGACATCAAAGCCCATCCCCACAGTGACACACTTCCTCCAGCAAGGCCACATCTCCTAATAGTGCCACTCCCTAGGGACCAAGCATTAAAATACATGAATCTATAGGGGTCATGCGTATTCAAACCACCAGACCTGGCGTGAATCCACAAGTAGTTTTATTCCATAACTACATTGATGGACCACAAAAGAGGAGGCCAGGGCCAACACACTGTTTCTCTCAGATGTGTTTACTTGACCACAGACCCTCTTTCTTGTTCCTTGTTGCTTTTGAAGGAAGACAGTACACCGAGGCAGCCACACATGCTATAGTGAATCTATCTTTGTCATGCATTTGTGTCAAATGAACATCTTGTTAAAGGCTTTCTTTGAGGGAAGAAGAACAGCCATTACCCAGTCTATGGCTTGATCTGTCTAGCTGCCCTGTAGCAAGCAGGCTTTGTCATCTCTGAAGTTCTCCTTTCCCCCAACTGCCTCAAGCCTTACTAAGGGTTTGTCACCCTCTGTCTGTACAAGCAGCACAGTCCTGACCCTTAGCTGGAGCACTGCCCTTGGGAGAACAATGACCTACAAATGGTAAGTGGCTGCCATTTTCCCATCTTGTTTTCTGGGAGCCACACTGTTTTGTGGTGGCCATTTTGCTTCCTGGGAGCCATATTGATTCCTGAGTTTCTCTTGTTTCTTTCACTAAAAAAATAAGCTTTATTTATACCCATTGAGATGAAATACTTTATATACAAGGCATTTATTTGTATATACTGACTGGTGATTTATTTTTTTATTCTTTGATATGTATTAATATATACCAAATTTTGTCATTTTCACTCCCATTATCCTCTCTCACCCCATCTTCCTTTTCCAGTACAATTTTTATTCTTTTCAACAAGCCTTTTATTTTGATGCACTTTAAAAAAATGTATGACTCACTGAACTTAATTTTGGCCACTTTCATGAACATGAGTGTTCCTGCTCCACCACCCTTGACTGTCAATAGTTCTTCAGTGAAGGGTGGGGACTCATGAACCCCCCCAATACAATCTTGTACAGCTCTTATGCAGGTAACTATAGATACAGAGAGTTCATGAGTATAATGGCCATGTCATGTGCAGAAGCACCATTTTGCAGCACTCTTCAAAACCCATGAGATAATTACATTCCTTTTACTCCTTTTCTGTTTTAAAATATATATACATGGTGTCCTTATCAATTTTTTTAAGCTAAAAGCTATTTTCATGAGGAAATTATATCATTTATGAATTAAATTGTCTCATGATGTGTCCTGTGTGTTTAAATACAGCTACACACCTATCCTAATTTTATTTCTAATGTTTGAAAAAAATACATGGACAAAAAAACAACCTAGAGGAGAAAGGGGTTTATTTCTGCTTATAATTTCAGGTTACAGCGTATCACTGTGGGGAAGTCAAGGCAGGAACTTCAAACAGATAGCTATATCCCATCTACAATCAAGGTGTGTAGAGAGAAATAAATCAGTGTCTCCTCACTTGTTCACTCTTTGCACTCAGCTTCATTTGCAACTCTTAACATATTTCAGGAGCCTCTGTCTAGGGAATGGTACTGCCCACAGTGGTGTATGTCTTGCCACATCAATTAACTCAAGACAGTCCTCCAAAAATGTGCTCATAGAATGACCTAATGTAAATAATCCTTCAGTTGAGATTCTCTTCCCAGGTGATTCTAGGTTGTGCCAAGTTGACAATTAAAGCTAGCTGTCACATTGTCCATCTCCATCCATCCATCCACCCATCCATCTGTCCGTCCGTCCATCTATCCATCCATCCATCCATTATCTATCCACATATTTCTGAAGCATTATTTGTTGCATGGTAAGCACTGGAAATGCAGTTCTCATGGAACCATAGAAAATAGATACTTTTGTAAAGTGCTGGCACATAGGAAGTGCTGAGGATAGTAACTATGACAGGCTTTTTTTTTCTTGCTCATCTTCCGTTCTTACGCAGTTAGGACCTGGTATTCTCATGGGAGGGAAGCCCTGTCTATGAACGTAGATGTTCTATCAATTCCCACAGATGCCTGGAGCTGCAGGCTGCTGGAAGGAGAATTCCTTTGTCACAAAACACTCCTTGGGTACTGGAAATGACCTCCCTTGACCAGTAGCTGACTTCTTCTGTGTACCTAAACCAAACTTGCATCACATCTGGTGCGCATTCTGAAGTAGAGCGGAGGACTCATCCACCCCAGACTTTGGAGTTTGTGTGGAGCTTCGAAACCCATGTAGTTCTTTGGCCGAATAAAGACAGTTGGCAGATGCTACAGTCTACTCAAAAGGCACAGAGCTGATCCTGTGTGCTATCCTGAGCTTGGAGGATAAGTGGGTGAACACACGAGCCCTGTGTTCCTCCCCTGAAATGCATGAGGGTGAGAGCAGTGACAGGCTGCTGTGGTGACGACGGATAACTGTGGGGACTGTGTGTGGAAAAGGGAAGGGATGGGGGCACTAGGCTGTGATGTCACCGTGTTATCAGATCTCTGTAGGGGATCACTGTAGGCCTCACTGAGGTGATTTTGCTTAAATATTGAAGGAAGTAAAGGGGGCAGATAAGAAGGAAACGTAGGGTCAGTGTTCTTCACAGCAGGATCCTCAAAGGAGTAACAAGACTGTATAGGTCCATGGGTGGGCTGGGCAAGTAGGGGGAAAGGCCGCAGGCTTCACTGGGGTGGTACAAGAAGGCTGGCTTTGTTCACTGAAGTGGGATCTACCCAGCATCTTGGGAAGCAGGTGGACACTGAACTGAAGGTTGCCCAGGCGGCCACGTATGGGTGTACAAGATGCCAGTACTGCACAATCATGGACAGTCATGAAGCCACTGCAGAAATTCCAGGAAGCACATAGCGACACCTGAAGAACCACCATCGTGGTGGCTTCTGGGTTCATTTTTGACTCAACAGATGCAGAGTGACATAAGTTCCCTCACAACAAATAGACCCAAGAGATTTGTAGGGTTGTTTGTGCTGGCTAGGGCTACGAGAAGTGGGATTTGAGTTGCAGGGCTCCTCCCGATCTCTGAATTCTTGCTATTCTCCACCCACTGTTCGTCACCAAACAGCATGAGATTCATGTCTCTTCTTGATCCCTGACATGTTCATGACACTAGTGTCTCCTTTAGTCACTTTCGGCCAGCTTCTAGCCTGGCTTGGCAATAAAGAGAACCTCATGTGGTAGACTTTTTAAAGACATGGATGTCTACTGGGCTAAGGCACTGAAACCATGGGCTTGTCCTAGTAGCTGGTGTGACCTCAGCATACACAAGTTGCCTTCAACAGCAGGACTGGAGTCTGGCATGACCACAGGTGGTTCACACACGCCATCACAGGTGATGTTCTTCAGTGGAAGCCTTTAGGCTAGCTGTGCAGATAATTGTTGAGAATGTCAGAGTGGTACAGCTCACCCAGTTGTGATATAACTAACACACCCAGCAGTTCTCTCCCCGAGCTCCAGTGAATGCTGGTCGCTGAGTGATCCCAACTATTGTTCTGCATCAGCATCACCTGGCTCACTGAGGTCAGAGAACCTTGTATCTTCTACCAGAGCCAAATCTAGCTTTTATCAGCTCTGCTTAGACCTTCTGTTCATATCTTGGACAGAGCATCACCTCTCTTCCCTGTCCTTCCTCTGCAACCTTTGTAGTCCAAGTTGCTCTGGCATCCTTCAGAAGGCTCTGGAGAAGCAGACTGTTCTGGAATATATTTCTGGCTTGTGGGGAAGTGGTCTGGGTTGAGGACTTCTTGCAGCCCGGCATGCTGCCCTCCACTGTTTGTGCTGACCCCACTATGAGCACGGAGCATGCCTTAGCCTTTCCTTCAACATCTCGGCAGGATTTTCAAGTGTGTTCTATTTTTTTAATTCATCTCTACAATTTTGTACACAATTGAAATGGAGTCTTAATGCATGTGAGCGGCACCTGCCTTTTTGTAGGACCTTTTTGTCTGGACCTTTGAGATTTGCTTGAAATTTATTCCTCAGAGTGATTTACTTGGAAGGGTTGTTTCATAGTTTCATGTCAGATTTACCTGGTTAGCTTTCCAGCTGGCTCTGCAGCTCCCTGGAAGGCAGGGTGTCAGGATTTCACCAAGCTGGGTCTGGCATCTGGGGAACGTGAGAGCTACTATGTTTGACTATGCCAAGGAACCATGGGTCCTAGTGCTGGCGTGATGGGCCATGGTGTTGGAGTTGAGGGCTGTGGACTGGGCAGGCAGGGTGGGTGTGGTATAAGGCTGGTGGGGCATGGGGCAGGGGTGGTGGGGCATGGTGTAGCAGTGGTGGTGCATGGCACAGGGATGGTGGGGCATGGTTCAAGGATGGTTGGGCGTGGTGCGGGGGTGTTTGGGCACGGTGCAGGGGTGACTTTTTGCTCTGTTCCTTTATGGTTTGAGTTTCCATGCTGTCTGTATGCCCCATCCTCTCTTGCTTCTAGGGGCTGGTAGCTACTCTCAGGTCCATTGCATTCCTAGGGCATCATTGCTATTTGCTTGGAATCTTGTGCAAGGGTTGAGCTGTCCTGAGCTCCTAAGGACCCACATGGATCCAGTTCACATATTATTAGTTCTGTGACCTACATGTGGGCACTAGGTTGCTGTGAAGCAAAACACCAGAGGGTGGCCTTGTGCAGCCCACTGGTGGCCTTTGTCAGCGAGTGATGAGCAGTGAAGGGGTGCCGCATAATGAGGACACCCTTTAAGCAACATTCGGCCTGGAAAATAGACACCGGGCATGCTCTTGCCTTGAGTCAGAGGTGTCTGGGAAAACCTTCACATGGCCACTGCAGTCATCTGATGGAAGATACTTGGGCATCTGCAGAGGGAACTAGTCACACATTTGACTTCAAGAGAATGACAGACTCCCTGTATTTGAAAAGCTTTCCCAGAGATGTTGGAAACAGAAATAGCACAACAAAAAGAAATAGGTGGTGCTTCTATACCTGAAGAAAAAGTATCTCTGCCTTTGGAAGGTAAAGCTGGAGCATATGTGCCTGATAGATACTCTGTCCAGTCCAGTGAGTTGACAGGCCTTGTGTAAAACAGGCTACCTGAAGCAAACCCTCATCCAACTTTGGCCACAGTTTTGGCTGTTTGGGAAACTATAAGAGATAAAAACAAAACAAAACAAAACAAAACAAAATCAAAAACAAACAAACAAACAAACAAACAAACAAACAAACAAACAAACCAGACAGCTGAGAAGCAAGACTGCAGTGTGAGAAAGTCAACACAATTGCACTGGGAGCATCCAGGACTCCGTCACACTGAACCAATGGGGAGCTGGAGACTGTGAGCCGTGAGGAAGAGGAAGCTGAGTGTTTATCTGTTTACTCTCAGTTCTTTGGCTGGTGGTTAACCTGATGATGCTAACTCTCTCCATTTGTTAAAGGACCTGCACAACACTGTTAGGGAAAGGTCTTGGGTGGAGAGGTAGGGGATGTGGACCACTGAGGTAGACAGCACAGCTGGAGACATCCACCACAGACACAAGGGAACTCAGAGGTGGGCTGATGATTGAGAAACAGATGGTATTGATGAGTTATGTTGGACAGGAATCTAGAGAAACAGCAGTAGAGACAGAATCAGGATGATGAGAGACTATATTGCTCAACCTCTAGAAGAAAGAGAGGGGTTCTGTGGCTCTGTAAATCTTAGCAAGCACTAAAGCCTGGGGTATGCCTGGCCCCCTCTTCCCTGGGATCAGTAAAATTCACTGGAAATGAACCACATTCATGTCAGATGTAACAACTGAGCCCAGAACCTATCTGTGATGTGAACCTGGCTGTGGCCTTGATGCCTAAGTCCTTGTTTCCCATCCAGTTTTGGAACTCAACCTGGTTTTTGAGCATATCCATTTGTGGCTAAAAGCTTTGTGATTTTCACATATTTTTCAACCATGGGAAGAAACTGGCAGGCTCTAATCCAATGTGATGGAAAACCATGGGAAATCTGGAGCCAGGAGGAGGCATTCTAATACCTGCATAGGGTCCCATGGTCTTTCCTAAGCCAAACATTAGGAAAAAAAATGACCAGGGGGCTTGAGAGATGGCTCAGAGGTCAAGAGCACCTGCTGCTCTTGCAGAGGTCCTGGGCTCAGCTCCCAGTACATGGTGGCTCACAACCATCTATAACTCCAGTTCCAGGGGACCCACCCTCTTCTGTCCTCAGTGGGTACAAGGTATACATGCATTGCACACATCAATACACATAAAACGAAATAAATAAACCTTAAAAAAAGAAATCATGATTTGTAGTTTTGTTGGATCAAGCAAGCCTGAATCCCAGGACAACCCTGGGATTAAGCAGGGCTCTGAAAAGAGAATTAGGCTGAGGGTGTCTGTGAGCACAATGCTGTGAGTACTGGAGTGTGTACCTGTGACATAACAACTCACGTCATTTAACAGACTCTGTTAATCTAGCTAGTGGACCAAACTTTAATCTACCTAACTAATGCTCTTGATAGTCTCCAAAGAAATCAAAACCTTGGAAACAAAACTTTACAGTTTTTGTTAAAGGGAACTGTGATGGAGGTTTGGATTTCTTTTGAATACAGTTATATTGAATTAATATGCAAAAGCTGTGGGAGTTCTTCTGAAAAACAGTCTCATAAAAGGGGCATACGAAACCAACCTAACTGACTTGCTCCCATCAGGAATACCTGGGAGCTCACATGGTCCTGGTCAACAGGTGTACCTTGGGAGAAGGGCATAAGGCTGACCAATGAGAAAACAGCCTGATGCATAATTATGAGACAGCATATTTAGAGGAAAGCCCAGGGAACTGGGGTGGGGGCTTTTTGCTGGGCCTTGCTTCTGAACACTGCTCATCTGCTCATCAGTGGCTAACTTTGAAAAACTCTAGCTAACGAGACTTGCTGAAGAGTGCAGCCTAAGTGGGTAGAGCCTAGGAAGGCTGAGAATAGCCATGGCTCTGAGAGATGCAGAGAGTAGCTCCTGCTGCCCCATGGAATGGAATGGCTGAAAAAGCTGGAGATCCAGAGATCCACCAGAGACCTTGGTGCCAAGAAGGCATGCGCCAACTGCTGGCTTCGAAGCCACGCAGACTGAAAAGGCTTGATGATGAGGAGACTTTGGCCTCTGGTGGGACCAGTCTCGAGGTGGCAAGCTTGGGCTGGCAGAATAGGCGTGGCATAGGACTTGCACAGAGAAGGTTCATAAGAACCGGGCAGGCTGAGCAGAGCAGCTGAGGGAAACTTGCCACAGGGGCCAGCGGGCAGTAGCGGTGTTAGGTGTGGGTGATGGTGGTGCTAGGCATGGCAGACAGAGGAGGTCTGATCCCAAGCATAAATGAGGCGTCCATAGCAATGTCAGAACTGGGTGACCACTGAGTGACTGCTGATTGCCTGTTCCTGTAGACAGGCTGCTGACCAGTCGCCCCTAAGGACCTACTATGTCTTGGTATCCTTTCTAAAGTGTTAGGGTTGGTTGGTAGGTGTTTATAGGTGTTAATAAATATAGTTTTACGTTTACAGGGAACACCTGAGGTATGGGACTTGAGGACTTTTGGACTCTCCTCTTCCCTCCTTGGGGACCAGGTGAGCAAAGTCTTTATGTGACAGCCAACTGTGTCATCTGGACTGTGACTTCGGCAGGCACTGGAGGGCCTGTGCCACCTCCAGACACATCTTGTCCTCCATTGCCTTTCTGATGGTCTTCACGGTTGTCTAGACCTTGATGGAACGGAAGACAGGAGTGTGGTCAAGTGTTAATCTGACTCTGAACACCTCAAAATATCTCTGTTGAGTGTGGTTGCACACATCTTCAGTCCTAGCACTCGGGAGACAGAAGCTGATAGATGTCTGTGAGTTCTAGGACAGCCAGGACTACATAGTGAAACCCTGTCTGAAAAAATTATTTTTGTTTTTCTTTTGAAACCAAAGAGGGCTTTGGTAACAGGGTGCCTGCCTGTCGCCTGCACCTAATACCACTCGGGGTAAGACACGGCTTCAAGATAAAAATAAATACTGGCCGTTTCTAGAAAAAGCGTTCTACACACTTTGCATTATTTACTCAGAATAAAGGACGCCAATGAAGACATATTTTGATTCTATTATGGTTCCATTACTCTATTCTATCCTTCCTTCAGAGTGTACTCAAAAATGCTTTCTCTCTGTGGGGTTACCCTGGGGAAATCTGAATCTGTGCAAACTATGACCAACTGGCTGCACAGCTTTGATTCAAACAATGAATGCCCGGGGTGGGGGTGGGGGTGGGGGATTCATCTAAGGTCCCTGCCTTCGGTGAGAGTGCTTCACAGATATGGCTACTAATTGTTGTTCCTCTTGAGGTTTCAAAGCAAAATCGTGCTTTCCTAATTAAGCACGCTCATAAAGAGGTTCTGGGGAGTTTGTTGTCCCAAGGAACTCTTGAGAGGAAACATGTCTGCATCTGGGGTCCATATTCCTTACTCACAGTTGGGCCAGGGACTTTCTCAAGCCTTTTAAGGAAGTAGGCGCTGTCTCCACCCCCTGCCCCGGGATGTTTCTGTCTCTGCATTCCAGCCTGTACTTGTGGAGCTCTTTGCTTGTCACTGAGCAGGAGCTTCTGCCAGCATGGCAGTAAGGATGGCTAAAAATAGCAGGGCGGATTTGGCAGCAGACAGTTTTCATCGACTGAGTGTGGGGATGTCTCATTGGGATACTGCTAATGCCCTTGTTTGGCAGAAGCTATTACTCACACCCCAGACTGAATCAATCGCTGGTGTTCAGAGCAATGGCACCAGCATGGGATCTCTCAGAGTCCTCCTCCTGGAATTCCCCAAGCATGGAGCTCTTGCTCTGGTACACTCCAGAGCCAGGCAACATCACCTTTCTGCCAGATTGTGCCAATGTTGTAAGAATGAAATAAAAATGGACTGGCCAAATACTAATCTCAGCAGCCAGGGCAGCCCCTTTGGTTACTGAGACCACTCTGCTTCAGTCTCTTGGGGTCCTTGTGAGCCTCACTAAGGATACTTGTGTTAGGAGGGGCCACAGGCTTCAGTGCCACAAATAGACAAGCAGACGTCATAGAGGAGGAATGTCAGGAGAAGGATGGGACAATAGAGACTAATGTTGAGTCTATTAGGGTAGGTTTAGCATTTTAAGGGCAGTCAGGTTTAAAGATTTTAACACACTACAAAGAAATGTCTTCTGGGCAGATATGGACCTTGGGACGCTGGTTCACAAACTCTGGTTTTAGAAGCACTGAGTTAAAATTCATTTCCAAGGACAGGTTTCTGTGGGTGGTCTGCTGTGTATGAAGGTATGAAACTTTGAAACTTTGACTTGGGGACAGTTCACTGAACGTGACCATTATGCAAAGACAGTATGAAAGACAGGGTCTAGGGAGTATTACAAACTGATCATGAGGATTTACAAGTTGATTGAAGTGAGTTAAGCAAGGAAGAATATCTGGAGTACCCTACCCACTGCAAGTGGGCATTCCGGATATGCCACTAGATTCAGAGCCATGGAAGACAGAAGTCCATTTGATATGAGCCAAATGCTGAAGAGTTTTTCATAAAAATAAAAGCACAAAGAAACTTCTAGAAGCAAAACTACATACAGACCAGGTCACCCTTCTAAAGCTGGCTGTGAGAATGTGACCTCTTTGGATCATCATCATATCTAGTCACTGTAAAGTATGTGCCTTTCTAAGACCCATTGTGTTATATGGCTGAAGCGGTCAGTAAGCTAGCCGGGTGCTACAAATGGTCACCATGCAGATCTGCGTGGACAAGAGGCAGCCCATTGGTCTTTGCCTTTCTTGTCTAATGAGGACATGTGGCCACAGTGCAGTGTGGTAAGAGCTCTGATGGTGAGCACCTCACTGAAATGTCCCCAGCAAGCCAGGCACTGTGAAACCATCATAAAGAGGTGACAACTCCTGGTCCTTGCTCTTAAATAGCATTTAGAGATGACAACAGCATAAGCAAGTGAACCCAGGGTTGTTTTCATTGCAGAGAAGATGAATCTGGAGTGGGCTTGAGAAAGACCTGTCTTCAACTGTCCACATGACAGCCACAGGGGTAGTGGCTGCTTGATTGACTACTCTTTGTGGCCCCAGTGAAAACAGTGGTCCTGGAGTCCCAGATGCCACTCAAGTGAAAATCAGGAGCACTGATTCAGAGCTGTAGGGACAATAGTAGCCACATTGGATCTGGTTCTGTCCCTACACACCCCAATCAATCCTGTGGTTTTAATCCTCAGAGCAGCTGCTGCAGCTTGGCACTAGGAAGAGTCTGCCAACTGTCAATCAAGTCACTAAACATTGACAGTTCAAGGAAAACCTTCAAGAAATGCTAATAACCAATATTAATATCCAGTTGATGTTTTGGGTGAGTTTTTCTATTAGTACTTCCCCTTTAGGCACATAACTTCAGATAGGGTTAGGTCCTTCTGATGTTTCTCAGTGGGTTCTAGTGGGTCTCTTAGTAATCCAGGTGCCAGGTCCTCAACTTCTTATCACAGCCTCAGTTCATCCTTCATCCTTCATTTGCCCTTAGTCAAATACATCTGCCACCACATTGCAGAACACTTACCTTTATTATGGAAGGTGCTGGAAATATTGACAGTGGGGCTGGAAAGTGCTGTTTGTGTCATTTACTTAATGTCTTTAGTTTAACACTGAGTGACTCAGGACCAGAGAAATGGCTCAGTGGTTAAGAACACCCGCTATTCTTGCAGGTGACCCAGAATTGGTTCCCAGCAACCACATAGCAGTTTATAACTCCAGCTTCAGGGCTCTTTGGACACTGCATACATGTGGTGCACATACATATATGCAGGCAAACACATATATACTTAAAAAAGAGTAAATGGTTTTACCACACCCCCTTCCCTTCATCCCTCTCACTCCTTCTCTCTCTCTCTATTCTTCTCTGTCCCTTCCCCATGTGTGTGTGTGTGTGTGTGTGTGTGTGTGAATCTCTGAGTATGTGAGTGTGTGCATGTGTGTGTATGTGAGTGTGTGTGAGTGTGTGTGTGTGTGTGTGTGTGTGTGTGTACCCAAACACACTGTATTTGGTGCAGGTGCACATGTCCTTGCATGAGTCTGGAAGTCAGGACAATTTGCAGGCATCGATTTTTACATTCTACCTTGTGGGTCCTGGAGATTAAACTCAGGCCACTAAGTCTTGCTCGCTGAGCCAATCTGCTTGTCTCTACTTTTAAATGATATGTTTTAATTTTGAGAATTTTGTCTGAAAATCTGGACAGCTTCCATTTATCATTCCCAAACAATTACATATAAAACAAGGGTTTAACCGTAGTCCATCTTCATGGACTTCATGACTGAGAGAATGTTCTGACACCATAACGAAGGCTAAGCTTGAGATCAAAAGCATCCCGCAGCCACTGTGGAAACTTGTCTTGTATGAATTAGTCATGATTCATCTCCAGGAAAGTATTTATGTTGATGCTTTTGTCATGAAAATCTCGCTGTCTAGCCTTGGCATGGGTTGGCAATTTCACATAGATTATTATTTCCTTTTACTTCCCAGGAGGCCCATGGAGAGGGCACAAAGGGAAGACAATGCAGTGATGATGAAGATGGTGTTAAAGAGGCAGGGAGGGGCCACTCCACAGATGGAGGAATCAGGTTCCAAGAGACTTGGGTTGCCTTTGTCAAGGCTACACATGTAGTGGAGAGAGAGAGAGAGAGAGAGAGAGAGAGAGAGAGAGAGAGAGAGAG
>CAJQZJ010013540.1:13940684-13970264 GCA_907164525.1 Lophiomys imhausi | reverse complement strand
GAGAGAGAGAGAGAGAGAGAGAGAGAGAGAGAGAGAGAGAGAGAGAGATGGGTAGACACACACAGAGACAGAGACACAGAGAGAGGGATTTACACATCACTAGATTTCAAGCACAACCAGCAGCTACTCTCTGTGGTCAGAGGAAGGTGGAGAAAACACAGCGTCACCGTCACCATGGACTGTTTCTCCCTTTGGCTATTGAGCAGAATTGACCAGCAGGTGTGACTGTCCACTTGTGGGATTTCCCCATCAGATGTTCTTGAGACCCTGGACTCTGCTTCAGCTCATCCCACAGCTTTGGATGCAGGCCTGAGAATGAAGAAAGTGACCAGAGGTGTCCTGTCAATGTCACTGGATAACTTTTTCCTTTACAAAAAACCTCCTTCAAAATGCTAGAGCCATAACTTAAGCACTTTTCTAAAAGTAATTTGAATTGTGAAGTATGGAACTTGTTCTATTAAACACAACAAGACAGGGGCTCTCTCAAGATCAGCCATATACTGTTTGCAACTATTTGCATTGACAGTAACCTCAAAACTGACCATAGATGCTAGGTGCATTTAAAGAAGAATATTTTATCGTTTGAAATTTTCATGCACGCATTCAATGTATTTTGATCATTTCTGCTCACACTGCCCCCCTCTACCTCCCCTAGGACCTAAGGAAGTTATTTTGGTTAGAATTGTCCCAGGCTTTGCACCCAGGTGTGTGGCATATCTGAGCCAGGGGAACTGGGGTCATGGAAGGTGTCTGGGACAGTGTTGTGATCGCCTCACACTCAGCACCGGAGGGAGGTTCCCACCATGCATGCTCTTTGGCTTAGCTCCATTGATGCCCACCCTAAGCCAGAGACACATGGGACAGATACAGAACTCACACTATTTACAGGAAACCAAGTAAGCCCCTGTGTGTCTGAACGCACACAAAACAGATTCGACCATGTGAGTCTGCTCTTCTGATTCTCTCTCCGCAGCACCGAGGGAGCTGAGTGTCATTCTGAATTCAGGGCTAGTTTGAAGTCATCTCTTTCTCCTCTGTGCTTAGTGGAAGATCTAAGGAGAACGTCTGCCGCCAGGCAACCACTGCCCACGAACTCACTTCCTCCTTTGGCAGGCATGGCCTTGGGAATGTGGTGCTCTTTGAAGCATCTGCTTTCCATCCAGGCATCCTGACAGTTCCTGACGATGTGATGCAGCCAATTGGAGAGCTATGTGTGGAAGTGGGGCAGTGAGGTGGATTACTTACTGGTTAGTGGTGAACAGAGGAATCCCTGACTCACTCACTAAGCCAGAATTCTGGTTTGTGGGTTGCAGAGCCCTGCTCCTGATCCTAGTCTGGTCAGTGTTTTGGTCAGTGCTATAAGCAGAAACATGGAAGTGAGAACTGTCACATTTAAGGATGTCATGAAAGCTGCAAAGAAAGTGAAGAGATCTGGATAGAACCACCCTGATTTATGAAAGTCAGATTGAGTGTGGTGGTGCCTTTCTTTGATCGTAGCACTAGAGGCAGGTAGCTCTCTATGGTCTACGTAGGGAGTTCCAGGTTAGTCAGGGTTACATAATGAGACCTTGGGTGCTGGCTAGTTTTGTATTAAGTTGACACAAGCTAGAGTCATCTGGGAGGAGGGAATCTCAGTTGAGAAAATGGTTCCATAAGATTGGGCTATAGGCCTAGGTATTTTCTTTGTGATTGATGTGGGAGGTCCAGCCCACTGTGGGTTGTGCCACCCCTGGGATGGTTGTCTTGAGGGCTATAAGAAAGCAGGTTGAGCAAGCTACAGAGAGAAAGCCAGTAACCAGTGTTCCTCCATGGCCTCTGCATCAGCTCCTGCCTCCATGTTCCTGCCCTGTTTGAGTCCCTGTCCTGACTTCCTTCAGTGATGAACCATGATGCAGAAATATGAGCCAATTACTTTACTTTTCTCCCCAAGTTGCTTTTGGTCATGATGTTTCATCACAGAAATAAAAACCCAATCAAAACACCCTGTCTCAAAAAAAAAAAAAAGAGAAAATAATAAAAAGAAAAAAAGACTACTGATCTACCTCCCAGTATAGAATAAAGGACAATATGAGCCTGATGCAATGTTAATTTAGTTCAGTCTGAACACATGAAGATTGAACTTAGTCTACAGTGAGCCAGGCAGTAAACTACTTTGATCTCATGTAGGGGCAATGAGGTATCCAGGAGGAAGGCCACTTAGAACATGCCTGCTGCCACTCTGTATGGCCTTACAGAATCAGTGATGTGGTGGGACATTGTGCCCAGGTGTAGGGAATCTGCCAGAATGTGAAGGAGTCAGCTGTTCCACGTGACAAAGAGAAGATGCAGGAAGAAGCCCGTGGCTCATTTCCTCTGTCTATGTGCAAAGCTTTCTGGTGGAAGAAAGATCTTCCTTCTCTCCTTTAGCCATAAGGCTTGAAATCACAGGGGACACTGGTAGGAGATGAGCTGGGCTGCCCACAGTTTGGCTGTGTGCTCCATGCCAGATGCAGTGGAGTCCAGACTGTCACCATGAGGCCAGGGAGACTCCAGATGGGGTTTCCATCAGGTGCCTTTCATGCTCACCAGCCAAGTTTGCTCAGGAAACACTCCAAGGCAGAGATGAAAGCCATACTGAGCTTTGAAGAACACAGAGGCCTGGGCCACAGGGGTGCTGGAAATGTCCCAGAAGTCACAGGCCAAAAGAGCAGCATGCTGGGTGACCAGACAGGGATAGGAGAATGTAGTCCCGAGAGCAAGCTGGTCATGTTGTCACATACATATAGAGATGGAGACGGGAGGTTCACTGACCAATCTTTTTAGCCAGTTTGTCAGCTCCAGTTTTACTGAGGGACCCTGACTCAAGATGGAGAGCAACTGGAGAACACGCCCAAAGTTGACTTCTAACCTGTACTGGTACATGCATGATCACATGCATCGGTACACATAAGTGGACACACACACACACACACACACACACACACACACACACAGACACCACACATTTTATTTTAAAGTGAAAGACGGAGGACAGAGACCAGAGTTGAAGAGTCAGATGTGATACTGGAGCAGTCTGAGCTGCTGTAATTCTGGCTTTGAACCTGGGGCTGGGGCCACGAGCCAGGAGTGTGGCAGTTCCCATAAGAAGAGAAGACAGAGGGGGAGATTATCTTCTAGAAAGTTCTTGGTGGCACTTTAATCTTCATCCACTGAGTCCCATTTTTGACTCCTCTCTTACAAACCAGAAACATGAAAAATTGTGTGCTTTTTGGCCACTAAGTTTATTTGTTAAGACAACAGTTAAAAAAAAAAAAACCTAACACATTTGGGATAGTTTGATCTCTCCAAGTCAGTTTATGTTGCATGTACAACAGAAATACTGCTGCCTGCTTTCTAGAAAGATTGAAAATAAAACACCAATTCCCTACGTGGTACAAGTTATGTACTCAACAAAGACAATTGCTGTCAATAAAGAGGGCTCTGTGAGTGAGTTTACCCAACATCATTTACTTGTTACAGGAAGCCACGCCCTCTCTGTCCTCCTTGTAGGACCTCATAATGCACCCTTTGCCTTACTTGTACAATGATGACACATGACCACTAGGTTGTAGGGTCCTACAATACCTTGTTGTGAGGGGAACACTGTCCTTCAGGCAGAGTATGGCTATTTCTGTCTTGAAACCAGAGCAGCTCTGATTATCCACACAGGAATCTTAAGATTGAGAGAACACTCAGTAGGCACTTTGTGAAAAGGCTCATGAAGTCCTGCGCCTCCCTGAGGATACAGAAGCAGGAAGTGATTACTGGGTAGAGAGAGGTAGACATTTTTTTTCCTCCTCCATGAATTGTCTGTGCTCTGGTTACACATCACTTGTGCTCTTGGCAGTAAGTCCAGTTAGACTCACTGGCTCCCCAAGGTAGTCCTCAGTATAACTGATTCTTTGGTCTCGGTTTGGTGCTGTAACTGAGGTGAGTATGTGCTTGCTCACAACTCCCCAAAGAAAGGTAGGTGATAAAATTATTGGCCCGGCTACCTAGTTTTGGTGAAATGCCATTTCAGTCTAAACAAGTCAGCTGTGTGTGTGTGTGTGTGTGTGTGTATAACAGCATAAAGCAATTTTTAGGTAAGAGGTATAAAGCAAATATTCTAGGCAAGTGTAGAGCCAATTGCCTAGCTCTCTACTACATGTATACATACATGTATACAGCACACACACACACACACACACACACACACGCACACACACACACGTACCATTCATCACACCCAGGAGTCATATCTTGGAACTGCTGTTGTCAATTTCCATCTCAGCTCTAAGGATTCGGTGGGTGGGGTGGTAGGAGGTAGGTTTGACATTTTCTTTTCTCTAGGTAGTTTCTACCACCAGATAATAGTAACTCAGATAATTTAATTATGGCCACTTCTGAGATAGAAGAGAAATTGTAATTTATGGCTTGTTTTGAAGAGGAAGCTATGTGCCAAGTAGTGTAGATGGGAGCCAAAAAATATATACCATACCATCACAAAAACACTGTCATTTTCTGCTTTTTGCAAATGCATGCACAGGGCATGGGTTTATCTTAACTGACTTACCTTGGTGTGATATTTGTTCCATATATATCCCATCCTTCTTATAGGTGGTGGTACAGACACTCAGATCTGTGGTAGGATTAGGGAAATTGAGCATAGGGATTTTGGAATAGCATAGGACAGGCCTCTCAGGTAAAAAGATATGAGTGGCTCCAGTTACATCCAGATATGATTGACATTGAAGGGCATGCCTTGGAACAAGCCCACCAAGAGCAAATCATGGGACTTTGGACAGGGGTGTTCCCAAAACAAAGCCTGCCAGGAACCATGGCAATGAGAGACCAGAATCCTCGCTGAGACTCTTTACGACACAAAGGATTTAAATGACAAGCCCGTGAGGTCTCGTGGCCCTTCCTCCTCATTTGCCAAGAGGCTTCATCACACTCCTCTGCTTATCACCATCTTGCATCAACCTGACCTGCCGCGAATCCAAAAACAGATCCTCCCTGGTGCTCTAAAACATCTAAACGGAGCCCAAAAGCATCAGATTGGACAAAGCACCGGAGCAGAACCCTTGGAGGCCCAAAGCATCGGAACGGTGAGCCTAAGAAACTTTTCATCTTGCAAATAATTGGGCCATAGCACTGCAGAGGCAATTCATGCTTGATATAAGGGTCGCCCCACTTCAATGGTTGAAACAGATTAAATTTATAAACTGCCTTAAGATCTGATGAACATGACTCATAGACTTTAAGATTGAAAAGTTGCTGAGACCATTCATCCGTACGGATCCATGCTCAGAGAATTAATCTGAAAAAATATCCTTTTAAGAAACTTTAGGTTAGTGTTAAGTGCTTGTTTTATAGGTACTAGGGTGTTTTAGATATTAAGTCTTAGAGTGAGGGTTTGGGTTTTAGGATTTAGGAACTTTATAGGTAATTGTTATGTATTAATAAATATATAAGTAAAAATAAAAATTTACTGTTACAGAGTTCTGGGCCAGGTAGCTGGAGATGACCTTTCCTATGGAGAAAGAAGCCATACTCTCCTTTAGTCTCTCTGTGGTGAATGTGAAATCTCAGTGTTCTTGATGGTCTTTCTACCAAACATAGTGGTCCAAAGTCAACCTGAAGAGCAGAAGCCTGCTATCCTGCCGGGGTGAGGAGGGGGTGAGAACAAAGCTTACATTTTCACAGTAGTCTAAAATGTAAGACTCCATGTAATGTGCTCTTGGGATACTGGAGTTGCTGGTTTCTCCAGACTTCCTCCCCTCCTGTCCCATGGGTTTGGGAAGTGATGTGGTGAGATCAGTGGTCCCTCACGTGCCCAAGAGGCTCTCCTTTCCCCGTTTTTATGTGTGTATGTGTGTATATGAATGTTTGCATGTGTGTGGGCATGGGTGTGTGTGCACAGGGAAGTCTAAGGTAGATGTTGGGAATCATCCTTGGTTTCTCTCCCACCTCATTCATTAGGGCAGCATCTCTCAATCAAACCCACAGCTTGCTGATATGGCAAGCTTCCTCTGGCCATTCCTTGTCTTCATTTTCTGAAGCTAGACTTACCAGCAGGCTACCACTCCCACCTGAATTTGCATGAGCACTGATCCAGCACATACTTAATACACTGAGCCATCATCCCTATCCCCAACAGTCTATCGCTCTACAACAGCTGGTGACTGATAAGAACTTTATTCCCATCTTTGTGTCTGCCACTACAGAGTCAGATTTATCAACAATCCATCCTTTCTTCTCAACTCCCAACCCACAATATTTAGTTCCAAATAAATATGAAAAAAAAACCGCCCATTGGGTATTCCCATATTAATGTTAACAATAAAATGCTGCGAGAAAAATGATACTGTTTGAGGACTA
This sequence comes from Lophiomys imhausi, assembly GCA_907164525.1. Lineage (NCBI taxonomy): Eukaryota > Metazoa > Chordata > Mammalia > Rodentia > Muridae > Lophiomys > Lophiomys imhausi. Next base: position 13,963,883 of record CAJQZJ010013540.1, on the reverse strand, counting down.
GAACAAGACCTGTGCCTGTGGCCTTTGCTTATTCTCATTTTCAGTTGGGCTCCTCTGACATTATAACCATAGGAAAAAACATCTGAGTGACAGGTCAGTGGTTAGTAACAGCGTTTTGGGCAGTCATTGTTTCTCCTACGGGGTGAGGCTGCTAAGATAAGCCCATACCCTCTGCATGCAGTTAGGAAATGTGGAAAAGAGCAAATGGTTTTGTGATGCTGCGACATATATTGTTTTGTTTCCATCCATGCTGCCTGGCTCATAGCTCCCTCTTCAAGACAGGCCATACAAGAGAATTTCTCTTCTGCTCTTCCCCTTTACCCTACGCGGAGCTGAATTAGTAAATGGAATCCCTGGATCCTCTGGGAGCCAATTAGTAATTTTATTGAGTCTGAAGAGGAGGAGGAGGAGATGGTTGGTGGTTGGTGGGTCAGGAGCACATGTCACAAACTAGGGCTTATGGCCAGCAGCAGGAGGTGGAAACAGCCTTGGGGACAAAGCCCTGAGAGGCTTCCTCCAGGCGGATGATCTCAAAGCTATGTTGGGTTGGACTACATCCAGCTGATGTCTGCTTGGATGGGGAAGCCCTGCCCTGCACATCTGGAACAGGTGGCAAGAGCTGATGGTAGAGAAGCCAGGCTGGAGTTTGAGCTGATTGTCCCACTACCCTTGGAGGTTTTTCTGAGTTTTAACTCCAGGTAAAGAGGAAGTAGAAAACATTGTGAGCATCGGCTCTAAATCATTCAGCAGCGCAGACACATGCTGTAATCAGCGGTTTAGAGGAGTTGGGAAATGGTCACCACAGCTTCCCTTGCCTCTCGGTGGGAAATGATTTCCCTTTGACTCTCTGGGAAATGGGGCAATTTTACAGTTGAAATAACAAAGAAGCTGTTGGATCAGAGGCTGAAAAGCACAGACTCTGATATAAGGCAAGGTTCTTGGTACAGGAGTATCATAGCCTAGCTGTCTAGGTAAGTTCCTAAGCCTTTTGTGCCTCCGTTTCTTTATCTATAAAATAAGGCTAACAGCACCTAGATTTTAGGGTTGTTATGAGAATGAAAAGAACAGACACCCTAGCTAGCACATAGCTGCTCCTACTATTATTTATTGGCTTCTTTTACTTCTGAAAATATCCTAGTTCCTGCTAGAATGCAACACTTCCTGAGTTCCCTTGGCTTTTATTACAGCGTAATATAACTATATCTCTGGAATAGTCAAAGTAAAGGCCAGACCCAAATGAATTCTCTTCTTCATTTTTCTAAAGTTAGCTGAGAAAATGATCAGTCTAGAAAATGGCAGTCCTGGGTGAAAAGAGGAGGAGGGAGGAGCCCATTCTCCTATAAAAGGAGATTCGCTGAGTAAACATCCCTGCGTGGCGGAGCATGATCCAGATGAAGGATGATTTATTAGAGGGAAATCTGGGCCGCCCAGCTTCAGCTAAACAGTGGGGGAAGATGGAAAGCAGATGTCTGACCTTCATCCCAGAGGCCCTCGGGTGAAGAGGCGAGTGGGAACAGGGCAAAAAAGCAGCCAGGGATCTCCAGGAGCCTGTCAGCCCTGGGGATCCACAGAGAGAGAGAGAGAGCAAGGAGGGGGAGGACAGGAGAGAGCAAAGGCTGATGGGAACCAACTCCCCTAATCAGGAAGGTGTCAGCCAGACCTGGTGCTTGTGTGGGTCCTGTGCATTGCTCTCACAGGTTCCTATGGAAACCAGCTGGGGAAGGTTCAGACATTTTCATTGACTTGACTACTTGGATTATAACTGTATGTGTGAGTGTGGGTGAGAATGTGTGAGGGCAAGTGTGAGTGAGCAAGAGTGTGTGGGTGTAAGTGAGCAAGAGTATGTGTGTAAATGAGCATGAATGTGTGTTTGTGAATGCATTGTGTAAGTGTGTATGGATAGGTGTGTATGAGTGTACAAGTGTGTGTGTGAGTGTGTGTAAATGTGTCCGAGGGGTTGTGTTTGTGAGTACTGTGCCTGTACATATGTTTATGAGTTCATGTGTGTGTGTGTGTGTGTGTGTGTGTGTGTGTGTGTGTGTGTGTGAGTGGTATGTATGTGTGTGCATGCCCAAGTGCGCCTATTCATACAAACATAAAATATTTCAAAATGCATTGTAGGAAAACATCTCTTCTCTTTCAATCAAATCTCTGCAAAAGTCCAACTTCCTAAAACCTGAAAACGAAGTTAGGTTTCAATGCAATTTCATCAAAGCTGAAATCATTCTAGAGTCTGTTTGTCCTCACCGATACACCAATGGAAAGGGAATGGAAATCGGGCACCAGAGTTGGCAAATGGTGGCCTAGAGGTTAATTTTTGTCCACAGCTTGTTTTATAAAAGTTCTTGATAACATGTCAATCAAAGTGTCATGTGAGAGTAGTCTGACCATTTGTCAGGACATCCATTGATTCTCGATCTAGGCTATTACATGATTACAAGTGATGGTGGCTTTTGTGAATGGACAATTACTTGAAATACATTAGAGAGTTGTAGAGTCCTACCTGGTTACAAACCGTATCAACCTCACTAATGGTTGAGCCCTTGGGAGCCATCTGAGAAGTGAGGCACCTAAGGAACAGCCCGGCTCCACTGAAGGAAGGCATGTAGGTGTTCTGGTCTGGATGGAGTTGTGTGTGTGTGTGTGTGTGTGTGTGTGTGTGTGTGTGTGTGTGTGGGTTGTCTCTCCAGTTCGGAGCTGGTGTTTATCTGCCAGACCTCACAGGACCCCCAGACCATGAAAAGTCAGGGGACAATGATGTTTCTTGCACTTTGGAGATTTCTTTAGAACACAAGGCACACAAGGAGAGATGATCATCAGATAACCATGATTGAGATGAATATTACCATGAGGATAATAATTTGCTAAGAGTGATACTATGATAAACTGAAATAATAATTAAGCTAATGGCAACTGCACTGAATTGTGTGTGTAGTGTGTTAGGCACTGCTATGCTGAGCATATATACTGTGAATTACCATGTTTAGCCGTCATCCTAACTCCCTGAGAATGAGAGAATAGACAGTAAATGGAGGTGGCATTTTCAGGGCCGGATAACCATGAAATGATGGAACCATGGTCTGAGGTCCATTTCTTAGTCTTCAACTGTATCATTTCTCAAATGAAAACCCCAAAGCAAATTGTTCAGGTGTAACCAGGTAGGACACAAATGGGATTGAAAATATCATATGTATTTTATATTATATATACTTATCATAGAATATAATGTTTAATTTATTATCCCCCTGTCCCCCTCCCAAATGCCTGCAAGAAAGCATTTAGTGTCAAGGTATCACATTATGTGGTTCTAGAAGTTACTTCCCACAGAATCTGAACTGTCCCCTATCAGGCCTGTCTCAGTATTGAAGACTTTGTCTTTCCAGAAAATTAAGATTCTCTTGCATTTATTGCTTGTTCCTTGAAGCCCAACAGGTCAGTAGACAATGCAATGTATCTTGACTCCACTTGAAAACAAAATCTTGGTCAATATACACATGTTCTTCTGAAAATGTGTCAGACTGCTTGGTGATCTATCACAGTGGCTTTAAATGTCCACTGTGTCCACAGCAGAGGACTTGCATGGGGTTTCAGAGAAGGCTTAGTAGGGGCAGACACAACCCTTGTCCACAGGCCTGTGTGAGGCACAACTCTGCCAAACAGGGAGGAAGGTAGCTAACCAGAAGGGCCAGGAATCTACCTCTCTCTGGAATTCTATGTGCACAGCTTTTTACTAAAACTGGCCACCAAACTCTTATCTTTGTTTTCCTATGGGTAATGTGTTGAGTGTTTTCAAAATTTTCCTCCTTGACTTAGTTTTTAAAAAGTTCAAATAGAAGTGCTAAGAGGTGATTTTCTTTTTCTCATCAGCATTTGCTGAGTTTTGAGGGAATCTCTGAGTTTCTTGGATCTGTCATCTAATGCCTTTCATTGTTTTGATATAATCTTGTCTACCATTTCTTCCAATAGTCCTTTTGATCATCTTGTCTCTTTTCTAGGTGTAATTAAATCTGTGTTAGATTATTTTCCATTTGTAATAATTGGATTTTACACAAGTGACAAATATATACACAATTTTAAATAATGTTTTCATTTAGTTTTTACTTAAAATAACACGTGCAAATCTTTTCTAAAGTTTTTCTTTTTTAGTGTTCTCAAAATTTTTCCCAGTGTGTAGATGCAGAATGGTGAACCTAGCCAGATTTCTTGTAGTAGACACTCATATTAAGATCACTCTCATCTGTATGAAAAAGACATTTAGTTATATTTGAGTGCATAATAATGTCCAGATGCTTTTATTTTCAAGAGAAAGACTTCTGAAATAGGATTATTATCAGGGCATGTACACATGCTAAATATTTGTAATAGTCATCATGATATTGCCTTTGAGATACCTGCAAATAGATAAATCAAATCTAAGAAAACCACATTTTCTCAGTCACTGAGGCATCTCTAGTTAATGCTGGGCTTGGCTTTTCTACACTGTTGCGGTGAAGATCTTTGATACATTTGCCAATAGCATATTTGGCTGTATTAGGAAGTAAGAATGTGTAGAAGCCATTTTATCGTGGCTGTGGGCAGGTGACTCCGTGTGTGTGCACGTGTGATGTATACGTTTGAGTGTGCATGTGTATATACCCACAAGCACAAATGCACAGGCCAGAGGAGGATGCCCTATATCTTCTCCTATTGCCCTGCAGACCATTTCCTAGACACAGGGGCATCCACTCTTGAAAACCCTTACCCTCTCTTAAGCAAGGGCTGTGTTCTTATTTTGACAAATGTTATCCAGAACACTTGTAGCTGAGGTTACTTCAAGCTGTTTGAGAGAGGTTCCAGGACCCTGTTGGTAAGACCAGGGGTCGTTGACCGGGGGATCAAGGATTAAGAAATTAAGAAATAAGAAAACTAAGAAATTGAGGCTGAGATAAGAATTAAGACATTAATAAATGAAGACAAAGCATGGGATCGGAAGGACTCCCAGTAAATACTGGAGAGCCCTGTCTTTATTTTGCAGCCCCCTTTTAATAAGTCCAGCAAACAGGTTATGTTTAGTACAAAGAAGTTTGATTCAGTTTCCATGCAATGAAGTCACATAGGCAGAGAGGTCTGATCTTTTGTGTACAGGTAGTATCAGGTAGCAACAGGTAGTTACATATCAACATTATAATGTTATAAGATCCTTACCCCTGTTACTAGAAAACTCTGCAGCCTTAGATACAACAGAAACAAGGAACTTGGCAAGTAAAATGCACTAACAACAAGGGTCTCAAGGAGACATGCTGACAGAAGATAAAATTATTGTACAGAGAATGTGAAGTCAGCCAAGTAAGTCAACCGTCACCCATCTGGGGAAAAGTTCTCTCCCAGACATCTCTTCTAAAATGCACACAGCTCTCCACAGAGGCAATACTAGGGACAGGATTTTATGTACCTATTAAAGATTGTGGTGTCTATCTTGTGAGGCTGAGACCCACTGAAGAACTCCTCATGGAGGGTGACATGGTATAATACTCATTTTTGAAGGTGGTAGATACAATGGGTAAATGGATTGATAAAGGACGATGATGGCTGCATTTTCATCTCTTTGAGACCAGAGAGCAAGAAAGAAGTGAAGTTGCATAGCAGAGGCAGCAGTGGATATGGAAGAGAGAGAATTAGCAGTAGTTGAAGATGATGGCGTTTGGGATAAAGCAGTTGTAGACATTTTAGTTTGGTCTGGAACAAGAGGCCTCATGACTGTTGCCTTCACTAACACGGTGCTGTAGAGCAGAAGCAAGGCTTTTCTGGGGAGTGAAGTTGGGGGTAGACTGAGTCAGAGGTACCATTTAGAATATCATGTGGAGGTGATAATGGTGGGACTGCATGTACCATTTAGAATATCATGTGGAGGTGATAATGGTGGGACTGTGTGAGTCTGGAACTCATATGGAGGCGGAGTGAGAGACAGATATTTTAGAACATTCAACACACAGCTAATGTCTGAAGTCATGACAGATACGATGCACAGCAGTGGGTCAGCATGGAGACAGCAGACTTCTGCAGTCTGCAGGGACTTTGGGTGGAAGGTTAGAAGGTGTGGAGCCTGAAAGGGAGATGAGAAAGTGCCAAGCAGCTGAGAACAGAGTAGGGAGTGTGTGCCTTACAGGCCGAGATTTAAGGGAATGAGGAGACTATTTGAATGAAGCATGTTTTAGGCAGGGAGTGCATTTGGATCTACATGTAAAACTGTAGATTAGCAAAAACGATGGGAAAGTAGGGTGCTGGAGGAGGAAGGGCAAAGGTTGAGGTTAAAAACAGGGTGCAGGGTACATTCTTAAGAGCTCCATGTTTTATTTTGGGAAGCATGAGCTAGCTCTTCTGAAGGTCACTTTCCTCCACTTCCTTAAGTGAGGACACTGAAATGACATTTGCATTTGGGAGGCCAACCTAGTCCTCCCCACCCCCAGACTAAATGGAAACAGCAGAGCTACTAAGTCTTGTGGCATTTCAGCCTTGGCCAGATTTTTAAATCCTATAAACTGCCTCCCCTTGGGTGGGCTCCTTTGTTTTACATGAGTGACTTTCAAATTGAAGTCAGAGAACTCTGGAATGCATTTCTTGGAATTGCCCCCAAACCAGTCTGCCTTTGAGAAATCCTACCATCCAGAAGTGGTTGTGTTTCTGCCTTGGGATGTGGTTACAGGCTTCCCAACTCTTGCCCACTTGTTCTCTCAAGAGTGGGCCAAAGCCTTATTGGTCTACCACTGCTCAAGTTCTCAGAGAGTCAGTTCCTCTGGGAAGTGAAATGATGTTGCATTGTACATTATTAGGTACCATGTACCTAACAAGGAACCCTTATTAGGGAAAAGAAATCTAACTAACTTAGAGGCTAACACAGTGATACTTGGAAACCTGAATCCAACTCGAGCTACCATGGGCAGTGTGTTGAGATCTCCTGCCTCCAGACTGTCCCTAATTCAATTTCTGTTTGGATTTTAAGTAGAGACAGCAATGGCCGTTCTCTGAATATTCTGATTTTTTTTTCCTTTTTAAAAAATATTATCACTTTCAGTCAGTGATAATTTTGGGATAATACACATTTTGCTAAGTGTTCTTTATTTGGTGAGAAAACCTTTTAAAGCAATGAGTAGTGGGGACTCATTTTCCACATACACCATTAACATAAGATGCTGTGTGGGCCACCAAGGACCCAGATGAGAACAGCAGGGGCTACTATCTCCGCATAGCTTCTGTCTTGATTGAAACTAACTAGAAGGAACACAAACACAGAAATGGGTCTGCTCCAACCACCTACTCCAACTCTCAGCTCCTAGGTGTTTGTTACACCTCTCAGACAAGGGGCTGACATAGGTCCCCTTGTTGGTGTATACAAAGAGAGGAAGTGGGCAGCCACTATACTGCATTGTTTAATAGAGGCCCAGTCAGAGGCCCTGGGGTTGGAGGGATAGCTAGTCCATAAAGTGTTTACTGTGCAAACCTAAAGACCTGACTTTGATCTTCAGGACACATTGGGACTTTCTGGCTAATGAGTCCTGGGTCCCAGTGAGAGATGAGTCTCAAAACACAAGGTGGCCTTTTTTTTTTTTTTTTTTTTTAAACCAACATGGTTTGATCAATGTCTCAGTATGTGCACGTCTGTAGGACTGGCCACTGGAGCGTGGACAGCCTATCAGGGGTCACATCTCAGAAGAAAACTGACTCTCCCTCCCCCAGCAGCTATCAATGGCCAGTGGCTTCAGATAGGGGTGAGGCTGCCTGAGCCCCTCCCCATCCATTCTGGGATTTTGGTTCACTTTGATCTTGTGCAGGTCTTGTGATCAAAACACATTACATGTGTTTGTGAAATTCTCAAACAACAAATTTAAAAAAAAAAAAGGATGATCAAGATGGGTGTCTTGTGAGTCATGAACCACATTCACCCCCATTGATCTTTAATCTACTTCACTAATCCATCCACTGAGGTGTTAACCAGACATGATTAGGACCCACGTAGACTTTCTGAGAATTCTGAGTTTGTGCAGACAGCTGCAGTGCATTACCTTTTCCTGATAATCTAGGGACGCTGACCAGGCAGGCATTATTTATCCAGTCCATTCTACAGTGAATGAGAGACAAAATTTCCCCACCCACCCTTCAGGCAGGGTCTCTCCTCATAGCCCAGGCTGGCCTCAAAGTCACTATGTAGGTCATATAGCTGAAGATGATCTTAAATTTCTGCCCCTCCTGCTTCCACCTCCAGAGTTCTGGGATTTGCAGGTGTGCTGTACCACACCTGGCTTTAGGGACACAGCTTTTTGAGTGTTGTGTGCTGAATCCTGTTCTATCTGCTGTAGGGTTTAAAGACATTGAGATTATAAAAAGATGTTGCTGAGCTGAAGAAAATCTGAGTTCAAATGCACAGAGTGTAGTGTGCCCAGAGGGTGTTCCTCCAAGTCAGGGATGTCAGGGTGACCTCTTCTAGCCACACTGGGTCAGCTGGCCTTGTAGACAGGGTTTTCGTTCTGAACCCTTGGTGTGAGTGAGCGCAGAAGTCCCTGCAGACACAATGATGGCTAGTTCCCATGCTGTGTCCTGGGAGCTGTTGAAGACATTTCCTTTAAGGATGAGTCACTAGGGAGTGAGCAAGACATGGGGGAGGGTGGTCTCTGATGGCTTCTTTCACTGTCCTGGCTGACGGGTGTCAGCTCCTACACGCACAGTTCAACTTGTCAAGGTTCACCACATTCCAAATAAGCTCAGAACTTCTTGGTCCCGTTAAACTGCTGTGCAGAGATTTACAGCCATCCTTTAAAAATTCCAACTAGTTAGTTCTGGCTCCTGCTCCAACTTTCCTTCTGCAAGAGGGTGGGTTAGGGTGGACTGCTCAAACCTTTCTCAGTTCTAACTTCTGCAGAGCTGCCTTGTTACGATCCTGCCACGTCGATGCCAAGTGACACATGGATGAAGTCCTAGGAAGTGCCTGTCGGAGCTGCAGTGTGTCAGGACAGAAGGGTATGATGCTCCTCTCTCACAACGAGGATGCTGGAACGGCTGCCCTCATGCAGACCCCAAAACTGTCATGCATGATGAGACACCATCCCATGGTGCTGCCTGTGACTCAGCCTCCCCACTCCCCACCATCTTGCTGACTGCCACTACTTGTAGACTCCTGTACTTTTTCTGATCTCACCTTTCATGTGGTCTTGGGGTACCTTTACCAGCAACTTCAGAGCATCCTCCCACCCCCATACTCAGAGTATCCATTTCTGTCTCACTCCATTGTAAGGACTGGACTTTCAAGAATCTCTTTCTTCATATCCTCAGCATCTTTCTTCCACTTCGTCCATGAGTACCATATGCCCTAGTGTCTCCTGGTCTAAACCAAGCCAGGACACACAGGCGGTATCTGCTAATGGCTCTAAGTCGGTCTTCTTCACTGATTCACCTCAGTGTCACAACTAAGCTGCTCCTACCCCCTTTAGATGTTAACTCCACGACACTGGTTACATCCCAGTACCAAGGTTGGGTACCCTACCTACCTAACGTTGCCAAATCTGGCTGTGATTTTGTCACTGTCTAAGGGAGGTGATTTGTGGCTTTTCAAACCTCTGACCTCTCTGAGAACATTGCCTCTCTCAGCTTCCTGGACTGTAGTCTCCTTTGATCTCCTCTGCTTCCGCCCTGAGCATGAAGTGATGTATGCCTTTGTCTTTTGTGTGTGTGTGTGTGTATATATATGCCTCTGTCTTAAATGTGTTTGCTCAGGGGCTTGCACTGTCCTGTCAGCAGGTGTAGCATGCAGGTCCTGGTTAGCACTTTTTTTTTTTTTTTACATTTATTTATTACTTCAAGTTACATCTCCATTACCGCCCCCTCCCTCCACCCCCTCACGGTCCCACCCTCCCACCCTCCATCCCCTCTCCCACCCATCCCATCCTTCTAGTGTGGGGTGCCTCCATGTGTCAACTCCCCTCAGAACTGTCATGGATGCCTCCTGTGCAAGAGAGGAAGCTCTTAGACCTTATGTGACCAATAAACTGGTTAGCATTTTTGATTTGTAAGTCAGATTATCACCTCAAGGCAAGTGAGAGCTTTCAGGACAAAATGAGACAGGAACACCAAGGGGAGGCTTGTAAGATAGATAGCCTACATGGAGAAAAGTGAGCTTTACCTGCCCCATTTTAAAATTTAAATTAAAATATAATTAGATCCTTTCTTTCCTTCCCTTTCTCTGACACACACACACACACACACACACACACACACACACACACACACACACAAACACACACATGAATGGATACAACTTCCTGAATCCATTTCGTGTTTTCCTGTATGTACATGATTTCAGGGTCAACCACTTGGGATTGGATAAACAATTAAGAGCCTCTCTTGATACAACCCTTTATATTAAAAATGCTTTATTCATTGTCAGAATGTGGAAAGGGTGTTTTAGATTTAGCAGGAATGACAGTGACTAAAGCGTGGAGCAAGTATGCCTTGTGGTTGTGTGCTCACATAGTGGCTGGGGAAATGAAGGTGTCTCTAAGTGTGTATATTCACATACCTGTCTTGCCTGTGGGCTTTTGTGGACATGAGACCTATTAGCCTAACTATTCTAACTCTACTCCATAATTTCGGAACTCCTACTTGTGCATAGCCCTGTCTTCTAAGTAAGCAGCATCCCCTGCCTTAACTCCTGTAAATTTGAGTTCAAAGCCTCCACTAGAAGGGACAGTGTTCACCCCTGTGAGTGGAGTGTGGAACTGTTGTCTTTATAGTCTGGGTCCCAACCCTGAAGACCACCATTAAGGGTCCTAAGTTGTAAGTCTTCAAGCACAGGGGATCCTGCCTGCTGAACATAAATCAGAATCCCCTTTGGGAATAGAAAGCGTGGCAGACGATGGTCAGGAGACCCGGAGGGAATGATGGACAGTGAGGTAGATGGAGAGACTGACAGAAAACTGAGGAAGGATAGGATCTGACCGCTGTGAGCATCTTCAGAACGACATGTCCAGTGCTGCCGATTTCACGACCACACTCCAGAGCTTTATTTTCCTCTCTTCACTTTTATTTAGCAGACTGTTTATCTTTGTAAACTGTGTTTTTCAAAACCCGAAAAGGGTTGGGGAAAAAATGTAGACCAGCAGTGGTGGGAACAGATGGGTATGGGGGTGGGGTTAGCAACTGCCAGCCAGATGCGAGGCTTCTCTGAGGTCACTGTCCTCATTTCATCATCTTTTTTTTTTTAAATGAAGGGAACCTAGGATAACAGATGACAAGTGACCTGGGGTCATCCAGGCCACAGCACTGAGCTGCATGTGGCCAGGTCTGGCTGTGACTGGTCTCAGCATGGTGACCCTTTTCTACTTGCTCCATAGACAACAGAGCTATCCCAGGACCCTTCCTGTCAGTCACTAGTTCCCACGAAGAGTATCCACACAGTGTTTGTTCCCTTTGTCCCTGCATGTCTGCTGACCTGCCCTGGCCCCCCACCATTGGGGTTTTTCAAACTGCCTGTCTGCAAATGTTCTTCCCTCTTACCATCCTCTAACTTTAGGTCCAGGGACCACTTCCTCCACGAAGCCTTCCTCGGTGCCTCCTGGTCTTCCGGTTGGCCCTGAGGTTGTCGGTTGGAGTTAGGTGTTTTAAAAAATAAGAAATACACAACCGTGAGCCTGGAGTCCCCTCTTCAAGCTGGTTCTGCTTGCCAGCAAATTCTGAGATAAGGTAAAGTTGGCATGCTCCTAATGGAGGGTACACAGGGTTCTCGAGAGCAGCTGTGAAACAGCCTGGATGTCAGGAGACACTTCACTGTCACCGAACAAGAACCCAAGGTGATGCAGTTTGCAAGAAGGCAGGGAGGGGCTGGAGCAGGTAGTATTCCCTGAATCGCAGTGGTGTAGATACCTGGTGGCTGCCTGGCCTGGAATGGATGACTCGGTGGCTCTTGTCCAGCACTGTCACCTGCTGCTGCTGATATAAGCTGGAAGATGTGTTTTAGAGGCAAAGATATCCCATTTCCCCCAGAGTTATGCAGCTGTTTTGCCCAAGGTTAGACCATTACATTATGGTTATTCTCCACCTGGGAGCTTGAACAGAGTGAGTTGCCCGAATCCTTTCTGCATTTGCTCTCTGCTGAAGGAGAGTTTCAAGACTCCCTAACGTTCTCCCCAGGGATAAATAGGACACTCTGCTCACTTGATAATAAAGTACAGCTAGAGAGCAGGAGGATAAGTGGGGACCATGTGTAGACTACACATACACACACTGTCCCAGCACCTATCACAGACATCCCTGACAGCTGCAGATAGGACCCCACTTGCATTTAGTACCAGAGGCTGTGGGCAACTGGCTGGTGGGAAATGCTGGCTCACATCCAAGTAAGCTGTTCTAAATGCTTCAGAGCACATCCTTAAAATCCCCTTTATTGAATAGGATAATCCATAAGTATGGAGTTGCAGCAGCAGCTACGTCTCAGGTATGTCCTGCGATGAGGAGAGGTTAGGGAGAAGGAAATCAAGTTGGGAAGCCAGGGTTAATTGGAGCCTGCTCCTGGGGGATGGGGAGGTCCGGGGCGCAGCCTCAAAGCAGGCTTGTAGGTAAGAGCCTGACTCTCTGCAGAAGCAGGAAAAAGACAAATTGATGCCTCTTCTGAGAGTAGTGGGTGAACAGCTGTCCCTGTTCATCCCAGACAGGACTCTGCAGCCTCCAGGGACTCTGCCAGCGGGCATGGGAACAGAGGCTGGATATTCATTCCTTTCCCCACTTGGCAGGGAGTGGCCCAGTATGGAAAAACATTCAAACCTCTGCTTGGAGCTTTGCAGCCAGCCTTCTGCTAATGGCAGAGAAATGGAAAAATCATAAGGAGTCTAGGAGCCTGTCTGCCTCTGTTCACGGGGAGAAAATCCTGGCATTTATTTAATCCTTTCAAACTAATTCCAGGCAGTATTTCCCCAGTGGCTTCATTTGCATATTCACTAATTGGATTATTTTTATACAGTTGTGATTATCCATTAGCCAAGTGAATAATTTTAAAACTCAAAGCACTTAAGCCCAGGTGCTGATACGGAGTGCCAACATCTGCCTAATTGATGGCTATTTTATTTATGTACACCCGAGGGAGTGGTCACGATGGTCCGTGTTGATGAAGTCATCTTCATTGCTTAGACTGAGTGACAAGACAATCAGAGAGAAGAGCGAGGTTCTGGAGCAAGGTGGTATAGGATGGTATCCGTACTATCATTGGGAATGTGGGCAGGTCCCAGGACTTCTCATTCAGGATCTTGGTAAGGTCTGAGAACACACAATGGCTGTCTGCACTCAGGCTTTCAGCTCTTTCTTCTTGTCTAGGGCAGGGTCAAGCATGTGTAGACTGGGGGGCTTAGCAATTGTGTTCCCCGTGGTAATTCTATGGAGCTGGGTCCCACTACATTCCAAATACAGAGAAAGAAGTGACTTCCCTGGATCCCGTGGCCAGAAAACGGCTAAGCTGGGATTTGAACTCACTCAGTGTGGAAGTTCTAGAGTTGAGTCTTTGTTTCTTTAGAACTGCAAAGAAGAGATTATCAAGACTCTCCTGAAACCATCAAAATGGAGATATAGGGAGGGTCACAGGATGTCCAGGACAACAGAGAGGACAAGAATCAAGGAGGTTTGAGGATGATACAGGCCTCCATCATAGACACCAGGGGAGAAGGAGGTGTCGGGCTGAGAAGGACCCAGGGCTGAGGAGGGGTTGGGGCTGAAGTCATCCTTCAGTCCTCTTCAGGGTCACCTGAGCTCTGTGAAGAGGCCTCACAGGCGCCTACAGATCAGAATAGGTGACTAGGCCAAAGCGGGACTCTGTGTGTCAGACCTGAAGCTATTTCTAGAATTGTTCTTGATATATTAGGGATGAGGTCTGGAAACTTCCAGAAGGCAAATGCCTTACCCAACCTGATGGCTTCTGAGCTATTTTTCTTGGCAGACTATACTCCGTAGTTGATCCAGACTCCCCATCATTCATTCCTGACAACTCAAACAGGGCACCAAGTATAGAAGTGGCATTGAACCCAGGCAGCCAGAGATCCATGCAAAAGCTGTTTCCACAGAAATAGACCTGTCACCATGGAAACCACATGATGTCACTTGGGACAGAAACAAGTGCTTCACATTATTTGTTCCAGATAAAATGACTTTTAGGTAATTCTGTCCATTTTTTTAAATAAAAAGACATTTCTTTCCTAAAAAAATTAAAAAATGTATTATTATTACTCTGTGCCCCAGGAACTAAGGTCATCAGGTTTGCATGGTAAAAGCTTTTACCTGCTGGGCTATCTCAGCCTGGCTTTGTTCTTAGATACACAGGTAAATTATATAAATTCTTATAATTATATAAACTACACAATTAACTAAACAATACAAATTACATAAAATTTAAATAAATTCTTACCACCCATGTGCCTAGATGAGCTTCTCAAAGTAAGCTGCTAACTATATTATCCCTGATGGAACAAAACCACCCAGTATGGGAGAAGGCCAGAGCCATGAGTCTCAGGCTGAAAGCGCCAGTGAGACTTATTTGATGAGGAGCCTTACGCGTGTGAGTATGACAGTTTGTTTCGCACAATTGCAAAACTGTCCCCTCACCTTTTCTCAGCAACATTTCCTTATGTTTTCCAGAGGGACTTAGAAAGAAAAGTATCTTTAACAGTAATTTTATTATAAAGTAAAAAAAAAAAATCTTTCTTGAGAGACACTATGAGAAAGGAAGATATTACAGAGAGATGAGTCTGGTTCAACCACCACTGTCCATGGTTAGCTTGAGGCCTCATCTCAATAACTTTCTTTTAACTTCTCATTCTGTTTTAAAATAAAAACACAGTCATTTCTCTGTTTTTTTCTTCTTCTTATGATTAGGATGAATATTTCTACTATTTTTAAACTATGATTTTAGATAAAAGTACAGTAGCATAACTCTTGTTAACATGACGTGCTATTGTATGTTAATTTAAAAATCAGTTAGTTAATTTAAAATTTTATGTGCATGTTTGTGTGCCTGCTTGCTACATGTATGCAGTGTCCAAGGATCCTCTGGACTTGGAGCCCCAGGTGGTTGTGTGAGCCATCCAATGTGGGTGCTGGGACCTGAACCCAGGTCCCCTGTGAGAGCAACAGATGCTCGTAAACATTGGGCCCTGTTTCCACCCCATCTATGATGGTTTTAATGAAACTTGTCCCTGAGACTTTGTCCTGGAAGACCTCAATGTGGTGGTGTTGGGAGGTGGTAGGACCTGGACCTTAGATCCCTGGTGTGTTGCTTCAGAAGAGATTCTCATGGGGTCATGGCTAGTTCTATATTGAGCAAGTTGTTATAGGAGAAGCCAGGCTTCCTGCCTGTTGTACACTTGTTACGTATGCACACAGCCCCACTGTGATGCCATCTGCCCTGCTGTCACCAGAGCCATATCGGTAAGGTAACTGTACCCTGAACCTTCATAACCACGATCTAAAAAATAAACCTCTTTTTAATATAAAGTATAAATGCCTCAGCTATCCCATTACAGAAGCAAAAAATGGTTGATACATTATATTACAGTACTCAAAAGTTTCTGTGCTCTTTGTCATGTGACCTTGGCAAAGACCTATATTTTTACGACTTTAGATTGGATAGAACCCTTCACCTATCACAGACATCACAGTTTTCTATATATCTATATGTGGTGGACATGGAAATGTATTTCGTCTTAACCCAAAGTTAGATGGAAATATTTTCTTCAGCCTAGAGATGCTGTCCTGCTTCATGGTTCATATCACGGCAGCTGGAATACCAACATGAGCCTCTTGGGTGGTTTGTTTATCTGTTACTTTTTATTATACTTATATATTGTGTGTGTCAGGGAGTGTAGGCTATGTGGAGACTCTTTTGTGGAGGTCAAGGACAACTTGTGGGAGCAGAGTTCATTTATTTATGGATCATATTAATTTCTCCCAGTTTTTCATTCTATTGTGTGATGGGGAGGGGACAGCGTCATCCACGTGACTGATATAGTCTTTTGGAATATTTTCTAGAAGCTTTTTGACCATGCAGTAATATACAAATCACTCTATCAAAAACTTAAACCAAACTGCCTTTCCTGCCAGTTTTGTCAGCCTCTCTGCATCTTTGCAACAAGGATGGTTGGTTAGTTTTCCTTTTATTTTTTTTACCTAGTGCTTTAGGAATGAAGATCTTAATTACTTTAAATTCCAATTTGTTTGTAATTTAAGAACAGCATTTCTAACATATTTATTTGTGTCAGCCCTCCCTTTTGCATGCCCCCAGTCATCTCGCCACCCTTCTGACTTATGCTCACTAAGAAAAGATGAGTTCTCTGTAATTTGAGTTTTATCCCCTCAAACTTGCTGCCAACCATTGACAACAGAATTTCCCTTTTACTTTCTTTAGTCTACTTGTCTTTCTTTCTCTTTTAATTTTTACGAAAATCTGAGCATGTTTGCCACACAGCTTTAAAATACTTTTTTGAGATGTATATATTTTTCTGTCACATGCAGGGTATTCTGCCTGCTTGTCTGTGAGCCATGTGTGCATGCTGTGCTATTGGAGGCCTGAGGAGGGCTTTACTTGTTCTTGTTAAAACTTTCTGAAATCACTGACTCAGCCTTGACAAGAGTTTGTAGTTGGGTTCTGCTCTCCTTACAGTCCTTTCTTCCTGATATGGAGGGAAGAAAACTCATCAAACCACACACTGAAGCACATCCTGACCTTCTGTCACTCTTCCCATGGGGGAAGCATCTAGGCGATGTTCGATGTTCTTTCTTCGGGTAGGGTGCCTATTACCGGCTCGATCCGCCTGCCTGCCAAACTGCACATAATTTTTATAGTGATTTCTGCGTAAGTTACTGCGGTAACCAGTTCTTATTGTCACCTGGACACAATCTAGAATCATCCAGGAAGGCATTTTCAGTGAGGGATTGTTTAGGTGGGCCTGAGCATAGCTGTGGGAGATTGTCTTGATTACTTTGTGGTGAGAAGACCTGCCTACTGTGGGTGGCCCTATTCCCTAGACAGGGGATCCTGGGGTGTATAAGAACAGAGACAGCAAGATGAACAAAAGCGAATGTGTTCGTTGCTCTCTCCCTGATTACGGACGTCATGTGGTCAAGTCCTTCACGCTCCTTCATTATGGACTGTAACCTGGAGCTGTGAGCTGAAATGAGCCCTTTCCCTTAAGCTGTCTTTATTAGGTATTTTGTCACAGCGACAGGAAAGGAAACTAAGACAGTGGCTTAGATTTTTTGATTCCCTCAGAAACTCTAAAGTCAACCAGTTCCTCCATAGTAATTTATCCTTTTATTTTAACACGCTGTTATTGAATGCATCTTAAGTCAGAGCAACAAAGCCCTAATTTGTAGGCCTAGCATCAAGTTAGAACTTGCATGTGTCCCTGGTAGCATTCTTTCGCCATATATTTTAAGCTTCCAATTCCTCTCTTTTCTGTTTACCTGGGTAACAAATACATTTCAGAAGCACAGAACTAGTGTTAGCTGACAGCTATGGAAGCTGTGCTCTGGAATCCCAGGTGGTGACATATGTAGGGAATTTGCTGAGGGGAGAGGAGAGACCAGTTCTGGAGTGGACTCGACATTCACCTCACCTCTAACAAGCCGTGCAGCTTTGGTAAGCATCCTAACCTCTCGTTGGGTGTATCTGCAGATCTATAACAGGCAGTAGAAGGGCACAAAGGTGCCTTAGTTCCCTTGGACTTAAAAAACCCAGAATGCTGGAGCCAAGAGGACATCGCTGGGGTAGGTGAGCTCAGCAGTGTGTGGAGGCTGTGGGAGCTGGTGGCTCATCCTTCCATGAATCTGTGCTGAGTTAGTGGCCAAAACCAGTAGCTGGATGGAGAGTCTGCTCAGAGTGCTGTGGAAGGGCACTGGGTGACTCACTTGGTCTGTTGGGACACATCCCATCCTATTCAGTATTGGTGAGATCTAGAGTCATTCCTCTAGGCAAAGTTCTTAAAACTCAGGGTCTGTTGGCCACAATGGCCACCCACAGCTTTATTCATTCTGTGAATTGGAGCAATGGAGCCTTTGCTTTATTGAGAAGTCACTTAGAAGGTTTAAAAATCTGGTTCTGCAGTTTCCTTGTGTTTGTTTATTTATTTATTTATGTTGTCATTACTGGGAATCAAACCCAAGGTCTGGGGAGTGTTAGGCAAGTGCTCTGCCACTGAGCTCTGTCCACCCCTAATCCTTATGATTTCTCTTTAAACTGACCAAGTTCTGTGGCCACACAGTCACGCTCATGCTTGGCCACACTGTGAGTGCCCCTTCCTCCAGTCCTCATGACCCTTTCCTGTATCCCAATGCTGGGCACCCTGCCGACCTCTGGTATCATTCATATTGTTTTTATTGTAGTAAAGAGGGGAATTAAATATTTCTCAAGTTCTCCTTAGTGTCCTATAGGGACATAATTTTTTTTTTTAAAAAGAAGGAACACTCTGGTTTCCATGAGGAAAAGTGAGCGGATGCATAAAAACCAAATCAAGTGATGTGTGAAAGTGAAATAACTCTGAATGCTTATTTTCTCCCCCAAAACTGTTTGTATACAGAAAACCTCCAACTAGAACAATAGCAGTTTGTTCTACTAAACAATAAACATTTATGACGGATGAGAAACTTGGTGGAAAATTTGACACACTGTAAAAACAGATTATTCCCATAGGCTGTCTTAGTTACTCTTCTGTCACTGAGATAAAAATGCCCTGACGGTGACTTAAGGAGGATGGTGATTTAAGGAGGACGGATTCATTTTGGCTCACGGTTCCAGAGGGACACAGTCCATCTTGGAGGCAAGGCATGGCAGCAGGCAGGCAAGGAGTGGTGGCAGGAGCAGGGCTGGCTAGTCACACTGAACCCACATTCAAGAAGCAGAGAGTGACTGAGTGATGCGCAGGTGGAGCTGGGATATACAGCCCAAGCCCAGTGACCCATTTTCTCCATCGAGGCTCCACCTCCTTAGGGTTCCCCAGCCTTCTCCAACAACACCAACAGCTGGGGAAACAAGTATTCAAGTACATAAATCTGTGGAGGCCATTCCACACTCAAACCACACACACACACACACACACACACACACACACACACACACACACACACTTGAGCACACATACACACAGCTTTTAAGATAAATTCAGCAACTGATATGCCAAAAATATGCCCATTATTATGCATGTGCATAAGTGATAACAGCCACCCAGATATAAGTCATTTATCAGCATATCACTCCAGGGCCCTAGAAATTGTATGTTCTGCACACACATCCTGAAAGTGTGTTTAGTTTGCTGCAAATGTGATGAAGAGCATTTAGGAAAGCATTGGGAAAAAAGGCTGCTCACTTGCACTGTAGTTTATTAGTAAAGAAAATCTGGGTATCAGCAATGCTCTCCATGAGCTGTGCTTTCCCAGGTGTCAGTGAGAACCTCTGGGAACTTTTGAATCTGTTGTGCAAGATATCCCAGGTGCTTAGAAGTCACCTAGTTTTTAAAAGCTCAGAAAAGTCATACAGTGTAATGTAGTTGGGTCAAAATGAGCACATATGGCCAGAGATGGGCAGTTAATTGTTGTGTTAGTTGCTCTCAAGGCTTAATCCATACAACCTAAGATGCTCAAACCAAGTGACAATGCTTGCTAGCATAAGGGGCTTGGACTATTCACATCAGCATTCCCAGAATATAGGTTGCGCTAAAAAGAGAACACAGGTGTGAAATGAGTCAGTAAAGCTCACATGGTCTTGCTCTGAGCCGTGGGTCTCTCTGCATTGGGACCATGCAGTTGGGTGTGTATGGTCACTATTGTAGGTGCTGTGGTGTGGTGGTTTGAATATGAATGGCCCCCATAGAGTCATCTGTTTGAATGACTGGTCCTCAAGGAGTGGCACTCTTAGGAGGTGTGGCCTTGTTGGGGTAGGTGTAGCTTTGTTGGAGGAAGTGTATCACTAGAGGGTGGGCTTTGAGTTCTCAGATGTTTAAGGTCCAGATGTAGAACTCTCAACTCCTTCTCCAGCACCATGTCTGCCTGCGTGCCACCATGCTTCCTGCCATTATGACAATGGACTAAACCTCTTAAATGGTAAGCCAGCCCCAATTAAATGTTTTACTTTGTAAGAGTTGCTGTGGTCATGGTGTCTCTTCACAACAATAAAACCCTAACTATGTGGGAAGCCCACTAGCTCTAACCCAATAACAAAATGCTGTTTTAAATCCACACAATAACATCTCACAAGAAAACAGTCCTATCCTCTGTGGCAGATTTGGAATCAAGACTCAGTGTTTCAGTAAATTCAGAAAAATGAAATTCATGTTTGGGTTTTTTTTTTCTCTCTCTCTGCTGTCAGTCAGACATCTCCACAGTAGCTCTTTTCCCTCTCTGCCACATGATGCTTCTAGGAGGACATTTATGCTCCATACCCTTCATTCGTCTGAGGGTGAAGTACTTTAATTATATGGAATTCTGTGTGAGCAACTACTCTCTCCTATTTATTTTAATATCATAATAGACTAATATTTTGGTGACAACTCTAGCTGCTTTATCTCCTTGTTCAAATCTCTCTGTTTGGCAAAAGGAACTTTTACAGCCAGCTCTTCTAGCCCTATTCCCACTGTTTATTTTTCCTCTAAAAGTGTTCGAGGACTTCCTTACTTCCTGGTACTATAAAATGCCCACGGCTCATCTTGTATATTTCTTTTTCTGTTTTATAAAAAAGATTTTTATTTTTAATGTGTGTATAGGTGTGTGTGGGGAGGTGGGTGGGCAGGGGTTATGCATGTCTGAGTGTAGATACCTGCAGAATCCAGTAGAGGGCATTGGAACACCTGGAGCTGGAAATACAGGTGGTTGTGAGCTGATCAGTGTGGGTGCTGAGAACTGAACTCAGGTCCTCTGTAAGAGCAGTGTGTGCTCTTAGCCACTGAGCCATTCTGTTCAGCCCATCATCTTGTATATTTCATGCCCAATTCCTAGAGCCGGCTCTGCTCCCCTTTCTTTTATTAGAGACCAATACTGTAAATCAGTATCAGGGCACTAGTATACACTGGTAAGTTTTATTTTAAATTTCTTATCAATCACATAATTCATTAAAGCATGTTGGATATTTTTCATTTCTTCCTAGTAGGAACCTACAATCAATTAATCACGTAAGAGGGAATGGGGTGTGTGCTTTTGGAAGAGTATGTGTCAATTCTTTATTTCACAATAATATCCTCTATGAGAAGTTGGTCAGTCACCATTAATAGTAAAAAGAGCATGCGCAGGTGGCTACTGAGGCCTTCTCAACTCTCCCTATCACTACAGGATCGCTTGCCCAGTAAAGATGAGAGGATTCACATACAGGCAGTCTGGTGGCTATGCTCTGTTCTGTGGCTCCTGCAGGCCACCCTCTGTCACTATTTCTCTTCTAATATGTGCATAGGCACATTTACTCAGAGTCTCTGGCAGCCACAGCTTCAAAGGTTTCTTCCCAGAGTGAGAGGAAATGTTCACTAGGTTACCCGAAATTATACAATTTGCAACCAAATGGATGGAACTAGAGAAGCTCATCCTGAGTGAGCTAACCCAGACTCAGAAGGATGCACATGGCATCTATTCACTTATAGTAGGATTTTAGCCTTATAGTACAGGATATCTGTACTACAACCAACACACCAAAAGGAACATGGACATAGACTTTTTTTTCTTTTTCTTTTTTCCTTTCTTTTTTTGTTGTTCTTTGTTTTTGTGGGTTTGTGTGTTTGTTGGTCTTTTTTTTTATTTTTCCCTTCATAGCAAGGAGACACCTTTCACTGGCGGTACTGCCTCTAGGCCCGCAATGTATGAAGAGGCTCTTGGCCCTCATATGACTCCTGAACTGTGGTCAGGGACTGTTATGTAGGGACACTCCACCCCAGAGAAACAAGAGGGAAGGATCAGGGGGTAGAGGATGGGAGGGTGGGGCTGGGAAGCGGGGAAAGAGGACAATATGATAGAGATGTAACCTGAAGCAACAAACAAATAAATTTATTAATTAAAAAAAGAAGGTAACAATTTTAAAACACTGTAAATAAAATAAAAGTTACAGCGGTTCAACCTGGTTTTATAAACCTCCAAGAGTCAAAAAAACTTAGAGCTAAGGTAAAATACATGAAGTGTGTGGTGTTAGCCCATGCTTTTAACTTCAGCAGAGATGGGAGGAGCACTATAGAGTTAGTTGTCTTATAAATTCTAGAGTTACACAGAACAGGGTGGTGAGGGTGCACACCCTTAATCCCATCATTCAAGAAGAGTACACCCTTAATCCCAACACAGTAGAGACAGAAACAGGCAGATCTCAGAGCTCAAGGTCAGCCTGATACAAAACAAACTCTAAATAGAGAAAAACTTCGATCCAGGAGTGGTGGAGCACATCTTTAATCCCTTCAGATGGGAACCACAGGTCTTTGATCCCAATAATTAGAATGCAGAGACAGACACATAGGATTTGGAAGGACTTAAGTTTAAAAGCTACTTACAAAAGGCCTACTCAATATAAACAAATTGTCCTTTGAGATCTCAAAATATATACACTAAGGCTTGTTTAGCTCCAAAATAACAAAATAATTTCTTCTTTAATCCAGATTGAAAGATAATACTTTATATATTGTCAAAATACCAAATTTGCTTCAGGAGAAATATTACCTGACCCCCCCCCCAAAAAAAAGGGTAATTGTCCCAGAGTTAGGATTAGGGCAGGGCTCTGTTCTTATCTTTCCAGGAGGTTTAAAGCATCCATTCAAGGAATCCAGGGACAACTGGACAACGGAAACCTCAACAAAAAACAGAATCAGACACCAAAGAAGATGAGTGGCCCAGATGATTCAGCCTTGCAGACTCCCTCAATAGCTGTTTCCATCAAAAGTCTACAACCACAACAACTCAAAATCGCTAAGATCGTTCAGCTCCACACACTGCCCCAGACAGAACTTCAGTAAAGCCTGGAAGATCAGCTTCTGTCTACAAACTTCTTAGGACATCTAAACAGCTGAGCACAAAAGGACTGAACATAAAAGGATTGTACTAACATTTTTAACCATTTTTCCATTCTGGTTCGGGCCCCAAACAGGTTTTCTATGACCCAAATCAGCAGGAAGTCATTTTAAGAGAGTGATGTCCCATGCCCAGAGGGTGGGGGAGGGTGTTTCTCCCCCCCCCCCCCCCCCT
>CAJQZJ010013540.1:13905717-13940584 GCA_907164525.1 Lophiomys imhausi | reverse complement strand
GGGTGTTTCTCCCCCCCCCCCCCGCCTTTGGTTATTTGATGGATAACAGAAAACTTTGTTATTTAGGGGAAGAGACTACAAGCTGTTAAATGGTCTTGTTAAATGGGTTTTGGAGGTTAGACCCAGGGACTTCCTTCTTTTTCTTTTCTGTATCCTTCTTTCTCTCCTATGTAGGAGTGCACAGACTTGAGAAAAATGGGACATAGACATAGTATGGGAAGGACCAAGAAGTAGGGACAGATTATTGAATATGCCCTTATACCTTTGTATATTGACACAAAATTAGTATTATATTTAGCTAAAGTGGTATTGACCATTGTATATTGTGCAAAATTAAGATTGTATTGGACTACATCGGTATTGATCTTTGTATATTGATACAAAATTAAGATTATAGTTGACCACAATGGTATTGACCCTTGTATATTGACATAATATTAAGATTGTATTGGGCTACATAGGCATTGACCTTTGTATATTGATACAAAATTAAGAGTATATTTGGCCACATTGGAATTGATCTTTGTATATTGATACAAAATTAAAGGTAACACTTCTTAAAGGTATTGTACCTAGTGATACTTAAAAATGAAATGTGAAGCTATGGCCTCTTGATACCAACCGTCTTAAACCGTTTAGGATAGTTAAGAAACACAAACTCCTAGTCATGCAAGCGTGTCATTTTGTTAGATACTATGACAGTCTATCACAGATATTCTCTAAGCTACTCAGAAATCAAGTTGTTAAGAGACAAGCAACATTTGCTTATCTAAATACAAGAGATGGGTAGGGCATCTTCAAAAACCCTAAGAGATCTGCAGAATATGGCATTCAAAGATGTTGTCTTAAATTAAGATATTTTTGATATTGAGACATATCAGCTCCTGACAACACCACCTATTCTACTCCAAGTAGAAGATGAGCATCGAAGAATCTCCAGTGTGAGATGGTTGTATTAGTGGCAAGCCATTCTCTTGGCATGAAAAACCCCTTGCTTCAACTGTAGACAGACTTCTGTCCAAAAAGGACAAAACTTGGTAGCACGGAAATCGACAGCCTAACTCTGCCAAGACAGGGTAGGTAAGTCCTTCATAATCCCTGCTCTACAATCAATGTCTGTCAGAGAAATGGGACCAAAAGGCTGAAGATTGATGCTGTAACGTATGGAGAGAAAACAGGAACTGTCCAGGCAGCCACTGATATGTCATTTCTTAGTTTTGGATGATGCAGGCCCTGCACTTCCTACATAATCAGATATATTTATCCCTCTCAGGTCTCTGAGGTGGTTGAAGAATAGATAGCTAGAGTCTCATAGTTAAATTTTGAGTTGTTTAGGAATCAAGAGGGTGTTCTGGATCTAAGAAGATGTTTTTAAAATAGTGATGCAAGTTAGTATGAAAGCTGAGTCAGATATAGAACTTTAAACTCATGGAGATGGTTAGATGGTAGAATGTTAAAGTCAGGGGCCAAATATGTATGAACTAGACATTGGGAATGTGCTGGGCCATTTAACTCTCATAAATGTGGCATATTTATTTCTGTTGTTTTGTATAGTATTTACTGTTATAAGAGAAGGAACCATTTGTTGGACTGAAAGGGGGAGCTGTTGGGGGGAAGAGGGTGGAAGGGTGGGACAGGAAGGGGGAGTAGGGAAGGGATTGTGACTGAGATGTAACTTGAAGAAATAAAAAAAAATAAAGTATTAAAAAAAATCTTAAAAAAAAAGAAAAGAGTGAAGTTCATCACTGTATGACAGACTGAAGTGGATGTTAAAAAACAAATTCTCATCAGTTAGTGAGTTTTGGCAAACATTATGTTTCCATATCTAGCAGCAGCTGCAACCCTGAGTCTCTCAAGTCACAGTTCTCAAACAAGCTGTGGGCTGCTTCTCTTTTCCCATGTTATCAAATACACAGAACCCAATGCCGTAAGTTCTTTCATACAGTGGTCTGTAAGCTCACTGTGAATTCCACCCTCTACCCCCACCTGTACCCAACTTCATCTACACTTCACCATTTAAGAATTTGATTTTTAAGTAAAGCTGTTCAGAAAGATTTGATCATGAAGATTTCTCTATAGGAGACTTATGTGAACTATGGTTTCAATGGCAGGGTTAGTAGGTTACAAGTAGGAAAGCTAGCTGACCAACCAACAAATCAGTGGGCCAGTTAGCCAGCCAGAAAACCAACCACTAAACCAACCAGCCAGCCAGCCAATTAGCCAGTCACCCAATCAAACATCCATATAGTCAGCCAGCCAACTAGCCAGCTAGCCAGTCAACCCAACCAACAAACCAGCCAGTATGCATCAGCCATCCAGTCAGACATAACACACCACCTATTCATCCATTCTCCAATGCATCCAATCATCCAACCATCCTTCCTCATTCCTTCCTTCCTTCCTTCCTTCCTTCCTTCCTTCCTTCCTTCCTTCCTTCCTTCCTTCCATCCATCCATCCATCCATCCATCCATCCATTCATCCATCCATCCTTCCATCCAATTAGTTTGCCAACCAGTTGATTCTCTAGCCATTCAGTCAACCAATCACCACCTACAAGCAGAAGACAAACCAATAATCCAATCAATCAACCATCAGATTGACATGAGGTTTGGTCTCTGAGAGGCTTGGGGGGGGGGACCTAGAGCTTTGCTGTTCTACCATGGCCATGCAGTCATGCACTCCTGCAGAGATGGGTATTCTTAGCAACATGATTTATACAGTTTGCTTTCCTACTCTCCTTTTGCTGACTTTCTCATCATGTACCTCTCAGAGGAAGTACATGGAGATAAGATGCCTTCAGGGTTTGTTATGACCATTAAATCCTAGTATAAGTCTCTTTCACCAAAATCCCTGCTACTATAATAAAATATAAATCACCTTTGATGGGTATGGTGCACACACCTTTAATTTCAGGAGGCAAGAAGATCAGGAGTTCAAAGTCATGTTTAACTATATAGTGACTTTGAAATCAACCTGGGCTTTGTGAGAATTGTCTCAAAAAGAAAAAAAACAAAGCAGAACAACCAAATAAATAAGTACAATCACTCCTACTTGAGACATGTCTGAAACATGACTGTCAGGAATACCCAACCAGGTCACAGAAATTCCACAAGTCTGCAGTTGTTATGTATGTATTGAAGTTGTCCTTATTTTTATTTTCATTCATTTTTACAAGTTATGTTGTAAATTATCTTATAGAAATACTGATTTATCCTCAGAGTCTTTTGGTTTACAGTATGTGGAGGTTAAAAGCTACCCATCAGGTGGGGTTTGGGGTCATGTCTCCTATATGGGGTTCTTCAACTTTCCTTCTGTAGGCTATGGTGTTTTAAGGGATTGAAACCTGAGAAGATTCCAAATGAAAATGTTGACTACATTTTCTGTTCATATTATTATGTTTAGAACTTTCATAATTGATTCATTCTTTTGTTTCTGCTATGTCTTTTGTTCTTATCATATTCCTAAGGTTGTGAATATCTAAGAGATATTGACAAAACATCTCTTAGAAAGCTGTCTGATAGGATGCCTACATTCATCCAAGTAGAGACAAGTATGGCTAGAGCACAAGGCTCCAAGGCCCAGGTCAACCTCTTTTCAGCTTAGAGCTTTGGAATCTTAGAGATTTTAGTGCTCTGGGCAGGAATGCTTCAACTAAAGACACAACTATGTCTACTGAGCTAGAAGACTGTGGGGCAAGTGAGTGTGCTACTGCAGAAACTGACCTGGAGCAAGAGTAAAATCAAGATGTGTCCAAACCTTGACAATCTCATCTTGAGATAGGTAGGAGTAAGGATTGCTGTCTCCCTGTTCTGGGCCTGCATGTCCCAGTACACTTAGCCTTGCAACCCCCACCTCCACCATCCCTTAGGTAGTCACATAGCCTGATGGCCAAATTACAGGTTTAACTTCCTCTTTCCCCATAAGGACACATCCAGCAAGCATCTAGAATTTCTCTTCATGCAAATGAATCATTTCCAGCACTTCAGCCCCAGCCAATAATGGACACTCATCCTTAAAACCTCTACCCACTCCGCAAGGTTTATATAGTCCTTATTCACCCCAAATAAAGAGAACTTTTCATGGAAAACTGTCTCAGGGAAGGCTGTATCTCCTTGTACTCATCACTGGAGTGAGATCTCACCCACCCACCCAGATAAGCTTTGTTCCCTTCATTCCTGTCTGGTGCACAGTAGTGTCCAGAAGCCCTGATAGAAGATGTGAACCAGGATCTGCAGAAGACAAGATCCACATGTGGTCATGTGTGGCCTGATGCCAGCCACAGGGCAGACTATCAAAGAAGTTAGCTTGTTGAATGGAACAATGGATCCTAGTCCTCATTGGTGTTACACAGTGGGATAAAGGAGAACCATGCTCAGAGAATAGTGGACTCTTGGAGCCTCTTTGGACTTCCATTAGTAAAAACCAACTAGTGACAAAGTTGAATAGAGAAGAGTGGTTGACGACAAAGAAAAGGTAGAAGATAAGGAAAAAGCAGATGAACAAGTACTTAAACTCTTTGCCTGATCTGGGGGAATAAACTAAAGATCCTCGACCATGTAAAGAACAAGAGTAGCAGCTGCCCTCCCAAGGTAAGGAAATATGAACAGTGCAGCAGGAAGGGATTGATAGATAGTAGCACAGCCTCCCACAAAGTTACAGAAACAAGGTTATAGAAGTCTTGTTTATGTTCTATTTCCAGTGATGATATGCAACATTTTTGCATTTGTTATTTCATGCACAAGTTATTGGAAGGTAACTTTGTGATTTGTGAAAAAAAAAATCAATGAGATTACACTAAGATACATAGGAGTGGTTAATGTAGCAATGATCAATATGACTGCTGTTGGGACTAAGTGTCTTTTCATTGGGGAGAAGGTGACAATTGCTTTGTGTAAGCCAAGTTGCTGCATCGTTTGTTGTTAGGTAAAAGCAATGGAATTGTTTTTGCTCTATAGGGAGGTTTAATTGTGCATAAGATTGTAAAAAAGGCTGAACATGGCAATTGAGTAGGCAGAGTCATACTGCGCCTTGCTGTTTTCCAGTTCCAGTTTTCTGGGGGGAATAGACAGCTTTCAATAATTTCTCCTTGCCTACTGGCACAATGTTTGTCAGTAGAAGTCTCTAGAAAGTCATAATGGAAGAGGTGTTCCCTTTCCTTACTGCAGGGCATTCTTGCAAACTCCTGCAGCTTGGCACTTCCTTGGCACCCAACCTTCTACAGCATTGACATTTTTTTGCCAGAATGGAAAGCTGTGCCAATCTTAGGCTCAGATGAGGCATGGCAGTCACACATGCTCCACTGTGTCTTCAGGCAGATGGCTTTATGGCAGTCCCTTTATCAAGATGCCTTCTCATGAACAGCTCTTCCTGGAGCTGCAAAGAACAGCGTTCAGCAAGTTTCAGAGGCTAGTATCGGTGAGCTGCATGGGTGTTATGCCATAGCCATTCTGTGCCACCCAGTGACATGAAGTGGTGTCTCCTCCAACAGGCCAGAATCTTCTCAGTCCTGGCGAGGGGTAGAGTTGCCCTGTGCATTGTCTCAGCTCCAGGGAGAGTGGCTGTTACTTACACCTACAGTCCCCAACTTCATTAGCTTTTACTTCTTATCATCCAGCCCCTTGCTACGCTAACCCTTCAGGTCACAGAAGACATTTTACACCCAACTGACTCTTTAAACTACTGTATAGCTTCTGCCTCCTGGTTGCATTGTAACTGATACAAGGAGCATAATCTTACAAGGAGAAAAGCACATTTTTGAAGTTGCTAGGAATCACTGCTTGCATTAATGCACCTGGAATTTTTTTTTTTAAACCTGACTTATGCACTTGGTTTCCATACATCTTTTGTTCTGCTCTTATTTGTAAAATAGCTTCGTTGACTTTTTTTTCCAAAGGCAGCCAGGGTGCTTTCTTTTCCCCACCAGTGATCAGCCCATGAATAAACTAACTGTCCTTTGGGAAAAGGCAATGTTCCCAGCCTGAGCTTGACCAAGCTGTAAACCAGCTGGGTTCAGGACCATTGGAGATGGGGCAGGGGGTGGGGGGAGGTGGAAGGCTTCCAGCTAGAATCCATGCGTGTCTTTAGATTCCTTGTGTTTCATTTTCTGACCTCAAACTGTAATCTGAAAAGAAAAAAAAATCCATCAAGACTTCAAAGGAAAATGGCCTTTTAATTGCTCAACTGATTGATGGTAAGAGAATCCCCTGCAGCTGTCCAGGATGTAGTGTTAGAAAATCATCTCAGATCCTCTATCAGCCCAACTCCACCCAAGTATTAGAATCATCTCAGGGTATTCCTGCCCCAGGGCAACCAGGCCAAGCACAGCTGCTTGACTTTGATTTCTGGAAGAATCTTTGGGCCTCGAATCCTTTGGAGCAGATCCTTGCCTAAGCGTTGAAGGACGCAAGGCCAATTCAGTCCCAGAAAGAAACTCAAAATCTGTTTCCCCAAGAAGAAACCGAGGTCCCTCCAACAAAAAGGTGACCCAGATAATATTTATTTAGCCAGCCTTACAAAGACATAAGCAAAGCTAGTGGCACTTGGAGGTGTGTGTGTGTGTGTGTGTGTGTGTGTGTGTGTGTGTGTGTGTGTGTTCATGCGCACTAGGTCCATTTCCACAAAGTCTTCTCATTTGGCTTATGGTTTTGTGTCAGAGCCTGGGGCTGCTGGCTGTGCCCTACAGGGCAGTCTCTCAGTCCTTCAAATATCAGCTTTGTGGTTTGTAAAGGAGATGGAAGACATCTTTTTATACTGCCTTTAGGATTTAAGGAGACTGCACCTGTGGGACTGATGGACAGCTCCAAACCCGTTTTGGGGTATGTCGTAACACCTGAATCCAGTTATCAATTTAACTGCTGTGTGTTGAGCACCCATTGTAGATGGGATGCTATCCAGATTCAGGGATGTAGCAGCAAGAAAATGGGGCATGATATTACCCTTACAGTCTTTCTACTCTAGGGACACAAGGCACAAAGCAAAGACAGCACGTTATGTGAGTGACATGTTCAATTTTAAAGGTTTTTCTCAAAGATTAAACACTTAGAACTGTCTCTTGGACTAAAACTCAGGGTGGGAAAATGCTGGAACCTTCCCTGCCACCTTGTCACTATGTGGACTTCGTGTGTATGTTTGTGGGGGATTTTGTGTGTGTGTGGGGAGGTGTTGTGTATGTGTATGTGTGTGTGGGTGTGTCTTTGGGGGGTTTGGGGGAGTTGTGTGTGTGTGACTGTGTGTGTGTGCATGTGACTATACATAAGCATACATACATGCTTGTTGGTACGGGTGTGTGTAGAAGCTTGAGATTGGTGCCAATATGTATTTATTTATTGTTTCTTCATTTTGGGTTTTGAGACAAGATCTCTCACTGGAATCTTGGGCTTGCTATCTTGGCTAAATGGTTGGCCAGAAAGCCTCTGAGGAATCTATCTATCTCCATCCCCCAGCAACGGAGTCACAGATATGTGCCACCCTGCCTGGCTTTATGATGTGGGTGCTGAGTTTGAGGGTCCTCACTCATGTCCTCACTCATGTCCTCACTCATGTCCTCATGCCTGTGCATGAGCCATTTCCCAGCTCTCTGTGGACTTCTTTCCTGAAAAGCCACCACGTTTACCCTGTACCTTACTGTCAGGAGTTTTCATAAAGCTGGAAGTTTTGTGCATGAACCCAACTTGCTGTTAGATTTAGTACATGAAGTTGTGCTGTGCATTTGATCATTTAGAAGCACAGATTGACCACTTGCTTTTTAGATTCAGACCAAATTGAAGGTCTTTATTCAATTTGCTGATCCTGGTGCAATAAATAGACTTGGGTGTGGAAGGAAAAGCCAGCCCTGCACAGTTGACAAAAATGGGGCGCACAGCCAAGTACTCACATGACTCATCAGTGTCCTGTAAGAACTGGAGTCTGTTTCTCCCTCCTGTCTGAAGTTGTCAGGGGTGGGGGTGGGGTTCTGACTGTTTCTAGGACTTTGGGATAATTTAATAAATGAGTCACTTTCAACACACAGAATGAACTCAAGTATGCAGTTAGCTTGAAATCTCTTTGGAAGAAGGTTTTGGACGTGTCCCATCTGTTCTTTGTGCCTTTGAACCCATAACTCTTTTCTGGCCTCAGTGATTCTAAGGAAACTTTCTGTGAAAAATGGCTTAGCAACTCCAGTACAAACACACAACCTGTATACATTATTCATTGGTGGCCACGTCAGGCCTGGCTTGATGGGTTTATAAAAAGTCATGACAGTTTCCAATACCTTGGAAACAAACAAAAAGCAGAAGCAAGAGGTTCATTAGAAAAACAGACTAAATATAAAAGACAAATTGTTTCTTCTACATTCTGCTCTGAAAGGCAGAGCACTTGACCTCTATGACTAATGTGGAGACAAAGTTTAATGGTTGCTTTGGTCAGTGTATACTGTGGTGGGTCCCTACTGCATCAGGTCTGTTTCAGGTGAGCATCCAGAGCTGCAGCTCCAGGACTGGACCATCTCTGAACGTGAGTGGACATGCTCAAAGCTTATGCTTCCTAGAAGGAACACCCTAGGGAGCTCTAGTGCCTTCTATTCCCATATGGGTTTTCATAGAATATTTTATTAGTTCTTTGAGAATTTCATACGTGTATACAATATATTTCGATCATAATCACAACCCTGCTCTTCCCCTTAACCCTTTCTGGGTCTACCCTGCATGCCAAACCCCCCAACATCATGCCCTACTTTTTTTTCAATAGTTTACTCAGTCCAATTTATGCTGCCCATACACTTCTGGTTATGGGGCCACCCACTGAAGCATGATCATCCTACCAGGGACTATATCCTTAAACCTTAAAGAAAACTGATTCTTTCTCCCTCAGCAGCTAGCAATTCCCAGTAATTCCTCAGTCATGAGTGGAGCCTTTAATATCCCTTTCTCCGTGTTAGAATGTTGACTGGCTTGTTCCTGTTCAGGTCTTATACAGGCAACCACAACTGCTGTGAATCCATGAATGCAGTAGTCTGGTCACACCCAGAAGATAATTTGAAGGAAACCAAGAGAGTTTTTATTATTTTCTGTAATTCTTCTGCTTAAGTTTTGCTTTGATCATTATTATAGATGCCTTTAAAATTATTATTATTAATTATTATTGTTATTATTACTAAGAAAAAGTCTCTCAAAGCCTAAGCTTGTCTCAAACTTGCTGTGTAGCCTTCACTTCCTTCTCCTCTTGCTTCTACCTCCCAAGTGCAATTACTCGCATGTATGCGCCACCACTCCCAGTTAGTTTGTGCCCTGTTTAAGTGGAGACTTGCATGCATAGCAGAACTGATGATGAAAGTGATGGAGACAGTGGGTAATGATGACTGTAACTGGCTCTTGTGAGGCATGCTGTCACCAAGTCCTCAGCACCTTTCATACTGTATACTTCTGCTCTCACACCACAAGACAATGAGTGTGGCCCAGTTGATAAGGTTCTTTCCTAGCATGCACAAGTCCCCGAGTTCAATCCCCAGCACTGCAAAGCTGAGGACAGAAGTGGAAGCCTGTGACCCCCAACCCTTGAGGAGGTGGAGGTGGGAGGATCAAAGGTTCAAAGTTATCCTGACTGCACAGTAAGTTGAAGGCTATCCTGGACTAGAGGCCTTTTCTTAAAAAAAAAAATAGAGGAAGATTGGGGGAATGTCTCTGTGGATAAAGTACTGGACATGCAAGCAGGAGGAATGTAATTCAACCCTCTAGAATGCACGTAAATTCCTGCCGGGCTTAGAAGCCCACCTGCAGTCTAAGAACTCTGAAGACAGAGATGAGAAATCCAGGATAAGATAGTTAGCTGGATGGTCCAATTACAAGCTCCAAGGTCAACTGAGATATTCTGCTTCACCGAGTAAAGTGGAGGATCAAGAAACTGTGGACGTCAGCCCCAGGTCTGCTCACAGATACACACACACACACACACACACACACACACACACACACAGACACACACACAGACACACACACACACACACACACACAGACACACACACACACACACACACACACACACACACACACACACACACACACACACACACACGAGCTCACAGACGCATATATAGAGGCACACAACACATACATGCACCTGCAGAAGAAAGTCTGTCATCACAGACTTCCGTATTCCCCAGATGGGCGGGGCTTCTCTCAGCCAACCAGCAGATAGCCACACCTCCAGCAGATCCAGGCTGGGGTCGTCTAATGCTGCTCACACTTGACACTGTCTACCTGGCTATGACACCGGATCCCATAGAGTCCTCAGTTCCCAGAGCTGCCCCCGACAAGCTTTCCAGATGCCAGTCACTAGCTTGAGAAAGCTTTGCCTGTACCTCTGACTGATGTTGAGTATTATTAAACTCTATATGCTCTTGCTATGACCCGGTTAGGTCCCCAATAATTGAGACAGAGTCCTATGGATTTATTTAAACAGCTTTGGCACACTTACTAGGCAATTACTCCTAAACTATTTTTCTGTGCTAGTCTGGCTTTTTCCCAGCCGCCCTACCCAAGTTACTTGCCAGTCATTCATCCTGTCTGTGCTGGATCCGCCCCATCAGCCCATGTCCTCCTTCTCTATGTTCTTTCTCCCCCACAGCCTCTTCTCCTGGCCTCGTGGTCCCTCCCTGCGACCCCCAGCCCAGGAGCCGAAGTCCTGCCTACCTCTATTCTGCCCAGTAACTGGCTGTCAGCAACTTTTATTTAACCACTCAGAGAATATTGGCGAGCAAAGTTTACAAAACATCACTTGGTGTACATGAGAATGTGCTCATCTGGACTGCATCCAGATCTTGGGGGCCAGTATTTAGCATTTGAATATACAGCAGCACCAGACCAACCCCCAACATCTGACCAGCAGAAACACAAAAGGGGGCACACAGTTTGGGAACCAAGACCTTGCAAAGCTGTGCCTAGTATGCAAATAGGGAAGCTTGTCACTCAGCCAAGAGTATACATCTAGAAAGCAGTGCTCGAGCTGAGAATTGGACCTCAGATGTGTGACTCCAGAAGGCATCCTTTAATTTCTGCTCTTCACCTCACTGGTTTCTTACTTGGGGAGATTTTTAGAACTCAAAAGTGTAAGAGGCATTACATACAAGGAAATATTTGCAGTGTTAATCAAGTATGTGTGGAGAAATGGATGCTGTAGAAATAGTTTTTTTTCTTTTTTATGATTTTGGTATTTCGTTCATTCAAAAGACACGTATTATCAAACCCTGGGATAGGCCCCTGAGGCACTCACATTCCAATGGGAGAGACCGATGAGATACAGGGGCTAGGATAGAGTCCTGGGGACACTGTGAGGACAGAGGAGACTCATTCTGGGTTGAGTGATGAGGTACAGGTTTATCAGCAGCAAGGAGGGATAGGGAATACAGAGCCTAGCTAGCCCAGTGGAGCAAGCCAGCTGCCTGCAGAGGACCCTGCCTTGCCTGGGTGTATGTATGGTTCATTGCCCAGTAGCCTTGCTTTCCTGCTGTATTAAATTGTCTGCCTCTTCAGACCTTGCAACAGCACATGCTCAGCTCAGAATTATACTCACACTCCATAAGACAGATATTCCCTTTTGTTGACAGTGCTGAGATTCACATCTGACTCCATATGAAATGTGAAAATAGCCACTCTGGATGGGAGTACCTTTTGCTTGCATTTGAGGCTCCCTTCATTTTTCCTTTTTAAAACCAGTCAGTCTCGAATGGCTCCACTCTCTGATAGTTCGCGTGGCGTGTTATTTCTCATTACTGCCAGGATCACTTTTTCCTTGGAAGAAATACTTCACAAATGAAGCAATCCAACCACAATTTTGAGCACCCACTTGGAAGATGATTCTGAAACGGTCACTCCTCCACCCAGGATTCATTTGCAAAGACTGGAGACAGTCAAGCAGGCTCAGATAGAGGGCACATACCCAAGGGCGTGGGCTTGAACAGACTTCAGGAATGAATAAGAGCAGAGAACAGAGAGAGAACATGTGGGCCAGGTCTAAGATAGCATGGCCTTCATGCAGATTACATCCAAATGGACACATAGCAGTGAATAGCTAGGAATGGATGGATGGTCAGGAGAAGCTGGTGGGGCAAGATGGAGATGAGGCCAAGGCAGGCAGGTTGTTAGGATTGGGGGCGGGGGGAAGTTACCTTGGAGATAGTGTTTTCTTAGATCTACCATAAGCTCTCAGCCTATGAAAGTTATGATCTTGTAGACTCAGTCTACCAAAAAAAAAAAAAAAGAGCCTCAGATATGGAAAGTGAGACCTTAGCACAAAATAAATTGCTACTGCTTTTTCTATTTTCCATAATTATTCAACAAATACAAGTTAAGCTTCAACTACATTCTGGGCACCATGGTGGGGTTGCTTTTGTGGGTGGCCTTTTCTTGGGTTGCGTTGCTTAGAGGGGATGTTGGTCTTTCCGGGGTCTACTCTCCCTCACTCCCTATGCGCGTTTCTCTGCAAAACAGAAAGGAAGATGAACTGTGTTGCATTCTGTGAGGCTCAAAGGCAGACCTGTGATAGCCGGCTGTACTTTTGGTTTTGATGAGTGACTTCATTAAGCATGTAGTAAGGAAAAGTAAAGGAATAATAAGTGGCGGGTGGAGAGCAAGGCGTCACCACACTGGCGCTCAAAACATGACTGACAGGGCTCAGGTGAGAGAGCAGACCCAGGTGACGTCATCAAGTCTGGGGCTTGCAAACATCAGGAGACATCAGGTGGGAGTTCTCTGTGGCTCCTGATTGAGTTATTTTTCTCCATGTATGATTATGCATCCCATTCCCAGCAGGGGCTTTTATACCATGGGGTGGGCTATAGTAACCTTCACTGAAAATAGTTTACATGTTAGCTGTTTTTAAGAACTCAATGTTTCCATTAAAAAAAAACAAAACATTTATTTAGGGTTCGCCTTGCCGTGGCATGTCTGGTGATGGTCAAAGGCCAACCTGTGGAATTTGGTTCTCTATTTCTGCCATTCGGATCTGGAGGGGTCATATTCAGGTTGCCAAGCTTAGCGCCAAGCGGCTTTACCACCCTGAGCACTTCACCAACCCCAAAGACTAGATGTTTTATCAATGCCTGTAGCTATTTACTGTTTTTTCCCTGACCGGTTACAGAGGCAGGGGTGGGGAGCCTATCTCCAGACAAAGAGCCAGTGTGACCCTGTAAGATAAACATTTCTGCTGGTCGAAGTGGGGTTGACCCTACTTCCAGAGGAGCTTCTCAGTAAGTTTAAAGAGCACAGAACAATTTGTCAGTATGATGTACATTACAACCTATGAGGCTGGGGGGAGGGGTAGGAGGGTGGGGCTTGTGCAGATCTATCTGAACTGAAGACTGTTCTCTCTGCCTGTGTTGACAGGGAGTTCCAGAGTCACCTTTATATGCAGGATATATGCCTGGTCCTTGGCTAAAAAATGAGAGAGGCCTACTTAAGATACCCAACATGGGATTTGGGTGTGTGTAAGCACGCGTGCGCGCGCAAGCATGCATGCTTTGGAGTCCTGTGCCACCAACCCCAACCCCTCTCAGGTTGCCATTTGGAGGTGCCACTGTCCCACATGTTTTTTTCTCTTGAGGCAAGCAGGCTGATCTGCATTGCTGGTAGCAGGGAGAGCACAGAATCCTTCCTCTCAGCTCAGTGACTCTGCAGTGATTGACCTGAGGAGTGAAGGAAGGGCTGAGGATGGTGCCTGGGAAGCCGTAGAGAAGCTTTTGGGTACACTGATCTGCTACTTTAGATACAACACTACTGGGATTGGCTAGTTTTGTTCTGGTGATCCTGCCATCACTGAGAACTGGCAGTCACAGCACTTCCCTAGCATGGAACAAGATGCACAAGCCATCAACTAGAGCAGCTGAGCCTGGTCACCGGGCTGAGCCATAGCCATGATTTGGCTGAGCCAAACCTCCCCACTGCTAAGACTTTCTTATCTCCTGTGCAGCCTACACTTAAGGAACAAGGAGACATGTCTTACCCCCTCTGGGGTGGAACATCCACATTTAATTACTTAGAATTTTTCTGCATGGAAAATCTGTCTCCCTTTCCCCTACCTTTTGAATAATTCCCGTTATAGGAGCTTGAATAGTGGCTAGTTGTTTTATGCTTTGGGCTGTGATCATAATGCCACTCATTTTGTTACTTGAATCGTTCCAGTTCTGACCAGCTGGACCTCTTAAACTTGGCCCTATGTTTTTTTTTCCTCTTTCTTTCTTTCACATGGCCCTGCAAATGTGAAGTTTTGCCTACTTTTTAGCTTTTGTTATTTCTGGCACTACAAAATGCCCCACGTTCTTCTTGTATATTTGTTTCCCAGCACCAGAGTCAACCAATGTCCTCTGACTCCTGATTCCCCTCCATCACAGTATGACACCACACAGTAAAGTTCGAATGCAAGGCTCACTTGTTGCAACTGGGCAGGGCCCTCCCCTCCGACAGAGCAAAGCAGCTTGTGAATGCTGTCATACATACCAATAGATACTCGGTAGGCAAATATTGAATTTACATAGAAGTGAAATGGCTTCATGCTGAACTCTGAAACCCCACTCTAACTATCACATGGATCTCTCTGCTGCCTCCCTCTCTTACTCCTGTGAGTTCTCAACCGGACATCAAGAAATCTCCCTGTCAACTTTCACCCATTACATCCCTATCCAGCTCTAGTAGTTATGGGGCACTGTATGACAAGTGCTAGCCCCTGTTCCTCGGAAGACACCGTTGTTATGGAGAGCATGGTCTTGTGTGTGGTGCTGTTTGCTCAGCCTT
This sequence comes from Lophiomys imhausi, assembly GCA_907164525.1. Lineage (NCBI taxonomy): Eukaryota > Metazoa > Chordata > Mammalia > Rodentia > Muridae > Lophiomys > Lophiomys imhausi. Next base: position 13,925,821 of record CAJQZJ010013540.1, on the reverse strand, counting down.
ATTAATGACACTATTTTGCAGAGTTATTGGGTTGTCACCTGTTCCCTTTTCTACTGGCTTTGGACCTTCATCACAGAACCCAACTTTTGCCAGTTGACATTCCTCTCTGAATCCTCTAGCCTCCAAATTTACTTTTTAGGGTTTCTGTATTTAAGATTCACTTTTTTTGTTTTGTTTTTCAAGACAGGGTTTCTCTGTGTCTTGGCTGTCCTGGACTCACTTTGTAGACCAGGTTGGCCTTGGACTCACAGAGATCCGCCTGCCTTTGCCTCCCAAGTGCTGGGATTAAAGGTGTGTGCCACCACACCTGGCCATTACAGACAACTATGAACTGCCATATGGTGCTGGGATTTGAATCTGGGTCCTTTGGAAGAATAGCCAGTGCTCTTAACTGCTGAGCCACCTATCCAGCCCCTAAGATTCACATTTATGCTGGAAGTTTGTGAGCTGTCTTACAAACACAAAATATTGTGAAAATGAACAATATCATACAGAACTGATTTAGGTCGTGAATCCAGTGAATTCCCAGTTTAATCTTCATTTTCCTCACCTGGAATCCAGAGGTGTGTTACTGGTCTGTAGTTTGACTTTTGGAATTCCAGTCATAATAATTAATTACAGTTTTTACATGTCTGTATTTATTGAAGAGGGGGCCTCCTGTGTGACACAGTATGCCTCTGTAAGTCAGAGAACAACTTGCAAAAATCAATTTTCTTCTTCTATCATGTGGGTCCTGAGTATTGAACTCAGGTCATCAGGCTTGGCAGCAAACATCTTTATCTTACCATAAGGCTGAATAAAGCCTAATGTACTCATGCAGGCTTACTCACAGAGCCTCTTCAGTTAGTGTATGGAGTTAAGAGAACTCAAACTGTTTGCTTTCACATGGAAAGACCAGCAGTGTACTTCACAATCCTACCTCAGAGGCATGTTAACCCCCGGCTCTGAGTCATAATTCAGTCTTCAGTAATGTTGACTTTTCCTTCCATAAGATATCACCCTGGTCCATTGGCTCAATGACATCATGCTGAGTGAAACTGCTCAGGGAGAAACCCCAACTGCTCTCTATTCATTGGCGAGATTCGCATGTCAAGATTGGGAAATGAATATGATGCCAGTTTAGGAGCAATCTTTGGGGGAGATTCAAAGGTCCCAGTAGTTCCAGATGTGCCAAGACATCCAAGGTGAAAGGTGAACTACTGTCTATGGTCCTTTCTACAGCTAAATTAAAGAGAGAAGGGACACCTAGTTGTCCTCTTTGGATTTTGGAAGCAACACACTCCTCATTTGGTGTTACTGTCATTTACCGAATGGCCCGGAGAGCTACTAGTCTGAATGGGATCCAGAACAGAAGGAGACTCTCCAACAGACCCAGGCTGCTTGCTTAGGCTATAGATTTCAATAGAGCTAATGGTGTTGCAATGATAGCGGCTGTTTGGAGCCTGTGGGTGTTAAAGGTGAAATGCCCTCGCCTTAGAACACTGGAGCAAAGCCCAAGTTCCCATGGGTTGCTAATTCTCTTTTTAAAAAATGTTTGACCTGTTGCTGGACCTTAGCAGAGAATTGAATGTTGACAGGCTCTGGCTGGTTTGGAGTTTTCTGTGGAGCCCAGCCTGGCCTCAAGCTCACAATTCTCCTGCTAGAACCTCCTAAGTTTGGGATTACAGGAATGCACTGCTATACCTATTCTTGCCTTTATCTTGATGCTTCATGCCGAATTCTGTCCTCAGTCATCTGGGAGTCCTTCATTCTTATTGGACAAGGTCAGGGAGACTATGCTGGTAATATGTTTCTTCTCTTGGCTGCACTACTAGAGGAGGCAGTGGCAGGAATTTCAAAGTAATTTGATGACAGACTCTTACTGGGTGCCACATGTCTGCTGGTGGCAATGGAAAAGAATGGGTTCTACATAACAAAACCCACTTCTTTATTTGTGTCCTTTTAAGCATCTGGGTTCTGTTCTCTGTGATGCTACAGAAGTTCTGACATTCTGACCTCATTGGATGTAGGTCACCATTAAATCCAAGTTCAGTCAATGAGCAAAGCCAACTGGTAAAGCCATCCCAGCTGTGAAAGCTAGAACATTGAATTCTGAATCTTGTAAAAGTGTCCCCACTGGCAAGTTCAGCTTGATCCAGCCAAGGTTCAGGCTTCTTGTCTAATCCCCTTGTAATCACACATACAACAGAAGTAAGAGCAGCAACAATACGGTCTCTCCTAGCTCTCGTCTCACCACACGAGGACTTCAAAGCAAAAGAGACTGACAACGTGTGAAGAGTCACAGTTTCTCAGAGAACCTTATTTCTTGAAGTGAGTAAACCGCTTTAGAGGCCACAACTATGACCCCATGGTGGAGGGGTCATCTTTCCCCAGCCTCCACCATGGGGTCATAGAGGCCATGGTGGAGGCTGGGGAAAGAGTGGGGCAGCGAGCCTTAGACCTCTCCAGAAGCTGGGAGGTGGCTAGAAACTGCTTTCTGACAGGAGAAATGCCTGTTAACAGCTCCTCATCAGCCTCCCACGCTTGTGTTCTGGTGGGATCACAGGGTGTTCTGCCAGTGCTCTCGGCTACTGTGAGTAAGCCTGGCCCGCACAGCACCTGTGGAGATGGACAAGACACCAAGCTGGGGGCATTGTCCTACCCATACTCACTCCATCCAGTTCTGCAGCAAATGAAAAGATTGCTCTTCAGTACCAAATTTATCCTTTGAGGTAATTCTATAGCCACTGGTTTCAGCCTGTCAACATGTTCCTACATGGATTCATCTTGCCTGTCCTGATCAATGAAACTGAGAAGCCTGAGCACATAGTAGAAGCATCCTTGGGCTCCTTTTCTTATGAGAAATGCTTGCATGGTTTTCCCTTTAGTTTCCTACATTATAGAGAGTGTGATATATAGAGGCACACCTAGCTCTCTTACTGAGAATATAGAACATTTCCTCAGTATTCTTGTCCCTCTTTGTCCACTGACCTAGGGAGGAGAACTGAGAACTTCTTGCTAAATTATGTGGAAGTTTCCATTGAGTTCACCCAGCCTATCAGGGGACATTGTATGTCTGTGTGAGGATGTTTTTACTTCTGCTTTGTCAAATCCATCCATGGTACCAACTCATGGAAGTTAGGAAAAAGTAGGGAGTACACTTCAACTCCCAGGCACAGGTAAGGACTTTCTGAAGACTCCAGGAGTATGAAAAAATAAGATCAACAGCCAACAAATAGAATCTTGTGTAATGGAAAACTTCTGCATAGCAAAGAAAGCTGAAGCATGTAAGCAGGTAGCCTACATAATGGGTGGCATTATTTGCAAGCTACTCACCCATCAGAGGACTTGCTCTTGTCTTTAGTGTATGCTCGAATTGTCCCATTTTTGGCCATTGGAGCTCCTCCAGGTTGGTCCCCAAACTTTTGCATAAACTCGTATCCTCTTTTGAACACACTCCTGTTTTCTGCCATAATAAAATACTCCAGGCTTATCTAGTTCACCCTCTGACCCATTTCTGGAGTCTGTCACTTTCCCCAGCAGGGCTCTGTCTCACTAATTTGTAGGATGGCGTGTAGAACTCAGGAACTAGGTGCTAAGTGTGCCATTGTCAATAGGGCGCTGTGCTTTTAGTTCCACTTTTAGTAAGCAAAGTTAGAAAATGAACAGGTAAAATATGTGCTTTTTATCCATCTATCTATATCATCTTCTACATATGTATCTATATCTAACTATCATCTATTATCTTTCTGTAAGTCAACTAACTATCTATGAATCTATTTATAATCTGTCAATTATATATTATATATATTGCCACTTACGTATTATGTCTATTATATAGCTGTTGCCTATTATCTACCATCTATCTATCATCTATCTACCCATCATCTATCAATACGATCCATGTATGTATTTATCTAACTGTTATCATCTATATTTATTTATCTATTAAAATGTACACTCTCTCCAATATAAATAGAATAGTCCAGAGGTGGCTCCAGCCATGCCCTTATTTGCAGTAGAACACTGACTCTATTTTTTCTAAGCCATATTTACACATTTGTATCTTAGTAGATGCATAAAATAGATTCAGAATTGTGGACCCACCAAGAAACACATTTACTGACTAGAAAACAGCACTTGCCATTAGTTGCAACACACTTTTACAAAGTGACTTACATTGATTTTTCCCCCATTTTCTTCAGTGTGATTCTGCTATTATTTATAGGAAAATCAGGTATATTTGTTATTTTATTTTGGGTCTCCAAGCACATTTCTGATTTTAATGAATTAAGCTTTTGAAAAGAGGGTTCTCACTATGTTGACTGATGGCAATTTGTGAGCTCAAAAGATCCTTCTGTCTCAGCCTTCTGAGTATCAGGAACTGTTGGCATGCACCATTGTGCCCAACTGTACATGATATTTTAAAAAGTATGTATAGTAAAATTCACTATTCTTGTCATATGCTTCTATGGATTTTTGATAAATTCATAGAGGTATGTGTTCCCCACACTGTGTCTTATCCTGGGCATATATTACCTATCCTGAACTGTCTTAGTTATTGTTCTTTGCTAGGAAAAGACACCATAACTAAGGCAACTCTTATAAAAGAAATCATTTAACCAAGGGCTTGCTTATAGTTTTAAAGAATTAGTTCATGATCATCATGGAGGGGAGTGTGGTGGCATGTAGGCAGGCATGGTGCTAGAGAAGAGAGAGAGAGACTGACTGAGCCTGGTATGGGTTTGTGAAACCTCAAAGCCCACCCCCAGTGACACACTTCCTCTAACAAGGCCACACACCCTAATCCTTCCAAAAGAGTTCCACTAATTGAGAACCTGGCATTTAAACATATGAGCCTATGGGGACTACTACACATACTCTGTCACAACAAATAAGTGAGGGGTGTGATCATCTGAAGACCCCACTAGATGACACATTCCTCCTCTCTGTCGTACTCCAGTATTCAGCCTCCTGAGGAGAGACAACAGCAACTGTTCTGAATGCTGTGGAAGACACATTTGGGCTGGACATTTGAGACAAAGACAAAGACTCAGGCATCTGCCACGTTCATTATGTTTAGGGATTTGATAATCTAGAGTGTACTATGACCTCCTTCTGTTGACAAGTTGCTACACTCCATACCTTCTGCCACAAAGAGGAAGGTAAAAAGCTATGCTGTTCTCTTTGGAATTTGAATGTCTCCTGTGGTTGGTAGAACCGTGTTGGTCTCTGTATTTAGTGACTTGAGAGGCTAACATTTCATGTAGCTCCCAGATCTAGAGTGGGCTGTGTAGTCTGTCCACAGTGCAGGCTTCTATAACTCTGCAGATCAGAGGTTTAGATGGACAAGGATGTAGTGAAGTGTGTATTCAAGTGGATGAGCTGCAGGGTAGAGCACTGAGGACCTCAAGCAAAACTGTGCCATCTGTGACCAGACTCAGCAAATCCTCAGATCGAAAGATTGCAGTAGAAGTGTAGTAGATGATACATGGAGTGGGTAAATGGTTAAGTTTGAGCAGTCCCAGAAGTCACCAAAGAGCAAGAGTGGATGAGCCTGATTCTCATGTCTCCTACTGTCACATTGGTACTTCCCAGGTATCTCACACCGCAGCCTCATGGTGAGGAGTGGGGAAGGAGATCCCGTAATCATCAGGGGAGATGAACAAAAGCAACACACCCTGAGTTGTTGATGAGTTGAGATGAGTTCTCTCAAAAGGTGACTGTGCTTGAGTTGGAGCTAGAGGACAACAGTGAGAAGAAATAATCTTGAAGGGTGGACAGCAAGTATGAGAGGGTCCTCCCAGGGAAGGAGAATGGATAGAAACAAGGAAATATGTGTACGCTGGGCAGATAGAAATAACCTGGTTGGTGTTTCAGGATCCAGAATGAAGCAATGAGGACAAGGTATGCAGATGGACTGATCAGAACACCCACAGGACATGCAAAGTGTTGGTCCCATATTTATTGCAGGCAGGGAGGGCAATTAACAGCCAGAGGCTTGGATGGTTATCTCATTCTGCATTCCAGAGCATACACAGCAGACCCTTTAATGAGTGGTGTGTGGCAGGCTTGGCAACCTTACATATAGACCCCACAGTCTAAGTCCACCCTTGTTAAGGCTTATATACTGCTGTCTTCACCAAACTGCCAAGCGGGAGTACAGTACGGTCCCAAAAAGGAAGAGCTGTCTGTCTGCCTGACTCGGATGATTACATCATACCTGTGTAACCCATTAGTCAGAGATTTGTCCTTCCTTAAACAAACACTTATTCACAAACACACGTTTCTGGACAACTCATTTGCTCTGGAGATTACTGAGTGCCTGCTTGGTCAAGTTCCATTCCACAGACCTCTGCTTCAGCCCAAATGATCTATGTTTAAGGACCTCCTTGGCTTCTCTCTATATTATGCCAACAGATAGCATCTGTGCTAGTGATGGGAGGATCTGTTAAAGGTTCCAACTTTCTGGTTAGCTGGAAGCACTCCATACAGGCTGCTAATGGACCCCACCCGATGCTGGTACACGGGACCCTACTAGTGAGAAGTCACAGTTGGGCAATATGAGGATGAAGTAGCATCATCTTGTACACTATGGCTTCCAGCAATTCACAGTGAGAATTCGTGCTTCTGGTTTTGATAACAGCAGGCTCTGCAGGAGCTCAGGCCCTGACAGCCAGGGATGAAACTTCCTCCAGGGACACCATGTTTGCTGATTCAGAGCTCTGAGTACAGCATGTGCAGCTTGGACTTCTCATGCTGTCATGCAGGCAAACAAGGACTGTTGTCATAAGGGGCCTGGGCTTTTCCTAGCCCAGTAAGGGAGAAGACTCTGAAGCCTGCGAGATTCACCCTGGGGAACCAATAAGTTTATTGTGCTTCCTTACAGAGCATGGATGAGATGTCACTCACTGAAGTGTGGGTGCTCCCCCCCACACAAAGAGAGACCACACCAGAAGGTCTTTACCAAGCAAGAATGAAGGCTCTCCCACCACACAGTGGATAGATGGAGATCCCTCCTCCTCTACTGTTCCTTTGTCTATACACTCTAGTTCCTCCCTGCAGTCACAGGCAGCTAGAGCAGTGTCGTACACAATAGATGAAGGGAGTTACTGGATACTCAGGTGAGGGTCTCCTCACCCTCCCCGATCCTCTATTAGGGGATGTAAATAGTGAACAAGTTCAGTTGGGAAACTTTTGCAAGCAGACACAGATGAGCTCTAAAATATGGTGGTTGCCTGGCTCAGAAGACGGTGTCAGTAACAGGGAACCACTGTAATCACGACCCGGCAAAGGGATGGAGGATGCTCAGACCCTCAGCAGTGGGGTCTGTGCCTTCTTTTACTAACTCTGTGATGTGTGTTTTAAAGAGATCAGTTGAGTTACTTGAAGCAGCCACCTGAACAGAAACTCAATGAAATGCAGGACCAGGGTGTATTGAAGAAGTGACTGAGGTCCCTATAGCAGACTCCCCCACCATTTATATTTTCAAGGCTTTGCATCCTTAGTTACAGCTGTGGTTAGGAGGATGTGTGAGGGTGGGCTCCATCACACTCTGGACTCCATCACATTCTGGCCTCCGGTCAGAGTCCATAGTGACCCTTAGTGTTTGCAACTTCCATGCTGTAGAAACAGTAGGCTCCTACATCACAAACACATATAGACATTCCAGAAGTGTGTGTGGGGGGGTTCCGATGTGGGATGGAGACTGGAAAATAATTCATTTACTGTGTGATCCCAGGAAGCGAGTTCTAAAAGGCATCTGTGTATTCCTCCAGATGGACAAGAAGATCAAGGTCCACTTGTCTGACCACCATGCTAGACTCAACATGGGCTTTCCCTCCTTCTTCTGTTTCTCTGTACCCTCAATTCTAGTCTCTGAGATCAGGTTTCAAACCAAATATCTATATACCAATCCTGGGGGCAAACTGCTCTCAGTGGGGTGGAGGGGAAACTCAAGTTCAGACGTACTTACAGGTGTGTAATGGAACCAGAAAGGACCCATTAGATAGCAACAGGGCAGCAAGGCTGTAACTGAGTGTTCTCTGTAGCTCCTCGCTCTCCTTATCCTATGTGCTCTGGGTGAACCCAACATCTTCAAATGGCATCAATGGCTGTCCAAACACTGTGGTTGCCTATTCCAGATCTCTGAAGCTCTAGGAACTCACCTCCCTCCTTTGCCTCATACCCTGTGGACACGTTCAGAATCCAAACCCAACATGCTTTCTTCCAGGTTTATCTTTCCCAGTGTTCCTCTTTGATGTTGATATTGCCCCATTTCTCTCTGGCAGTGGAACATTCCTTGATTTTTTTTTCTCTTCCTTTTCCATAACCAGTGGTTATCCCACCCTGGAGGCCTCCCTACCTTGTTCTCACCCATTCCATTTGTGCTGATCCTAGGAGAGAATCTCTTTGTATTTATTGACGACAATAGTCTATCAGCCTGTAGCACCTGTCCATTTTCTCCCTTGTCATACTCACTATACATCAACATTTGTGTTCTGAAGCATCTTATTCATCATTCATTCATTCAACAAATACCTATGGATTCCCCATCCATTTCAGGAACAGTGAAAACATTTGGTTTTACAAAATATTTCCAAGATGATCGTTTGACAGTTTGTTGGGAGCTTTTGACTGGATGCTGCAGCCCCGTAGAGCCACATGGCATGAAGACTCGGTTTCTCTGCTCCTTGGGCATCTGTCTTGAAGTTAGGTCGTGAGTCTCAAGCGATAGAAAGGGAAGTTGCTTCCTAACCCAGTGTTGTTCCTAGATATAGAGAGAAGACATCGATGGCAATGGAGTTTGATGGACACAGACATGTGCACAAGGTCACTTTGCCTAGGATGGAGTAGGGACCAAGAGTTATGACTTAAAGCAAGAGAATTTAGAGGGATAACTAAGACTGTACTTTGGCTTTGGGGAGCCTATGTTGGAGCTGTATGACAGATAGGAAGGCTCCCGGCTGTGAAAAAGCCAAATTCCCAGTCCCTTGGGAAAGGAAGGTCTAGGAGACTAACCCTACCTACCTGTTCACTTCCTCCTCAGTTCGCCATTTGCCTTTCTCCAGTGTTGACTTTGGTCTCCCAGGTCTCTGGCCTCACATCCTGACTATACCCATCATTGGTTTGGAACTTTGGCTCTTCACCCATGATCCTCCAGTGTTCAGTCCTGCCTCACTCGTGGTTCTTGCTCTCAGTGTAAGCTGGGGTATTAATAGTACAGAGAGGTTCATCTTAACAGGGCTGTAATCGACAGTCCTTGGGTCAAGCAGGAGGTGAGTAACAGGTGGTAACAGGAAAGCATCTTCCCTACAGAGACAGTGTGCCTGTGGAGGAAAGCTGGGGTAGGAGTGGAGAAGACAGCAGTGTAGACCTAAGTGGAGAGTGGAGAGGCAGCACAATGGAGAAGACTCAGAAGCATTCCTCACAGTCAAAGGCAGAGCTGACAACTATGTATGATGTGGTGATGCTATGCATTCTAAACGTTAATTAACTGGTCCTGATTGCTGTCTGTTAATTACATGGTGTCTGATTGGTTGAATAAATGCTGAGGCCTGAGACTGGGCAAAGACAGAGGTCGGCAGGACTAAGGTACGTGGGTATCAGAAGCCTATGGTAGCCAGAAGAAGAAGCCTCCAGTAGATGGATAGAAGAAATCTCGAAGACAAGCAGCAAAGAGCAGGAAGGAGGACACACAGCATGGGTTAGAGAAAAGAGCACCATTCCATGTGGCCTGGAACATTGGCCTAGCGTGGAGAATAACAGTCCAAGGGGACTTATGCATATATGGGGTCGTATTTGGGAAACAGAATCAAGAGATAGCTTAGATGGGGTAAGATTGCTCAATCCAGGCCAAGTCTTTTTAAAATGCATGTGGTGTCTGTGTGCTCATTTATAATGGCTGGTTAAAGATTAACAGCTGCCAGCCAATTAACGATAACTAAATACTGGTAAACAATTTAATTAATTATTTCTACATATATAGGTCTTCGTCAGGACAGTTATGACCCATGACTTGCCAGTGATCTAGGACCCAAGGGTGTCCAACTTCTGATATTGCAATGTGACACTGCCTTCTACAAATGCATTGACTGACACTTGCAGCGATTCTGGAACGTATGAGGCCAATGGGCAGACAGGTGTTGCCCAAGAGGCTGTACACTGTGGACAGAGACACAAAAGGGGGATCAGAGTCTGAGTGTTTGTTTTTTTTTCTTGTTTTTGTTTTGCATCCTTGTTAATAAGAAGTCCATTGACTTCCCTCCCCTGACATTAGAGGGCTTTGTAGGTGACCATCTTTGTCTGACCATCTAAGAATGTTTAAGGTTTCCTTTAGGGTTATCATCTAGTTAGCACTTAATTTATCCTGGAGAGGACTTCCAGATGGGATTTTTAATTGTGTCCTACAACTTTCATCTTCCGGGCTTCCTTGATAGCTTTCTACACTGAAGGTTTCAGCTATATTCTAAGCCTGGGTCACAACTCATTTGTTTGGTTTTTGTTATTTTCCTGGTTTAGGTAGTCAGAGCCAGTTTCTATTGCCTATAGTCAAGAATCTAAGATGATGTGGCAACTTTGACCCCAGACCTCTGAGGCTTCAGGATCAAGGCTTTCATGGATGAATTGAGACAGAAAGGTGTTTCTCCTGGGAGCTGCTCCTGGTACAAGCCTGGCAAGGTTGTACCTCAGCTTGATGTATGCCCCACCTCAAGCCACAGCTAATGACTTCTTGGAGGCTGCTATGGGCAATTACTTTAGGTATTTTTGGCCCATTAGGCTCAGTACCAGTAGGGTTATTTGGGGTGAGAGGCTAAGGGACAAAATATGATTGCTACACTTTTTACTTTATTTGAATTTCTTTTATATATTTTCATTATTAAATCGTATTTGAAAACCTCATTTCTTTACTAAGCACCAAGTTTAAAACTCATCATTTAGAAAGGCTTAATTCTTGAGATTTTATCCAGATGGAAATTCACAGAGTCTGGTTTTACTCTGCCTGGATATCATCTCTGCAGGGTTGATCACTCTCCATTGGCGTCGTCTAATGGCAAGGAAACAATTTTCTGGAAAAGTCTGAGCTGGAAGCTCAGTCATCCTGGCTGGGCACTACCATGCACTCAAGCGTGACTCAACTGAGGGATTAAGTTAGTGGCTTTCAAGTGTTAGCAATGCTAACTGGGAAGGAATTACTTCCAGAAGACAGTCAGCACAAGATGTGTGTGTGTGTGTGTGTGTGTGTGTGTGTGTGTGTGTGTGATCTCAGACTGATGAGGGAAAAGGCAGCCCAGATCACTGGCAAAAGCCCAGTGTATGTCACCTCCCACCACAATAACAACTTGGTTAATCAGCTGCCTGCCCCTGTGTCCCTTGGGCAGCAAGGCATGCAAATGAGCAGTCTACAGCAGTTCAGGTGAGAGCTGGAGCAACAGGTACTGAGAGCATCTGAATAAGTCATCAGTCAGAGGCAGAGGCTGGGAAGCCGACCTCACAAGCTATCAGTGTAAGTTGATGCTCTTAATGAGCTCAGGCGAGTCTTCAAGGAGCACTGGAAAGTGTTTCAAGAGTAGATAGCTTTGGAATGGGGAATCAAGCAAAATTTCCAACTATATTTCTAACAGGTGGTCCATAACTACCAGAAATATCAGAAGCCATATTCCTAAGTGGAGAGTGACTTAGAGCCATCTCATTTTATTGCGAACAAGACAGGGATGTCCACTGTCCTCACTCCTTTTCATTACAGTGGCAGAAGCATTAGCTAGAGCAATGAGACAAGAGAAGGAAATTGAAGGAATACAAATAAGAAGAGTAGTCAAGTTATATTTATTTGCAGATGATACAATATTGTACATAAGTGATCCCAAAACTTCCATCAGCAAATTTCTAGAAATGAGCAACAGTTTAGGCAAAGTGGCAAGATATAAAATCAGCTTGCAAAAACCAGTAGCCTATCTATACACCACCAACGAACAAGCTGAGGAAGAAATCATGGACACACTCCCATTCACAACAGCCTTGAAAACAACAAAATATCAGTAAGAAAGCTAACCAAGGATCTGAAGAACCTTTACAGAGAAAACATTTTCCAAACAGTTATCCCTGGCATATGCTATACATTTAACTGTTCGTTTAATCCACTGTTTTATTTCACTTTTGAAAAACGTTAGCAGTCATCACCGGGACCATGATTCACGTGGTGATAGCTCCATGTAAGGCTTTGCGTGGGAGGAAATGGAGAGCATTGGAGCTACACAGTGACGCTCTGAAGGCCATTGTGTTACTAAATGCCATCTGAACTCTGAGCCCGATGATTCTAAAGGTTATTAGCTTCTACAAACACAAAAAGAATGAAGATGGAAGTTCTTGCATCAAGTGTTACATTAAAGGGCTTCTCCAAAGTACCCTCAAACTGTACTAAAATCCCCAAGCTACAGGAAATTACGTATCAAAACAAATAGTAGTCCAACAAGTGGATCATCATCTCCTTGTAGGAATGTCAGGGTTACAGATGCTTGTTCTATGGGTTCTGGGGATTTGAACTCAGAACCTCATGTTTGAGCAGCAAATGTTTTTACTTAATGACCCATCTCCCCAGCTTGAACAATTCTCATCTTTGCCAATCCCAAATCTGTTATCTTTTCTCCATGCCTACCATCCACCACAGTGGAGGCATCATATTCATACTTTGCCCAGATCATTTAATTCATCTCATTAGGCTTACTCTATCTGTTCTTGACTCTCAACATAATTCTTGAGCCTTAGCCAAAGAAACCTCTTATTTTCACTTGTTTTTTGAGGCAGGATCTCTGTCTGTGCAGTCTAGACTGGCCTTGAAGTCCTGCTCCTGCTCCTTCAGTCTCCAAGCAATGGCATTACAGATGTGCACCATTCTTTAAATCAGCCAAAGTGGTCTTTTCAGAATGCTAACTGTAACTTAAACTCTTCTAGTTACCTTTGGATCATGGAATAAATCCCCAAGGTATTTCACATTCAGTTCCTGGTTTTCTGAACCAACCCCTCTCCTGCCCTGTGCTGGCGTCACTCTCAGCCATTCCTAACATGCCTGTTCGCTCTTAGTTCTGTGAGCACACCATGCCTCTGCTTGCCCCATTATACCTGCTCTCTCCCAGGACCCTCTTCCTGTGTTTTTTGCCTGTTCCATGGGAAAAACACATGCCTTGGGTCTCTGTGGAGGCGTTCCTTTCTCAGAAGCTAACCTTTAGTCCCTGGATTAGGTAGGATACAGGGTCTGAACGATTTGAGCCTCTGTTTCTTCCATTCATTTATTTACAGTCATGATGATTTATTTGCTGATCGCCCAGTTTCCGAAAGCCTACTATCACGCCTTGTACATAGCAGGTGCTTATACTTGCCAAAGGAATGAACTCCTAGTAGTCAGGGCACTGTATTCGTTTGTCTTAACATAAGTTCTTTAGAAAGGAAAGCCTTGGACACACTTATGCTGGGGATCTCCATGGGGGAGTGTTAGTCTAAGGACAAGCCAGCAAGCAAAGTGTTGGATGCAAGATACATCAGTAAGTTGGCCACTGCTGTGGGAGACTTGTACATAAAGCCATGACATCTTTTGAGAAGCCATAAGAAAATGTGACTCAGAATTGGTGCTGTCAGGTGGGGCAGCAGCAATGATGTATTTATTGGTTCCTATTTTCTGTTTTTCAGGGATTCCCTCCTCCCCATGTGGAGTTAATGCTCCTGGTTTGTGTGTTTGTAACCACCAAGAGAGACTTTTGATTCCTTAGACCTGGGTATAGTCAGAAACCAGAGAGTTGCAGTAGCTAAGAGATGTGTGGCCAGAGCTGACATAGGGACTGTCTGGCTGTGCCTAGATGTAGGATGTATCCAAATGAAGGATGTGCCTACATAAGCCTATCAGAGCCACACAGAACTGACTGTCTTTCTTCTGGATTAGGTCCACAAGTGACATCATTCGTTTCATGGTCTGAACCGCTTCAATGTTCTGATACCTTATGTAATTGTTGGCCCCAGTTCTAAAGATGTGATCTCATTGATTTATGAATTGAGATTCTCTCATTCCTTCTTGGAGAAAGGGAGACGTAGTGCACTCCAGGACATATTTCACTTACGTGTTGGGGCCAGATTTGGTCTCTGCAGACTTAAGCCTTGAAGGTTATTAGGATATACAACATGGTCGCCACAGCTGATGCTCCTGTTTCCTCTTCCCCACTCCTCACCCTTCAGAAGCACTTTGGTGGGTCTGAGTTCCTTGTCTCTGAGAAGTAGGGAATTAAACTTGAGTTACTGATGAGGTCTGAGCTTTCAGTAGACTTTCCTTTGTCAAAGGGTGAAAGAGTCATCTGCCCTCCCACAGCAAGCACCACTGTTCACCAGGGAGGGGCCTGGATTCCTGACATCCATCTCAACCACCATTGAGTACAACAGTAGTTCTCAGAGGTGGCTGGCAGACTTTTGGGGGTTTCGAAATTCCCTCTTTGGGTTTTGTGGTAAGAGTTTTATTTACTTAAAAAAAACAATTATGAGAATGTTTTTGTTTCATCTCAGATGTGAAGCTGCTTCAGTTAAGACTGTAGGTGTAAACTATTAACTGCCTCCTTCCTCATGAGCTAGCAGTGGGTGTGGCTTAGCCAGCTGAGCAAGTTTAACTCTGAGAACTGGAGAAAGGGAAAAGGGGATAGCCCAGAGAAGAAGGGGGCTGCTACAAAGAAGAAAGAGGTTGCAGCTCCCCAAAACTGCTGCTGGTTCTTCCTGCTGCTGTTTCCTGGTTTGCTGGACTTCTGGATATTGTAACTACTGAGATTGGTATTGTCCCCAAAGAACTTGACAACCCTAATCACCACAAAGTAGCTCAAGGAGACCTATATCTGTCCCTTTTCCCTTTAACCTTCTTTCTCTCCCACCTAGTATTGGGAGGTTGGAAGGAACAAGGGCTGGAAGGGGGTAAAGGTACTAAGAATAGTTAAATAATTGGAGAAAAAAAAAAGAGACACCTTGCTACAGGGTTTCACAAGCTCAAGCCTGTTCTCATAGCACTAAGAAAATCTCCTATCTACAGGACTCTAAATGCAGACGTTTCTCCTCTGGGGAGGTGGAATAACTGCCACTCACTGGGGTGGGCTAACAGATTGAATTCTTCCATTGGGTACTTAGGAAAGTCGTGGGGGTGAGGCGGGGACAACTCTAACTCCACAGTAGAGAAGCTTGGTGAACATCGTCTCAATCAGGTGATCAAGGATAGAAGAGGTGAGAGACATGGAGCTGGCAGAATCCAGGGCACCCTTGATGCAAGAGATCTGAATGGCCCTTTGCCTTCTGTTCTTCTCAGTTCCAGAAACTCAGCCCAACTAAGACAGAAAACCAGAGAGAAATTAATCATGAGACATCCCACTAAATACATGACCAGCATTCTTCAAGACCACCCAGAACCTAAAACTAAAAGAAGCCTGAGTAATGGACAGTGAAGAGGAGCCTGGTGAGACATAAAGGCTAAGATCAAGTGGTGTCCTGGGTAGGATCTTGGAAGAGGAGGAGAACTTTAAGCAAAGCTAAGAAATGTGAGTCAAGGATGACTTTGGTTAGTACAGTTTCAGTACTTTGTCTCCATTAGCCATCACACGGGACTAATGCAAGGTGTTGATAGTAGGGGAAACTGGCTGTGGGATTCATGAGACCTCTCTGTGTAATCTTAACTGTTTCTCTGAGTTGTGGCTTGGTTTGTATTGCATGCCTGAAGTTTGCTGTCAGTACAGCTTACTCTTCCTCCATCTCTCTTCCTCCTCCCTCCTCCTCATCTTCCTCCGCCCTCCCTCCTCCTCTTCCTCCTCCTCCTCCTCCTCCTCCTCCTCCTCCTCCTCCTCCTCCTCCCCTTCCACCCCTCTTCCTTCTCCTCCCCCATCTCTCTCTCAAATGCAGGCTATGTGGAATGACAGATGTGTTGATTATGCTGACATCAGTGATCATTGCACAGGGTGTTTATGTGTTGAGCTATTGCATGATGTATTAATAATTAATGTTGATGCATATGATGGCTAGGGTGATGGAGTTATTCCTTAGCCCACCATATTCTAAATAAACACACAGAGAACCCATTAGATTTTAATATAGCCTTAAGCATTGGGACTGGGCAGATCTTAGCCCTCTATGCTAGCCTTCTGTTTCCAAGCCAAAACCCCATAAATACTTGCACATGTTCGAACTGGGCTGCTTCTGTCCATGCTATATCCTCTGAGTAACCTCCTGGCCACGTGTGTTTCTCATCCTCCACCTTAACCCAAGGCTTCTGACCTTCTTTGTCCTTCTCTTCTCCTGGTGCTTCTTCTTACCACAAGCCCCTGAACTTTCACCCTGCCTACCTCTCTTCTCCCAGCCCAGCCTGTAGGCCCTTTATTCAGCCAATCAGGTATAGATTAGCAGGCAAGGTTACACTGCATCACTTGGAATACCTGAGTATTTGCTTGAACAATAAGGTAGACAGGGGGCAAGCAATTAACATTTGAATACAAGCAGCTTCCAGATCACCCTACCATCAAACAACCACACTGTGCATATCTTAAAAGTCTGCATTTATTGGACAAGTACATACTAATGGAGAATATTCCAAAATAAGAAGGTATAGCAAAGTGAGAAACATACCAAACACCTCAGCATGCCCCAGTACAAAGGCTGCTCTGAAGAGCATCTGCATGGTTCTGTGACATTGTGGGCTGGACATTAAAGGACAAAAGAAAGACAAATAATTCAGATGTACACATTTGGTGGAGAGCTATCCAGCAGTATGAAGTGATATGCCACTTCAAGGACAGGCAACACTGTGGCTATCCTAGTATGTTGGTTACTGTCTACCAACTTGACACAAACTGGAATCACTCTGGGAAGAGAGAACCTCAATTGAGGAATTGCATCTATCAGCTTGGCTTGGGCATGTCTGGGGGGCATTTTCTCCATTGGTTGGTTTTGGAGAGCCAATTCTTTGATGGTCTAAGAAATAGAACTTCAATCTCTTTCTCTTGTTCAATTTTCTAATTATTTTATATTTTATGTTGTGCTGGATGGGTCTTTTTTCTTGGTTTGGTTGTTTTTTGGGTTTTTTTGGCAATTCTACAAAAGCTAGAGTCTTCTAAGAGGAGGCACCCCCGTTGAAAAGATGTCCCCACCAGACTGAACTGTGGGCAAGCATGCAAGGTATTTTCTTGAAGTGATGATTGATGTAGGAGAGCCCAGGGCACTGATGGTGGTACCACCCCTGGGCAGGTTATCCTGGGCTATATGAAAAGCAGATGAGCAAGCTATGGAGAGCAAGACAATAGCAGTATCCCTCTATGGTCTCTGCTTCAGTTCCTAGTTTGGCTTCTCTTGATTGTCACTTGAAAGTGCAAGATGAATAAACCCTTTCCTGTCCAACTTGCTTTAGGTTAGTGTTTCATTGCAGCCACTGGAAAGCAAACTAGAATACCTACTTAGCTTTAACTGTTCATAGGAATGTGCCACAACCTATGAACACCTAGAAAGAGACTCACTTGAGGGACTGACCAGATCAGATTGGCATGGGAATATGTCTGTGGCAGGTTGTCTTAATTATTGATATAGAAGGGCCCTGGCCACAATGGGCATCATCCCTAGGTGTTGGTCCTGGGCTCTATCAGGGTCTTAATTACTTTTCTATTATGGTGATAAAACACTATGACCAAGGAAACTTAGAAAAGAAGACGTTTAATTTGGGGGTCACAGTTAGATTCTAACATCCTCGTAGTGAGGAATATGGCTACCGACAGGCAGGCATGGCACTGGAGCAGTAGCTGACAGCTCACATATTGATCCATGAGTACAAGGTAGAGAGAGCTAACTAGGAATGGCATGGACTTTGGAAACCTCAAAGTCTGCCCTAAGCAACACAACTCCTCCAACAAAGCTACACCTCCTAGTCCTTCCCAAACTGAGGACCAAGCAGTCAAACATATGAGCCTGTAGGGGCCTTATTCTTATTCCAATCACCACAATAAGAAAGCTGTCTAAGAGGAGACAGAAGGCAACACTCCTCCATAGCTTCCTGCTTTGACTTTTCCTCACTGGTGGACTGTGACTTGGAAGTGTAAGTCAAATTACCCCTTCCCTCCTCACATAGCTTAAAAAAAAAACCAAAAAAACAAAAAACAAAACAAAAAAAAAACAGTAGCAGAGAGGAAACGGGAATGATAGCCAATAATAAAATTTGAACTCACAAACATAAGGAATTTCATATGAGTTTTTATAAATTTATATATATTTTTATAATTAAGTAAAATGATGCTTTCATTTGTAGAACTTATTTTCAGCCTCTTAATCTTCTATGGTTTCCTAATGAATATCATCTTATTCATTATGGGTTGTCAAAAACCAAAATTCACAGGGAGTGCTCTCTTCTTCCATTCTTTAAGTCTAACTACATCTACTTCCTTGGACTTGAGGAATGTTCGCAACAGTGTCATCATAATCCCTGTCCCAGGTGAGGTTCTTGTCTGACTGACTCATGGAGGATGAGGATGGGTGCTGGGTCTCAGGGAAGGAGTCACTGCCTGTGACCTGTGAGCTGCCAGTAATGTGGAGCCTCAGAGAAGAGGGTGAAAAAAGGAGGTGGCCCTGGGAGGAGGCTGGCTTCAGTCTGATCCTTTGGGGAGCTCAAGAATGCTTCAAAGAGTTGGTCCCATTTGGGGATACAGGGTCTGGCCTGTACTGGATGGGCACTGGCCCCTGGCTCCCTTGTGTGTGCATGTGATTTTCTGGGCCAGCCAAGCAGTTGTCACTGTTCCCAGGCCTTTTCTGGGGAAAAGGGAAGCTGTGAATCTTCAGAAACTCATGTGTACAGCAGCTGGTGGGTGTGTACCACCTAAGAGCTCTGGGAAGGCACATGAGGGTTCATTATGGGTTGTCCATGATCCTTGTTTTCTGTGAATCAAACCAAAATCCCACAAACAAGAATGGCTGGGTGACACATGATACACTAGATTAGTGGTTCTCAACCTTCCTAATGCTGTGATCCTTTAATATAGTTCCCCATACTGTGATGGCCCACAACCAAAAACTTTGTCTTTGCTACTTTCTAACTGTAATTTCGCTACTGTTATGAATCATACTGTAAATACATGATATGCAGGATATCTGGCTGTGACCCCTGTGAAAAGGTTGTTTGACCCTTAAAGAGGTCATGACCCTCAGGTTGAGAACTAGTGCACTGGACCATTCATGGTATACATTCATTCTTCCTACAGAAACTTTGGCATACTCAGCCAAGGCTGAGTTTTTTGTAAAGCTCTTCCATTAGTTTGTTTTCCTAGATTCTTGCTCTCCACACCCTCCTGGCTGACTTTTTTTTTTTTTTCAGTGTTTTTTTTTTCCTTTTTCAATTTTTTTTAATAATTTATTTTTTATTTCTTCAAGTTCCATCTCAATCACAATCCCCTCCCTACTCCCCCCTCCAGTCCCACCCTTCCACCCTCCTCCCCCTCAACCCCCATCCTCTTCCCTTCTTTTTTTTAGTTTAAGGTATTTCTTTTTCCCCCCAACAGCTCTCCCTTTCAGTCCAAAAAATGGTTCTTTTTATTATGACTATAAATACAATACAAAACAACAGAAATAAATAGGCCACAATTATAAGAGTTATATGGCTTAGCATACATTCCCAATGTCCAGTCCATTTGTATTTGGCACCTGACTTTAACATTCTACTTGGCTGACTTTTCCTATAGGTTTCAGACTAATAGACTCCCTCCCTTCCCCCTTGGCCACCAGGAAATGAGAGAAAACCCGAGTACAAGCATGCACTCTGGACTCCTGCTCAGCCACAGGAACCCAGTCTCCCCTTGGTGCCCCCACTATACCACTTTTTGTTTGTCTCTGGCATTAATATCTCTTCTAATAAAGTGCTTATAAAAAAAAAGAACAAACCTCCCTGAGTTCCAAACCCGCCTTTCACAGACCAGTGGAGACCCTGGCAGCCATTCAAGGGTGAATTTTACCATGAAGTTTCATCACAAGAGCTGTATTGGGAGGTAAGTTTCTTTGAGTCTTTGCCATATCAAGGCTATCCCAGGAAAAACACTAGTGTGTGTGTGTGTGTGTGTGTGTGTGTGTGTGTGTGTGTGTGTGTGTG
>CAJQZJ010013540.1:13848978-13905707 GCA_907164525.1 Lophiomys imhausi | reverse complement strand
GTGTGTGTGTGTGTGTGTGTGTGTGTGTGTGTGTGTGTGTGTGTGTGGTTTGTTCTCTAACACACATACATGGGTGTTCATTCTCTAACACATGTACATGGTTGTGCATGCAACACACGAACACACAAATGTGTATGTCAACTTCATCAACTTTAGGAAGAACACAGTTTGCTGGCTTATATATCATTGCAGTCAATAGAACTAACCAGAACACTGAACAACAGAACTAGAGGAAAGGAGACTGATAGCAGGTAAAGCTGACAATCTTTCCATGTGAGGAAAGCTAAAAGGAAGGGATGGAAATTAAGGCATGGCCACTGGACAGGAAAGGGTTGTGTCTTTCTGGCTATCTTGGGCAACCATTTAGGGGGTGCTCTGGTCATAGCTGGTATGCCAGCATTGTAACCCACATTGGCTGCTCTACTTTGGGAGGAACTGGCTGAGAGTAGATATCAGAACAAGCCCATGAAATTTGCCACTGTCCTGTGGTACTGATGATAGGAAAAGTGAGGAAGCAGTGCCCCCAGTAGGCCTGAAAGCTTGGTGGTCCATTCCTTAACAAAAATGCAAGACCCAAAGAGGTGTCCCGACATTGCTTTTTTGAGAAGCTTAATATTGAGATAGAACAGTTTGGGTGACACTAACCTGACTGTGGATGAACTTTCCCTACAAAGTTGTTTTGTGCCAAGGTTTTTATCATCTGGAGAATAGCTGCTTGTGGGATGTTTAATCAATGTTGCAGGGGCCAATCAGTTTTTCATCAGACAAAAATGTGGGGATTGTAATACTCCATCCCTGTGGTCTATTATTTTTCTTTGCCCAGTAAGATAATTTTTTTTCTTCCATGAGCAAAATGGTAATTCCCCAGCATGTTGTAAACAGGAAGTGCAACATCTGTGGCTGCCCCCTTCCTCCAGCCAGTGTAGCACCTGCCTTCCATAGAATATATTCACATGCAACAGCCCTGTGATGAGCAAGTAAGAAATCTCTGTGGGATCTCATGATTCCCAGAAGGGGTACTTTGCTAAATGAGGGTGAGCTCTCCCATCTGCCAGCTTTAGTACTAAGGAGAATAAAGTGTGCATCTGTTAAAACAAACAACTATGATTTGACTAGACACCAAGCCTCCTCTTGAAGTCAGGATTTAAACAGTCCTGGTGGGAAGCTATGATATAGCTAACCTGGGCCATCCCTACAAGGTCCCCATGAGTGAATAAACCCTCTGTCATTCTCATATTTCTAGATGTAGACAGAAGTCACAGAAAGGGCCACCAGCCAGCAGGGACAGAGCTGAGATGTGTGCTCAGGCTCTCCAGCTCATCTCTGTTCCTAGCTTCTGCAGAACAGCATAGAGAGCCCCAGACAGTCTTGAGATAAAGTGGGAGGGAAGGGCCACTGATGGTGGGATGGGTCTCTATTTCCTCTTCTAGGCATAGTCTAAGAAATCGTGGAAAAGGTTTATGGTTAAGGGGAAATGCTGTGTTGTGGTTGTGTTGTAGGGTGTGTACTGCATCCAGGCTCGACTTTCTTCTTGCCGGGTGATGAAGCAATGCAGGTACCTTCTCTTGTCTTCATTTCCTTCCTTTTCAGGAAGAGAGGGTTGGTGGAATAAAAAATGTAGACGTAATTGATATAGGTGAAGATTGTCCCACACTGAGGCATGCCCACAGCACACAGTAAAGTCAGCTCTGAGTCAGTGTGGGAGGAAGAATGGTGCACAGCGCGCTACCGGGCATTGTGCTGGTGGGTGGAAACGAACCACTGGGCCCTTCGCTGACAGTGAACACCGCATCAACCTTAAAGATACTCAACAGTTATACGCAGTGCCCACAGAGGACAGATGGGGGTACTGGGAACTGAACTACGGTCCTCTGAAAGAGGAGCAATCACTCTTGACCACTAGGCCATCTCTCCAGTCCCTGCCCTAAACAACAACAACAACAAAACCAACAATGATTTATGTAATAACCTTTTTTAATTGTCAAAATTTTCTTTCTAAATTAAGGGAGTTAACTATTGATCTCCCATAAATTGCAATGACTTTCTCTTAGCACCTGGCTGGAGATTTAAAGTGTTAAACTGGAATTTCCTTTCAACTATTCTCTTTTTTTGATCAATGATAATCTTACATGTCTGGATCTATTTCTTTTCTTTTATACTTTTTGGCTGTGAAGACAGTCTACCTCAATATTATTAAAATATTCAAAATCATTCCTCATAATTTTGTGATTTTTGTATTTTGTTTTTGAATATTTTATCCATCTGGAATTCATTTTGGTATTATGAGTGAGTCAAAGAGAACCAGTTTTATTTTATTTATAAATGTTCCAACAATATTTTTAAAATAATCCTTCTTGCTCATTTCTGTCCTAAGCTAGACTATCATCCATTTCTGTTTCTTGACTCTCACTTGATCCCATTACCTGCCTATCCCTTTACTATCATTTGAGAATGTGCTTGGATATCAGACAGGATAAATCTGGTTTCATTAAATCTCCTTGTGCCAATCTTCTTAAAAATGATAATTATCATTATTTTTTCTATTATAATTGCATTCCTATTCTCCCTTCCTTTTTTCCTTCCAACCCCTCCCATGACCCCACTTGCTATCTCTTAAATTCATGGCCTCTTTTTCCTTTAATTGTTGTTACATATGTATGTATATGCACATATACACACATATATACTCCTAAATATATGAGTACAATATGTAGACACAACACACACATATATTCATAAATATATAAATACAACCTGCTCAGTCTAATGCTACTTGCATGTATCTTTTTAGGCTGATCATTTGGTATTGGGTAGCCAGTTGGCATGCTCTGCCCTGGGGAAGGCTGCTTCTCTTACCCTTTGCATTCCTTTGTGTAGGGGGCGGACATCTCCTGAGCTCCCCCTTCCTTCCCTAGTTCGTTTAGATCTTGCCCAGAGCCAGTCTCCATTTTCAGCTAAGTCTCTGGTTGCTGTTTGAACTATACTGAAGTTCTTTGTAGTTTGGGTGTGTTATAGAGAGGGCACGGGCATCTATCACAGAGAAATCCCTGTCAACCCAAGGCATTAGTCTGCTCAGCAGTCCGTGCTGCATGGGGAAGTGGAGCTCTTGTTTATTCTCCTGCTACTTGACCCAGAAGAGCAGTTGCTTACTAAAGCTCTCTGTCTTGCCAGGCTTCCTCTTGCTGCCAGCCCTGGGCCTCCTTTCGTGTGTTGAGGAGAATTTCTGGGTTGCCAGCACCAAGATGGATATTTGAGGTATGCAGAAACCCTGGGAATTCTCGGGGTGCTACACTTCCTAGTTAACTTACAGTTGTCTGTCCACTCTTCAGGGTTTTCACATGTTCATTCATGTACAATAGCCAGGGGTTTTGCTGCCCTTGAAGGACTAGGGAGGGTACCTCTACCCATCTTCACAGAAGCAGTCCTCGTGCCCCTGTGGTGCATGCTTATGGTTTTGTGCTGTCTTCTCTTGTGGTCTCACATTCATACCTATTTTTTAAATGTTTTAGTAGTTTCTGAAGGGCTTGTAAATAATTAAACTCTCAACAACCTGTGCCCACCTTTACATAGAGATACAGGGACCCTGAGGCAGGGCATCCAGATCTCCCCCACTCAACAGCTCTCCCCTGTCCCTGTTATAAAACACCAACATTGTTGATACTATGACTGCTTTGCACAATTATCTTTAAGTCTGTCAGGAATACAAAATGGGACCATGGGGGCTTTGTTTTACCACCATTCTTTCTTCACATAGTTCCAAGTTTCTGATAGAAGACAAACACATATCTCCCAGGCTAGATCTGCTGACACAAATCCCTCAAGGGTGTTTATCTGAAAAGATCTTTATTCTAGGGTATATATCTATACCCTTAGCAAGGGTAACTTTGTAGGGCACAACTCCAGGCTGGTGTTTTCCTTTCTTTCCACCCTTCCCAGGTGGACACTCCCGGGATCAGAGGTAGGAGGTGCTGCTGGCATTCAGGCTCTATACATCTTCAGCATTCCCCTGAATGGCACCAATCTACGGGTCACCAAACCAAAGCAACTTTTGGTTGGGGTGTTTTGGCACAGCAAGGGGTTTGAAATGAGGGTAGTGCCTTTGTGTCCCTCACACACCAATCCCTTGTCACTTATTTGGGCTGCAGGTGCTCTTTCTGAGATTGCCTTTGCACTTGGGTCTTGAACCGACAGGGCTCCTCGCTTTTATTGAGGTGTCTCCTTTGTTTTGAGCCCCACTTACTCCCTAATGGTTTTTGTCCTAGAACGCTTTCGAAGATTCTTCCTTTGTTCTGCCACCCTCTTGCTTTGGTTGTTATTCGTCCATCTGCCTGCCTCAGCAGTTATTTCTTTCCCTTCTGGCTAAACTTTGAGTCTTTTGCTGTGTTAATGTCTGTGGATTCTTTCTTTGCTTCTAGCACATGTTGGTTAGGGAGAGGGGTGATTTTGAAGCCTGCACAGCACTGTCTGTTTTCTTTCCTTCTTCCTACTTAACTCACTGCATGGGAGTCAGCGAACTTGGGCTGTGTTTCCCATTTTTCATTTCTCTCCGTCTCTGACTCAGTCAGGGGACCTTAGTGTTCTCTCCCATCCATGTTGCAGAAGACGTACTTTAGCCAAGCACACGTCTGGATGTTTGTCCTGAGAAAAGTGACTTCTGGACACTCGGAGGAGTCATGTTCAATGTACTGTTCTTCCTATGTGGTGTGGAAAGGGCTTGCAGACATATTTGATCTTTGAATTTCCACTAGCATTGCCTGCTCTTTCTAAATAAACTGAACATCTGCTTGGGATTTCCTTGACTTGTTAGCATATCACTCCTCTGCAGTCTCTCCCACAGCTCTGTTTCTTGTATGACCAGTCCCATGTGAGCCAGATGAACCCCAGCAAAACCACTGCAAGGGGGAAGAGGGTAATAGGGCATAGAGTGGCTGCGAGATCTCTGCCCAGCTGGAAATAAACCCCAGAGCTCTCCCATCACTCGTTTGCTGGTCAGTCCTGCCTCAAAAAGGTTCTTCTATGAGGGCTACCACTTGCTGGATTCTCCAGCAACTCAAGGCCAGATTTCAATAATGTGAAACTTCCGTTGTTGAATTTCCCTGCAGCCTCAAGACCTTTGTGCCAAGTCCCTCCCCGTAACCTCAAAGGCAGGACGAGCTTCTCAATTTCTTCTGTCCGCTCTCTGCTCAGCAGATGTCCAGACCCCTGAGGTGTCTGTGGAGTCCTCCCTCAGCCAGGAGGATCCAAGTCAGCAGTGTGGGGGAGGAGGTGTCGGGGACATAGACCTGCCTGAGTCATTCTTTGTGTTAGCACCGTCTCTAAGATACAGCGTTTCCCAGGGTCCCGGGCCCACAGAGTGATATATAACTGTTGCTTCATGTGTCCCCGCTGAAAGCTAGTGATGAGAAGCAGCTGCTTGCTGCTCCTGCTAACTCATACATTTCCATATTTCTCTTCTGTTTGAAAAGTAGTTGGTCCCCCTGAGGGTCTCCCAAGTCTGAGCAGCTGAGGTTCCAGGCCTGACATAAAACCCAATAGTTCAACTTCCTGTCTCCCTGCTTGATTCAACTAGGTCACAGCTGAGCCTCAAGAGAGCTCCACACCCCCAGCCCTGTGAGACTAATGGGGGCTGTCTGGAGACGCTCACTAAGTCACTGTAGAAGACAAGAAGAGGTCACACTGAACTGGTGACAGTTGGGGAGGGCGTGGAGCAGGACAAATTGGTCAGCAAATGGTCCCTCAGACATCCTTGCCCTCCCCTGATTTTGGTGATCTCCATTATGCCTCTTCTGAAACACCCACACATAGCCCACATCACACACACACACACACACACACACACACACACACACACACACACACATCTCATACACACACCAGGGATGCAGCATATTCATGTCACACCACACCTCATCCATAATGCACACAATCACACATCCACACAGCACAAAAATACCACAGGCATGTAAACACACACATCACATACATGTCACATGTGCACACATTCCATACACACGCCATACCAATTAAGCACCTCCCACATAGATACCATTCGTGTAAACACCTATCAATATGAAAACATACAATATAAAAGACTCACACTGTTCCAAGGATGGTCTCTCTGCCTCCTGCTGGCAGATAGAGATGTGGGTCCTTAGCTGTTCCTGTTGCTGTGCCTTTGCTCTGTGATTGTGGATTTTAAACCTCTGAAACCGTATGCCCAACTAAATCATTTCTTTATAAGTTTCTGCTGTCATGGTGTTTTATCACCGTAATAAAAACCCTAATAGAATAAGCAAATCACTTTTTCTCATTTTATAAGTTCTTCGAGAGTTCTCTACAGTGTATTGTGATTATATTTCAGCTCAGAAGCTACTGGAAATTGATAGCTGCTGGGAAAGAGAAAGTCTATTTCTTTAAGAGTGAGGCCCCTAGTAGGTCAGCCGAACTTTAGTGGAAGGATACACAGCCAAGAGTAACTAACCAGTACAAAGTGTATTTGATGGGGGGAAAAAGAGGATGCACATACAAAATTGGATGGTTTCAGAGAGGGATGAATCAGGATTGGGGGTGGGGTGAATATGCTTGAATGCTCTACTTTTGAAATCTGGTATTTTTATTTGGTATTTACAGCTAGGATGTCATGAGGCACAAATATCTTACATGTCTCTATGCTTTCTGTGTGTGGCCTTTCTGTCCCTGCTGTTTAGCACAGTGCTGAGGCTTCACTCTTAGAGCTGAGAACCTTAGCGGGTGCAGCATGAATGATCCCCAGCATCCTCCTGACTCTCATCAGTCTCCTCTGGTAACACCAGCTTCTGGTCTTCCAAACTGAGGCCAGGCCTCCTCTACCAACGGGGTCTTCACACTGGCTGCTCTGTGGGTGCCATGCTTTTCTCTGCTATAGTTCTTGGGAGAGCCCCTTGCTTTCTTCATGTGCCCACCCATGACCCACTGGCAGCCCCTCCTTATCTCCATCTCTGACTTCATTTTTCCTCCATGATATTTCCCATATATGATTTAATTGAAAGTAATCTAATGGTTCCTTTTATTCCTTTTCTCTCTCTATGCCTGGAATGAGGGATTAAGATTTTTGTCTGTTGTGTTCACTGCTGTAACTCCAGCTCCAGGAGTGGGACCCGATACCCTGCCCTCAGTGAATGTTGTGAATGAATAAGTGACAGGTTTGAGGTCTATCCATGGGTAGAATCTGAACCAGAGACAGGGCCACACTGGTGGCAATGGGAAGGTGACTTCAGCTGTCAGTTCATGGCATTTCATGGTCAGTTCATGACCACTTGTGTGCATTTGTGATTACCAGTCTCTATGGGGCTTTGGGCTGGAGCTTGAAGCCCCTTTGATTGGGTGTCAGTGTACATTAGAGGAGAAAGGGGCATGTCAAATGAAGGTGTTTAAAGAAATTAACTGGGAGCAAGAGCAGGTATTTATTTTGGAAATATAGCTTAACTTTTACTAGCTTATGATTCTGTTAGGTGTGTGTGTGTGTGTGTGTGTGTGTGTATGTGTGTGTGTCCCCATATGTATATATGTCTGTGTTTAAATATGTGTAGGTGTATGTGTACACCATATCAGTGCCTGCATAATTTCTCACATAGAACATATTCCTAATGGAGAATTCTTGAGGTTAGAACCTTCCATGTGGAATAGATCACAGTGCTCAAGCTTGCGTGTAACACCATAACCCTACATCCCTTTGCTTGTCAGCATTTGGATCTCATTTCCCAGATGCTACAGATTTTGATCAGCAAGCTAGTCACATTTTTGGCATCTCAAGGCCCACAGATCACAATTCATAGCTGAGAAAACTTGACTGACTCCCACAGTTGGCCAAAAGCCAGTGTCACACACCTTAGCGAGGAAGTCACACACCTTAGCGAGGAAGCTCTTAGACATTTCTCTGCAGAGACCCTGTGCACCTTTCACTGTTCCTCCACATCCATGCCTGCCTCCCTCAAGCTGTTATTTTAAAAACATGCCCTCCACCCCTACCACTGCTGGGGAGGTTAGCACATTCCTGTATCCCCTCAGAGAATACAGTCCGTGTATAAGGGTTTACACAGGTCAGAGAAAAGAGAGTCACAGTCACCGTGAGGATCCTTCCCTTTTTCCTAAAGGAATTATCTGGAAGGGACAACTCCAGAAGCCTCACTGGGTCAGGCTGGGGCCTCCCATGTGCACTGTGCATTGGTCAGTTCTTTCTCAACACAACTTAGAAATAGGAAAGTTTAGAGACTCAGTGAATCGGTTCACTCTGAGCCTGGGGTAAGGCTTCTGGGGTAGGGCATGAGGTGGAAGATCTCATCATTAACCAGGGAGTAAAATGGGTAAATGAAAGGACAGGGCACTGTTGTCTCCATCCAGAGCATGCTGCAGTGATACATGGACTTCCCAGTGGCCTACAGGTTCCACTCCTTCCTGGTGTCAGTGGTATTTGTTGTTTTTCTCACTGGTGTGACTAAAGGAATCTAAGATTCATCTTGGCTCACAGTTCACGGGAGCACACAGTACATCACAGTGGGGAAGGCACAGCAGCAGGAACAAGAGGCAGCTGGTCACGCTCTGTCTGCAGTCCAAAAGAGAGCTGGTACTCAGCTTGCTTTCTGTGCAATCTCAGCTCACGGAATGATCCAGAGCGGGTCATCCCTCTTTGGTTGGATTGTCTCTCCTCAGATAAACCTCTGTGGAAATTCACAGACACAACCCAAGATGTCCCTCCTAGGTGATTCCAAATGCAGCCATGTTGACAATGGGGGGCAGCTTCACAACTACCTTTGGGACCAAGTCTTAATGCAGGGGCCTTTGCAGACATTCTAGGTTGAAACATGCTCAGCTTGCTGATTATCTCTAGGGGGCTATAAGAAGTCGGCTCCATCCAGCACCAGCTCTGGCACAGAATATTCTGGCTTCTGATGTGTCAGGAGTGCTATCTGTTAGCTACACCACCTGGTTGTGGTGCATCTTCCTCCTGGGCTTGTCTAGTATGAACACATCACTTCCTCTGCCCTCCACGGACAGCCCACAAGTTTCCTCCATGGAGGGCACAGCGCTGTGCTGTTGACATAGTAGGTGCATGCTCTGAAAAGGGAGACAGAGACAGGACAGCACAGATCTTGGGGCCAGGCTGATGTCTTGAGAAGCAGAAGGCAGACCATCTTTTCTTCCTCACATTCCTTTGACCAGATCTGACTCTGGCAGAGACCTCCAGAGTAACAAGAGGCAGACCCTCTCTGGCATGGACACTGAATTTTTTTTTCCAGTTTGGTAAAATAAAATTCAAAGCCATGGATGACATTAGATTTGAAGCTTGAAAATGTGTCCAGTAATCAGAGCCAGGTGCTCACACAGGAAGAAAACACGTAAGTAGAGAAGAGCCTGGGGTATGTCTGCAGAGCATCAAGGCCAAGGTGACTGATGCTTGCTCAGCTCCTACCAAGATGGCCAAGAGACCTCAGGCATGGGTGATGGATGCATCCTGCAGGGTACACATGAGTGTCACTGACCTGGCCAGCATAGGTTTGCAATTTGTAAGGATCATTTTCTCTTTTCCAGTGTGTGGATTTTTGTGATTTTTATAAGGACTGTGTGTGATGTCTCTCTGTCATAATATGCATCTCGGAAAAGAATGAAGCCAAAGCCATGAGGCAGATCTTTAGATGGTTCAGTATGTGGACAGTAGCAGAGAAGGACAGAGAGTTATGTGAGTGCCAGGGAACACGGCAACAGAGCAGGGTCTTCTGTGATGTCACCACATCACAGGGCATGTTAGGGAGCTGGGACTCTCCTCCTAGCTCATTATGTTCACAGACCTGCAGTGACCCAATCAAGGGAGTCTTCCCAAGCTTCAGGGCTTCCTTTATGAGCTCCCATGGGAAAGAATTCTGCTTCAAGTTTAAATCAATGTGAGGAACCCAATGGGCACACTGAAGCTACCCATGAGTGGAGCTGCCCACATCTGTTTGGGAGGAGAATAGTCCTCCTGGGTCAGGCAGAGTGGCAGACTGTGTGGGGATGATCAGGTGTCAGCAAGTCTGTTGAAGAGGAGGCCTGCTTTGTTCTATGCTGTTCTCTGCGCTGCTGTGCTGCATGTATCCAAAATGCAACTGGTCCTGATCCTTGCCAAGGGTTATCTATGGAGCGCAGACACCTTGCTGTCTGCATCTCTACCCTTCCACATCCTCTGTGCTCCCAGATAAAGCTGACACCTACTGAAGGTCTCTGGAAGACTTTGTTTGAATGCATGCCGATGACACCTCATGCAATAAAAATTGAAAATGGTATAGCCTGTAAACATCTCATAGTCAACAGGTAACCAGATAACCCAAACTGTCCTGCCTTTTATCTCTGAAAGAGTCCAGGACCAAAAAAAAAAAAAAAAAGAAAAAAAGAAAAAAAAGGTCGATCAGACCTGCACAAGGATCAATTTCACAAGCAATTTGCAGTCTTGTGTCTGTTTTATTTGGACTCAAGGGGCTGGTAACTCCCGCTGCACACTGCCTGTGGATCTGGTTCAGACATCGTCATCACAACACACACTTGCAGATGAACCTGCGCACTTCTTGACCTAGTTCCTATGTACAAATTCTCAAACTCTGAGTGTGCTGCCATCCCACTTGGCCACCCTGAGACATTGCATATCTGCTTTAATAGGACTGTCTATATACACATATACTTTTTTTTTTTTAAGGAGCAGGATTTCCCTCACTGAATGCAACTTTTTCAAGGCAGTTGACTATTTTGAAAACATTTTTTTCAAGTGCCAAATGTGCTTGCCCCACGCCTGACCATGGGACAATCCCTGCTCCACTGTTCCTGGGTCAAGCTTAGATAAGATTGGGTCGCTCATAAGGCAGAGGTCTAGGACTCCTCTCTCCAAGGTCCTGTTCCTCTTTCTGCCTTTCTAATACTATGTCACTCTTATTGACAGAGCTTTCTGAGAAGTGCCAGCCTCCTGCCCCACAGGAACATCTTTATGTTGTCCTGGCTGGTTTTTAATGTCACCTTGATACAAACTGGAATCATCTGAGAGGAGGGATCTTCAACTGAGAAAAGGTTTCCTTAAGATCGTGTTATGGGAAAGCCTGTATGGCATTTTCTTAGTGATTGATGTGGGAGAGCCCAGCCCATTTTGTGTGGTCCCATCCCTGTGATGGTCATCCTGGGTTCTATAAGAAAGTAGATTGAGCAAGACATAGGAAGCAAGCCAGTAAGCAGGACCCCTCCATGGCCTCTGCATCAGCTCCTGCCTCCGGGTCAGCAAGCTCTTGTTTGAGTTCCTGTCCTCATTGCTTTTGATGATGAACTGTTATTTGGAAGTATGAGAGAAATAAACCCTTTCCTCCTCAAGTTCTTTTTCTCATAGTCTTTCATCACAGCACTAGAAACCCTAAGTCTCCTGGTATATTTGTTTATCTGCTCCACATAGTTCCCTTCCATTCCTGTTCATTCTTTTCTTCACAGAAGTGAGTCCGCCTGGCCTCTTCACCTTGACAGAATATTTTCAGTCAAATGCCTCTTTTTAACTTCTTAACTTATTTTTATTTATGGTGTGTGTGTGTGTGTGTGTGTGTGTGTGTGTGTGTGTGTGTGTGTGTGGTTTCCCAAGGAGGCCAAATGAGGGTGTTGGATCATCTAGATCTGGTGTCACAGGCAGTTGTGAGCTACCAGGTGAAGGTGCTAGGAATGGAATTCGAGTCTTCTGCAAGAGCACCAAATGTTCCTAACTGCGGAGACATCTCTCCAGCCCAGCCCAGTGCCCTGTAGGCTCAGAGAAACAGCTGTTTTCTGCCCACACACACTTGCCTGGTCCTAGTGGTCCTAAATCCTGAGAACACTGGGCCCTGAGGGCAATACTGAGACCACAGTGTCTTCATCCAGATAACAATAAAAAACTGCCATGGCTGATAGGAAAATGCCAGAACACCTCCCTTCTCCCACACTCAAGCCTTCCTCAGACCAGATAAACCCCAATCATCAGTGCAAAGTAGGACAGCTGAGAACCCACTATGGAGGAGAAGGAGTGCTCATGGCAAGCCAGGAGATTCTGTCCCAGGGTGAGGGAGCAGGCACAAAGGTCCATATATATTGTTACAAAGCATGCTGGCCCCTCTTCTAAGCCTTATCAAGGTTTTCTAAAACAAAACCAAAAGTATAGCCTCAAAGCTTGGAAGAGCAAGGAGCAAAGATGCTCATCTGGATGCTTCTTTAAACTGCCACCAAGATGAGGATGGCATTTATACAGTGCTTTCTCCAGTTGTCAGCAGTGAAGACAGTTGAAGCCTCAGCTTCTGGAGTCGCCTGAGAATAGCCATCAAACCACCCTTCTTGGAAGAAATCCCCAGGGCTTTGTTCTGTAACAATGTTCTCAGCACTGAGCCTTCTAGAGGAGGCTCATTAAGACTCAAAGTGGATAAACACAATTTACAAGGTTCAGTGAGTAAACAACTCACAAGTCCCAGGAAGTTCCTGAGATTACAGGATTCATTGAGGCCCCTCCCTGGATTTATACAAGTAGTAACAACTGCTCATGAGAGGCTCTCTGACAGGCCCAGCAGACTGCAAAGCCATGCAGAGAGCTCCAGGAACCCATCTTCCAAGAACTGTCATCCATTGCAGAGGGTTTCTTGGTGATGGAGTGTCCTTTGATTCACCCATGCTTCTGTTAGAAACTCCTATAAACTGATTCACTAAGCCAGACTTGGGTGGAATGTATTCTTTGGTCTGTTTTCCATGCTCTATCTGGGATGAATAGACATTTCATCACTTCTCCCTAGGGACAGTCACATGTCAGTCATTCACTTGCTTCCTAGTCATTACTACCCTGCTTTAATTTCTTCTAAGAACCCTGGCTAGTGCTGGCTGGCTGAGGATCTCTCTCCTCATGTTAATTAGATATGTTATGCAATGCTTGGATGTAGTTGCTTGTTTTTGAAGATCATTTAGAAGAAAAATTAGAATTATTCAAGAAAGAGTGCAAGTCCTCCAGGTGTGTCCTTTGAGTTCTACGATGGATATAGTACTTGATCATGCTTCCAGTTGCCAGGGGACAATGTGGGTTCTTTCAATAATGCCTTCACGTAGAGAAAAAAACTTTAAACCATGTAGGCTTTGTGCTGTGTGCCTAGAAGTGTAGGAGGGTAGACTGTGCCAGAAATGACTGGCAGGTTTCACATAAAACTCCACTGGAGTTGAGGCACCGGTGCTAAAAGCAACTTTTTGCATGGTGGGTCGGGTAGTCGTTCTCATGAGGAGCTGGCTAGCTTGTGGTGTGCTCCATTAAGAGCAGACTAGTGTTGGGGTAGTGTTAAGCATTCTAAATGTTAATTAATTGGTCCTGCTTGCTGTCTGTTACTTACATTGACTCTGATTGTTTAAATAAAATGCTGAGGCCTGAGATTGGGCAAAGACAGAGAAAGGTGGGACTTCCTGAGATTAGAACAGGAAGCCTGTGCTTTAGACAGAAGAAGAAAACATTCCAGCCAGCAGCAGGAAGAAGAAGACATTCCAGCCAGCAGCAGGAGGAAGAGGAAGACACATGCCATGGGTTAGAAAAAAGAACCTCATTTCACATGGCCTGGAACATCGGCATACCATGGAGAATGGCAGTCCAAGGGGACGTATGTATATATAGGGTCATATTTGGGTAATAGAATTAAGAACTAGCTTATATGGGCCAGGATTGCACAACTCAGGCCAAGGTTTGTTAAAATCCATGCAGTCTCTGTGTGCTCATTTGTAATGGCTGATTAAAGATTAATGGCTGCCAAACCAATTAATAATAATCAAAATACTGGGTAAATAATTTAATTAGCCATATTTTTTTACAGACTAGGAATAGGTGGAATATGACAGAAAGTTTTATTTTAAAATTATTATTTATGTGACGTGTGTGTATGTGCACATGTGTGTAGGTTTTAGAGATAGAATTTAGGTCCTTGGACTTGCATAGCAAAGGGTTTTATCTTCTGTGCTGTCTCACAAGCCTGAGAGAAAATATTCCAGCCAAGTTCACACAAGCTTTCAGGAGTGATCAAAAGCATCTTGAGGAGAATTTTCCATTTTCATCACGAAGTGTCCTTCAGTTCTTGCAAAGAGCAGGAGAAAGCATGTTGAAGGATCCAGAGCAGGACAGATGTGAACGCCTTCAACTTCCTGTTGTCAGGGTAGTTAAGACACTTCTTGAGTGCCCGTCCAGGACAGCTGCAATGCTGTCAAGTAGAGCTGACCACAACCTTCTCTGTAGCCCTGCAAGTCTCTCCCTTGATTTTATGACAAGGGGCTGAGCCAATAGAGCCAATGGTCCAGATGTTCCTATCACTTCCAGCAGTGGCCCCACCCCTCCCACACCTGCGCTGGGACCTCTGGCTCTGGAGAGATGCATTTTCCCATAGCACATTTGACAACCAGCTGGAGACATGAGCTTGTGACTCCTCTCTCCTTCTCCATGTGCAGCAGACTCTGCACCAGGATTGAGCTATTTCTGTTGTTGTTGTTGTTCCTTTCCCAGATCTCCTTCCCTGGAGCCTCTGCTGTGTCTTTGCCTCAACAGTGAAGCACACAAATGGGGAGAGGCCCACCCTCCCTCCCTTCAGATACAGGACAGCATAGAGATAGTCAGAACCTCTTCAGAAAGTTGGATCTTGCCAAGGCTTCCAGTGACACTCTGACATTTGGACTCTGGACTTGATGTCGAGTGCAGCTGTAGGCAGAGGACAGGGCCTGCTGGAGGCCTGGACCCCCCCCCCTTTTCTGTTGATCTTGATGGCTGGAAGGCTTAGAAATTATCTCTGCATCTCAGCGTGAATGCAAAGAGTCAGCTTCAGATCCGGGAATGAAGAAAGATAAAGAATTCCCATCTCCACAGACATGCGTGTAACAGCTGGAGCTGGTGAGCTGGCATGACGAGGCTCTCTGTAGCTTTCCTCCCTAAATGAGCTGGAAACAGGGAGGGTGTCCAGGAATACCCAGGTCGGCTCAGACATGGTCACTTGCTTGTGAAAGTAGCCCAGAGAGATGCGACACATAAGCAGAGATCACATGACCCTTGAGCCGGTGATAGAAATGAGCCAATTCCAAGTCAACACAGGAAGCTGGAGGAGGAGGGGAAGGCATCCCCTCTGCAGTGTCCAGAGGGATAGAAGCCTTGTCCATATCTTGGTTTTAGTCTGTTGATACTTATTTCAGACTTCTGGTCTCCTAGTTATTTTAAGCCAACATGAATGTGGCAGCTCATTGCAGAGATTACAGAAGCCCAAAGTGATCAAATAGAATAGGCCCTGGGATGGAGCCAGGTCCTGAGCCCAAAACACACCCAGTGTCAGAGACCAGGAAGTCAGCCAGCCAGCCAGCCAGACAAAAAGATGGAAAAGAGGAGCAGAACCAGGGTCTCCTTTCTTAAGGAGTCCAGTGTATTTCAAGTCTCTCCCAAAATAGGATTCATTCTCCTCTTTATGTTCCCAAGAACCATATGACTTGGGGCTCAGAGGTGTGGTCCCATCTCAGCATAGATCCATGCTGGGGGTGTTGCATGCTTTGCAACCTGTGAGGATTCAGATGAGCCATTCTGACATACTGCTCTCCATGGTGCCGCAGTCATGGAGCTGAATCTTCAAGAGAAGAACTGTGTCCTGTCAGAGTGAAGCAGTGAAATGCCTGAGATGACACGAGTGGGCAATAGGGCCCACCCCCTGGTTCTGGGGGAGCGGAGTTGATGACTCAGATGTGGACTCACATGACACCTTTCATTACTGGGACAGGACACTTGCCATCCACATCTTAAAAGGGGAGTTTGGGTTTCTGGCTTCAGCGGTTCTGTGAACACCATTTATGTGGGCCTATGATAAGGCAGAGAGCACAGTCATGGAGGCAAGAGCTATGTGGTGAAAGCTGCTCACCTCAGGGCATCCAGGAAGCAGAGAGGCAGGAGGAGATAGGAAGGGGCAAGATATACCTTTCAGAGACATGCCTCGGTAACTCAATTCTCCCAACCAGACCCTGTACTAGTCCATTCAGTTATAGACTCATTAGCGGGGTAATTCATGGTGAAGTCAAAATCAAAGCCCTCAGTGGATTACACCATTGATGACGTCAGACCCCCTTATGATCCATTCACTTCCCAGCAGCGCTACCACCTGGGAATGATGCCTCCAGCACATGAACCTTTGTGGGGGAGGGGGAACACTTGAAAGTAGAGTTTTGCTATGAAATGTCACTCATCTGCTCATGTTTTGAACACCTAATCCCAAGTTAGTGGCACTAATTTTGGAGGGAACTTAAGGAGGTGGGACCTAACTAGAAGAAGGTCACTGGGGGGTGGGCTCTAGGGAGTGTCTTCTCTCTAATCCCTTTGCCTCCTTCTTCCTGCTTCCTGATGGCCAAGTAGTGGATAGCTGCCACTCTCACACATTCCTACTGCTAAGGTCCTGGGGCCA
This sequence comes from Lophiomys imhausi, assembly GCA_907164525.1. Lineage (NCBI taxonomy): Eukaryota > Metazoa > Chordata > Mammalia > Rodentia > Muridae > Lophiomys > Lophiomys imhausi. Next base: position 13,889,262 of record CAJQZJ010013540.1, on the reverse strand, counting down.
GGCAACTATGGACTAAATCCTCTAAAACCACAAACCAGTATAAATCCTCCTCCCTCAAAGTGTCTGTATAAGGGATTTGGTCACAGTGATTTAAGAAAAAAAAAGTGAAATAATACACCCCACATCTAAGCCATCCACAGCCATTTCCTAAAATTTTTACCTGTTCTTCCTTATACCTCACACCTCAGAGTAGGATTGAGACATTTGCTGACCCCCTAAAGGAACTTTATGGATAATTTGCTTTATGAGCCTCTTTGTGGCCTTCCTCTGTCCTGGAGATTTTGCCCTGAGGTGTCGACACTTTCCATCAGGTTATGATGCAGCCCTGACTGAGCTGTCCAGAGAGTGGTTGTGTGTTGCTCTAGAACTCCCCACAGAATGCTGAACTCAGGTACAGTCCTCCCCAACAACACAAGACACAGGTAGGTGTGAGGCAAAACAAACAAACAACACACCCACCCCACTGATAACTCCAGGCAGCTGTGGGCAGGAGCCAGAAACTGAGAGTTGAGTTGTGGGAGCAGCTGAATGGGTTGTGGGTGGGGACTTCCTGTCTGAGCCTGTGAATGACAGACAGGGCAACCTACCAAACCTCAGGTGGGGATGGCTACCTTCCCCAGAGTTGAGGACCATCATTTACCCTGTCTTCAAAGGCAGAGCTGTGAGACATCTTCTGCCTGAGAACTTTCTCCCTTTCCCAGAGAGTGGACAACTTCTCTACTCTGTCCTTTTGTTCTACAGTGCTGAGCTGGTTGAGAGCTTTCAGCCATGGAACTGAGAAAGTATTTGATCTTAATGGAATAACTCATCATATCCCCTAGAAGATAGCTCCTCAGTCAAATACCAACAAGATAAACACTTCCATTCTCCAAGTGGAGAATCTTCCAGGCAGAAATAGCCTCTCATTAAGTTTGCTACCCCATACTTGTGGTTACAATCCCCATTGGGAAGTTTCAACCATTTTCTGGGTGGGAGTGGGTAAAATATTAAGAACAAATGTCTTGGCTGTGTGGACTGTCAAAGCCCCAGGGACACTAATGCATCCGTGGGATTCAGACTGTGACTCAGCCTGGGGGCAGTGACAGATTACTGAAGAGGCAGCAGGGTGGATGAGTCAGCCTCAGGGACTCCCATGAGCAGATCGAGATGGGACCACCAAGTTATGTATCCCACAGCTCCAAGAAAGTACAGAGCAGGGTGGTACAGTGCACATATCCTGACATCTTTCCTCTAAGAATTGGATGTTGCTAAAAGGTTGTGGGTTTAGACTTGACCAAACTCTACAGAGTGGTACAGAGCTAGAAAGCTGTGGCTGCATGGAAAAGTTGAGTTTATTCTTCTAAGCCAAACAGACTTGGATACAACAACCTCCAAGGCTGTGTAGAAAATAGCATAGAACTTTCTAGAAACTCAACAATCGTCACAGCTTCAATAAGGGCCATGCTTCCCATTAAGCAGGCTGAATAGTCCTCCTAGGGTATCCCAGACTCTAGGTGACTCACTCACAATGTGTGCATCCCTTCAGGGAAGGACACGGGGTTCTGGACATCTGTAAGGACTCAGATAAGCACCATGGGGCCCTGGTGAAGCTAGCTAAGCTCCAAGTTCTGCTCCCAAGTTTCATCTTTGCAGAGAAGAGGGGAGAAGAGGAAAATGATTAGCAATTGAATGACACTCTCAGCTCATCTCCCTGCTCTTCATCAACAGGAAACACAAACATCCCAAAGGGGATGTAGGGCATTCCTGTGAGTGCCTGGTGTTAGCTTCAGCCTCTGACTCTGTCCTGGTTCAGTGCACAGAGGGTGATTGACCTGGGTGTGGGCAGGAGTTGGTATCTCAACCAAGAGGCCAGGACTCATCTTCCTAACTCTTGGCTCCCACCTAGGACCCAGTAATTAGTGATGACGTGGCAAACTCCCTTCTGCTTTCCAAGTCCTTAAAGACCTACTGCAGGAAGAGGCTTTGGACTGTCTGATTGTCCCACAATATCTCCAAGTGTCTGTAGTGTTCAGTTGAACACCAAGTCCTGCTAGACACATCCACCCAGCACTTGCGGCTTCAGGGTCTGCTCCTTAGCCTGTTGAGTTCCTGTCGGGAAAAGAGCTCAACTCAGGTTTCACATGCCAGCAAAGAGGAGCCAGCTCTGTGGTCACCTGGCATCTCTTGTAGAGTGCATACTTTGTGACGTGAGGCACTGGTGATCTGGAATACCACCACCAAAGTTCTCTAGAACCCTGAGTTTGTGTCTCTTTCACTACAGATAATGGATAAAAGGGAAGACAGGGTGAAGCACTGCTGAAGAGGAAGTTAAAATGTGACTACACAGTTGAAGTCTGTCTACAGTTGAAGCAACTGTAGACAGACTTCTGTCCAAAAAGGACAAAACTTGGAAGCAGATAAGTCGACAGCCTAGCTCTGCCAAGGCAGGGTAGGTAAATCCTTCATAATTCCTGCTCTACAACCAATGTCTGTCAGAGAAATGGGGCCAAATGGCTGAAGATTGATGCTGTAATGTATGGAGAGAAAACGGGAACTGTCCAGGCAGCCATTGGTATGTCATTTCTTAGTTTTGGAAGCTGCAGGCCCTGCACTTCCTATATAATCAGATATATTTATCCCTCTCAGGTCTCTGAGGTGGTTGAAGAATAGATAGCTAGAGTCTCATAGTTAAATTTTGAGTTGTTTAGGAATCAAGAGGGTGTTCTGGATCTAAGAAGATATTTTTAAAATTGTGAGGCAAGTTAGTATGAAAGCTGAGTTAGATATAGAACTTTAAACTCATGGAGATGGTTAGATGGTAGAATGTTAAAGTCAGGTGCCAAATACATATGGACTGGAGATTGGGAATGTATGCTAAGCCATATAACTCTTATAATTGTCGCCTATTTATTTCTGTTGTTTTGTATTGTATTTATAGTCATAAGAAAAAGGACCATTTTTTGGACTGAAAGGGAGAGCTGTTGGGGGGAAAAAGAAATACCTTAAACTAAAAAAAAAAAGAAGGGAAGAGGTTGGGGGGGTTGAGGGGGAGGAGGGTGGAAGGGTGGGACTGGAGGGGGGAGCAGGGAGGAGATTGTGATTGAGATATAACTTGAAGAAATAAAAAATGAATTATTTTTAAAAATGTGACTACATAGATAAGGGAGAGAGTTACGTCGGTATGTCAAAGAAAGCCACTCAGAAAGGGCCATGTGAGCCGAGATGCCAAGGTTGAGTGGCAGAAGTGGCTCCCCTCCGCGTACACTCTGGGAATGCTGTTGGTGAGAATTTCATTCAGCATTTTGGAGAGTGACTCTGTCACTATGTAGCTCAAGCTGCTGGGTGGCTGTCTGGTTTCGAAGACCATGCTGAGTGAGGTTCCTGAGAATTTGCTCCTGGACATCAGTGGTCCAGGGCTTCAGTTCTCTGTGGAGTAGTCCTGACTGGAGTCAGATGGGCACAATGCAAAATAACAGCCCCACTTCCTTAGAGACCCATAGGCCAGGGTGAGAAGGAGAGAGTGAGGGAATCTGAGGACTGAGCATGGAGACCCTCATGTCGGAGGGTCTGTCCCAACAAGCATCTCTGCTTGCTGTGGGCACAGTCACTTGCGCCCTCCTTGGATTCATGAGGGAGAGATGACATGGAGGAGATGGTCGGGAGATGTGAACCACAATTAAGATTTTGAGCTCAGTCCTGAGCTCTGTCATTTGTTTTTCATGACTCTGAGAGAGTGGCTCTGTGTCTGTGAACCTCGTTTGCACGTGTGGATCATTCAGCAAGCACTTGGGGCTGCCACAGTGGCTTGTGGGTGGGTGTTAGCCACCCTAAGCAGCACTGCCTTGTGTGGACATTGAGGAACTAGTCACACCCCATCTTAATCTCCACAAGTTGAGTCAGCTCAAGGACAGCTTCAATTTACTGCAGAAACCAGGATGCTGGGGCCTGGGGAGATAATTCAGTAAAGTGCTTGCCATGTAGTCACAAGGGTCTCAATATCCCCAGCTCTGCCCACATAGTAAGTGGGATTTTATGGTGTGTGCCTATAGTCCCAGCCCTAGGAGTAAAGGCAGGTGGATCGTGGGGGCTCTCTGGCAGCCAGCCTAGCCTAATCTTCCAGCCTCAGGTCTCCTGAAAAATCACAACAGCATTTGCCCTCTGGCTTCCACAGAAGCCAGGAAGAGGAAGGCAGAGAGGAAAGGAGGGTGGGATGGAGAGAGGGAGGGACATAGAGACAGACAGACAGATGTACACAGAGAGGGGAGGAGGGGGGAGGGAGGGAGGAGTGGGGGAGAGAGATCTAGAAGTTGTAGAACCCAGGAGTGATTTGTTTTGTTTTTTTAATTTCTATTTTAGATAAGGGTGAAAAAGGTCTCTTTTTAAACTCGTAAGATTTTGTTACCCAATGGAATAAAGAGTCAAAGTAAGCAATTAAGAGTCTTAAGTACTTTCTTAATTTATGTCAGGAGAAGAGAGACATTTACAGTAAACGGGTAGAGATTCAAACATAAACTAATTAACCCTGAATGTGGGCACACTGGATGCCCTACTGCTCAGTGGTTCTCCATACTCCTCCTCACCAGCCAGTCCACACCATCTACCCCATATGACATGAACATGTGACAGACAAGGGCAGGCCTAAGAGTCAGCCCACCAAGACACCTGGCAGCAGGGCAGACAGACCTGGTGCCATGGTGGCTTCATAGTGCCCCTAGTCCTATCGTTAAGCACATGGGCTTCATCTACAATGCTGAAATCGGGCACTGCTGCCCACTTTAAACACAAGGGGAAGGGTGTACCTGGACATGTGAGCCCAGAAATTAAGCATACGAATTCTTCTGAGTGTAATTTTGGTAAACCGACTGAGTCAAAAACTACATGTGGGAAATCTTCTGGAGATTGCCCTAGATCTAGGGAGACTTGAGAGCAAGTCTTTCTTCATATTCTCTGGTATATTCCCCTTGTGTCCTTGTATCATCTGGAAGCTTCAGCTGCAAATAGAGGGGACCCTCCCCAGCTTATCCTCATCTCCTGCTTCCACACGGTTTGCTCTGTCATTCAAAAAACAAGGACTTAGTGATAACAGACCTGAACACTGGGAATCTAGTGTCTCCTTAACTTTGGTTAGCCACACGGCCACATATGGCATAGCAGTGCCGCATGACAAATTACTCCAGGCTTCTACAGATATTTATACCCATGTTCATGAATCCATGCATCCCCTGCAGCTGAGCTGCTAAACCTGAACTTGGTGGGCAGCCTTGCTTCAGGCTGTGAGTGTCACTAGGCATGGCTCTGTGGCTGAGTTCCACTCAGGTATATGACCAAGCTTTCTTCTGGGGTCTGGGTTGAAAGGAAAGCAGCAACCACTAAATCTTCTGGCAGGTGACAGTGTATGACAGACAACTAAACCACTCAAGCATAGTGAAAGCTCACATTTCATTGCCCAAAGCATGTCCCATGGCTAAGGACAATGTTGTTATAGCAAGAACAAAACCTCCTTCCATGGAGCTGGGTAGGAGGATGGGGGTGAATGTTTGTAAGCAACAATCCAAATTCTCAGACTCACCAAAGCCTATCTGTGAGTCCAGGGGCAACACTCCCTCATCAGAGGTTGCTGTGAGTGTATGGGTTGGACAGACATGTCTAGCCAGTGTGTGAGGTCAGTACTGGTCATGTTGTCCAATTACCGAGTAAGGAGCCTGATGCACCTACACACATAGCTTTCGTTGGTCCAGGGGATGCATGCAACTACAGCAGTGATGGGTGTGTCCCCCCAGAAGACCATCCTCCACAACCAGCTGCTTGCTCTGTGACCTCCTCCCCACATGCCCGACCTCTGTCACCAGAGGAATCTAACAGCAGAAGCCGCACTGGTCTGAAAAGACCTGCACAAATGGGGCTCTGACTTTTGGTTGTCTTCCTTCTCTCAAAGCCACACTGTGGTAGGAGTTTATTAAAAACCAATTGCGAGAATGCTTTTGTTTAATCCCAGGTGGGCTGCTTAAGACACAGGTATAAAGTATTAACAGTCTCGTGAGCTAGCAGGGGTGTGACTTAACCAGCTGAGCAAGTTTAACTCTGAGGACTTGGGAGAGAGGAATAAAAAGCCAGAGCCTGAGGAGAAAGGGGCTACAAAGAGAAAAGAGAAAAGGATTTCCACAAAGAAGTAAGTTCCACAAAGAAGTAAAAGAGAATGGGCTCTACAAAGAAGTAGGAGAAAGGGCTATAAAGAAGAAAGGTTGCTGCTCCCCCAGTTGCTGGTGCTCACCCAAACTGCTGCTTGTTCTTCCTGCTGCTGTCTCCTGGTTTGCTGGACTTCTAACGAGACTGGTATTACCCCCAAAGAACCCAGCAACCCTAATCAGCAGGAAGTAGCCTAAAGAGAACTATGCCCTCTTTCACCTTTAACCTTTCTCTCCTGCATAGTGCTGGGGGAGTGGGAGGAACGAGGGGTGGAAGGGAGGTAGAGGTATTAAGTACAGTAAAATAAATTAGCATGTATAATTAATATAACACAAAGTAGTAAAAGCCGCCTTGCTACACCTCACCAAGAACAATTCTCACCCAAACACATCTGATCATGTGATGATGGGAATTTGGCACAGCTGTAGAGTTCTTAGGAGAATTATACTGCCATTTGGATAATGGGACATTCCACAACGATTCTCCAGAGGGTGTCTTGCTTGATTCAGAGTGGTTTAGATGTGGAGCTGCTTTTGAAGTGGACCAGTTCATGACTGGGGGCCACGAGTGTGACTATGAGCCTTTCAGCCTGGTGACATATGAAGCTTGGCTTTCAAGGATGGTTGCCAGACCAGGTGCCATTGTTGGAACTGAGCCCATCCAGAAAGATCTTTCTAAAAGCCACAAGAGTGCGGGTGATGTGTCCATCTTCTGACTCGTCCTTGGCAACTTTGCTGCCTCTGTCTGATTTCAGCCTTAGAGTGGGGATTAGATGAGATATGTACTAGAAGAGATCTGGCATGCATGAGTAATGGTGAGGCCTATTATGGTGAATGCTGTGTGGAAGAGGGAGTGACCGATGGGGTGATGGACAGGGCCAAGTCTTCAAATTAACCACAGGGACCTGGATGGAAGGCAGACCTGCTGGGTCCTGACAGCTCAGGTCACATTGCTGATGGAAGACAGACAGAGCTTATAAGATCCTACTTAAGCACCAACTCTTCTCTTACGGGCCAGATCTGGATGGTACCGCAGATGGACTCCAGAGTAGAGTGTCCTTATGAAACCCACACAAAGCTTCCTTGATGCTGACTATGGAGGACTGTCCAGGATCCCTCCAGAGACTGGGCAGTCTCTGCAGAGAGGGAGCACATTCCAAGTGAGACAAATGGCCCTTCCATTGATCTCAGTAGTATCTCAATGCTTTGATGCCTTGTTTTGAAAAGGTATTCCGGGGCTGGAGAGGTGGCTCAGAGGTTAAGAGCACTGGCTGTTCTTCCCAAGGTCCTGAGTTCAATTCCCAGCAGCCACATGGTGGCTCACAACCATCTACATTGAGATCTGCCCGGGCGTATATGTAGAGCAAATACTGTATACATAATAAATAAATAAATGTTTAAAAAAAAAAAAGAAAAGAAAAGGTATTCTGGCCTCTGGGCATACCACCCTGGACATGTCTGTCTTGTAACAGTGCTCCTGGTCATTTTTATCTCCACTTCATGGAAGAAAACTTATCTTTTTCTTCTATTCATTTCCCTTCAGTGTTTATCCTTGAAGAAAGTGCTGTCACTCCATTCTTCTTGTAAGCTTCACCTTCATTGTTGAGAGTAGGTGCACTCTCTAGCCAGAGGCCCCCAAAGTCAGAGCTAGAGCCAGCAAAGCTGTCATCAAGGGCTAGGGAAGACCCCTTCAGAGGCAGGGATGTGACTGTCTCAATGGTGCACTATGCCCCAAAATGTTTTCAAAGAGTTTTACCCCCACAGGAAATCTTGCTTGGCTACAATTAGGTTGTTGCTGGGAGGCTCACCCCTTCAACTAGTACCTTCTCAGTGTCTGCCAGGTACCAGGCAGGACTTGCCTGACTCCTGGCCTCATGGAACATGGGAGCACAAGTATTAAAAGTCAGACCAACCACAAATCAGTCAGTACTGGGAAGAAAAGCTCTTGAAGCCCAAAGTGTATCCAAAATGGGTCCTGGTTTATTTTAGGAGATGAGCATTTTTCAACAAATGGTGGCACTTGTGGGGTCAACAGACCTGAAATCTCTTTATTTCTGGGAAAGTTTATGGGGAGGGCTCCCAGGGGAGTACTATAGGAATCCCAGGTCAGGCAGGACTGGGCAGAAAAGATGGTCTACACAAGAATTCAAATAAACCTCCATTTCTGGAGAGAGCAAGAGTGGCTTCTCACTAATACTCCAGCCAATGCTAAGGGCTTGCATCTGTATTTTCTATATCCCAGGCTAGTCTAGCTCTGAGTCATCACTGGACTCTGGAAAACCCTGAGTCAGATGTTCCCTTGGGCTGAGGACAATTCCCAGCAGGCATGTGGCTGTAAGCCTTAATCCCACAGGACCAGCATCTGGAATGGTGCAGCCAAAAGGAAGCTGGTGAAACCCCACAGTGCCATTGTGGTAACACAGTCTCACTCAGAGCAGTGGGAGTTTGGTGCCTTAAGTCAACAGTGCCTGTGAGAAAACCGTTTGACTGGATACAGCCCACATGCTGAGGCCTGGGTCAAGCACGAAGCAAGGTAGATGGCTGGGGAGAGCTCTGTGTTCAGGCTCATTCATAAGGAAGAGGCTGCTGGTGGCTGGGCCACTGATCATGAAGGAAATGGGTATATCAACACATCTCCAGATCTGTGCCTATTGGAGCGCCCCAGGGCGTTATCGCTACCTCTGTCCATCACTAGAAATCCCTGCATGACCTCAGCAGGCCTCAGGACTTAAAATACATCACATGTGGTTGGCTCTGGGGACTCCTGTCTCTCCTCCCTTGACTCCATCAGAGTATCCAGCTACTCATCATATGAGTCATATACACAGAGCCTGGGCCACTCTGCACGCCACATCTTTGATGCTCCCCGAGTTGACTTTCTTACAGGCTTCCTGTCTCACCTAAGCAAAAACTCATTCTCCTGAGGCAGCTAGCACCCACTTACCATCTCTGCCCTCATAGAAAATGGACCACCGTGTGCACCTTGTCTCAGCCCTGTTGCCACCTCTTTCAGGATATAAAGTACATTCAGGCCTTTGGAATTGGGGTTCCCTCTACTTTCTCTCCTGCCATGGTTACGGCTCCCTCCCCATTTTTATATGTGAAATTATCTTCTTAATGGTGTTTGGCTTTTTTTTTTTAAAGTTAACTGAATATTTAAAGCATTTTTTGTGGTTTAGACCTAGTCATTTTGTGGTGGTGAGTATGATCAATTTTACACTATATAGGCATGTCTTCAAGAGATATCTGGATTGCCTTAATTGAAGTATGAAGACCCACCCACTGTGGTTGGCACCATTCCCTGGGCTGTGGTTCTGTACTATGTGAAAAAGAGAAAGAAGCTGAGCATTGGCATTCATCTCTTTCCAGTTCCTGACTGTGGATTCAATGTGACCAGTTGCCTCATGGTCTTGCTGCCATGTCTTACCTGCCACCATGGATAGTACCTTAAGCTGTGAGTTCAAATAAAGCCTCCTTCCCTAACTTACTTTAGCAAAGTTACTGACACATTATTTATACCCCACTTCCTACTTGTTTTTATCATCTACCTATTCTATTAAAATAGAGGTTCAATTGAGTTGAGTTCTTTTTTTAAAAAATGGTTTTCATGCTTAATCTATTCCTAGTACCAAGGACAGGACCTGAAACATAGTAGGTTTTCAAAAATACTTCACTAAAAAAAAAAAAAACAAAAACAAAAAACAAAAAACAAAAAAAAAAACCCATCTTGACTGCAAAAATCTCTACCCAAGGCATTTTGGGGGGGGGGGGGAAGGAAACACCAGAATGGGATGCACCCCCAACAAGTAGCCTGGAATGTGGCAATCCCTCTATAAAACATAACTCTGCTCATTTGTGGTGCCCCAGTGAGACGGGGTTAACTTCCCTCCAGTTCACATTAGGGGCTGACATGAGAAAGCCCTGGCTAGCCTTTATTATATTTCTGCAGATAGCCCCTGTACTGAGCCCACACCAAGCAGAGCCTGGATTCCGGCTGAGTTGGGTCATAGACAGAACTGAGGGGCCCTCCAATATCTTTACAAATGTTTGCTACCTGGCAGGAGGAGAATGAAGCCTGTAACTACATGGCCATGGAACACGGAAGGCTGTAGGAAGAGGAGGAACTAGAATGCACTGAGATCTCATGGAAGGCTGAACCCCTTCCCAACTATCCCACAGTGGAAGTCAGGGACACTGGCTAGGAGGAGCACCTGACCCCATGCAGAAGGGTCAGGCTAGCCCTTGAGGTGATTGATAGGTTCACGACCTGGTCAGGCCAGCCCTTGGTGTGATTGATAGGTTCACAACCTGGCCTGTTTGCCTCCCCCACCCCTCCACCCCCCATGAAGTGGATTGAGGCCAGGTACCCTGTGTCTTGCACAGTCACAAAAATCAGATTCCATTTTTACCAGAATCATACGTGTGGACTTTCAGCAATGAGTTCCCTGAGAAGCAGATGATTTCCTCCAGCTAAATGGAGAAGCACTGGCCTGTAGCTGAACTTCTGTAAAAACAGCTTGATGTGGACTCAGAAGGACACCAGTAAATAAAGCTGTACTTGGAAAGGAAACCCCTGGGCTGGGCTCATGGGCATTTCTTTCCCTCTTTGATTAACAAGGTGAGTTGGGAACTGGACTCAGGCATTTCCTGAGAACAGCCTCATTGGACTCAGCGGTAATTGCGAATTTGATTCTCAGAATCTGTGAAGTTAATTTTTCCACTTTATCTGACAGCTTAACAAACAGAACTGAAACCAGACACAAAGGCAAAGCCAAAGGCATCCAGGAAGGCCAAGGAACTGCTGCCTGGTCTGAGCTGATGGGAAGAGCGTGGTGGAGGATGGAAAGGGACACACACAGATACCTCCTCACTGACCTTCCTGGTCTTGGGAGATTGTGCTCTGTCAGCAGGAGCAAAGGGAACAGAGGTCTCCCAGATCAAGAGTAGAACCTATTTGGTCCTGTTACAGAGTGATGAGACTTCCAATAAGGAGCCTATGTGTTCCTCATGATGACAGGCTCTCTTCTGTGTCTATAGGACAGGCTATGGTCTGGAGACACCTGGTATGGTCCCAAGGAAAGAGAAACCAAGTGGCCACATGTGAAAGATGCAGCCAGGTGAAACAAGGAAGAAGGTCTCCATAGCAAAGCTGGGGACAGGGTGGGATCCTTTGTTCCCTGTGCTGGTGACTCCAAGGGATGGTTGAATGGCTGGCCCTGTGATGATACTAAGCTATCATGGCTGCCCTCTATTCTCTCCCTGCAACCTGCCATGATTTTCCTCTGTAGAACATCACAGAACTCCAAAGTCCAGTTATTCTCACTGGTCCTGTGGAGAACCCAGCCAAGTCTCCTTTCTCAGAGCGGGCACTGGCTCATCCACCACATCCAGGATTCAGCGACCATGGGCAGAGTCCTACACAGGCCCAGCCACCTGAGAAAGCTGCTGCAGACTCACATAGTGCAACACCAGTTCTGGTCATTGAGAATCTTCACTCCTACACAAGGAGGAGTGCATAGGCTAACATCTGTCTTCTGCAAACGAAACAAAACACAGCTCCCAGAACTGCACAATCCCACAGGGACTCAATCCTTAAAACTGCGATTTGGCTTCTCTACAAAGACAAGATAATGAAGACCCAGACAGCAGCCCAACTTGCCTAAAACAATATGAAGAATTTCAGGGAGTGGAAAGAAAACATGATCTGTACACTCACTGTCCAGTTTTTAGCACACAGGAATATTTCTTTTTGAAAACAAAACTTTTAAATATATATTTATTAATAACTATATACATTTATAACAAATATAAACAATTATCTAACTACTAGCCCTAAGAATGACTATAACACCTGTAACCTAACAACTAAACATATTAATAACTATAACAACTATTATTCAACAACTAATCCTAAACTTTTAGAAGGATACAATCTCTGGGGAAGTCATCAGGAACACCTCAAGATTAGATCCTTTAAGGCACTTTAATCAACAGTCTTTCTTCAGGAATGTCTCAGACATAGGTCCTTTAGGGTAAATTGGCTATGGCAGCTTCACCTTAAATGAGGCTTGAGGCTTTCTTCTCTCTGGAAGGCCTCAGCTATCCATAAGCCAACTTATTCAATTGTATTAGCCACTCGGCCACTCTGCCTCAGTCTTGGAGGCTGGCCACAGTTCTATTCAGGCCACTGTCTGAACTGGCCAAACTCCTCTAGGCAAAAGTTGTGCCACAGGGTTTAGTCCTTGGCCTTTTTCTGCTTTGCTGAGGCCTTCTCTGCTCACCAGCTTCTTTCTGCCTCAGGGAGAGCTGGCCACAATTTTTCAGATCTATTGGAAATCAGTTTTTCAGTCTACCAACATTTTCTCCATCAGATGATACAAATTGCCTTGTATCTCTTGTCTCTAGCAGAGGAACTTTCTAGCATGGGAACTCTTGGCTCCACCCACTTTGTTCTTAAATAGGGTCTCTCCTTGTTTCACCTGGCTTCAGCCTAACCACCCATTTCCAAAGGTGATTAGCAGCTGATAACAATGTCAGGCCATAAACTTTGTTTTTAGTCCATATGCTGCTACACTAATTGCCTATAGCCAAGTTGATCTTCATGCCCCATATTAAGAGACTGTATCAGAAGCCCCTAGATATTCACTAAATCTAATTTATATTAATCTAACTCCCCTTGCACTTTTTTTAAATCAAAAGAAAGGTGTACATTCAGAACCCATGTGTGTGAAAGCCAGAGACCAGACTTGGGTAGTGTTCTCCAAGCTGTCCATTTTGGTTTTTGAGACAGGGTTGCTCTCTGGGATCCAAGGCTCATGGCTGGGTAGGTTGCCTGGCCTATGAGTCTTCCTGTCTTGGTCTCCCATTTAGGGATATCAAGCATGCTACTATGTCCAGCTTTTAAAGGGTTTCTATGGACTGAACTCAGGCAGGGTTATTGACTGAGCCATCTTCCCAACCCCTCTGCTTTATTTTGTAGCGATTTTTCTTTTTTGAATATTATTGACTATGAATTAGATCAGACTTCTGTGATTTGAGTATCTTTGAGAAAATTTCAAACAAAGCTTTTTTTAATTTTTGAGAGAGAGAGGGAGAGATATACAGAGGGGGTGGGAAGATAAAAGATGGAAGAGGTGGGAGAGATGGTAGCTTAGTTAGGGTTTCTATTGTTGTGAAGAGACACCATGACCTTGACAACTCTTATAAAGGAATACATTCAATTGTGGTTGACTTACAGTTCAGAGGTTTAGTCCATTGTCATCATGGTGGGAATCATGGTGGCATGCAGGCAGACATGATGCTGGAGAGGTAGCTGAGAGTTCTATATCTTGATCCGCAGGCAGCAAGAAAAGACTGAGCAACTAAGCCTGGCTTCTGAGAACTCAAAGCCCACCCCTAGTGTCACACTTCCTCCAACAAGACCACACCTATTTCAACAAGGCCACGGCTCCTAACAGTGCCATCACTATGAACCTATGGGGCCATTTTCATTCAAACCACCACAGATGAGAAAGACAAGAGAAACACAGAGAGTGAAGTGAGACTAAGATAGAAAGGTCACTGGGTTGAAAGAATATCCAAAAGACCCGTTCCAGGTCTTAGAGTGAAAGGATGCATCAAGAAGACTCATCTGTGCCTAGGTTTTGATTACTGAGGTACTTGAGTTGTTGCCCTTAGTCCTTTTCCTCTTCAAAACACAGCTTACCACTGTGGAGCTAGCTCATCCATATCTGTGGTGCTAAAGCCCACAAGCCAACCTTACAGATCTTAGCCATGTCATCTTAATTCTCTTTATTTCATTCAGCTGATCAACTGTCTGTTGCTGTAACAAACACATGAGATATATCATCTTATGAAGACTGAAAAGTTTATCCTGGGAGTCTCTGTTAATGCTTGGTTACCAGTATTGCTTTGGTGCCTGTGACAAGAAGCACATCGCAGCAGGAAATGTGAGGTGGGACAACTGTTCACCTGGAAGTGGGGGGAAAAGTGGAAGAGGCCAGGGTTCCCAGGGCTTCAAGCTCACATATTTGCAGCCTATAGTCACCCTTCTGGATTTCACCTCCCAAACATTTGAGTTCCATGAGAAAGACCCCAGCCTTTCACTGTGGTGCATATGCAGCCATCCCAACCCAAGACATCATGCCATTTATTTTTATTTGTTTTTTCAAATTTATTTATTTGTTTTTAAATAGTTCACTATGAAGTTCACAAGGGCACCATCTATCACCAGCACGAACCAGGGGGTTCATCATCTAAAGGATCAGGTGTTAGGAAAGAAATGAGACCCAGCCATGTAGGGAACATGCATTAGTTACTTTTTATTCCTGTTGCTGTGGCAAGACGTGACCAAAACAACTCAAGGAAGAAAGGGTTTATTTGGGTTTCTGGTTCTGGAGACATGAGGTCCATTAATGATCTGAGTCAGGCATAGAGGCAGGAGTGGGGAGCTGGGTGATCACATCTTTGAATGCCAGGATGGAGCAGAGAAGGCCAGCTTGAAGTGTCTCTAGGCTCTTAATCCCAAAGCCTGCCCCTAGTGATGTGCTTTCTCCAGCAAGGATGCACAATCTAAACCTCCCAAGACAGTACCATCAACTAGGAACCAGAGCGGATGAGAGACATTCTCATTCAAACCACCACACTCTATTTTATAATTAGGGAACTGAGCCTTGAGTCATTTGTGCAACATGTAAAGGGCCATGACAGCATCAAAGTTCATTGGACAACCCAGACCTGGTGGATTTCAGAGCCCTTGCACTGCTCCATGCTATGAATCTAGACAGGATTGGGGCTAACTCAAGATGGGTGTTTCTGCTGCCCTTGGTTCTTGTGTTTATAGACTCCTATACATACATACATACATACATACACACACAACATATATACATACAAACCCACACACAGGCTCCTCACATGACTGCCAGAGTGCCTTGTCCTCTTGTTTCCACCTTCCCATACTTGTTCCAAGTAGGAGAATGCATTCCTGGTTAACTCATTGATCCAGGAAAAAACACCATTGTCATCCCCTCTTACTTGGACTATTTGGTGAAACATGCTTTTCTAGGATGTGTGAGAAGTCACTGCTCTAATACTTGATTAAATTCTGCTTGGATCTTATATTCATGGTGAATATCCAAGTTCAGCTCAGATAGAGCTCCTAATGTCTCCCCAATTAACTCAAGTGCAAATCCCCTTTTTGGATCGGCAGTACCGTCCTTCCTTACATTTTGTCCTCTGGTTTATGGGTCTCAAATGTGGAATATCAAGTCCACATCCTGTCCATTGCTGGCCCGAGGGGCAGGCAGCATTCTTGAGGAGCAGCCAGTTTATTTCCTGACTTAAAGGATCTCTGTCCTTCCTTTCATTTCCTCAGCCTGAGAGCTCAGGAGATCTGAGCCACGTGTTAGCACAACCACTTCTGGAAGAAAGGCGCTGGCTGCAGCAGATGGGAAGCATTTGGTACAAAGGCTGTTTGTCCTCTCTGGACAGCACCAACCTTGGTCCTTGCTGGTGGGAGTATGTCTTGGGCTCACCAATAATGACTGTGAACCCACCTCCCCCAGCACCACCTTCCCACCCTGATACAAACCCCCCACTTCACCCCAAGAGCAGTTTTTCCTCTTGCTCCTGCCTTCCCAAAGCCTGGTTCCAGAAAGAGAACAAATCCTCCGCTAATGCAAATGGATCCAGGAGAGTATATCAGTATAATTATCCCTCCTTGTTTGGCAGTTTGGTGGAAAGTGTCTTGGTGCGGACAGTCCAGCTGTAAATCAGCTCGAAGCCACATAGTGTTTTAGAGGTGCTTTTTTCCTTTTTCATGGAGATCGAAAGGTGAGGGGATCAAAGGTGGCACACTATGCTTTCATTCTAAGGCTTAGTTTACTCAAAAAGGACCTCTCAAAGGCTAGGAGTCTCATATTCACAGCAGCCTGTCTTCAAAGCCTGGGACAGACTGAGAATACACAGAGCCTTCCGAGCACTGGTTACAGGAGCTGAATTCCTAGGGTACCCTTCAAGTGACACAGAGGGGGGCCACCTCTGCTTAGAGACACACTGTCAGCCTGGCTCACTTCTCCCAGGCTTGGAGGGAAAGTCACCCAGGAGCTGTTCTCTGAAACATTAACCCCCGAGTCCCAATGGAGAGAGGGTACTTGATCCTGACAGACACAAATGCTATCCCCACCAGGACACAGTTACATGAGTATTCCAGGAGACACTGAGCACATGAGTGGGGGGATTAGAACATTTGGAGGAAAGGAGAGATTTTTGAGAGGAATAAGATGGGCCTTCTTGGAGACCATTTTATGTGACTGACAACAGATAGGTTTGAGCAAGGTATTCTGGGAAAGGGTAGAGCATGGTGTACACACCCTAAACTGTTGAAATGAACCAAATTACACTTGGTGATTGTTTCTTTATTCTTACATGGCAATGTGCTTCTTAGATAGAGTGCCAAAGACAGAGAGGTGGTGTGATGTCAGGGGAGTCTGGAAATGCTTCTGAGTGTTCCTGTTAACTTTTTCTGGAGGGTTGTACCACCCCCTCTGGTGTTGAGACTCTTCATCTGGGGCACATTGGGACAATAGCAAGACACTGTCTTAAATGTTTTCAAATACTTATTTTTCCTTAGGACATCTTGAATGCTATAAATGAGGACACTGGAACACAAGAGACTGTGCTTTCTAAGGAAACAAAGCTGATTTGTGGACAGCTAGGATTTTGGAACCCACTCTTGTAACTGCCAGGCTAGGCTGCGTTTCTTGGTACTGATTAATACATGTCTTTGCCCTCCAGTTACTTTCCACACATTACATTCACTAAGAAGACATGTTGCTCTGTGCACCCCAAGGGACAGCAAGGATAGACCCCCCCCAGAGATTCACGTCCAGGGAGATCAGCCAGAATAAGCCAGGTGACATAGTGACATCCACTCCCACCTCCTAGTGACTTACCAGAACAAGTTAGCTGACAAGATAAACCACCGTCCTAGTTGGGGTTTCTATTACTGCCATGAAACACCATGACCAAAAAGCAAGTTGGCGAGGAAAGGGTTTACACTTCTAGATCACAATCTGTTGTTGGAGGAAGTCAAGACAGGAACTCAAGCACGGCTGGAACTTAGAGGCAGGAGCTGATACAGAGACCACGGAGGGGTGCTGTTTACTGGTTTGCTTCCCTTGGTTTGCTCAGGCTGTTTTCTTAGAGGACCCAGGACTACCAACCCAGCGATGGCCCCATCCACAATGGGCTGGGTTCTCCCCCATTGATCACTAACTGAGAAAATGCCCTACAGCTGGATCTCATGGCGGCATTTCTTCAACTGAGGCTCCTCCCTCTGTGATGACTCTAGCTTGTGTCAAGTTGACACACAAAGCCACAGCCAGTACAACCACTAAGTAATATGAAGGAGTTGCACCATCTAGGCCACTGATGGTCTGAGACTGGTTGTAGCAGATGTCCTTTCCCCAACTTTGTCCCTCAGCCCCACTGTCCCACACACCTTCCTACTGCATGAACTCACAATACTCCACCCACCAATGCTTACTGACCAGGAGCTGACCCAGCCATGGAACACAGCAGGTGAGAATATCTTAAAGCTAAGTATACCCTGGGAACATCCAGGCCTACTGTAGGTGGAAGGTCAGAATATGTTTAGAGTGGACATGAAGCATGGCCAGTTGCTCATATGTTGAAGACTTGGTTCCCATCTGATGAAACTGTTGAGAGGTGATTGTATCTCATGGATGATTCTCCGAGGTGCCCTACTGGAAGCAGAAGGCTAGAAATCTCATTCTGTTGCTGTGACAATCTGAGCAAGGTCATGAGGACCAAACAGATCAGCATTTGGCAGACCCCCAGGGAGGAAATGAGGATCTGACTAGAAAGTGGCCTGAGGGGTTCTTGGAGTAATAATATTCTATGTATCTGGTCCTGTTAATGGTTAGTCAACTGCAGATATTTATCAAAACACAGAACTACATATCTAAAAAAGGTGACTTATTGTATGTAAGTTAGTCCTGAGAGCCTGACTTTGAAATAAACAGCAGAGAGTGTATAGTGTACATCTCTTATCCCAGGATTCAGGAGCAGGAGGCTAAAGCTCTCAGGTTCCAGACTAGCCTGACACACAGAGTGAGATTTTTTGATCCCCCCCCCCATCAAACCAAAACAGTATCAAAACCTACAAACAAAAATCTTTTATTTGTGTTATTCTATCTATCTGTCTGTCTGTTGTCTGTCTGTCTGTCTGTCTTTGCTAGGATCTCATGTGTCCCAGGCTGGCCTCCAACTCTACATAGCTAAGGATGACCGTGAACTTCTGATGTCCCAGCCTCTACTTCCTGGGTGCTTTCATTACAGATATGCGCCACCACATCTGTAGTGGTGAGCACTGAACCCAGCTTTCATGAGGTCTAGACAAGTGCTCTGCCAACTGAACATCACCTGCAGCCCCTGGCATTGTTTTGTTTTCTGAGTCAGTCTTTCCAAATACACCACTCAGGTTATTCTCAAACCTGTTGGCCCAAGTGACCCTCCCGCCCAACTCTCCTGAGTAGCTGGGACTACATGTGTGAGTGGCTTGGCTCAGCTTTCTTGATTTCTAATTCTGGTAAAAATCTATAAATGCCTAGTGACAGAAACATCTATGGCAGTGGCTCTCAACCTCCCTAATGCTATAATCCTTTATACAGTTCTTCATGTTGCAGAGACCCCCAACCATAAAATTATTTGTATTGCTACTTCATAACTGTAATTTTGCTACTGTTATGAATCATAATGTAAATATCTGTGTTTTCTAATAATGGTCTTTGGTGACCCCTGCGAAAGGATCATTCAATCCCCAAAGGGATCACCAGAGATCCCAGAATGTGGCCTGCTTGAGATTCTAGGAAGCAAACACAAAATAATCATTTTGGGTACAAAAAGGAAGCAGTTGAAACTACAGAGAGATGAGGACAGAAGGGTCTTTCAAAGCTGCAGCTCACAACAAAACAGATGTGAGTCCTCTGTTCCCAAGATTCTTATACAACTGTCCCCGCCCTGATTCATTGACATTTTGCTTAGAGAGAAACTGGATTTCCATTAACCAAGTTCTTTTACAAATGACATTAGCATTTCCATCCTGTGAGCAGCGCACATGGCAGGCCTTTGTTGGATGGCATGAAGCCCGGGCATGTCAGGTGGCTCTTGGCAGCTGTGTGTGTAGAGGGGGAAGATCAGGAAGATTTTTAATTCCTGTGTCACAGAAACCTTGAGGCTTGGGGAGCTTTGATGTGGCCTGAAGAATCTGCATGGCCACAGTGCCAGAGCATTGTGGGTTGCGATAGAGGGTTCTGATGTGTTGACACAGCACAGGGGAGCTGGAGTGAAGTCACGTGGTTCAAAGCATCCGATTTCTTACACAGACCCATAAACTGTCTTCAAGGAACACGTTTCTCAGTCTTTTGAAGTGAGAGATACTTAAAATATAACTCTCATTGCCCTAGTGTGGACAGCTCAACTCACTCTGTGGCTTTAACCGGCTTAATCAGAAGTGGGTTTCGGTGACAATAAGATGCCTCAACTAGCCAGGTCTGACACTGGGAAGTCATTATTGTTCAAAGGGATCAAAGTTTGCTGAAATAACCGTGGGCAGATGCAGATAGCTGAAGTGTTGAGGGTCTGACTTTAGTCTGCTCTCGTGGCTTTACTGGGGGAAGCAAAATCAGCAGAGAGTTATTAAGCACTAAACACCACATCCAAATTCTGCAACCAAAATGAAGAAACACTTCCCAGAACTATGGGCCACCGCTGACTAGATTTGGAGTTGTTACAAAAATCATGCATGTCCCTTGGAAATGTCGCAAACAGATCATGAAGTGAAAATGAGCCCCCTCCCCGGCATCCCCATCTCCTGGGGTAATCATTTCTAGTGTTCTCAGATGTCTCATTCAGACTTATGTTCTCTGCATATGCATGCAGTCACACATACAAGTACATGCTACACACACGCACACACACACACACACACACACACACACACACACACACATACGCCAGATGGCAGATGAGGTAATTTGTCTTTGAAGATTTAAATAAGATTGGCTGAGACCCCATCCCACATGTGGTGGGGATGTCCATGCTTCTAAGGCAGTCTCAGAGTTTGCAGGGGGAGGTGTCGGGAGGCACTTTCCCTAATCCCCTCAGCTTTTCAGCTTCAGTTCTTGCCAAATTAGGTCAGAGAGTGATTGCTTTGATATCCCAAACACAGACATTTTTCTCCCCTTTAAACCTCAGATGCAAAAGGCTTGAATTATTATTCTCTAGCTCATTGCCTTAGTTCATTTCTCGTCGCTATGATAAAAGACCCCAGCAGAAGCAAGTTGGGGGAGAAAGGGTTTGTTTTAGTCCACAGTTCCAGGTGACAGTCCATCTTTGTGGGGAAGTCAAGGCGGCAGGAGCCTGAAGCACCCCATCCACAGTCGAGAACAGACAACAAGTTAATGCATATGCTTGCTCTCCGCTCACTTTCTCTCTTTTTGTAGAGTCCCAGATCCAAAGCTAGGGACTGGTGCCACCCACGTATAGCCTGGGTCTTCCTGCACTAGTCAACCTAATCAAGACAATCCCTCACCGAGATTCCTTTTCCAGGTGAGTATAGATTGTGTCAAACTAACAGGTAAGCTAAGTATCACATTCATGGACCATTTTTACCAGGGATCCCTGCTGGATGTTCCATCTGTCTATCTGTCCATTCCCTGTGTACTTATCCATCCATTCACACATCCATCCAGGTATCATCTATTCCTTTTCCCCACTTCATGCCATACCATCTGAGATAGTTAAGTATTAATTGACAGCCTCATAGGATCTGTAATCACCTTGAGAACACTTCTGACTGTGTCTCTGAGAACATTTCCAGAGAGATTTAATTAATCCACTGTGTGGTTTGAATGAATAATGTCCCCCAGAGTCTTGGACATTTGAATAACTGGGCCCCAGTTGATGGAGCTTTGGGAGGTTTAGGAAATGTGGTCCTTTGTTGGGGAAGTATGGCACTGGAGGACTCTGAAGTTTCAAAAGCCAGTCTCTGTTTCCAGGTCACGTTCTCTGCTTCCTATTTGCAGTTCAAGATGTGAACCCTAAACTTCCTACAGCCACAGCTCTGTTCTGATGTCACAGCCTCAGTGGGCCTCGTAGTCACTGTGGGCCTGAGGATGACCTTGAACTTGAACAAGTGCCGGGGTCACAAGTGTGTGTCACAGCACATGGCTGTATGGAGCCCTGGGGAGGAAACCCAGGGCTCTGGGATGCTGGGAGAGCACATTGCCCATTGAGCCACGTCTCTAGCTCGCCTTAATTTCTTAAACACACTCTGTTGGAGGCAGGTATTCGTTCATTCCAGTCTGTCCCAATGACTCCCCTCTAGATAACAGTGATGACATTCTAGATAGTGTGAACCCTGGACCAAGGGTCAACATCGAGAAGCCACTTTGGAGATCAGGAGTCCTCTGAAAAAATATTTCCCGACTGCATATGTAAGCCAAGGCTGTCATTGTGCCTAGGCTGACCACCCTTCCTCCAGCAGCTGTCTGTGTCAGAGAACATTTGGGCCTCGATGACCACATCCCAGCCCTTCACTGTTTACTCAGTAAGACCCTCTTGGGATGTCCCGCCCACCTTTCCTTTCCAAAGCTATCCCGTCCCAGAGTGAGAAAACTTGTTCAGCACGGTAGTCATTTTTTCTCTCCTGCTCTCACTCTACCAAACTTCTCATCCTTCTGGACACATTCTTCTTTCCTCCTGATAAAGATTTTTTGGGGGGACACCACCCTTATTCAGACAGGAGAAAGAGATTCCAAAGGGGAGCATGGTCAGCGCTGTGTTCAGTGTTTGAGCCAAGTCTGGCTTCCCATTTCCTGAGGGCCTCTCATGTGATGCTGGCTGGATATCCAGCACTTGTCTGTTCCAAATTCTCTCGCAAAGTTCCTGATTTTAAAACCACATGTTATGTGGCATGGCTTTCTCCAGTTTCCACAGAACCAAGCCGTGAGCCACCAGCAGTGTGGGAAAAACAGTCAAGATGTCTCCTTTTTTCCTGGTGCTTGAGTTGGATCCTGGGGCCTTGTGCAGACACAAGGCTGGTACTCTACCAACGAGACACATCATGGGACCTTAAGGAAGAATCTCTGAAGGATGTTCTCTGTCAGAATTTCCCTGGGGTGTCCAGGCCCCTCTCTCCAACCTTCCCTCTTCATCCAAAGTCACTTGGCCTAATCCTTATTTTAGTTGTTTACAACATAGTTTGATAGAAGAAAATGTTCAGGACGGACCAGAGATAACCATAACTCAAAACCACCTGTGGCTAGCACTTAAGAACTTTGGGACATTTATGTGGATGTCACAAAATGGCCTTAGGTGTCAACTTCTACTTGCCATTCTCCCTGTAACTGTCTTATCATTGTATTTCCTCCTTTCTCATTTTAGACCTTTGAGTCTCCACACTGGCTAATACACTGTATTCTTACCACCCTTGATTATCACAGGTGTAACAGTTTCTTATTTTCCAGGAGAGTAAACAACACTACAAGAGATCCTCTCAAAATGGATTATTCTTTTCCATCCAAACTGTAAGTGATGGAGCTACTAAGGTCAAAGCTTATGGGTTTATGTTTCAGAAAAAAACACAGCCGCAGAAACTTGGGCTAGGATGATCCTGACAGCTGTGGGAAATGACCCCAGCTCCGGTCCTCTTCATGTTCCTCACTTTGCTGTGTCCTCAGCAATCCCCAGCCCAAGGCTCCTCCAGGCTCCTCCAAGGCTCCTCCAGATGCTGACACCATCACTGGTGAGTCCTCTCCTGCTGAGTCCTGTTTCTCTGGCCCCTGATGAGGATTAGTCCACTGTCTCCCAACCCTCCTCTCCACCACACTGGCCTTGGACATGGTTGGGATTACTGCACTTCACGTCCTCATTGACATGGAACTTGCCCTCTTATCTCCTTCCAGACACATTCTTAGGGACTTTTGACAAGGGCCCCCAGTAGTTTGGAGGATTTGTGAGGCCTGCCCATCATCCAGACTACCTCTGGTCTCAGAAGTTCTCTGGCCATGTCAGTAGAAGCCGGGGTCGGGGGACTTGTTAGTATATCTTCCAGTTACAGCCCCTTCAGAATGGTTTCTGGCCCCCACCATGCACATGTAATGAACCCCCTCTTCCCTTCTGTCCTCCAGGACCCTGAAACTTTTCAAGCCTTCTGTTGCCTTCTAAAGCAGGCCACTGAATGCTACCTGGGGAAATAGAGCATGGCATTGTTAGATATACAAGAAAGCCATCCCAAGAAAATTCTAGTCCTATTATCTAACATTTCTTCAGAGCATTTTTGGAAAGCAGCCCCCCTGTTCTCAGCTCAACAAGCCCTTAGAGATTTGGCCCAGCTGTCCTTTTCCTGCAACAAGGCCTTGCTCCGCCAGAGGAAGTAAGTCCTGCCTTCCCCATGTTTGCCAAGTTCGCCACAAACTTCCAGCTTCCGAGAACTGGGTGAGTCTCAGCACTACCATCCAGTGCTATCTGGGGGCTTTTCAGGTAGGCACACAAACGTCACCTTTGGGGGGAGTCAAAAGGAAAGCTCTAGACTGGTCTGTTCTTCCTTGTAAGCTCCACCACACAGGACCGGTCAAGTCAGTCACCCTGGGGAAGTGTGAGCCCCCGAGAGCACTTCCTGGTATGGATGGGGCTCCTTCAAGGGTTGTTTGAGAACATGGGCCTCTTCCCAAAGTTATCAAGAGGGGTGCTCTGAACATCACTGTTTTCAAGCTTCCCAGAAGTTTGGGTGTCTAGACTTAAGGGTAACTTTCTATCCATGTTTGCTGACAGGGATGGATTTGGAAATGTTCTGTCAGTGACTATGAAAGGCACTGAGTGTGTGTTCTGACCTGGCACATAGATAATGCCTAACAACAGCTCTGCTGGAAAAGAAAAAGCAAAACCCAGGGACTTGTGGAATGCTTTCAATTTCCACGGTGTGAAAATCTCTAGCAGGCCTGAGTGTAATCTACTGGTGTAGAGTTCAGAAAGGACACCCAGGCACCACACCATTATATAGGGAATCACCCTGCATACTTGCTGTGTGGACTTCTGAAGAGACGTGGATGCACACCTACTCCCCTCAGATATGGCACCGGTGGAATGACTCCGTCCAAGTCTAACTTGGTGAACCCACTAGTTTATTGGGCTTATGAACAAGAGGATAGGTGAGGGGTTAGTTACAGCATAGGTGACTCCTGATTAACTACACCAGGGACAAATGCTCTCCCAGCATGGATGTGTCTTCTCATAGTTACCTGGTTGGAGTCACCCACTGCTTCTGTCAGCCCTCCATCCCCTTTATATCCGAAGACCATGTTCTGAAGAGGCACAATTCCACATACCTGGGAGGCAGATGCAGGAGTAAGTGAGTGGCTTGAATCTCAGTGAAGAGCTTAATGACTTCCCCAGCCTTCCTTCTATGAGGAACATCAACAAGTCCGACCTTATAAAAGGTCTAATGACATCCCCCAAGCTCTCTATGACAGAGTGTCAATAGGCCTCGTATTGGACAATAAGATGGCCTCTTGCCAATACTCACAAACATTTTGGTTGAGACTGTGACTTCGGTCTTGCTCAAAAGGCAGCAGCACTTCACACACGATTCAACACCTGAATAACTGAGAGTGAAATAATTAAAAGTGCTGAGCTTGGAGGGATTTATGGTCTTTACTGATAACTCTGGTTTAATTATAACTGTACCTGGTTTCATTTTAATACTGATTATATTTGACAGCTGTCTCTCTAAAAGATGGAAGGAGCCTGTCCGGGCCAGCCGCTGTGCAAGCCATTTCTCTCTGCAGTCAGGACCAACTGTCTTCCCCTGTGTTAGAAACCAGCCCCACTGCAGAGTGCTGAGGTGGCTCTGTTCTAGGAAGGAGTTCCCAGAGGGCAACAGTGGGCAGAGGGCAGAGCCAGTGTGTGAGGAGCACACAGGGAATCGGTTTTGCCACAGGGAGAACTCAGCCAAAAAGGGCTGGAGGACTCAGCCAAAAAGGGCTGGAGGAAGGAAAGCGTGGCAGGGATGTGGGACTCTGAAGCCATTGGTCCTGACCCTGTTGCTTACTAGGTGGCCCATCCAGGCACACCCCTTATCTGTCCTGAACCTGTTTTCTCACTTGCAGAGAGACTCTGATCATCTCTTAGGGATTTAACAGGACCAGTGATGACAGTATGGGATCATGCCAAATTCAGGCATCACAGTGACCTGGGAGGCAGTGACAATGTCTAATCTCTCAAGAGAGCACAGAGTCCAAGCAGTCCTGAGAAACATTTTTTTAGGGTGGAAGGACTTTGGGCTGCATTGTCCCAGGCTGATGGGTTCTCAGCCCCCTGCTGCATTCTGGGATACTATACCCACTTTTATGTGGCCCAAACTATAGGAAAATGCAGGCAGCTTGAAAGCCAGGGTTCCTTTAAGTCTAGGTTCAGCGAGCTTAGGATATGGTGTGCAGTGGGAAGGCTTTAAGAGCGTGGAGTCTTGTTAGAGAGTTTTAAAATAGACTTCAACACTGAAGCGCCTCACTTTTGCTCCCTCCATCTGAGAAATGGGCCAAGCAATGCCTTCCTCCGGGTCTGCACTGTGGCCTAAAATGATTAGTCTATTCTCTTGTTTGCTCAGGTCATCAAGGCTGGGCTCAGTGACATTGGTGGGGTGGGGCAACAAAGCCATCATTTCACTAAGAGCATATCTCTCCCCCCTGGACACCAAGTCATAAGCGAACAGGGGACTGAAGAAATTGAACTGCCAGTAAAGCATTGTTCCCTAGATGGACATGTGCAAAACAGCTCTGGAGAGCCTGGCTTCTGACTCACAGGACAGGCAGTGTGCCCCCACACTGCAGCTGTGGGTAGTGTGGCCACCTTCTGATTCACGTTTTCCATGGTTATCTGGAAAATGAAAACCATCTGGACACACCAAGCGCCCACTCACATGGACGCTGGAACCCACACTGTACTTAGACTAGCACTGAAGCTCCCATAGTCCCTGCTTGCCCAGAGCTATGTCCCCAGTTGTGACCACTGTCTGCTTCCACTATTATCAAACTTTAGGTCCATTGACTCAGAAGGCATCCTCGGAGGGCACCAAATGGACATGGCAGTGCCTGACTGCAGCAAATTAAGGTGTAACTTTGGGGTCTTTTAAAGTTCCCTTACTTGCTGTTCTGGGCAACTGTCCTCACACCAACCACATGACACCATGTGGTGCTTCTTTAATGAGCCATTTCTTGTCTGACTTGGGCAGTGATACTGGGATTCCTTTCCAATTTGGGGTTTTGCAAAGGAGGGAGGGGTTTCCAGAAGAGAAGGGTGTCCTGGGAGAGTCTTGGGAGGTTCTGAACATATGCTGTCTTGAAAAAGCAGCTTTCTATCGGTGTGTACCTGGCTGCTGACAGTCGGATTCTTTTGTATGTGTGCAGACTTATGAAGAATTTTCCCATAAGATAAGGCCCACCCGCATTTTAAATAAAAGAGTACCCTTTCCAATCTGAAGTCTGGTAAAGGGTGCTATCCTTGCTGTAGGGGCAGACTCCCTGGCTCTAGTCCCTACTCCCACATTGAACACCCTGCTCAGTGTCCTGGGAATGATAATGGTTCCTCTAGAGAACGCTGGGAGCCTGAAGGAGACAGGCCCTGGGGAGCACTCAGATAGACTTGGGGGTGGGGGAACTGCAGAGAAAGCACTAGCTATAAAATCACTACTCCGGGGTGTGGGGCTTTCCTGACCTTTCTGGCTGTGGCTAGCTTAAATGCTCCCTTTCAACAGCCACCCAGTTCCATCAGCCTTGTATTAGTCACCCCTTTAAGGCCAGCACGTGAAGCTTACATGCCTGCAAGGATCCTCCTGTTCTCCTGTTCTTGTAGACTGGCTAACTGCCCATCAGTTACCCATCCTCTCTATGAGCTTCACCCCCACCATCTCCCACTCCACTGCTCCATAAGCCTGAGGAAGGCTAGGACCTTGTTCTTGGGCATGTGGAGATGCTGGCCTAAGTGGGGTCCTGTCTCTAGAGGCCTGTGTGACAGACAGGGCTGGTGCAGAGGTGGGCCTAAGAGGCCCTTTGCCTGGGCCACCTGCATGTAAGCAGAGGCTGTGGAGGATGGGGAGAGAGCAGCCTGGATGCTTTGGGAGGGGGTGGGGCATGAGGGAAGGTTGGGGGTGGCAGATAAGGACACAGATGACAAACAAGGCTCTGTGAAGCCCCTGAAGGCCCTGCCATTCCCAGGAGGATATGTGCTCCACACTGCAGAGAACACCAGTTAGGAAACAGAATACCTTATGGAATGTGCATGCAAGAGGCTTGGTGGCAGGATATGTGTGTGTGTGTGTGTGTGTGTGTGTGTGTGTGTGTGTATGCGCATGTGTGTGTGGTGTGTGTTGGGGGGTGAGGTGGCTGGAAGTCAGAGGCCAGCACTCACTTCCTTTCTGGAAGCATAACTGGAGGGAAGGAAGGATGATAGCGTGCTGGATGTGCAAGGACTGGAGTTTGTCTGGCTTTGGTGTGGGGCTGGGGCATTTCAGAAGTATGGTGGAAATCCAGTGCTGAGACTACAGAACACTCCCTGGCAAAATGCCCTGTGCTTCAGAAAGCGGCTGCCTCCTGGCCAGACAGGGAACCAGAACCAGACAGTCTTTTCACGAGGTGATCCTTCACAAGGAAGGAGGAACAGGCCTCTGAGATTTGAAGCAGCCTCCCCCACTTAAGATATTTGAAGCAGCTGACAAACAGGACACCTCCCCATGTTTCAAGGCTGCCATCTGGTGGAAGGCTGGGGAATAGCAGATGCCTTAAACAAGGCCCTTTCACTCCCGGATCTCCAGCAACTATTGACTAATAGTACTACATACACCCCTAAAGACCTTTTCATCTGAGAGAAAGAGCGTCTCTGGGCCTAACTGGTTGATTGGAAAACAGAGACAGTGATTGATCTATGAAGTGGCACTTGCCTCCCTACAAGTTTCTCTGTGTCCCCACAGTACCTCTCTAAGCAATGCACAAGACACATGGCACTTGTGTTCAAATCACGCCCAGTCTTTGACACTAATATCCATGAACCTGTGTGCTTGTGTGTAGGGTGGGTGTGTAGATTAGTGTCATCAGGTAGCCCGTGCCTGCATACCATGGCGCCCCTGATTATCATCATTCCAGCCTGTCGGAGAGCTACTTATAGTTCACCGTGGACCTATTGGCTATCAAGACTTGCTGTTTAGAAGGCTAAATGGTGTCCCCTCTGATGAAGGTTCTGGAGTGGGACAGAGTAGCCTGGATTAGCCAGAGTCCTGGTAAGAGGGACGCAGAAGGTCAGATCAGGGAGGAGCCAGACCTGGGAGCCCACCCTGGGGTGGTTTTGAGAAATGGGGAGTGGCATCCTCAGTGAGACAACAGACCCTCCACAGAACCTCTAAAGGAATCGGCCTGCCAAGGCTCTGGTTCCAGTCCGGGAAAGCTGGGTTTAGACTTCTGGCCTCCAGAGCAACAAGAGGCTGTGAGGCTTTACCCCACTAGGTGATGGCATTTGACGCACTTGGCTTGGGAAGTTAATGCAGACACGGCCTCAGGGTCAAGGTTCAACAGTTGGATCAACATCGAATCTCACAGACACCACAATGTGCAAGCAACTGCCCTGAAAACCAGTGTGTTTGCACCTTTGTGCCCTTGTGCTGGTTTTTAGGTCATTTTTATTTATTTCTTAAGGCTGGTGAGTTGGCTCTTACCACTCAAGCCTAATGACCTGTGTTTGATCCCCTGGAACTCACACAGATGTGGAAAGAGAGGATCAACTCTACAAATCGTCTTCCACATGCATGCTGTGACAAATGTACACCCACATCATACATGTACACACACCATACATGCACACACACAATACATACATACACAGTAATAATAATAAATGTTTTTTTTTTAATTTAAGTAACATGTCAGTATTTAAAAATCATGGAATTGCCATATATTTTGTTTCTGTCTGAAACCCACACTTCTACATGATGATATCTGGACTTGGCAGCCAGAACCTTTCAAACCAATTTCTCTCCCACCAGATTTTGAAGATTATTTTGTCACTACAGCACAGGGGCATAGCTCAAAGAGGTTGCCCTGTACTGGAAGACATGAATAAAAGCCAGTTATTTCTCCATTAGGACATTCTGTTTCTAAATAACATGTTCACTCTGGTGTGCCAGTCTCTTTGTGAATGCCTAGAATGGAAGATGAAGATTTAGCTCACTGAACCTCAGGCCAAACCCACTCTTCTCTCAGCTTCTCACTCTGACTAAACCATAGGATTTGACTTCAGAAAGTCTTCTGGAAGAGTTACAAAGGGGACCTGGAGGCACCCTGGGGTCAGACCACACCCAGAAGGTCACAGTCTGGGAAGCTGTTGGAGGGAATTCCAAGACTGAAGTCTCAGGTTCATGAGTCGGAAGCCTTTATTCGGAGGACCACACCACGTCTCACCAAATAACAAATGAATTAGAAGGAGAAGAGGAAAGGAGAGACACCAAGGCAGGATGTGAAGGAAGGAAGTACTCTTCAGGAGAGGGAGACTTGGGGTGCTGTGAGATCCCAGGAGCTGTGACCCTGGGAGACAAGGTCTTGGGAGGGGTATAACCTTGGACCCCACGAGCCTCTGAGGTCCCCATCAGTTCTAAGAATCCCTGAGGATGTGGCCAGGCCCCTTGACTCTGTTATGGAAGAAAGTGCCCACCCACCACGGCGGGCAATGGAGCTAGACCCCAGGCTTGAAACCCCAAAATCCCCAGGGCATGTTCGGCACTTACAGAAGAGAGGGGACAGGATACAGTCCCAGTCTGTGGCTTTGGGGCCATAACTGGCTAGTGGCTTCCCTTGTGGTTGACTGGTTTCTAAGTCCTGGGACAGGGTCTGTGTGCACTTGGAAGATCACAGTCAGTGCTGTGGACAGCACACCCCACGTGTGCAAGTAAGAACACAGAGCTCATCAGCCGCACATCCAAAAGCCAAGCCAGGACAGAAGACAAGGTGAACGGCACAGACTGGGAACGTTCCAGTGTTTGCAAAGTGTTTCTGAGCAGCGGGCGTGGGTTGTGATGGTGGATGGCAAAATGGGAACCAGTTTCCACTTAGCCAGAGGGGTTCTGTCCCAGGCTGTGCTGCTTACTGTGGCCACTTGACAGGTCTTCCCTTCTCCCAATCTTAGTCGTTCATTGATGAAATGGGCTCTCTGAGCACTACCTGTCAGGTAACCATGAGAATCATCCAACATATATGGCCGTCCTCAGCAAGGGCCTTTGACGGCACACAGCTTAGAGCTGTGGGCTTCTTTCCAACATCTATGGCTAGACTTTGAGAGGGCTCCGTGTCCATGTGTCAGCTGCCTTCTAGCTATGTGGTCATTGCCTCTTTTCTCCAATCTTCTCCTTCACCACCCTTTCTTCCAAATGCCTATATTCGTGATCTCTCTGCAGCAAGTAGAAGTCTGAGGCGCTGAACACTTATATGCAAGATCAGGCAAGGGAACTCAGAGACTGCCTGATCCTGTCCTGTTCCTGGCCCGTTTGCTTGTTTGTCCTTTAAATACAGCTCCTCCAGAAGTCAGCGCTGGCTGCTCTCTCCCTTTGCTTTGCTCTGCCAGGAGCTGGCAGCAGCAATCCTAAGGCATAAGTGAAAACCTCAGCTCTTTTCCTGAGCCTGCTGTGCCATCCAAGAAGGCACTTCTGCCCTGGGGGTTAGGCAAGTGGGAGCCCAACGCTCGGAAGGTGAACACGGAGGACTGGGCTGAAAACGACGGTGGCTGCACAGCTCAACTGCTTATTTCGTATTTATTTATACTGAAATGTTCCCATCTGCCAGCCAGTGTCAAAGAGCCAATTCAGTCTAACGGATTATCGAATAATAATAGAACTGTGAAAAGCCCACTCACAAGGAGCCCAGGCTGCTCCCCACTAAGAACAGTGCCCTGAGTTCTCAGACCCTTGGGTGGAAGGGTCTGCCTGACCCTACAAGTGCAGTGGCCTGGTAAAAGGACCTAAAGTAACTGAAAGTAACTGTCCTCCAGGAGTTGGTGGAGAAAGTGATCCCTAAGAGGAGGTGGGTAGCTGTTACCAAGGTACAGGGGAGAGGGTGCAGGAGGAGCATGTGACATTTGCCAGAGACCCATGGGCTGTCCTAGCTCTGCACACTGTGCCTGTAAGGGCAGGAAGGTCTTGCACGTACTTCTTATTTAAGGTGCAAGGAGTGGCGGTGGGAAAGGGCCTCCAAGTCAGTGGTTGTCAACCTTGGGACGCCACTCCCTTGAGGGTCAAAAGACCCTTTCCCAAGAGACACAGAAGATCACTAGAAAACACAGATCTTTACGTTACGATTCAGAACAGTAGCAAAATTACAGTTATGAAGTAGCGACAAAAATAATTGGATGGTTGGGGGTCACCGCAACCTGAGGAACTGTATTAAGAGGTCAGGAGCCTCGCCTGCTGCTTCCTGGGACACGAGGACGGGGGTTGGGGGGGGATTGACTAGAGCATCAAAGGCAGAGCATTTGGGAGCCCCTCCCTAAAGGACAGAGAGCAGAACCCTCAGAGATGTGAAGGAAAAAGAAAAATGCATCTGTACCGAGCACTCGCAGAAGTTTTTCCTTATAATTTCCCAACATGGCACCTACTTACATCTATTTACATAGTATCTTCGAGATGCTCAGCATTGAAGGTCCTCTAGAGGGGATTGAAAGTATGCAGGAGGGGCTGGGGAGAGGGCTCGTGGGTAAAGGCACCGGCTGTCACATCTGACAGCCTGAGTTAGATTCCCAGGTCCCAATGGTTAAAGGAGAGAACTGACTCCCACATATTGTCCTGTGAGACACACACACACACACACACACACACACACACACACACACACCATAAATTAAAATTGCATACTTAAGTATATGGGAGGGCATACAGAAGCAATCTGCTAATGCCATAGAATTTTATACCAGGGATATGCCTGCAGTTTGTTGTCTCCACAGTTTAGGGTCTATGAATGTGAAGTCCACCTGTACCGTTTACCTTTCTCTCTGCTCTGCTAGAATCTCCACAGTACATCTGCCGACATATATGAATGACATCATTTTTCAGTCTCTGGGACTCTGATCGTCGTCTTCATCATTTCTCTTTTTCATCAACACACAAAGTTTGCCAATTCTTTCTCTGCCTTTCTCAAATGGGCTGTTGTGTCTCCAACAGCTAACATCTCTGCTCAGGTCTCTAAACTCGACTGTTTTTTGAATCTTGTGGCCCACCTTCTCCAGAGCCTCCTTGGTTCACAAGACTCAGGGATCATCACATGGTGATTTTGAAGTCTATGCTCAGACACCAGAGGCTGTAAATTCTCCAGCCACTAAGGATGAGTGTGTCTGTGGGTTGGGAATTCAGAGGTCAGGCAGTTCACACATCTTCCTGGGTTTTATTCTCTGTGGGGTCATCCTACATCTCCTTCTCTCTTTCCTACACAAACCTTTAAGCTGACCAAGGCATTTCCTCTTCCTGTCCTGTTCATCTGCTGCTGACATTTCTGTTTCTTTTCAATAATTCATCTGAGCCTTGGACAGTTCTGTGTAGGCCTTGGGATTAAGTTCCTGCTGGTGGTAGTGGCTGCTTGGCAAGGCAGTTATTCTGGTAACTGATCTGTGATTGTACTGACTGAGCTAGGCAGCTCCAGGTGAAACACCTCAGACTCTGAGTTTTTCCACTTCAGCTGTTTATCTTGAGTAAATGTTCTCTGTTGGTTTATTGTTGGGTAAATTTTCAGCCTTGAAATGATTGTTTGTATCATTTTATCCAATTTTATTCTCATGATTTTCTGCCATTCCAGAAGTCAGGGAGCTGACAAACTGTGAAATTACAGGCCGTACTGGCAAGGCCATAATCGATGTTTTGTTAAAGCGTCTGTACGGCTCAACCATACACCCAAATTGCATAATCCCCATGTCAGCGTTGAGACTCCGGACTGTCAGATTAATCTCAAAAGATCTGGCTTTACACTCTGCCAACGTCACCAACTCAGTGGCTCCAGATCATCATGGATTACTCTCTCTGGCTTTCAGGATGGGCATGGAAGGGTAGAGCACCCAGAATTAGTAATGTAAAATTAGATCCAGTGACGAGACAAACGTGTTCTGGGAACTAAAATATACTGTTGAGCTTCACTGCCTGGTGTGCCTGTCTGGGGTTATGCTGCATGCTGAGACCCACAGTGGACAATGCTGGGGTGCTCCTTGTCCTCATGGAGCATACCATCTGACAGAAAAGTCAGGCATGAACTGTGCATGCTAGTGTTTGTGACTCTAACCAGCCAGAGCATGGCAAGCCTAGCTCTGGCAGGCCTTGCCCTTCTACTCCATTCTCTCTGCCTTGCTAAAAACAGATTACATTCCTAAAGCTAGCCACCAAGGCCATTCCCTTATATGGCTACTTCTTCCTTCTGAGGCTCACTATAAGAGGGTCCAGCTATCAAAGTATTGAAGTCCAGCAAACAAAAGCCCCTTTTGGCTCACCTAATTAACATGCCCAATTAAAATTAAACACCTCACCCTAACACAGGGTTTCCCCTTTTACCTTTATAAACTGTCATTTGCCTATGTGCCACGTCTGTTTCCTCTCTATCCAGAGGCAGTCCTTTGTCCCCTGGGACAAATATTCCTTACCTCTCACCCTTGTTCCTTTCCCCCTCATCCTCTATCTCCTGTCTTTGCTACTTATTCCCTGCCCTTTGTCCCTCTGGGGAAAATAAATCTCCTTTGTACTGAGAACTTGGTCTTGGGGTGTGCTGAACTGATACCAGTCCTTTCAGTTTGGACACCAGCACAAACAATGCCCCTTTGCTCTTTTTTGAAAATATTTGCCAGTGGAGAAATGAAGTGCTGGTATCCAATAGACAGAATGAAAAATATCAGCTTTGTTATTGATAAAACTAAGTAGAAAGGCAGAACCATTCTGTACTCACCATGGAGATCCCCCAAAACACTCTTTATACCCCCAAGGCTCCTCTACTCAGGAGGAGGTGGAGGATCAGGTGGATGAAGGAGGAGTACTGTTGAGGGTCTGGACCAGGAAGATTGGTTAGTTTTAATCAGCGTCTCCCCAGAAACCATGTGGAGTAAGGAGAGGAGATGCTATTAGAAGGGTGTTTGAGAGACTCCAACACCTTGTGGACTGGTGGAGGAAGTTGGAGGCAAGAAAGCAAATTAAGGAGCCTCCTGGACAAGAGGCACAAAAAGGAGTATTGTATCTTTGCCTAGCAAAGAGCTGGTTCCTACATAATGTAGTTCTCAATACAGATTGCTCAGGAAGGCAGGTCTGGTGGCTAGGGGGCCAATGTGTCCACTGTGGAAGGCAAGCCAACGGGACATGCAGGAAGAATCCAGACTATGTCAAATGGAGGACTGAGTGAGAAGGAGAAATTTAGACAGAGTGATAGCAACGGCTTGGCCGGAGCAGGAAGGGGGTGGGGGTGGGGTGGGAGGAGGACTGATCTCCAGGAGAGCTGGAAGAGGAGACACTAGCTGCAGGGATGGCAAAGAAGGAACTGGCCATGCGTGGAAGGCAGTTGCCCTGGTGGTGGATGTGATTTGGACTGTAGTGGTGACTCTGATTTGTATGTGTTTCTAAATGTGACCTGTTGAGGGAATGTGTTCAAACTCAGTGGGGTAGGAGTCGATCTGTTGAAGGTTCAGTGGGGTGGGAGTAAGCCTGCTGCTGGATAGAAGGAAGAAATGGGAAGGGGCTGCAGAGCAGCAGGAGATACCTGGGTCTGCAGCCTGGGAGAGGCTGTACCTCCCTGGATTGCAGAAGGGAGGGAGATGCAAGAAGAGAGCACACTCAGAAAGTGCAGATTTGTGATGTAAGAGCCAGAAAGAACTTCTGAGAGAGAAGAGAGATCTTAGGAGAGGAAGGGGTTGAACAGGGTAGGAGGACTGAGTAGAATGGAGATGGTAAGTGTGTAGGACATTGTTGTCCTGGACCAACGGTTCTCAACCTGTGGGTCATAACCCCCACAGGAATCCCATATCAAACATTCTGCATATCAGATATTTACATTGTGATTCACAATACAATTATGAAAATTATGGTTATGAAGTAATTACAAAATAATTTTATGGCTGGGGATCACCATGACATGAGGAACTGTATTAAAGGGTTGAAGCATTAGGAAAGTTGAGACCCACAGTCCTGGACTTTCATAGACCCATGTTTTGTTCCATTTTTGTTTTCAAGTGTAAGTTTTTTTTCAATATGATATGAATTTGGTGAATTCTTGAAGTGTTCTTTGTTCTTCTGGATTTATTCTTCCTCACTAATCCAGCCAAGGTTTTCATTGTTTCCAAACTCTATAAAACGAGGATCTTGGCTTGGAAGACCCACACTGTCCACACTGGACCGGATAGGACACATTTCCAATGATCAGTAATGTTTGGAGTCTTTCTCCCAAATTTTAATGATGAGAATATGTCAGAGTTTGAGTTCCAGAAACATATTTGATAGAATTGATTTATCTTCACATATTTTTTCTTGTGGAGTGACTGAGGCAATCCTCTGAGAGGCCTGGCTCCCCGTCTTTAGTTCTAGTCTGGGGCTTCTCTCCCTCTCTCCTCTCTCAATCTTTTCCCTCTTCCTATCCCCTATCTCTCCTCTTCCCCTCCCCTCTCCTTTCTCTCTCCTCTCTTTCTCCTTCTTCCTCTCCCTCTGTCTGTCCCTTCCTCCCTCTCTCCCACCCACCCTCCCTCCCTCACATTTTTCCTTCCACAATCACAAGTCACTCCCACCAGCATTCCTTCCCTGGATTGTGTTGTCAAACCATGAACTGAAATAAATTCTGCCTTTCTTAAGTTGTCTGTATCAGGTATTTTATAGTAGCAATGAGAAACATAACTAGTACTACCTAGTCCATGGGACTAGAGATAGAGATAGAATGACCAGGAAGGAAGTGGGGCCAGGATATAACTAAAGCTTGCCCCCCCCTCCATAAGCCACTTCATCTGCTAGGTCCCACCTCTTCAACATTCTTCAGTTTCCCAAACAGCATCAGCAGCTGGAGATCCAGTCTTCGAGCACAAGAGGCCAATGGGGGTATCTGACTCTCAAACTATGACAGGACCTGTCATGTGAGGTCTAGTGTGAGGAAGCCCAAGCATCCCTACACCACTTGGAAAAACAAAGTGGGAAAGCCATGGCCTTCTGCAGTCTGGCAGCACTTGCTTGCTGACTGTGGGAATATGCCATTCTGAAGGTGAGTCCTCTATCCCCAGTGTGTGTCTGGGTGTCAGTGATTCTATCTGACATAGCTAGAACCTCAGGAGGAAGCTCCAATCACATCCAATCTGTACCTGAATCCCTGTCCCAGAAGGCCATGGGAGATAATTATTGTCCTTTTAAGCCATTGAGCTTTGGAATTTCTATTGTAGATCAGAAAACTAACCAACAGCACCTTCATGCCCACCTCTGTGTGAGCTGTATTAAGCCTGGGGCACTTGTTAAGGTGAGCATCCTAAAGGTGTGGCATTGCCAAATATGGACCTCAAAGAAACCTGGGTGTCAAATGATGAGAAATGGGTCACTGAGGCTGGTGACTTGCAGGCCTGGATTTCAGCCCCATGCTAGGATGGTCTTTGATTCTCTGTAGGTGTCTTTCCATGGCTTCAAGCTTCTTACCTACAGTCTAGCCCACATCAGGACATTGGTGAAGGATGCCACATTGGCAAGGAGGAAGGTCATCTTAAAAGCTTCTCCATACATCTCTGCTTCCCCTGTGGCTGACTCATTGCCCACCATCATGGCTAATTGTGATGATTAGTTTAACTCTCATTAGACACACTCTAGAATCTCCTGGGAAGGGACTGTCTACATCAGGTCGAGCTGATCAGCCTCGGGCAAGTCTCTAGGGGATTGTCTTAATGGCTTTAATTGACTTGGCCATCATGATCCAGCCTGAAAGTAGGTGGCATTATTCCCTGCTTGGGGACCATGGACTAGATGATAGTAGAGACAGCTAGTTAGATACTAAGCATGTGTGCACTCATTCCTCTCTGCTCCTGACTCTGGATGTAACAGTCACTTCAAGTTCCTGCCTTGATTTTCCTAGAGGGATGGACAGAGACATGGAACTGAGAGCCAAAATCAACTTTTTCTTCCTTGAGTTCTTTTTTATTGGGGTATTTTATCACAACAACAGAAATGATGTTAGGAACCCCGCTGCTGGCTGGCTTGTCTTAGAGACTAATGTCCTTTTGAGGTTGTTGTGTATGACGAAAGGCCTGTGGACTGTGAAAAGCAGGGCTGGTCTGTGGGGGTGGGGTGGGGGAGGCTTGTGCATAACAGAAATCTCCCCACCGTCTTATGTCTCCATTGGGAATCACCATTTTAGCTGATGTGAACAGGGCTGGCCAGAGCACCCAGCAAGACTCGGTCTGACCACATGTTGACCACTGCTGTCCTTCCAATAGCTGTTCCCCAGTCCCATGTCCGCTCAAAAGTTGAGTTTGAAAACATGTGGGGAATGCCCCAGGAGCCCACCCGGTTTTCCTCCTGACAAACACACACAGTGCATACCAGCTAACCCTTCCCTTCAAGGTTACTTATTGACCTGGGTCACTGAAGACGCTCCTGGAGTTTCTGGGCTGTGAACTCAAGCTTCCTCGTCTCCACTGTTGATGCAGCCCTCAGCAATGTTCTTACAAGCATTCGTTGCCATGGGAATTTGGGAGAGGGCACATCTGACGTATGAGCTTGCCACTTTGAGCCGGGAGTTGAAGATGTTCATGTGCAGGTTTCTCTTCTGCATTGCACTTTGATGCAAGATGAGGAAGGGGTGTGGCAGCCAGGCCTGAAGCACAGCAGATACCCAGGAAGCTCCTAGCCTGACCCATCTTTCACTTGGTGAACAGTGAAGACTTCTCAGGGAACACCAGGGCCTTGCCACATGGGGTGTGGTTCATGTCTGTGGTTGGAAACCATAGATCTGTAAATGACTTTGACCTTTCCATGTGGGTATAAAGGGTCCATTAAAGGAGAACATGAAGTATACTATGTCTCAAAGATGTAATTTTCCCACCCACAGCCAAGGGCTGATGACCAAAAGCAGTTCCCTCAAGCCTAAGAAAAGATGGCTAGCCTGTGGGAACATGAGTCAGTGCCCTTGGCTTTGGGAAGATCTTCAGCTCCCACAGTGGCAGTTGGGGCCACTCAGCCCACTCCCTCTTTCATTTGAATCTAGTGGGAACTTGGGTCAGAAACTTACCCATGATACAGCATTTATGGGCAAGTTGTCTCTGAAATGGTGCCTGGTATTGTGGGTGCAATGGTCTACCCTGTGCAAAGCAAAAGGCAATCTCAGGCTCACTTACAGCAACCCAATCTGCTCTTCCCATTCTGAGGCAGAGGCAGAGTTCCAGACCTAATGCCCATGCCTTACTAGCCTAATTACATGTGGTTTCTTTCCACCCACCCCTCCCATGTTCTCAACATGCTGAGAAGACCCTATGACTTTCTGGACCAGCTCGGAACGCCACAGAAAGTGGGCCAGGCCTGGCTGGCTCACGTAGCCACAGCAGGGATTGCTCTGATCATATTGGATGACTGGCTGGTTGGTCATCCTTGGGATGATCCCACACTCCCTCCATTCCAGCTCCCAGAACATGAAGTCCCAGAGGTTGTATGAAGGATCACTGAGACAAGGGCCCCTCAGGCCTCTGTTGACACCTTTCCCAGCATTCCAGGCCTCCTGGGTGCTTATGTCATACAAGACACCTGCTCTGACCTTGGTCTGAACTTCTGCGCCCAGCTCTGTTCCTATAACAATCTCCCAGCCTGAGATTTACTTTCAAACAGTGTCTCCTTCCCTACATCCTCCAGTTCACACCATTGGTGCATGTGCCAGGCTTTGCTTTCCACAACATTCCTCCCCATCCTTGATGTTTTGTAAGTCAGGCAACATCCCCCCCTGCATCCCTGTTATTTCATAAGTCAGGCAACATCATTTGGTAAACAGAAGACAATGAAGATTAATATATGAGAGATCCCAAGCCCAGTGACCACAGGGACTCAGTCATTGTCAGGAATGAGTGCAGTGAGCTATGAGGTGAGTTCATGGTATCAATGGGGACAGAAACAACTGGCTTGTGTAGCTTCCATAGTGCAGGGGGCCAGGACCCAAGGTGCTCAGACTGTCCCAAGAGAAACAAGCAAATTGGAGCTGTCAGTGAAGTCTCCCCTTTCTAGCTGACAATTCATTAGTATTTCAAGCATAACACACACACACACACACACACACACACACACACACACACACACACATACACATGCATATACATACATACATACATACATACATACATACATACATACATACATACACATAAACACATCTATACACACACACACATCAGTAGACTGTCTGGCCTATGGGCCACTGTTTATGAACTCTTCTCTGGACAGAGTTGTCTAACAATAAAAATAAAGAAAATAGTGATATTGCTGGCAGTGAAGGGCACTGAGGACTCGCCAGGTGCTGCTGGTGTCCTGGATGTCCTCTGTGGGCCTCCCTTCTACTGTTCTGCTATCAAGTCTATAGAAATAGCTGCCATCCTCCTACTTTGTTCAGGGACATGGGTGAAAGCACTTTAAAAGAGGATGAAGACTGTCCTTAGATCACACACCTCCTGTGGATGGGCTTTTCCTGAGTAACCCTGGTTAGCACACTGGATCTCCTTCACCATCTTCATGAGGCTGGGCAGGGAGTTCATTCTTTTAAAACATTAGTTAGAAATACACACAAATGCAAACTGGCCCCGCTGAAGAGATAGACTCATGTGTAACTTTTTTCTTTTTCTTTGGCTTTCAAATATTGCTTTATATGTTAAAAGTAAAATTGGTAAGATTGCTTGTTAGTAAAGGCCCCGGTCTACTACAATTCCCAGTGGAGGAAGAACCGCCCATTTTGAAGCAGATTTTCCGATCCCATTGTGCTGCAGCCCCACAGTGGAGAATAACAGTGTGTGTGTGTGTGTGTGTGTGTGTGTGTGTGTGTGTGTGTGTGTG